>OX393566.1:473327-1116885 GCA_947652115.1 Blastomussa wellsi | reverse complement strand
GAATTTTGACAAAACACAAGTGAAATTATTTCCTAATTTCACGAGTATATAATTCGATTACCTTTTAGTATCATGGGTGACACATTACGCCCAGAATTGTGGGTTTTTGACTTGTTTATTGTATTGAGAAATTTCGCGCCAAATGTTACCATGGCAATTTTATAATTTCACATGTGAAATTAAAAATTAATGCTGAATTTTTGCACCAAAATTAAGGAGTAATTTGTCACCCATGATATTATTATTATAAACCCTAATATTCTGTTTCTGTTTCTTTAAATCTAGCAGTTTCTTTCTAAAATCAGAGCTTTTCAGACTCTTTTCACACAGTCATTGTGTGGTTCTCTAAACATGGCCTGCTCTCGTTTTCAAGGCCATTTCCAGTTCGTACTGCGCAATCTCTGCCTGCAATGCTTATCGAGCCCCACATGATGAAATGTAAACATGCCAAAATGAAAGTTACGGGTAAAAACGTACCTTTTTCTTCATCATTAACATCCAATATCTTTGCAAAACAATAAGATAGGGTAGACAATTCCAAACCGACATTTCAGCTCATCGAAAACTCCCAAACAAAACGACCCGTAATGGCAGACTCAAAAACTTCATGTACTCAGTTACTGATCGAAGTGTAATGTCTTAACGAATTCAAAATAGAAATGTAAACAAATCCAGAGACTGCGTAGTACAGACTGGAAATGGCCTTTCAGTGAGAATCCATTCTCGTCCCCAGAGGCCACGATCCTTTTGGTCAGCACCAAGAATCGCGACCTCTGGGAAGGCCCAACACTGGAAGTCTGCGATTCACGGTATGCAACTGGCTCCTCGGTATGCAACTGAGTTTAATTTGAACCATGCAAATGTTGAGCATTTCCAGTTAGGCTTACTGGAGTGCTGTATTTTGTGCTTTCCCGTGCAGTCACATCTTGAAACCTCACAGACCATAATGCCGCATAAATATGTAACGAAAAGCTTCTGTCTTACATAGCCATTTTGTGCCGAATTTGACATTTGGTGCCCCCTTGGTGAAGTGCTTGAGGAAAAACGTGCCCAATGCTTTTTTTGGTGAGCAAAGGAATTTTTTTACAAGCTTACAGTAATAATTTAATTTATACATTTTTTATTGCATAGTTGACATCGATTTTGATTATTTTATTTTTTTTATTGAATTGTTGAAAATATTTGGTATAGTTTGATTCAAATGGTTGAAAATTATGTTGCAGATATGCACATGATGGTTGCAAATCCTGAGAAGGTAAGTCACTGAAATTTATTTGGGAGTTTATATTTATATTTAAAAAATGCAAAATTTTGCATTTAATTTTTTAATCCTGTGTCGGATCTCAGGTACAGACCAGGGGCAGATCCAGGAATTTTTGATAGGGGGTCCAAACGTTTACTCAGTTGAGTGATAATAAGCGATCCTGTTGAGGCGAGAATTTGCTACTGCAGACCCAGGTACATGTATTTGGACCAAGTATATACCATACTGTTGGAGCTCATCCTTGTTTTAGTAACAGTGTCTAAAAGTTATTTTTACACCTCAATATGTAAAAGCCACAGCTTTTGGCTTCGGCTGATATGACTTACCTCGCCCTTGATAATTCTGGATGTCGCAAAATATGGAATTCAGTTTATGTAAAGCCATACTAAAGGATGCCATGCTTAGTACAGTGCTAACTCCGTCTTTCGTTTTCCGAGGAGGGACCGATGATGTTTCGATCGTACAGCAACACATCTGAGTACTTTTTAAGAGACTATGTAGCTATAGCAATGACAATCTTAAGACTTGTGTGTGAAGATATCATGTTTACACGCGAAAGCTCACCTGGTATTTCACTTGTGTTTATATAATAATAAAAGACATCAGCAATCACGATAACAAAATAAAGAAATAAAGAACAAAATAGAAAAGGCTAAAAGGGGAATAGCTCAAGGAGGTTTTTACCTAATATGAATATAATACATGTAGTTAAGTCAAATTCCTCAAATTTTCCATTGTGTTCTCAAATTGTTTATAAAGTGTGAAAAGTTAATAGGCTCAAGGGACCATGGGGGAGAGAAAGAAAGGAGGCTTTATGCATGCTCTTGTCCCTCAAAAAAAGAGAGACGTCTGGGAACAAGGCAGAGGTACCCCGCTTACCCAGTCGTTAATAAATATTAGGCCACCGCATCTCCACTCTCCATAGGGAGCACTTTAGTTTGAGCAAGAAAACATCACTCACTCTCACTCAGGTCGTCCTAAGATGGGACCTGACATGACTCCTCCACACCTCGCGGCTGCTTATCAACGTGGCCAGTTCGGTGACGCTCGTCGCTCGCGTGTCCCTCTTCAGTGTTTCCACATAATCAGTTCTGGGGCAACCCCTTCCTTTGTGGCTGTGAGTTGGCTGCCACAACACAAGCTTATGCGTGCTCAGCTCTGTGTGACGGTGACAGTGGCCAGCTAGTTGCAGTCTCCTGGATGATCTTGTCACACACAGCTGGGAGCTTACCATACAACTGGTCGTTTGTCATGTAGGTCGACCAGTGTATGTTCAATGCCTTCCTAAGCATGCGTGTGTAGGTGCCATTGAGAGACTTTTCCTGTTGCTCTGACATTGCCCAGCTCTCACACCCATACTGGGAAAATATATCCATTGAGCACCCCTAGTTCTGGTGCTAAAATCTTTCAGTTTATTTTTGTGAAATAACCATGGGGTATAACTGCTGCAAAAAAATTTTGTTCTTTTTTTTAAGAAAAGGTTTGTTTTTTTTGTGTTTAGTGGGTAGATGATATGGCTGATGCTGGTGCAGACCAGTATACGTTTCACTTGGAAGCAACAGGTAGTTAAATTTCATGGCCTGTGAATACAGTCGTTGTCTTCGCTCCTGACCCGAAGGGCATTTCACAAGACGAATGCCCTTCGGGTCGGGAGTGAAGACAATGGCTGTATTTGCCGGCTATAAATTTCATGGCTATACAAACATTTTGATTACCGTGCACAGAGGGAAGAACACTTAGCAAGTGCAGATCTAATAACAGTTTGCTGGTAGTTGTAGAACTTTGTGGTTTGATTTTTGATTAAAAATGGTTTTGCTTATAGATAAACCAGTGGACTTGATAAACCAAATCAAAAGAGCAGGAATGAAGGTAACTCCCACACAGTAAATTATTGCAAAAGCTGTAGTCTGTTTTCCAATACTACTTGGTATAAAGTGCTATTGGCACTGCACACCAGGGTTGTCAGTAGGTTTTTGAGTAGCAGGTTCCATCCAAAAAGTAGGCGGCTATTTTCATTTCATTTCTCCAATATCACGCTCAGAACTGACCTACTAACATTCGCAGCCGGCGCAGTATTCGGAATAGCAGGTGAAATGCGCCGGTTGCCGGCTTATTTTGACCACCCTGCATACTATTAACAGGAGCTTGATATAATAGTAGTGGGAGGCGCAGTGGCCTAATGGTTAGTGCGCTGGACTCTGGATCGGACGGTCTGGGTTCGAGTACTGGCCGGGGCACTGCGTTGTGTTCTTGGGCAAGACACTTTACTCTCACAGTGCCTCTCTTCACCCAGGTGTACAAATGGGTACCGGCGAATTTACTGCTGGGGGGTAACCCTGCGATGGACTAGCATCCCATCCAGGGGGGAGTAGAAATACTCTCTGTCGCTTCATGCTTCGGAAACCGGGGATAAGCTCCGGCCTGATGGGCCACTAGGCCCGACAGCAGACTTACCTGATATAATAGTAAAAGCTCACTCTTTATTTGAACTGTTATAAAACTGGTTACATTCATTTGGCCTAACAGTCAAATGCAGAAATATATGACAAAGTGCACTATTGACTGTATTTGACTTCTCTTAAAGACTGGTATTGGTATCAAGCCCAGCACGCCAGTTGAGTCAATATTACCATTTGTAGAGCTGGTCGATATGGTGCTGATAATGACGGTGGAACCAGGGTTTGGTGGTCAAAAATTCATGGTAGACATGATGCCAAAGGTATATGCATTGCTGCAGTTACTGTTAATCTTCCTTCAGAATGCTTTCCTTTCATTAATTTAGTTTGCTGATCCAAAATTTCAGGTGAAACACCTACGGACTAATTACAATGTTCTGGATATTGAAGTAGATGGAGGAGTAGGAATTTCAAACATTGAGTCAGCTGCTCAGGTGCCTGTGACATGTACATATAATAATTTTGCAATGGCAAATATAATGGTCAAAGTTCAGGTGTCGCGCTGTAAAACAATGTACACAATTTTTATCGTCTTCTGTATTGAGTCAGTCAACCATGGACAGTGTGTGATTAATGGTACTTTTATCCAGCTTTCCAGAGCAAGGTTTTGATATCCTTAATTCCATTTGGTTCAAGAGGACGTGGATATCTGAACGTTCTAAAATCCTTAGAGATGGACCACCAGTGAAAGGATGTGCCCTCCATATCACCTGTGCCAGTTTCGCTCTTTTTACACATCATCTCTCCCTACCCTGCTCATAATTTTCATTCTCTCCTCAGTTCCCCTTTTGCCCAACAAACTCACACCTAATAAAATAATGGAAGAAAAACAAGTGAAGTCCAGTTTTGCAGTCAAAACGTTTTAACATCGTAATACTATTTGTTTTAGGCTGGTGCCAACATGATTGTATCTGGTACTGCTGTTGTCAAGAGTGACAAACCAAAGGAGGTGATTGATGCCTTAAGAGCAACAACAGAAAAATGGATCAAGATCAATTCTGAAGCAAGTCAATGATAAATGGGGGGAATTGACTTTGCTAGGGTTAGGGTATCTTTTCCTGGACAATCGGTTGTATGTAATTCATTGTATGTAATTTTTAATAAAGATTAATAGGTGGGGTGCCATTCATGTTTGACTTGATGGGTTTCAGAAGAACCTTTTGTTTCAATGTCTTTCAAAATAGCTTGGCGAATTTTCTTTGTAGCCAAGGAATAAACGTTGGAGCAACTTTACAATGCAGGACCACTTTTAAAAACAGTTAAATTTGGTGGCTCGGTCGTGGATAAGTGTAAATTATAGACTTTAGTGCTGGGTACCCTGGATCTCACGGTCTGGAACCCTCAGGCTCCTTGTAATATTTCTTAGAGCACAACCTTGTATTCTGTTGCTGCCTACTTCCTACTTTTTCAATAATTTCGTACTTTTAACATGTCAGTAATTCTAGCTTACTTTAGTCTGCTAATGCAAAATGAAATCCTAGTCATAAATAAAATCTTGAGTTTTACAAATTAAACAACTCATTAATTGTTGCAAAAAAAAGTATGGCAGATTTGTAGATTGGCTTTTGTTGGAATCGTGTTCGGTAGGCACAACATGAATCCTACTTTTAAGCTTTTTATTACCTACTTCTAGCTGCTGACACACATATTTATTAGTTTTAGAAACTAACAGTTTTGTTATCTAGCAATACAATTATAGTGCTGCTGACAGACAACAAGTCTGAAAATATGAAACTATCCTTTTGACCATACACAAATGGTGAAAAGTGTAACAATTTTTTTTAAACTAGTAAATGAAGAATTGTTGTTTTAGATTTCAATAGACTACAACTACAGGCTGGATAAAAATCAAACCAACACAAGGACTTGTTTGAAATTCACTTTATTTGTTACTAATTTATTGTTACCCCAGCAATTTACAACATTACAACACTCCTACAAAATGTGCACAATTAAATTATTGAAAATCCAAACAATGCTCGCATTTATTTTTAGGGCTAGAATAGAAGTAAAGATGAAAGATTTTAAGCTGTGGAAAATTGACAGCCATTTGACAATTCTTGAGTATAGTTGATATTCTGCATTCATTCATGATAAAGTATTTGCAAACTATTCATTAGTATTGGAAAAATTTTACTGTCCTAGACGAAAATGAACATATACAAACTACACTAGGAAGTCATTCCATTCCTTTAATTCTTACCAAAAAGATGTATCTTATGGCGAATATTATTTTTAACAGTTCCACACTGCAACCGCTAAATTACTTAAATTTAAATACCTAAACTGGTGAAAAATACATGTAATGCTATAAATTAGTATTAAAAATATGGCACAGCAGTCCTTTCCATCAAGGCTGACGATTTAAAGTTTTATGTAGAATTTGCAGTAACTTGGTTGATACTTTAAAAACAAAACACTTTTTCTTATACTTGCAAGTGCACCAATGAAGGGAAAATAGGGCATGACTTTTTGTTTGGGGGGGGGGGATGTCATGCAATGCTGAGCCACATTGTGTGACATTCCCAAAAACGGCAGGGAAGGAGACTATTGATGAAAGTGATAGCTAAAGAACGCAAGACACACTAAAACCCTGTGGTATTCACAAGATGACTTTACAAACACTTTTCTCCCAACGCATTACACACTTTTCAGATTATGTGAATTTAATTCAATCTCCCATTTTGAACGTGCTACTGCTAAAACGGTTGCCAGATTCTTGCTAATCCATCGCTCTGGCAATTTACTGCTTCCTGGTTGATATGTTCAGTCGTCATCTTCCTTTTTCTCATCATGCAGCATGTACCTTAAAAAAAATTAAAAACACAACCATGTTTATAATAGGCAATTTTTTTACACCAAGCACAAAATCCATTATTAAAGGTTATTTTTAGATTTTTTTGTTGTTGGAGTCGATATGTTGAGAAGGGATTGGGGACTAAAAGGGCTTATAGTATGATATGTATTTTACTGAAAAGCTATTTAACAAGCACAATTTTTGTAATAAAATGTTAATGTTGTTGATATTTACCGATTTTAAGGGGTGTAAAGCAATTTTTTAAGAAATTGCATGAAAGAAGGGCACTTGGATAAACTCGAGGCTGCGATATCACTTTTAATTGCTTCCTGCACTTCACAAACTCAAATCATTATTTCACTTGTACAGCTTACCAATCAGTTACAGCTTGGGATAAGTCTAGTCTACCAAGATCAAGGAGAACCTAAATGAACCAAAACATGGTCAATGCCACCACCTACTTTACAGTCAAAACAGCTCAAGTGTTCCTATCAAGAGTGAATTAATGAATTAATTAATGGCAATTTGATTTCATTCTTTGCTTCAATATTCCATTCTTGAAGTGAATACTTTAATGTTCAAATGGCGACTCAATTAAAATCTCGAATGTTGATTGGATTGTTGTCTGGCGTCACACAACGGGCACGTGGGAATTTGGTCAAAATTTGCATAATTTTGACTGCAACTGGTCAACCGTCAAATGTCACACACTGTTTTCTCATCATTTTGTTTGTCACTCGCTTTTTTCAAACCTCTCATAATACGAAAAGAGAAGCAAGAGATTTTAGTGCACTAAAAGGGCTCAAAAACACTGCTGGCAGAAGAGAAAGTGGGAAAAATATTGTTGACCCAGTTTTTGTTTTTATGCAAATTAGGGATATTTTGCTGTGCAAGGTCAGGTATTATGAAATCAAAAGTTTTGTTTTAAATCCAGTCGCCGTTTGAACATTGAAATATTAACTTCAGGAATGGAATATTGAAGCAAAGAATGAAATCAAATTTCCGTTAATGAATTCACTAATTCACCCTTGATAGGAACGGTTGAGCTGTTTCGACTGTAAATGAGCACTGTCACTGGTTTTGGTGTTTTCAGCTTCATTCATTGCTAAAATCATTATCTGGGGGGTTCAAAATGCTCCTGATGGACTAACAGGAAGATATCAAATGAATTGTGGCTCAGAGAGCAAACCATAATGAATTTCTGGTGATCTTTTCAAGGAATGGCGTTAGAATCTGAAAAAACTGGCGGGTTTTTCAAATTTCAATCCACTTCCATCGTGTAGTGATATAGTCCGAGGTAACAAAACTACACCATTATTTTTGGGTCTCCACTGATGCAAGAACATATTTCAGCATTTTAAAATGATGCCAAAATCCTGTGATAGTGCTCCTTAAATAAACTAAATAAAAATAAACTATTTTTTCAACAATGCAGTTTACCAAGGTCAAGGAGAACCAAATGAACTGAAACACGGTCAATGCAACCACATATTTTAAATAAGCTAAATAAAAACTGTTGTTACTGTCCGACAATGCACTCACCCTGTCAACTTTCTACTGGGGGGAGGGGAGGGTGTAATTTTTTAAGTTTACTTTGCTTTGTATCTCTGGGGAGTCACACAGGAATCCTAGAAGGCTGAATTCATAACACTTTGAACTTCAGTTAACTGGCTCGGTTTTGAAACAATAATGCTAGCAGTAATGAACTGGAAACTGCAATAAAATACAGTCAAGAAACAAGTGGTTTTATATCTTGCTACAAGTCATCAGTGATCACACCATAACTGCAAATACCTGGCCCATGGAAGTCTTGCTTTTTGAAAAGAACGACACATCATTCTTCACAGTTATGTCAAGAGTGCGCTCTTTCAGCTGGTCCTCTGGGGCAAACCAGTCAAACCTAAAACAAAGATGGCAAAGAAAAAATGCTAATAAAAAATAATAAACATTCAGGGATGTAGCTAAGGGCCAGTTGCCAGCTAATTTCACCGGCTGAAAGAGAGCTGATCACCGGCTTTAATTTCACTTGAAAACAAAGACTCTAAAGCATTTTGAAGGTACACTGGTCAGAAAAGCCGGCTGAGCTTGTTAATGAGCCGGCTTTTTAATTTCTTAGCTCCCGTACATCCCTGAACATTGTGAGCCAATGAAAACTGATTTATTTAATGGTTAACTACATGTTACACAAGGGCTTTTTTCTCAAACTGCTCATTTGCAGTTCCTATAAGAAAATCACAACTACAAATTAAAATGAATGACTATCAATCTTACGTCTCTTCCCAAGCTGGTTCCAGAGTGTTTTTCTTGACGTCAGTTCGTCGGCGACTACTGCGGGACTTGTCAGGGAGTAGATACGCTCGGACATATGGATCAGAAAGCCCATCTGAGTCACAAGCCAGCAAGTTCCTGTGCATCACCAAGCAATAAAACGTTAATTCCAATATCATTTTTTTATGTCCTGGAAATCAGGCAAAATAATCATGAAGCCATGTGCTTCATCTGTAATGACCCCCTATAGATATTGGTCATGGGTTGGATAAACCCACAAATTCAAAACTCTTTTTAATACCTCGGTTGTAAATGTATCCCCTAAACTGACAGCAGGTTTTTCTTCTTGTCACTCACCTTGCTTGGTGAACAATAACCTCCAGCTTGCTACCCTGTTTGTTATATCTTGTGGTAAGGCGAATGTCACCAGAAACTGTCCTGTTTAGAATTCACATAAAATATGTTGACTGCAAAAACTAAACAGCATGATAGCATACAATTTCACCAGCTACAGAATGGTTTGTAATGTAGATATCTCGGCTACAAACACCAAGACTGACCTTTCAACTTTTGGCGCGGGTTTCCGTCGCCTGACAGTGCTGTCCTTGCTAGGAGCCAAACAAAAGCAGAAAAAAATGCAGCGTTTTAGGGGACCGTTATCAGATGCAAGACTGCAAGGATTGTAGCATGCGGAAGAAGGGAAGAAGAAGTTAAAGGATAGGTTAGTGAAAGCTGTCAGCGTGTAGTCCATTATCCTCTATCAGGAAAAAATTTGTTTACATGTAGTTAGTAGAACGCTTTGATTATAAATTACAAGTTACCATTATTAGTTATTAATTTAGTTTATTTGGCATTTTAAGTGATTATTAATCAAAATATAAAGCATTTTAAACACAACAAGATGGTGCATTAATGCTCATTGTTTATTTTAATTATTAATTTACTTGTTTCGTATTTATTTTTAAAGAAGTGCATGGAGTTTTGTGCATGAAACAGATGAGAATAGTTTATATGTAATATTAATAAGAGCACTGTTAGTACCAATGACATTGTTAACATTCAGAAGCTCAGAGAAGATTAGTTGCCAGATTTAGTCTGAGTTGGTTGTGAATTTGGTGTGCATAGAATGGCCAAATATTTTTTCAAGCACCTTATTCGAAAAACGTATTGATGGCTATTATTTGAATGAAATATTTGAAGGTAAACACAAGAGATAGTTACCTTTGCTTGCTTCCACCAGTCTGCAGCTCCTCAGCAGCAATCTCATCAGGTGATTCACCTTCATACTCTTCCTCCTCCTCGTCTGAAGTGTCATCATCTCTTGTGAACAAGGCCTGTCAAATAAAACAGAAAAGCAAAAATGCCATCAAAAAAGTTATCAAATAGTAAATCTCCACTGGCGCTTGACTCTAGTTTACGCAACATGAACTACTGCTCCTAAACTGGGAGAATATTTTTTCCAGGTTACTTCAAGCAAAGAAAGGCACTAGAGGTCTATGCCCAATCTTGAACATGATAACAATCAAAGCTCACAATTTAGCCCCGACAGTCCTGATGCAGTGCAAGAGACTCGTAAATACTAGAGCACCACACCTCCAAATCGGCCATTTGCGAGTTGCCGTTTGCTGTATTTCAAAACCATTCATATTAAAACAAGTTTGCTTTGCATGACAATGAACATGCAGGTAAAACACATTGCCATACATAGTTTTACATGTATGAATGGTTTTGGACTTAGACTCATTTTGAAACAGAGGTAAAAGATAATTCAGAAATGGCCTATTGGATAGCATCACACATCTTTTCAGAATCCTGGTTTCTCGAGCCATCAAAACCTTCCCAATAACTGAAACCAAACATGGTGTCCCTTCACTCGGTGACCGTGAAATTTGATCCTTGGTTTCCACAAAATTCCTGATTTCTGGAACCGATTTCCATTTCCCTTGGACTTTGAGAAGACTGCGCAATTTTTTGTACCATTTCAAATTACCTTCAGGGAAAACTTGCAGGTCAAAGTACTGTTATGCCCAGATTCCTTCAGAGGCAAGGGTTGATCAATTGTCATATTCTCACTCTTGAGCAGCTGAGCCAATGAGAATTCCAGCTTGCCAATACTTTTCTCTTTTCCACTGTCAATAATCTGTTGTAGAAGAAAAACTTGTAACCGGATAAAGTACAGTAAACAACCTAGTGTTTCACTTATAGGAGAAAAAGCTTATTTTGGTTGATGCAAAAACAATATTGACTGATTGAAATCAATTTTACCCATTGGCAAACAAACTAACATTGACAATAATTACTGTAGTTCATGCCATACACTAATAGTGTTTTATAAAATAAACATGAACTAATTGTTTTTATTACAACATTGCAAGTGGAAATGTGCATCAAAAACCAGTGTGCAAAAACATGCACAAAAGAAGATTTTTTGCAAAGTGTTTTGTTCACACCATCAGCATCCACCTACTGGATTAGTATGCACCCTTACATATACAGAACTTGATTGCATGGCTCTGTTAGCTATGTTGTTGAGGTAACTAGTGTGCCGCTTTCATCCTGCAGCCAGATGTTTATTTGCAAAATTGCCATGAACAACTGTAGGAATTAATCAGGGAACAGGGGCAGATCCAGGATTTTTCTTAGGAGGGGGTGCACCACTAAGGAATGATGTAATCAATGAGGGATGTAAGCAGAATACCAGTTATATTTAGAAAGTCGCAGGCCAGGGAGGGGTGCGCATCCCGTGCACCCTCCCCCTAGATCCGCCCATGGGGAAACATACCTCGATATCAAGCTCCTGGTATTTTGGATCATGGATCAGAAAGCGGAATGGTTCCTCCCATACAGGGCTGTTAGCATCCTGGATGGTCTAGATGTCATAAGCAAGTAACAGTAAGTCACAATTCATCTATTTTATACAACAAAACATACAATACCTATTATATATAAATATGGAAGCAATAATAAAACAGCTGACAAAAAGTGGTGGCTACAAGTTCCGCTTAGAGAAGTTGACTACTTTGAATTGAAGACTTTCATAACAGTCAGTAAGTCACATTTAAGCCAATACTAATTGTTTTGTTTCTGCAAACTCCCATGCTCATTTTTGTGTGACAGATTGCACAATATAAAGATTCATTGTAACCTCTCATATGTTGTCTGAATTAGGTGGTAACAAGGATGTAAACAAGTTGTGTTAATTGTGCAAACAACCATGCACATCTTGAATTATTTACAACTTCAGTAATGAACACAATGAAGCAGTTTCAGAAATGTCACGAACAACATACCTTGCTCTGGAGAGTAACATTTCCAACAGTAAGTTTACAAAATGGACTTGTTGTGCCACGTGCGGGATTTGTGATCTGCAAATCAAACATAGACAAAAGTATATATCACATCGAAGTATCAACAACAACTTACATAAACAGCTCTAGATGGCAGTTGAATTTTTAGACTACACGGCTCTGTATCAAGCACAGTTAATAGAGACATTTGTACAAGTGTGCACACACACTTACAGGCAGATCCTTGGCAGAATCCAGCTTCACAAACAAAGCGGCTGTGGCTAACATCTCCTCCCCCATGACAGCTTGCTCAGCCTGCATGAATAACAAACAAACAAACAAGAAACTAAGTACCGTTATGTATACAGCCCAAGCTTCTCTTGCAAAGGTCTCAATTAAAATTATAAAAATATCACCCTCTGCCTCCGAAAAAGTCCCTCCATCTCACACAAGAATCCTTGAATAAAAACCCATGGGTTTATGTCAATTTTAATTAGAGCTCTTAAAGAAAGATAGAACATTTCTCATTACAACTCCTTGTAACAGAGCTTGTTCTGTACTTAACATTGTAAGAGAATACTCAAAGCGACTGTATGGCTTGTGTTAGGTTTTGTATAACTAAATAATAAATAAAAGATAATAGATGTGGTATTCTTGTATGCACCAAAAACCTTTACATATTCCATCCAAATAGAAACCCAAACTGTTTTAAAAACCCATTTCCAATACCCCTGCACAGTGCTTTCAGTAAGTTTTGAAGTACCAGGCTGAGGATGATAAATAGGCGGCTGGGGTATCTAGCGCCGAAGGCGCGAGCAGCTAGGGGGATCTGGGGGCATGCCCCCCCAGAAAATTTTGAATTCTAGACGCTCGGAAATGCCATTTCCAGCGTTTTCCAAGAGGTATTTCCTTCTAAAAAAGTAACGGAAATTAGGCAATAAAACACTGTAGTTGTAGTCATTTTAACAGAATTTGCATTTTTTATTATTAGTAGCAGCAGGTTCTGCCTTTGTAAGAACTGTTTGAGAAGTGAAACACACAAAGACAAATTTCTGCTAAACAAATGTTTTACTGGCCATTAGGTTGTTGTGTCCGTTATGGTTCAATGATTCTTTTGAGATGCAAATTTATCACTTTATTTAGGGGCAAATAAATGTTATTGAAAAGTTGAACTGTAACGAATGATAACTTACCTTTAGACTTCTTCGCTCCAATGGTAAAGAAATTTTCTAGAACGCCTTGTCTTTTCGCCATTCCGGCAAAACTTCGAACACGTGCTTTCTGATCACGTGAAATGTCACACGCAATTGTTATGTAACCGCTGAATGGATTCCACAAGGTCCGTTCTGCCGTTTTCACTCTTGTTATTAGTTCGAATTCGTGGACAAATTCATCATTTTTCTTGGGAAAGAAAACCCTTTATAATTTGTACATCAAGTTCCTGGTTGGTAAAACGGGTAAACAATTTTTCTTGGTCGGGAGCGGTGAGATATTTACCAGCAATTACGCCTAACACGAGCGATAAATTCCCCGTCCTGAAGCTGTTAAACGTTTGTAAGCAAAGCGGAAATGAGTAGGTTTGTATTTGTTGTGAATGATTATTTTTTCCAATATCAAAGGATTTATTTTAAGAATTCGATAGGAAGGTAAAAACATAAAAAGCAAGCTCGCGTTCGATGGCGTTTTGCCAGATATACACGTCTCTGAAATGACTAGCTGATGGCAAAAAATAGGCGGCGGGATGGACCAAAGTACCCGGCGGTCTACCGCCGGTAGCCGCCTTCTATTGAAACCTCTGCCTGCAGGTGACCCCCCCCCCCCCCACTCACCCCCAAATCCAAGAAATGAAGCACCTGCCACAAATCTTTGCAGTATTTGCATACAAGTACTTCAACTGCACCTTCATTATTCTTAGTAGTGGTGCCCACTTACCGGGGACAAGTCCTCAGGCTTTGAAGTCAGTGAGAACCAAGTACACCGCAAATTGATCTGGCCACTTTCGACGTTCTCTAGTGGAAGCCACTGTGTTGCAAAACAACACATTATTATGGTTTTACTGTAGATAAATTCAAAACAGTGTACAGAAAACAAATAAAAACAAAAAATCATATTGAAAGATCAAAATCTTACCAGATCAACATTGCCTTGTTGTACAATAGTAGCAATGTCAGCTTCGACACTATGAAGATAAATAAATATTAAATATATAAATATTAAATATTTAAAACATAATGGCCAAATCAATATCAAACAAACTGCAGAAATACTGTACGGAGGGACTCTCTTTCTGTTGATTACATTAACTAACAACTGAGTCAACTGAAGAAAAAATAATAATTTCAAGTTCTTTCCAGTCCTAAGGATAGGATTAAATGGTTCATCACTACCTGCACACAATAGGGCTGCAAGTAATTTTTTTTTCGGAGAAAGGACATGTGTCAGACTAAATCACCATAATGATTTTGATTGGACAATTGTCCGGACATTCTGACCACAGCTGGAATTTAATCAGACATTAACAAATTTTGGTTGGCCATTGTCCTATGTCCGGCTGTTACGTGAAGTCCTATCCACATAGCCTTGTGTTGTAGCAGAGCATTGTTACTTCTCATGGATGTCAACACGATCCATCAAACGTTGCCCTCCCCCAATGTTTTGAATGGTTGCGAACTAGCCTAAGACTTGTAAAATATTAGGTTTTGGCTACCAGGTTTGACATTTCTGGCCGCTTTGGCTAGTGAAAAACCAGGAAAAAACTCCAAAAAATTTAGTCAACAAATCTTGATAGAAATCAATATTATCTGCCTAGTGAAATATACTTTATTTGGCTAGTAAAATCTGACATGTCACTAGCCAATAGGACAGAAGGTTATGTCAACAACCCTCTCCTCCTCCCCCACCTTTTGGCTAGATTACCCTGACAAACACCAATCTCAATACACATTCACTCTCCAAAGCTAACACAGACAATGCTTGAAGAAAACATATTCTAATACAAGGATGACAGCCAAGGAAAGAATGCAAATCTCCGTGAAAAACTCATTCAACAAGCCGTTAGGGAGCGACTGGGTCACCATGCTAAGTAAAGCACACAGTCAAGACCGATGTGAGTAATACTCACGTTCCAAGGGCCTCGTCATCAGAAGCCTTGTCTTCGTCAAAGACAGCAATCTTTATCTTCTGGCCATGTGAGTTATCAACAAAAGCCTGTGCACATAAAAATAAAATTTACAGGTACTTGCTAATGCCAGGATATAGGATAACACAAAGGCTTGGGTAAAATAAATAACAGTTTTATATACCTCAAACACTTCATTCCAGACTGGGTTCAGTGTGCTATCCTTTGTCTGTGTACGGAACGTTTTGGCCCCCACTGGTAACACAAGCAAATAACACAGTCAATCCTATCACACCACAATGGCCACCCTATCCCTTTCCTTTAATGTGCGAAGTATAAAGTCTGCTAGCACCTCACTCCTTCAAGAAGTTATTATTAATATTAAGCACTAATAATCCCAGACCCTGCTACTTATAAACATGCAATAACTTGGCTGCTTTCATAGTCACACATGTAAAGGTCACAAGAAAGCAAAAGTGATGACCCTCAGAGATACAAATGTACATGTACCTCGGAGTAGAACGTATGGATCTGAAGAGCCTTTCTTGAAAACACCAATATCCTTCTTGGCCAGATCTTTAGCTTCCAGAACTTCAATTCGAAGAACTCCCTGAGAAGGCAAGACAACCAGTTTTCAAGTGTACTAGTCTTTTTCTAAAAAAATAAAATTTCCCTTCATTGGTCTAAGTTATTTGATCATCACAATCACCAAGCAAATGTGTGTATACTTAGAACTATTTCTTCCTGACTCAAGGCAAACACAAGTGCAGTAAAACTAGCACTTTTAACTACAAGTTTCAGTTGCATGAAGCAACAAGGAGTATTTCTAAAAAATTAATATATTCTTGGGTGGAGAGTACAGCAAACAAAAACCAGATCAACCGTTCTTCTCCTGAGTTTAGTGTCAAGATCTTCTTTAATTATTACCACCTGTCTCAATTGACTTACGCTCTTGAAAGAAGTTGATGACTTTTGCAAATTACAAAAACAAAATCATGAATGATAAGAGTGCTGCCAATGGCAAATGGGGCTAATGTAATTTATGCTAAGTTAAACATGAAACAATGCTGGTCAGTACATAGTCTCTTCTGTGACAGACATGCAGAGTGACCGGGGGCTCTGCAGGGGTCTTGTGGTTTTACCGTGCGGCTGCTGAGGTCAAATCATTTTCACCTGCGTTCTTGCCTTTCGATTGTGCTCAGAAATTTTTCACCCTCTGCCATCTCTCTCTTGTTATGTTTAGTATGAGGTAAGTTTCGTTGTTCCATTGTTTTTTCAGTGTGATGTGCCTGGCAGTTGCCGCTCGCAGGGTTGTCATGGTTACCCTACGCGCTCAGTGCTTGTGGCTCTACCATCTTTCCAGGAACATTCCCCAAGCTCATATATTGATGAGTTTGATGAAGGTCAACTTCTAAGTGTGATACAGTATAAATATTACTTATATAGAACACCAGTACTCACATCAGGCAAGGGGTATTTAAGTTCATATGGATCAACATTGGTTAGAGGAACTGTGATCCTGTTTGGAAGAACCACAAATCCTGCTACAACATCATCTATAACTCCATGGATAATGTCACTGAAAAAGGACAAAATTAATTATCAGTAATCAATTGAATGAGTTTCCCTCAGTGTTGAGGGTAATGAACCCTAGAACTATTTTCCTGGCTGCATGCTGAAGCCAACGAATCTGAAATGAAGAGCAAAAAAGTTAATTTATTTCAAGAGTGGGCTCTAATATTCAATTATCACATTTCTGTTTTGTTTTTTTTTTTGCCATTTTTGTGTTACAGGGTCTGGCCAAACCACAGAGATACTCAGTGTGACCATAAACAATAAAAGAAAACTTACCTTAAACCTGGAATATCAAGAATATTTGCCAAATTGGTTAAATCAAAGTCAATATCCTGTTAAAAAGAAAACAACCAAACATTTAGTTCAATATGCTGCCCAAGCATAGAATATTACTGGTCATTGAAGTGAAATTAGAGGATTTGTATGGTCATTTGCTACAAGCTAAGGTCTGCAAGTTGCCCTTTCTTTTGACTTCAGAAAGGCTGAGTAACAACATCCAAAATGTAGCTAACAAAATCTTTAATGACATTAATTTTCCTCCTGACTTACCGGCCTGTTCAAGAAGAAGACAGAGACCCCGCCTACAAGAGGGGCAGCTGGGATAAGAGGGCGCAGAATCACACGCAGGCTTCCGCGTATCTGCACAAGACAAAGAGGAAACATGAGATGTCTTCAAGGTGCTAAAAAGGGCTCAAAAACATGTGTCGCTTAAGTTCTGCGTTGCATGTACCTGTAGATCCTCAATTCCAACAGTGATGCCCTTGACTGACAGCGCAAAGTCTGAATCACCGGCATAACTACCATGAACAAATTGTTAAACCAAGTTAATAATAACTGCAATTTTCTGAAACAAATATCAGCAATTCTATCTTTGATAAAAACAGCCAAGTTTGTTTCAGTTCTGCAAAGAAGAGAAGCAAGGTGGGAGGTACTCACATTAAATCAATATCCATGATAATCTCATTACGGTCGACATTGTTAGTATATGTCTTGATTCCACCTATACGGGGAGGCTATGGCAAAAATTATGTCAATAATGTCAATAAGGTTTGTTTACATACTGGCATCAGTCACTGGTGGAGAAATTATAATAACATAACAAAATAGTGGTTTGAGGGTGTAGGAGGGAGAGGCATGCTTTTAGCCACAATTCGAAAAGTGGCTGTCCAAAATTTATGCACTATGGGGCCTCCTCAACAATTTATAAAGCAACATATGGGAAATAAAACAATTTTCTTTAAAAAGTGAAAAGTCCACAGGATGCCTTGAAGGCCATCTGGCTAATAGCCTTGGGAGAGGGAAACCATACAAAGGTTAACTGGACAAAGGGTAATCGGACAAATAACTTAACTAGTAAGAACTTGTTTCTGGCAAGCACACTGGACAGGTACATGTATATTCCAAAGGGCAAGCTGGTAGAATCCACATTTTTCAAGACCATCCTCAATCTTTTAGGTATGAGAGTGTGTTAAAATTTGACAGGAATTTTTCGAGATTAAGACGGCTTTTATGTCTGCATTTCAAACAGTTTTTACCATCCTTCAAGTAATTGCAATGCCACACTTACCACTTGGCCAAGAGAGATTTCCTCAAAATGAATGGAGCTGAGGAAGCCAGGCACATTCTTCTGAATCTCTGGCTCAACTTGCTCTTTTAAAATCTTTACAACCATGTCGTTGATGTATGGCCACAGTTGTACCAGCATCTGGGGAGAGAATTGACCCTTTTTGCACAAACTGCTTCACCTTTGCATAACCTAATTTGCTTCTACATAATAAGAACTAAGTTTGAGGAAGCCAGGGTGACCGTGAATGTGGTGGTACAGAGATTTCAACCCTTTGAAATAGAAAAACCAAGCAACCAAACCATGACCACTCACACCAAACACACTGGTCTGCACCATAAAATTAATATTTTATTGACTAAACAAATGATCAAAAATGAAACTTACTTTGTTGAGCCATTCTGCTCTTTCCACATCAGGAAAGAAAACCTAATTCAAGAACAATAAACATATCAATTGGACATAAATTTTTTTGAAATCATGCACATAGGAAATAATAATTTCAAACAGAAACTGAATAGCTGATAGATTAGAAGTAAACAAAATTTATTATTATTACAAGGTTACGCAAGTCTACGTCGAAGGTACAGTACTTCTCCCTGGATGGGAAACTAGTCAATCGCAGGGTTACCCCCCAGCATTAAATTCACTAGTACCCATTTATACACCTGGGTCGATAGAAACATTCTCAGTGCCTTGCCCAAGAACACAATGTTCGATACAGAGTCCAGCGAACTAACCATTGGGCCACCATATTTATTATTTATTATTATTATTATTATTATTATTATTATTATTATTATTATTATTATTATTATTATTATTATTATTATTGGTAGAGTTGTACATATACTCAGATATTCATGTATTACCATTTCTTAAACAAGAAAGGAGGCTTTCACATAAAAGGCAAGGGCTAAGTTTATTAAGCTAGTTGGAATTAAAGCCTTGGTCCTAAACAGTGTTTTCAATAAGCACCAACAGCCAATGAAAGCATCTGCACTTTGCACTACTTCACTCTGAAAAGCCTAGAACCTTTTTTCGATAAATCAATAAAATTAAGCTAAGGTTATTTCAAACAGTTGGTTACTATACTCAAATCAGCTACCTAAATTTTATTGAAACCCCTGCCTATAAAAATACACAACGAAGACTTGAGGTACTTGTGTACTTTTTAACAAGCCGGAAGTTTAGTTTATTCACTTTCATAAAAACACTATTTTAAACTGCTTCCATTATTTTTTTTCCTAAAAAGAGCCTCATCCACTTTTCAGTGCATTGCAGCTGCAATGATGTTGAGACAAATATTTCCCCATCTAGCCTCAAGTCAGACACTTGGCACCAGACGTGACAACTGTCACTTGTTCATTAGCATTGTGTTTACAAATAGTTTCATTTTAAAATGTTAAATATCAGCTGCATGCAGAAAAAAATATAATACATTGTATGCTCGCACCAAGCTATTAACAAGGATCGATATTCACAGTCGTCCAGTTGCCCAAGACGTACAATTAAAAAGCCATGTGGACAACCAAAACAAATCATAATTAAAAAGCAGTCTCGAGTCTGTTAAATTTTCATATTGGCAAAACTATTGCCCAAAGAAATGTGTTTGGAGAGGTCTGTTGTTCCAGTCATCTTGAAATTATCAAAATTCATGAAACTTTGCAATGGCTAGCAAAGATGTTATTTCATAAACAACCCCAAAACTGAACATGTGAAAACAACTTTCCATCAAGTTTCATGTTGATTTGTTGCCACTTTGTCAACAGGCAAGTTAAATTTTGCCAGGGCACCTTTGCCATCTGGCATACTCGCCCGGCTGACAACTTGAAGCAAAAATCAATATGGATCCCTCCATTAAGCTAACTGAAGAATGTAAAAACATCACAGTTTTCTCAATATATAGATCTGAAGCACTTTCTTTAAATATTCAACACATATTTTTTTGCTATGTTGACAATCTCTTTGAAACATTTCTTGTTTTTGAGTTTCTTAAGTGCAATGATGTAAGTTAAAACACTTCTTGAAAGACAAAACAGCCACAGGGCTTAAACCCATATTATGAATAAATAAGAAGCATTCAAATGGGGCTTTTTCTTTTAAAATCAACCTTGTATAATAACATTCAAACTCATGAAATATTACCCCAGCATTGCTCTTTAGTATCAGTAAATATTTGTTAAAAAAAATTACAAATAAATTTTATAGTCTTAAACACAACATGATGCCTCTTCGAAACAAGTTTACAGACAGGATCTTCACCAACCCTGCAGCGCATATATGCAACATTAAATATTTTATGACTTCTCGTTGTTCTGAAAACTTTGTCAAACCTTGACTAATATTTACTTTTTAATGAAAAGTTTCCAGTACAAAACTCATGCAATGCGTAGGTTAAGCACAAATTGCAATGTATATATGGGCGAATGCTCACCATATTTTCCTGCCAAACAAATTGGGCTAATCGCCGCTAAATGTTTCTCTAACATTCACATAGATGAGTTATATTTGGACTTGTTTATCATATTAAGTGATTGTTCATTATGATATCTCTACAAGCTTCCATAATGCATGCTGTTACCTGACTTCAGCAAGCCCTTGTCAAGTTCCAACTCAAACACTTTTAAGAAAGGGCAGCTTCCTATATTATCTGTTCCGACAAAGAAATTTGTACGAACTTTCGAGAGAGAGTACTCATTGGTGATCATGAACCACGCCTTATGATTTCTTTTGTACAACTTTTCAACATGACAATAACACATTTTGGCAAGCGAACAGACGTCCTCGAGAAACTGTTTGGGAAACCTTTTATTGAAGTTCATTTTCAAAACAGAAAGTTGTAGCTTTGTGAATGAAGAGAAAATTCAAACAAAGAATTTCTGGCGAACTATGACTGTCACGAGTGAACGTGTCTCATTCGATCGAGCAAGCTCGTTTGTTCATTATACCAATTACAATTTAGCAAAACATCGGAATAAACTCCATGTTCCAGGAGAAAGGAACTATGTCTGTATTGTCAAATTCCCGTTCTTTACAGAGTTGCTCTTAAATTTTAAAGTGCAATCTGCAAAGACTTAGCGTTACACGTACGAAATCTGAAACACAACAAACATTTCTTACCCAAGATGGCAGATCTTCCATCCGCGCCTCGACAACTTCATGTTCGCGTTCTGTAGCTTCTCTAAACGCATCTCTCCTAGATTTTCTTTCTTCTTGATTCATACGCCATAAAACGTAGATGAAAAACCCACAAATGAGCCAAACATAACTCAACCCGAGCCAGCCCATGAACCAAATCAAGAGCGCGCCACCGACCAACTTCAGATATTTTATCACAAAGTTCAAAATTGCCAGCTCCGTCTTCTTGGCTGTTTTCTTCTGTTCATCTTGTGGCGGAGCAGTCGCCTCTTCCCCGATTTTTGCCTGCAATTCGGTGGAATTATCCACCTTCTTCTCCGCTGTCGGCGTCGCCATCTGCGAAGACACTCCGAACACCAACACCTCTGATCGGTTTGAGCTCGATGCTGCACTGAACCCAGTTCAATGCATCGGCAACTCTTTCAAATGCTAATCACTCTGAGTGATGCGTGTCAATAGAACAATAGAACGCCGGAGCGTGACTTTTTCGCGGGTAAAAAAGCCTTCGAACAAGTTGGAAAGTCTACAGCACTGGCACCTGTCTTTAGCGAGATGATCTATATACAATGCCGTGCGGAAATTTATAAACAGACGCAGTGACAACACGTACGCCTTTTTCGTATACTATTTTCACCCAATGAGTTACGTTGTTTATCCATGTGATAAGCTACATTTATTGTACTGGTTCCAGCTTTAGATGTTATTGAGATCAACAACCAGCATCGAGCAAAAGCCACAAAAATCATGTTTAATTTTCAACACTACTGAAAAAGCACTGTCTTTGCACACCTGGCCTTTCCTCTATGTGTGTCAAATATTCTAATGCGAACAAAGTAAATAGAGGTATTAAACTTGTAAGACCCTTGTATTAATCAGCATAAAAACTGGAGAGTTCAGACTAAAAAATCGAGTAATTTCTAAATTTGCTGGTACAATCTGTAAATCCCAATTTAAATCCAACCGGAGCTTACAGGATAATAAACTGAATATAAATTTAATCGTCTATGTATGCAGGTGTATACATTTAACCAGGAAAAACAAAACGCAACTGAATAGAAAAACGGATTATATATATATTTAAAAAAATTACTATCATTTAGGTTTCCTGGCCATTTAGCTACATTTTATATTCGTAAGTAAATCTTTGTTTTACAACTGCTAATGTTTTAGTCCGTTTGGTTGGTTGCCAACATATGCAAAAAGGCTAGGCCTAGAGGAGGAAATAATGAACTACGACCGTCTAACCATTAATCCTCAATACAGAAAAACATGGATAATTGTAAACACCCGCGAAAGACCGCAGACAAAATAAATGCAAAAGAGAATGGAAACCACACACAACACTGTGGTAATAATGGGTCAGCTGCTTTTGTTTATCTTTGAATAGTCTTTGAAGAACCCATTACTTGTATCCATCTTGCGGTTTGTTTGGCAGACAAAATTTAATAGCAAGCACGAATTTCTCAAAATGGTTAACCAGCTTGAAAATAATATAAAACTAACCTCAGATTCATGTCTGTGATATAAGACGCCGTAACGGAAAAACAACAATTGCATGTAAGACTTAATGAGCACGTTACCAAATGGTCCAGTGTGAATGCAAACATGCAGACTAGCAGAAGTTTTTAATTAAACTAAATGTCGTGTTACCATCATTTAGAGCTAACCGCAAGCAGGCTAGACGGAGTGCTATTCAGGCTAGTTACATGGAGTGGTATTTAGGCCAAACGGAGTGCCAGTCTACAGGTTTGCAGTCTGCAATTGTTGCACACCCCCAAATCGTCCCAAAATGGACAGAAAGGAGTGTGGTGGGGCTACAGAGTGATATGCAGTATATCGATTGCAAAAAATCCTGTAACGATGTAAAAGCTGTTTACTTGGATCACGAACCAGGATGAACTTTTTGGCGGAAATAACTAGTTTCAAATGATAAAGAAAAGAGTGAGCGTGAAAATAAGTATAGGTAATTAATCGCATGGGGCCGAGTAAAATTAAGGACGCGTGTTTTCAGAAGTTGCAGAAATTGCCCTCGTCGCGTTCAGCCAATCAGCATTCAGTAATTTTGCCCTCTATGTCATAACTGAATAAAAAAAAACTCATACGAAAATATAATTCAATTCAGTTTTTACTACAATCTTCTCTTAATCCAGGAGCATAGGGCCGCGTAGCCGGCCAGGTGAGGGTTCGAGGGGTTCCGGAACCCCACTTTTAAGCTATGAGCATGCCCATAATTTCCATAAAATAACGTTTATCGGAATCCCTTTCAGGCGCGAGAAATGAGTTTTTTTCTTTTAATTCAGACCAACCGAAGATTGGAGATGAAGAAAAATTAAATGGCTTTGTCACATAACTAATATTAGGACCGGTATTTTACAATTAATTTTCGCCCATTATTGTGGATAAAAACGATTGGCGAGGCATTTCATAGTCTTGCTAAAGCCAACAAAAGGCCATGCAGGGCTAACGACGAAGGGCTAACGCTCGAAACGTCAGCTCTTGAATCTCTTTACGGTGGCCAATTGACATTATCAACCCAGTTGATGAAACCAAATTATATTGTTATACTTCCCACCGACGCAGCACCACAGCTTCTTTAGAAACTTACCCCCTCTAAATAAATGCATGGCTACTACCATCTCGTTAATGCTAGTATAAGCTTCTGAGCTTTCCAGAATCGAACCGAGGGGTGAATGAGACTCAACTAATAAGCCCTAAGTACCTACACAGTTGTAAGTAATGATCATAGAATAAAACAAAATTAAAAGTGTAAACGAGTTAAGTGTTTTTTGAGTTAACAACTAAGAACAGAGTGGAGCCCTATACCGGCATTGCACGAGATCATGATCAGAAGTACGAGTGATCAACGAAAAAGCGGGAATTTAGACTGTTCAGTTAACAGTCTAAAATCCAATGAGTGTTTTCTATATCATTAGAAAATTATGTCTTTAAGAAAATTAATGGCTTAATTGTATCTATACTAGGTAATTGTAAATTGACGAAAGTACCAATTGAATGGCAACAAAATCACCACGCGGGCCCCCTCCACAAGAGGCCAACACAACTACTTTAAAAAATACACTTTGTACTAACCGAGTGATTGGGTTTGCGAAGAGGTGAAGCGGCAGGGATTACTGATGAAAGTATCACTAATGATACGAGAGTTAAATACCAGCGCTCTGAGCCCATCATGTTGAATGAAAACCTCGGGCGGTCAAACAATGAATAAAGTGCAACAAGGCAGCACCTTGAATTCACGCTTTCATTATATAAAGCGGAGAACTTCTGTGCAAACATCGTGGGTTTCAATTGCTTTATTCTGTTGCAACCAGTCACGATTTGACAGGTAGGTATTTGACTCCACACAAAAGCAAGCTTCTTAGCTGAATGAAAAGAAACAAATTAGCCATTGAAGTTCCAGATTATCCCCTAGTTAAACAACAGTTGCAAAAGAAATGGTTCGATAAAAGATCAAAATATTTGCTGCAAATCTCCAGTGTCGGAGACTGGGCCCGAATATAGTTAGAAATTTGATTGACAGATGTGATTATAACATGTGAGCGCAATCGAGCGTAAAAAACTTTCCTTCGGAGCGTGAGAATTGTGAACTGTGTGAAGTGCTGGGAATAAATCTGTTCAGTTTATCTTGTGACTTGTGACCTTTGTTGGGCAAACTAAACTTTTCAAATTGCTACTGGAGGCATTCCCAACAAAAGTGGCACCTCCGACGGGACTTGTGTTGATCTTCGTGAATCTAGTACTGTGTTTATCGTCGCGAAGCATGGAGGCCGCGAGCAAGGATCTTGAAACGAAACTTACACAACTTCAGATCACCAGGGAAAAAACTGACGCTGTTCTTGCGAGCCAGAATGAGAACAAAATCAAAAGACATAGGGATGCGCTGTGTTCAGTGGTTGCCTCAGTGGAGAAAGCGAAGCGGGAAGTGGAAGAGTTGAAAATATCTGCCGGCGAAGAACTTTCCGCCATTACCTCGTGGGGCGCTAAATTAGATCAAGATATCGAAGCTGTTGACCTCGATATGGATGGAATTTCTTCATTTCTGAGTAATTTTGATCAAGAGCAGATAGAAAAAGCTAGAAATAATCAGCTCGCTTTCGAAAAAGAGCTATTTGAGAAGAAGCTTCAATACACCAAAGAGCTCAAAAACGTGGACTCGCCGGATCAAGCGGCCGCGGGAAGTCAAAATGGTAAACAAAGTGCTGCGTCAGCGAAGTTACCGAAGCTTACTATTACAAAGTTCAATGGAACTAATCTTGATTGGAATCGTTTTTGGGGCCAATTCACCGAGGGAATAGACAAGTCCGAAATGGCTGCTATCACTAAATTTTCCTATCTCAAGGAATTTGTCGATCCTAAGGTCAGAAAAGGCATCGATGGGCTGCCGTTTACCGCCGAGGGCTATGAGAAGGCGAAGGCTATTTTGATCGAGCGTTACGGAAATGTCAGCGAAGTAGTCAAAGCCTACGTTAAGGACATTTTGGATTTGCCGAAGATCAATGGAAGCCAGCCTCGGAAAATTCATCATTTTTACGAAAGATTGCTGTACGACGTTCAATCTCTCGAGACCATGGGGAAGCTAAGTTTGGTGAATGGAAACGTGGCTCTAACGATCGATAAACTTTCTGGAATTCGTGGAGATTTGGTGCGGAACGATGAAGATTGGCAAAGTTGGGATTTCCTTAAACTGTGTGACGCGTTAAAGTCGTGGACTCGCCGGAATCCAGTGGATTTTGATGAACCGCAGTCGTTCAAACATGATCGCACGCCCTCGCGAAATTACCATACAAAGCAGCAGGACGCCAAGACACGTGGTTGTGTTTACTGTGAAGATAGCTCGCACAGGAGTTCGGAATGTACACGCGTTGTTGGTTGCGACGAGAGGAAGAAATTTCTGGCTGAAAACAAACTTTGTTTTAACTGTGCTTGCCCAAAACATAGGGCTGCTGAGTGTGCAAGCAAGACGAGATGCAATTTATGCTCCAGGAAGCACCACACCTCCATCTGTCCTGATCAACAACCTAAGGCAGACAGCGTGTTGTCTTCTGTCGATGCTGAGAAAGTGGTTTACCCTGTTGTAGTGATTAAGGTTGGTGGTATTGAATGTCGTGCATTGTTGGATTCTGGTTCGTCTAGTTGTTATGCTTCAGCCAAACTTCTGGATATGCTTGGACAGAAGCCAACAGAGATTAAGCCTAAGAGAGTTGAGATGCTTATGGCTTCAACCACAGCGAGAATGGAAGTTTTTAAGACCACTGTTTCGTCAAGGTCTGGTGATTACCGTTTAGATGTCAATCTCACCAAGGTCAATAGAGGAGAGCTCCTTAGCCTGGAAAATCCCCAATACCAACAGTTGACTAACACTTACCCCCATTTAAAGGATGTGAAAATGGATGATACGGATACCAAGCCATTGTTGCCAGTTCATGTTATCTTGGGTGCTGGAGTGTATGCTCGCATTAAAACTGATACTCGACCAAGGATTGGTAACCAAGGGGAACCTGTAGCTGAGCGCACCAAATTGGGATGGGTTATTCTTTCTCCAGGAGAGGAGATTGATACTACACACATGCTTCTTACCCAAACTAGCCAAGTGGACTATGAGGAACTATGCAAGTTAGACGTGTTAGGACTTGCCGACACGCCGCAACATGACCAAGGTGAAGTGTACAGAGAATTTCGTGAGCAGTTATCGCGCAGTGAAAAGGGATGGACACACATTACTAGTAGGCTATCTAGCACAGACTCATCCTCTGGACCTTTAAAAATTAAAATTAAGCCTCCCAACGGTAGTGTTTGCAAAAATCACCGTTGGGAGGCTTAATTTTAATTTTTAAAGGTCCAGAGGATGAGTCTGTGCTGGGATAGCCTACTAGTAATGTGTGTGCCCTGAGAGGTAAAAACATTTTTTCAACAATCAAGCAACAGCATTTTTCAAAACAGAAGACACAAAGGCAAAAGAGAGATGGGATCTGGGTTTTTTTGAAGTTCATTGTGAAATGAGAATGCACCCATTTTGTGAAAAAATCAACGCATCACAAAAGTTACGTCATGCGGGAAAATTGATTTGTGCAACCTGTGTTTAAAAAACGGAAATAGGCATATTATCGGTCGCCCTGTCTTTCACTGAAATTTCACAATGTTTTTTTTTTCGTCCGCTTCACGCATCGCCTCAACAACTTGTTGAGTTATCTGTCTGACATCATTCAGCCAAACTGGAGAAGAAAGTTCCGCAAAAATAACGAAAAGCATGTGAAATATCGTGATCATTTTGAGTTATGCAGTCAACCTTTAATTATACTTAAAGATATTTTTTTTGTTTTTCCCTCAAACTTCAGTTCAAATTTGCAATGCTGGGCGCCGCGAGTTTTCTCATAAGCTGTTCTTGAAGCTCTTTTTTTATCTTTTCAATATCGGGCTGTGGTAAATCAGGAGTTTTTTCGGTGAATTTTGCACGCAAATTCTCTTTGAGTTGCCGGTATTTTTGGATTTCGCTTGTCACAGTTTGGAACTCCGAGTCAGAAATTCTATTGTCATCAAGTGCTTTTGACACATGGCTGTTGATGGTGTCGTGTTTTGACATCGCCAAAGCATGAATTTTTGTGTGCTTCGACACTTTCCGTTCAAGCTTTTTGTTGAAGGCAGTGAGAACAGTTGAAGTCGCACCGGAAACAGCGGCAACAGTGGCCACAGGAATTGCAGCAATCGCTCCAACACCGGTGAGAGAAAGTGCGAGAGCACCGGCTGACAGCAACGTTGTCAGCGAGCCAAGGCTGACGGCGGCAATGTGAATAACTTTCCTGACTTTTTTATATTTTTTCAGTACAAGCCTCCGGTGTTCAGCCTCGTGGCCAATTTCTTTTTCAATCCGGCTTATTTCAGTCAGCCGAAAATTCTCTGCATTTTCAGCAGAGATATTTGGATATAACCCGCTTTGTGGAGGAGCGCTCGGTAATACGTTTGATTTTGACATCTTGTATTAAAAGCAGATTTTATTTTTAATTGTTAAAGTATTTCTAATTCAAATTCAAGAGGGAAACCCTTGAAATTTAATAACTCCCCGAGTTCATCTCTAACTGATACTGTCACACCGTTTACATATTGACCAGAAGAAGTGTCACGCAAGACATTTGAATCAAAATTGTAAGAGATTTTTTCATACGGTTTGCCTCTCACATCGAATCGAGCCAAAATACTTGATCTTTTTCCATCGAGAAAATTCTTTTCTTTGTCAACAAGGTCGCAGTGAATAAAATAAGTAGACAGGCAGTGTTTTTTGTTGAATGTGAACCCTGATAAAGTTTCTACAATATCAAACAGTTTGTAAAATTCCTCGCTGAAATTTATAACAACTTGCCTAAATTTTGAATTTTGAAGAAACATCACGCCCGCGGGCGTGTCGGCATCTGTAAAATTTATGTATTCGTTTTTTTGTAAGGCTTTCTTTAAAGCTTCAACAAAAGTCTCAATGGTGTAAAAACCGGGATTTAAATTATTCACAAATTTATATTTTTGCTCTTTATCTATTAACGTGACCGTTCCACCCTTAAAATTAAACCACGAGTTGTAAAGCGAACAGCTTAAAAGCCTGATATACTTTGGCTTCGTAATTGGATAGTCGAAATTAACAGTGAAGTCGTTTGAAGGAGCTTTGAACGTGAGCACAACCATTTTTATATAAAAGAAAATATATTCAATATTTTAAACAAAAAATATGTCTGTCGAAGTTATTTCAAATTCAAGAGGTAATCTCCAAAACGAAAGTGAGTGGCATCCCATTGAAATCGAAAAGTTCACCATTCTCATCTTTGACTGAAATAGTCAAACTGTTTACCTCTCGACTTTTCGAAGTGGCCCGAACATGCTGAGGCTCTGACTGATAAAAATCTTTATCCCAAGGTTCACCTTTTATATCAAAGTTGGCAAGAAGGGTGGATGGTTTTCCATTGAACTGATTTTCTTGATGGTCAATCAAGTCACAATGGATGAAGTACGTTGAAGGGGAGTTCAGTTTTTTTGAAAACAATAACGGAAAGAATGGTCCGACAATGTCAACGCCAAGAAGAGATCTCAAATTTTCATCAATTTCAAGGTTATCCAATTTTGTGTTGTAGACAAACATTTGACCAAAGGGTGTGTTGATTTCTGCTTTTAAGGTGTCACTGTCCGGCAAAAGACCATTTTCAATTTTACTTGCCAAAGATTTCAAGGTGTAATGGCCCGGTAAAAAGGTGATGGTTTTGTTCTTTGTTTTCGATTTAAGTCTGCCCACTTTTTTCAGGTTAAACCACGAATTTGGAAGCGAGCAGTTCAAAAGCCTGATATACTTTGGCTTTGGAATTGGACGGTCGAAATAAACAGTGTAGTCGTTTGAAGGTGCGATGATTGTGTGCACAACCATGTTTTGTTTATTGAAGAAAAAATATTTTGTTTAAATAATCGCAATGCAAGGAGAGTACAGTGATGATTTTGCAAAATATCTTAGCAGAGTGAGAAATAAATCAAGACATGGCACTTCAGAAAGCCAAGATGTGAAGAAAGCACCGGTCAGCAAACCACACACCCAAGAAGTGGAAAAAACACCTGTTGTGAAGAAAAAACCTGTTGTGGAATATATTGACGGTTTTCCAAAATGGCTTACGCAAATCAGTGAAAAAGAAGACTTGCCAATTCCAGCGGTGCCATTCCACGAAGCGGCCCCCAGTTTGAAGAAAATATTCAACAATGACTTGAAGATATACGTGACACCGGATTGGTTCTTTACAACGCGGTTCAGGGAGGTGTTTCAAAAAATGAAGCTGCCTCTGGACCAATCGCCTGGGGAGGATGGCGCTGACGAGGTGAGGCATTGGCTGGCAACACCTGACATGAAATATTGGCCACAGCAAATGAATTTTGCCACCTGGTGCGCGACCACGGGCTGCGGAATTTCACGGGATATTTTTGATGAAGAGCACACATCTTTGGAACTGCCACCGCAAGTCAGGGCATTTTTTGTTTTCCACGTGTACTTCACGGTCAGACGGATTTTGTATCAGCTCGGAGGCCCCCAAAACATTTTCGCGTTGCCGGGTGATCCAGCATTTACCCAGAGAAACAATCCTTATGATGTTGCTTCGTACGGAAGGATTTGCCATGAATTTGGGATCGAGGTTACGAGTGACTTCCGCTTCACGCCCGGCAGCGGGACGTTTCATAATTGGCCAGGCGGGCCGCATTACAAACGCCACCCAACAAGCGTCGCATACAACCAATACGACTGGTTTTGCGCGAACCATGCCGAAGGGCTGACACCAGCCGGCTTGAGCCGAATAAACCAGTCGATCGAGGCTTTCGTGTACTGCGTTCTCGGCGCACAAGTGGATCAAAGAAGCAGCATCCAGGGCACTGGAGGCCGAGCGCGTGAGGTCCAAAGCCAGTTTCTTCACCTGTTTGAAGACGCAGTGATACAGCCAGATTTGTCAGCGTCTGTTCAAAGATACCAACTTACCATTGACGAGGCGAAAGTCAGGCTGAACCTTGCTTTGTGCCCGGGCGCATGGCTGATGCCAGGCTACATGGTGATCAACACAGAAAGCGTTATGGGCTACAACAACTTCCTCAAACAAGCTGTGGCGGGGATGAAACTTGGAATAAACAACCAGATCAACAAGGACAAAAAAAAAGTGACCCATCAACCCATGGATGGAGAGAAATCAAAATACAACCCACCAAGCAGCCACCCTTCGAACCCAATTCACAAAGCGGCCACAGCTGAAAGCAAAAAAGATCTGGAGCCTTCTGCCAAAACACCTGCGGCCACAGCTGAAAGCAAAAAAGATCTGGAGCCTTCTGCCAAAACACCTGCAACAGGGGTGCGGGGTTCACCCCGCGCAAAAACGGTTGAAACAGCCAGCACGGACAGTGAGGCTCATGACACGAACAAAACGGCTCTGATAGTTGGCGTGGTCGCACTTGCGGGTTTGGTGTTTTTGGCGTCCCGCTAACTCTGTTTTTTGGTCAAGCGCTCAATCAAAAAGGCGACAACAGCCAAAATCACAAGCCAGGCGTGCTCAGCCAGAAACCCGAGGACCTTACCAGCAGTTGTGAAAAGAAAAGAAACAATCGAGCCAAGGAGACCTGGAAGGACGGACAATATTTTTTTACCGAGGTCTTTTAGCCCGTTTCCCAAAGCTTTGCCGAATGCTTTGACAGCATTGACAACAGGTTTCGTTAAAAGCTTTACGATTTCCATGATGAGAATACCGGCGGCAATTAAGATCGCTGTCACCGTGAAACCGTATTTTTTGAAGACATTTTTGATTTTTTCTCTGACTCTTTCACGGAAAGAAAGCCTTTCAAGGTCTCTTTCTCTTTCAGCCTCGATTTGATTTTCTTCATTCACGAGCCGCTCAACGTTTTCACGGGCGTGCTCTCTTTCATCAGACGGGGCATTTTCATCATTAACGATTTCTTTTTGCTTTTCTTTTTCTTGTTGTATTTCTTTTTCTTTTTCTGTCCTTTGTTCTTCATTTTTTTCAAATTCTTGAAGGGGGATCGATTCAAAATCAATCGACTCGTAATCATTGTTTTCCAACCGTTCAAGTTCTCGCTGGAGATCAGTCCGTTCTGCAATTTGTCTTTTTGCTCTTTCTCGGGCTTTTTCTCTTTCTGTTGGGCTTTGCTTTTCATCGTCTGCAAATTTTTTATTTTCATAAATGTCTTGTGACAGTGTTCCAATTTTTTCATCGATTGTTTCTCTTCGACTTTTCCCAAGTTCACGAGTTATTTCTTTTGGAAGTGCAGGATTTATCCGGAATTTATTCGTTTTTGTGTCTCTTGTTGTTAAAAAATATGTTGTTGTTTTCACACCTTTTTTGGTGGCTCTAAATAAACCGACTTTCACCCTATTGTTTTCCATTCGGACATTAAGATCTTCCAACTTTGCAAATGGAAACTCTTTTTTAAGAAAATCATTAGCAACCATGATTGTTGTCAAATCGTTTTTTGGAGGATCAGGCTTAGGATAAGGCAGATCTTCTTCGATATAAGAGGTTTCTGCAGTGGAAGAACTCCTTGACCTTTCCCTCAGACGTTTCAGGCGATCTCTCATTTCTTGTTCTTCAGGAAAACCGGAATCCCCGTCGCCATGATCAAGATGTTCATATTTCTCATCATCTTTCTCAGCATCTTTCTCATGATCATCATCATGTTCCAAAAGAGGGTCTTTTTCTTCTTCCATCATTGCCATTGCGAAATATAAATTCTATTTATTTTCAATTTAAATAAAAATGTGCAGCTTTCAATACCATGTATGTGCAAACAGAAGTTGACGGAAGAAGAGTGGAACGTGCGGTGCAAACAAACCTTCATCCAGAGCACAGCCAAAAAACTGGCCTCGCGATGAAAGCCGAGCGCGTGGTCAATCGCATCACTTTTGATCGCAGCGAAGCCAACCCCGGGGAGACCTTATATGTTTACGTGCCCAAGCTGGATCAGAACGAGGTTCTCGTGCCAGGCACGCTCGCACTGGTCTTCAAAATCGACTTGGCGGGAGGGGACGCTGACAACTTCCTCGTTCAAAACGTCACCCGCGCCCTGGTCGATAAACTGCACGTGAAGTTCGGCGCGGAAACACTGCAGGACACGGATGGATATGACATCTACAAGATCTGGGAGGACCTTTTTCTCTCGCAGGAGGAGCGGGACGACATGCTGCTCGAGGGCATCCAGTCTGAAGACCTCTGCAAGATCCGCTCAGACTCGGGAGACAAGAAAACCACGGGTGTTGCCAAAGAAAACGCGCTGGAAAAGGTTTACGGGAAAAAATACCGGATCCGCCTGGACCACTCAATACTGACCGACCACGGCGTCTTTTACCCCCAAGCGCTCCTCCACGACCTCCTGTTTCAGCTGAAGCTCGCGCCGGCCTCGCAGGTTGTCAAAGGCTCTGACCCCGATAAACTGAAATACAAGCTGACAAACCTCCAGCTCGAGTTTGAAACAATCAGAAGCAAGACCTTGGCGGACGAGGCTCGCAGCGTTTACACCGCGGGAAAGGGGTTCAAATACGACCATGTGGTGCGGCCCGAGGTGGTCAGCTTCAAAAAAGAAGTGGCCTCAAGCGTGACCATCAAATTTAACGCCCAAAAAAGGTCCCTGAAAGGCCTTCTTCTCCTTTTCGTTGAGCCTTACACTGCAGGAACCCGGGATTCAGAAAAGTACATTAATCCGACCCTGAAGAAAGTCGTTGTCACGGTGAACGGCTCGACCAACAAGCTCTTCAACAACGGCCTCGGAATCACGGATACTTGGGCCGAAGTTGACCGCTTTTTCGGAAAGAAAGCCCAAAAAACAAAGCACATGAATCCGGTAAAGTTTTTCACCGAAGACAGGTTCGGGCTTCTGATTGATTTGCGCACATCGGGGGATCCAACGCTGCATGGAAGCGGCACGCGGCTTGTGAACACAACACATGGAGTCCAGCTTGAAATCGAGCGGGACCTCATTGGCGCAGGCGATGTGAAATGCCACATCTTTGCAATTTCGGACGCGCAAATAGACATTAAAAATCAGCAATTAGTTTCAGTGCTGCACTGATATATGGACCCAAACAACATCCCGTTCAACGCTCTCATCGTCGGGCCGACGAATTCGGGCAAATCAAAGTTTGTGGTGGAACAGCTCCGCGGTCCTTTCCACGGCAAGTTCGACTTCATCACGCTCATCTGCCCGACATTCGCGCACAACAGGACTTTTCATCGCTTCGCTTTGGCGGACCCGCGTTTCAAAGTTATCATTTGTGAACAGCATTTTGTTGAAGCCTGGCTGAAAGTGGTTTGCCTTGAATTGGAGGGCACCAATGCGCTCATTATCCTCGATGACTGCGCGGCCTCGAAAGATGTGAAAAAGCGCACGGGCCAGCTGGTCAATCTCGCGTTCAGCGCCCGCCACACAGGATTCAGCGTGTGGGTGCTCGCCCAAAAGCTGACCAGCATCACAGCCTCTTTCCGCGAAAACGTTGCGGCGCTTGTGCTTTTTTACACACCCTCGTGGAAGACAACGAAAGCGGTTTTTGAAGATTACGCCGGCGAACTTTCTCAAGATGAGTACAAAGACCTCATTTCGAGGTTGAAAAAAAATAAGTTCTCCTGCCTTGTGTTCGCACTTCGGCACCCGTTCGGAATAAAATTCAAGCTCAATTAAAAATTCACAACTTATACACAAAATGGCGAACCCATCAACACTCGAAATTGATGAACAAGCCTTGACCGACATTGCGGGCTTGCTTGAAGCTGAGGCAACGAGCGCACCGGCCAGCAATTTCCCCGCAGTTGTTTCAACGCAGCCCGATATCCCAGCGCTGCGCGAGCAGCTGGCCGTGCTGGTGTCGACAGGAAAATCAAAAGAAGCCATCGGGACGCAGCTTTCACACGACGATGTGAAGCGCCTCTCTGACAAAGATGTCGAGAAATACATCAAACGCTACCATGCGTACGTGGGCTCCAAGACAACGGACAGTTTGCTCGACGGCTTCCTTTTTGTTTTGACCAAAGCGGTCGGAATGGTCGTCAAAATCAAAGACATCGAGGCTTATCAAAAAGAAATCAAAAACGACTGGATCATCAACAATCAGCTCTCCAACATGGCCGGCAGCACAGCTTTGACTTGCGGCCGTGGTCTCGCTGTGGCCAACGCGGCGATGATCACTGCAAAACACATTGATTTTGATTCTTTCAAGCACGAAGCGCAAACGACTGAAATTGCTGAGCTTTCCTCACCAACTGCTGAATAATTCCTCACAAATTAAACAAAAATTTCTTTCAATATACCATGGCTGAAGAACAACCGACCGTTGCACCACAAGCAAACCTTGCACCACAGGAAAGCCAAGTGACTTCACAAACGCCGCCAACAAAGCCCGCCAAAAATCCCAATCGAGTGGCTGCGGGCAAAGCGACTGCTGATAAAACTCGGCAGGCCCGCGAAGCACAGAAAAAAGCCCTTGATGAAGCAAATGGCAAACTTGAATCAATTGAGAATGCGCAAGCTCAACACCCCGTGGAGGCGACGCCGGAGCCCACCGTGCGGCAAGCCCCACACCCCGCAAAAACCGGTCTCAGCACAAACGAATGGCTCACACTCGCCGGAATTGGCGTCGCGCTCTTCACGACTTATGTCAAGCGTGAAGACATCCAGCGCTTTTTCACACGGGAACCTGCAGGGGGGCAAGCCCCACACCCCGTGGAGGCGACGCCAGCACCTGCAGTGGAGCAAGCCCCACACCCCAGGGTGGCGACGCAGCCATCAAGAAATGCCTTTCGACCGATGGATTAAATATTTACACAATAAACAAAACATGAAAATTGACGGTGCCCAAGCTGTTGCATCAGGCGTTGGTATTTTTGCAATCACCTTTGTGTGGTTCAAACTTGCCTTCGCCTTTGCTGATACAATCATGCTTCTCTGGGATGCACCATTCATTGAAGAAGATGAAGATGAAGATGAGGAATTTCCTGTGTTGCCAATTTACCCTGACGAGAAACCGCCAAGCTATGCAGATTCACTGGCTGATGAAGATGATTAATTTCTTTTGAACGTTTATTTTTTTTTCTTTTATACCAAACATGCCTGAAAACAATCTTGTAAAAAACGCCATGGAGGCCGCGACTCTCGTTGGCCTCTCTGCTGGCATTGGGTGGGCTGTCAAAAAAGCGTTCAGGAGAAGTTTTACAGATGACCCTTCAGATTCTATCGAAAACTTCGCAATGTTCACTGGTGTGATGACGGGCAGCATCTGGCTCAAGAAGTACCTGGAAGACCAGAAAATCCTCCCGACCAACGTTTGAACACCCAAAAATCATTTGAAAAAATGGCGGCAATTTATAATCATGGCAAGTATCGCAATTATGGTTGGCGGTGCTTTGGTGAACGCAGCGGCTTTCATCGGCGGCAGTTATCTGGCGAAGGCTTTGGATGGTGATGGCCAGGCCTCGCGTGAAGAAATAGAGCGCCACGACCGAGCCATGGAGGAGTATCAAGCTGCGTACAACAAATTCGTGCGCGACCGCACCAAACGTCTCGACTGGATTGAAACAAACGAGCGCATGAAAGCTGACGCCAAGCAGGATTTCACAAACACTGACTACGCTTTAAAACTTTACAACCAGGCGCATCCTGAAGAGGCTCCTCTAAAAGAGCCCAAATTTTCGGATTTTTATCAACCAAGCCAGCGGCAAAAAAATGGTGAACTCATGTTCGTCGGGGCCGGGGCTCTCGCTTTGGGCTACGCTGCTTTCCGGTTCTTTTAAACTTTTTTTTACCTCTTTTATATGGATTTCTACTGTGTGTATGAGAAGAAGATCACCCCCAACGTTCGTGGGAGTGAAAGACTCGGAAAAACAAAAAATGGGCAAACCTTTCTGAAAGTCAAATGCGCCTCTTGCGGGAAAACCAAAACAAGATTCATCTGCTAACATTTAAACTTTTTTTTCACCTCGTTTATATGGACACCAAACTCGCGAAGATTTACTACAGCCCTGGCGGTTATTGGAAAGGCATTGCCGCCATCAAAAAAATGGCCGCGGCTGCAAACGTCCCGGAAGACACCGCAAAAAAGTGGTTGATCCAGCAAGCCCTCTGGCAGATATTCCTTCCGGCGCCGAAGCATATACCTCGACCGAAATTCGACGTGTCCTTACCCAACAAGGTCCACCAGGCGGACCTTCTTTTTTTGCCTCACGATAAACTGCCTCGCGGTCGCAAAGTCTGGAAATACGCGCTGAACGTTGTCGACGTGGCCAGCCGTTTCAAAGAGTCCGAACCCTTGACCTCGAAAAATTCTGATGAGGTTGCCCAGGCTTTTCAGAAAATTTACAAGCGCGGCCCTTTGAAATGGCCTGAAATGTTGCAAGTTGACCCTGGGCGCGAATTCATGGGCGCTGTGACGAAAGTCATGGAAAACCACAAAACTTTCATCCGGCGCGGGCGCGTCAACATTCACCGCGATCAGGCCATTGTTGAACGTTCAACCGCACCCTTGCCGAACGCCTGTTCGGTCACCAGTATGCCGTGGAAATGCGGATGCCTGAGGGCCAGCGGTCCAGGGCATGGGTGAAAAGACTTCCTGAAGTTGTTTCGGCTTTGAACAACGAGGTGACCAGCCTCATCGGAAAGAAACCCGCTGTTGCAATCAAAGAGAAATCTGTTTTTTCGAAACCTTCGACTGCTTATCACAGACCTGTTGGGAAGGATGAAAAAATCCTGCCATATCTTGTTCAGGTTCGCCATCTTTACGAACCTGGTGAGCTTGAAGGGGGGAAAAAAAGAGCCACGGATCCGATTTGGTCTTTGAAAGTTTTCACCATTGAAAAGGTTTTACAAAAACCGGATCAGCCCGTTCTGTACTATTTGCATGATGGACCCAAGCGCGGTTTTGTGCGTGAAGAGCTGCAGATTGTGCCAAAAAACACCGTTCTCCCGCCGGCCAGCGTGGACAGTTGAACAAATGAAAATACAGATTAAATTTTTTCTTTATACCCAGAATGAAAATCAACGCTGCTTTGATCAATACCGTCTGTTTTTTCTCTTTGGTTTTTCTTGGTTCTGCCATTTATGGTCCGAAAGTTCTTGATTCTGTACCCTTTTTGATCAATTTTGTTGATGGCCAGCTTGAAAACATCTTTTGGAATTTGCTCAAAATTACAGTGGCGTTTAATGTGATGCTTGTTATTGCAAAAATGTCTTCAGGAACGCGGATTGAAATTCGCTCACCGTTTGGTTTGGGGAAAAAAACTGGCTTGAACAACCAAAACTGGCCAAGTTGAACAAACAAATGAAATTTTGAAAAATGGGCCGTGGACGCAACGGTGTTATTGTTCAAACCTCAAGCAAAGGAAAAAAACGCACCATCAAAGAGCTTTCCAATAATGCATGCTCTGTTGTTTTTCAAAAACCCCGCCCATCCTGTGAAAAGGAAGTCATTTTTCTTGATCAAGCCATTGTGAATTATTTACAAAGTTTGGACCCGCGTGAGGTGGCTCAAACATTAAAGTGAATGCCTTCCAGAAAAGCCGCCATCTCTTCGAGTTCCTCTTCTGTGAGTGGGGTTTCACCCCACCCCCCACAACACTCTTTGTAACCATATGCTTTTGTGTGGATCCCGTCATCCGCGATCCAGCGTTTTGAGTCAAACGCGCACAGTGAAATCTTGTTCACGTGCATGCCCCAGATTTCATGCCCTTCGCTCCGCAGAATGTTCATGCCGTGCCTCAGCTGTTTCTTCTCTCCGAAAATCATTTCTTTGTAATGCTCGTGCTTTATTTTTTTCTTTACAACGCACTTTTTCACCCCTTTTGCCTTTTTGGTATTTTTTTCGTCCGCTCGGAGGATTGAATACATTTTTGACCTGAGGCAGACAACTTCTTCTATTGCCGCCCCCGCGCATTCATCTTTCATTTTGCCCAGGACCTTTTTGTTCTCGCTTGAGTGCAGTGGGTGGTCTTTCGGGTAATCGCTCAAATCGTACAAAATTTCGTTTCTCGCGATGTCCTTGTACACGTCTTCTGTTTCAATCTCAAGCAAGAGACTGTCCGTGTCCGTGTACAGAAGTTCACATTTCTTGCCGTACTGCTTTTTCAGGTGGCTGTAGTAAAAGTCGTACATCAGGATCTTGCTGTTGTCCAAGATCGTCATCCCCGTGTACACCGGTTTGTTCAGCAGAAGCTTTCCCTTGAACATGTGGACACCAGCCATGTTATTTGTGAATTCTACAAACCTTGAGTATAATGGATTGGCTACGAGTTTTCTGATTTTGTTTTCTTCTTCCGAGTTTACAATCTTGATGTCCGTGCGCTTCCGCAGGTTCTCCATTGTTTTCCCGAATACTGCGTTGTTCATCAGTTTGTAGAAGTTCTTTTCAAAGTCGCTTTTGGCTTTTTTCCGCAATTCTGTGTTCTTCATGATGTATGGCTCCATCCAACGCTCTTGGTCAAACTCCAGCGCCTTGTGGACTTTTTTCAATTTCATCCCCTGGTCAAGATAAAATTGAAGGTTCCTGTAATGTAAAACGTAGTTGTTTTTGTCTTCTAACGTCAGCAGCAGCTTCTTGTCTTTGGGTGGTTTCAGTTTAAGCTCTTCCATCAGACGTTTTTGGTAATCCGACATGTCCTCTTTTTTTACCGCCTTTTTTTCCGGTGCAAGCGGGTAGCTGTCGTGCTCTTCGTGGAGCTCCACCGGATATTCCAGGTCGACCTCAAGGATCCACCCCCTTTTTGCCAACTCTTTTTTCTTTCGGATTTCTTCTTCCGTTGGCAGGACCCTTTTCCAACTGAAATTCCTCAATGGTAAGGGCTTGCACATGGCCCAGCCGTAAAGGTTATTTGCATCGAGATACATGATCCAGCTTTTCGGTTTGGTCTCATCGAAATCTTTGCACATTGGGTTGTTGGCTTTCGCGTATCTCTTGCTTTCCATTGAAATCCCGCCTCTCATCCCCCTTTCCACAAACAAGTGCTTGTCGATGTCTGTGAAAAGCTCCAGCTCGACTTCTGTCATTTTCAAGAGCGCGTCCCAGCCAAATCCTGGTAATGTGAAATAATGCGCTGGATCCAGCCCGTACTGCTTTTGGCATAAGTCTCTGAAATTTTCAAAAACATCTGCCAACAGTGCGACATCTGTTTCCACATAGAGATCGTGATAGTCTCCAAGATTTTGGCACCCAAACGTTTCCCACACTTTCTGTGCGTGGGCATAATCTTCATCTGAAATCCCTTCGTCGTTCAGTTTACTATAAAACTTTTCCTTTTCCGGAAGATTTGTCTCCTCAAATTTCTCCCATGCATCCATGTACTCATATGGGTAAATCCCTTTTTGGTGGAGAAGATTTGCTTCCCTTCCGCGGTCCGCAGCTAATTTTTCTGTGAAATACAACACCTCTTTTGGTGTGGCTTTCACAACTGAATCAAGGCTTGCAAGCAGGAAATTCAAGCTGTCAATGAAATGCAATCCGCCCATGGAAAATGTAATGTACTTTTCCATGTTGTTGGCAATGCATTTCACTTCTTTTTTCTGGTGCTCCATCGCTTGCATAATGTGGTGTGCATCATAGCCTCTCAAATTGTGGAAAACCACTGGAATTGGGAATGTTTTTGGCTTCAATTTCAGTTTGAAATTGCAACTATTGTGCGCCACACCGCGGAACTTTCCTGTTATATGGCAGTGATCTTTAACCGCATCCCTGTATAACGGTTGGAGCAATGGTTTTTTACAAAAATGGCAGTTTTCTTGTTTTGCGGCCTCTTCTTTTTGCTCTTTGGAAAGCTTTTTCATGCAAACCGTTCCAACCCTTTTTTGTACAAACCAGAAACATTTTTTGTGAACCTGACCCAGATATTTTTCTTTTTTCCATGCTGAAAGTGAATCAAGGAAATTTTCTTTTGTCAGGCTTTTGTTGCAAATGTGGCAATCTTTTGCTGTTTTGAATTCTTCCCAATCGTCATGGTCCATCACAATTTGTTTTGGTTCTTGCACGCTTTCTCTCAGTTTTTCTTCCTCCTGCACAATATCTTCCAGAAAATTTTTCACCGCGTTTTCTCCTCTGAAAACTTTTTTGTTCATAACTTTCCCATCACTTCTCACGCACATCCACGCATACCCACACGCTTGGTGCCTCTCTGTTTTTTCTGTGGAACTTTCTCCTTCCGGTCGCTCGCATGTTGCAACCTTTTCAATCAGTGCTTCAAAATCCGCATAAATCACGAAAGGGGCTCTCATCTGTTTGTGTAAATTTTGGAATTTCAAGACGTTTTTACCTTCTTCCGGCACTTCAATTCTTGTCGGCCTGCCCTCCACTCCGTTGCAGTATTTTTTGTGATCCTCCAGCAGGTCTGCCCTTGTGTACCCTGTCATACACAACATGCAGTAATGGTGTGTGTGGTGTGCTTTGGTCTGATCGTGCAACAAAGCGGTCACACTTTTGACAAAACAATAGTGTTGGTTTTCTCCTGATGTGATCAATATCAGATTGGTTCGTGGCAGGTTTTTCTCTTTCTTGCTTATGTGGTGGACGATCACGCTGTTGTTTTCCCAGCCAAAAACGTTGATTGAGAGATGTTTGTTTTGTTTTTCAAGCTTTTCAATATCCCCAACCGGTGTTGGGAAGTTGATTCCTGTCCAGTTAATTCCATCTTCTTTGGGGTATTTGCTTGTTCTTTGTGGGTTCTTTCCGTCTTTGGGTGGGAAAAGTGCTGCTCTGATTGCCCACCTCAAACATTCATTGTCATTATTTTGCACGTTAACAACTGCTTTCTTTACCGCGAGTTTTGCTGGAGTGGGGAAATATGTCCCCGCACGCATCGGTTGATATCTCGCTGTGTTCACATACGCTACCTCCACTCCATCAAAATTCCACCCTGATCCATTCGCTGACCAATCCTCGATTTCTCCGTTGACCTGCTCAATAAATTCTTCAAACTTTTGTGCGATTTTTTCTTCATCATTTTTGTCTTTGTTTAAGAAAACAAACGGGTCATCGTTCTTGAAATAATGTTCTTGTCTCACCGTTTTCATGTTGCCTTCTCCATCATCAACTTCTCGTGAAAACTTTACTCTCATTCCGAAACCCACTTTCACGTTTTTCAGTGCAACAATTTCATTTTTCACCGTGTTTGTGAACTTTTCTTTATAAAAATTTGCAAAAGTGCGGAGATCTTTGTTGTTTGGGTCATTTTCTCTGAATGTCATCCACCAGACGCGGAGCCATTCACGATAGTTCGTTTGTGAAATATTGAAACGTCCATAAGGCATTCCTTGTGGAGCGACGTCGGCCATTTTGTTTCCTATACTTTGTCAACATTTCTTCAAATGAAAAAATAATTATTGGCACAAAATTTTTCAAGCTGTCATCCTATTGTTTGAAGGTTTCCCGCCCCCATTGTTTGTTTCTTTTCTGGAATAATAAATTTGCCTTTGTGTCTTCTGTTTTGAAAAATGCTGTTGCTTGATTGTTGAAAAAATGTTTTTACCTCTCAGGGCACACACATTACTAGTAGGCTATCCCAGCACAGACTCATCCTCTGGACCTTTAAAAATTAAAATTAAGCCTCCCAACGGTGATTTTTGCAAACACTACCGTTGGGAGGCTTAATTTTAATTTTTAAAGGTCCAGAGGATGAGTCTGTGCTAGATAGCCTACTAGTAATGTGTGTGATGGTATGAAGCGGCCTTGCCATGGAAAGGCAACCACCCTCCTCTACCTTCAAATGAGTATGGAAGTCTTCGCCGCCTGGAGAATTTGAAGCAGAAATTGAAACGGACCGGGTTGGAACAGGCCTACAGCGAGATCATCGAAGAACAGAAAGCTGAAGGGATTGTGGAAACAGCTGATCAGCCAGCTCAGGGAGTGGAGTGCTACATCCCCCATAAACCTGTTGTCAGGGAAGATGCCGCAACAACCAAAGTACGCGCAGTGTATGATGCATCTGCTAGAGCCTACCCTAATGCTGTGTCCTTGAATGATTGCTTGTATCAAGGCCCCCCTCTTCAAAATAAATTGTGGAATGTCCTTGTCCGGTCACGCATGCACCCTGTGGCACTTGTAGGAGATTTAAAGAAGGCGTTTTTGCAAGTAAGAATTAGACAAGCTGACCGTGATGCTCTGCGGTTTCATTGGAGGCAGGGAGAACAATTGAACATTGAGACATTGCGATTCACAAGAGCTTTATTTGGCCTAGCGCCATCTCCCTTTCTTCTTGGTGGTGTAATTGAGTGCCACCTGGACACCTGGAAAGAACGTGAAGAAGTTGTGATAGCTGAGCTGCGAGAAAGTCTATATGTGGATGACCTGCTAAGTGGTGGAGCAACAGTGGAAGAAGCCAAGGAGCTGAAGTGGCAGTCAAATGAGCCTAGACTAGAAGAGGGTACTGCGTCTTCAGAAGAAGAGGAGACCTTTGCAAAACAGCAGCTTGGAGGGCCCCAGGCAGGAGAATCAAGCCTACTCGGACTGGGATGGAACAAGAAAAGTGATGAGGTCATTGTATCTTTCCCTGACTGGGAAGCAGCCCCAACTAAGAGAGGTGTTCTTCGCAAGCTTGCAAGTATCTATGACCCCTTAGGCTTAGTTTCGCCAGTGACTCTGGTTGGGAAGTGTTTGTATCGTGCTGTATGTTGTGAAAAGTTGGCATGGGATGCGGAGTTGACAGGCAGGCTGAAACTCAAGTGGCAGCGGTGGGAACAGAGTCTACCCAAACAGATATCTGTAAGTCGTGCTCTCGCTGACCACAGGGAACCCATCCATGAAATTCATTTGCATGGCTTTGGAGATGCAAGTAGCTGTGGTGTAGGTGTGGCCGTGTATGCAATCGTTAAACAAGAATCTGGGACAACTCAACGGCTCCTAGCAGCGAAAGCCAGGCTCGCCAAACAGGGTTTAACGATCCCCCGACTTGAGCTAGTAGCGGCGCATATGGTGACAAATGTGTTGGTTAACGTGAGAGACGCATTGAAGGGTTTTCCTGTTGTAACCCTAAATGGTTGGCTGGATAGCTTAGTTGCTCTCTTTTGGATAAGTGGTGGTGGGCAGTATAAGCAGTTCGTGGAAAATAGGGTGCAGAAGATCCGTGCACATCCAGAGATTACATGGAGGCATGTTCCCACTAAGGAAAATCCGGCTGATGTTGCGAGCAGGGGCGGTGATGTTGAGTTTAGTGAGCTTTGGTGGAAGGGTCCAGACTGGGTGGCAGATTGTGAAAGCTGGCCTCCACAACGTGTTATTCAGCCCTCTGAAGCAAGTACAGCAGAACTGAAAGCTACCAAAGAGTTGTTCAAGGTTGCTGTGGATAAAGCTGACAGGCTGTATGAAGTTCTCGACAAGTTTGAACTAAGGAAAGCTCTGAACATTTGTGCATGGATTACACGGTTTGTGCACAATTCTCGACACTCTGATCAGAAATTGAGAGGTCCCTTGACAACTGAGGAGTTACAGAAACAGCACCTGTTCTGGGTGAAAAGAGCTCAGCAGAGTTGTGAGTTTGAAGATGACCGCCTGCGTCTGAACCTGCAACCTAACCCGGATGGAGTTTGGAGTGCCGTGGAAGAATACAGGGACTCTATCCTCTATACCTCCCTGACAAGCACTTGTACACTAAGAAGTTAGTACATCGTGAGCACCTGCGCACCTTACACGGGGGAGTGAGCTTAACAATGACAAGTGTAAGAAGTAACCACTGGGTCCCACGCCTAAGAAAGCTAGCAAAGCAAACCATAAGAGCTTGCCAAGGTTGCAAACGATTCCAAGCAGTAGCAGCAGCAAACCCTCCACCTGGCAATCTTCCTGTGGATCGGACACAAGGAACACACCCATTCCAGGTGATTGGTGTCGACTATGCAGGGCCGATCAAATACAAGAAACGTGGAAAGGAAGAAAGCAAGGCGTACATCGTGTTATATGCATGTTCCCTGTGTCGTGCATTGTATTTGGACTTGGTCCCCTCACTGGAAACCAGAGAGTTCATTCTGAGTCTAAAGAAGCTGATTGCCAGAAAAGGACGTCCGCAGATTATATACTCTGATAATGGATCTACATTTGTCGGGGCAGCACAATGGTTGAGGAAAGCTATGTGTGACGAGAAGTTTAACAAGTTCCTTGCTGAGAATAGTATTACGTGGAAGTTTAATCTCAGTCGCGCCCCGTGGTGGGGCGGGCAATTTGAGCGGATGGTTGGATTAGTAAAAAACGCCCTTAACAAGATCATCGGGTACGGTTTCCTGTCATGGGAAGAATTGGAGGAAGTGCTGCTTGACGTTGAAATAACATTGAATAACAGGCCCCTTTGCTACGTGGAGGATGATGTGGCGTTACCGACTCTCACCCCTAATCTCATGATGTTTCCTCAGAGCAACATCTTACCTGATCTGCAACCACACCACATTGATGATGCAGATTTGCGACGAAGAGCCAAACATCTCCGCAAGTGTAAGGATGCCTTATGGAGAAGATGGTCAAGCGAGTACCTCCGTAGCCTGAGGGAGCGGCACAACCTCAAGCATCAAGGCAAACTCTGTACCTTGGCAGTTGGTGATGTAGTGATTGTAAAGTCTGAGGAGAAGAAAAACTGGGGAAAGTGGCCACTCGGCATTGTCCAGGAACTGTATCCAGGAAAGGACGGAGTAGTGAGGGCTGTCAAGTTACGAGCGGGGAAAAACTTCCTTGAAAGACCAGTGCAGCATGTTTATCCTTTGGAACTTTCTTGTGATACATTTGTTCGGGCACAAGCAGAAGAGCTTAATGCTGAGGCGCCTGTATTCCGGCCACGAAGATTGGCCTCCTTGCAAGCAGAAGAGAGGATCCGTCGAATTGCTGAATCAGAGGAGAACTTAGAATAACTTGAACATTCAGAACTTTGAGCGGACAGTAAATCCTTTTTCGTGTAGACATAGGATTTTACTAGTAACTTTCTAAAGTTTTTGTTAACGTTGTTGTTGTTGCCCAGCCTCCTGAAAAGTAGACAACATTATCACATTTGTTGATAATGGGGGGAGAGTGTCGGAGACTGGGCCCGAATATAGTTAGAAATTTGATTGACAGATGTGATTATAACATGTGAGCGCAATCGAGCGTAAAAAACTTTCCTTCGGAGCGTGAGAATTGTGAACTGTGTGAAGTGCTGGGAATAAATCTGTTCAGTTTATCTTGTGACTTGTGACCTTTGTTGGGCAAACTAAACTTTTCAAATTGCTACTGGAGGCATTCCCAACACACTGGTGATCAGAAAAAATAGTTGCTGTGAAGGCTACAGTGAAAACGTCCTTGTATGTGTCTGGCACAAATTTAAGCAAGCAGAAATAGAACCAGAACTAATAATAACACTGTGATAATGTTTGCAAAAACGAACAATAAAAATGTGTGTATTTTGTAAAGAATTCCATAAATTGCTTTGTTAACAACGAACGCCTGATCAAATGTTGTAAAAGCTATGTATCGTTGACCGACCGGCACCTGGGGATGAACGCTGGTTGGTTTGGGCGAAAAAAACACTCGGAAGGCGAGCCAAGCACGGCCTGGGTAAGAAGCTCTCGTGAAAATGCACTCGTCTTTCTGCATCCAAAATTGTTTTGCGAAATCCTCTTCCTTCACTGCACAAATTCTTGTTTTAACGAAACAAATTCCACATCAGCTATGTACAGATTTATGTTATCAAAGAGAACTGGTTAACAAACAGAGGTCGCTGGACATATGCATTTTGCCCCTGTTATCCTTAAAATGTGACTGGGAATCTTTTTTGCGCCGGATTCTCTTGATTTCTTCTCACTTCCCAGTTTATTTCGTCCAAGAGCATCTCCTGTGCTTCTGGTTCGTCTCCAGAGCCGCTCGAGTCTATAACATGGCTGGGGTCTCAACCCGAGAAACGCATTTCTTCTGCTTAGGACTGATCGGCCAAGAGGATCGAGTGGTCCCGGGACGACTGAGGCCTTTCAAAAATGACACCGCGGCTTTCTGGTTAAAATTCTATATTTGGTTTTGTTTTCCTTTTATCAAGTCTCTTGTGGGAATTGACAGAAAAAGGAATACTAATTAATTAACCAGTTAACGTTAGAATTTTGATATTTCGAACGGGTGGGCTATCCTCAGAAGTGTGTGGTTACAAAATCAGTCAGTGATAACTTTTAAGGTCACGTGATCACAAGCTGCCAAGCTGACCGTGCTTCAAAAATAGATGGTAGTCAAACCTCTTGAAGAACAAAAAACTGTACTATCAGCAAGTGACATGCAGCAAGAATTTTAAAGTATCCTTTATAGAAAACTGACGCCGTATTGGCCATTTTAAATCATATATCGATCACGTTACTAATTTTTGCGGCACTTAATTCAGCCAATAAAGCAGACATTTAATGGTCATATTTCGCGAAGTTTCAAGATTAGCTAAGATTTTGGCCATTTTTGGAAAATCACCATCAAAACAGCCTGTATTAATTAACATTATTCTTTTCGATAGAGTGAGAATAAGGTAAATTAATTTTTATAAACTATCTGAGAACGTTTACCTTCGTTCCGTGCTCGAAATTTATTCATTTTGCGATCGAATTTGGAGCAGTGTTTTTTTTGGTGGGAAACTGACGATGTAAGTTAATTTGCATTTTTATTTCCAACTGGCAGCTGCATGGAACAAAATGTAAGCCGGGCTCAGAAGATCAAAAATTATAAAGCGGGGGTAGCTATTTATCTACGTAATAAACGACATAACATATCAACATTTTGCCCTCGCATGCAGGCTTTTCTCAGCTAGAAAACAAACTTTGCGCGCAAAAACCCGATCAAAATCGCTTTTATTTTTTTCATTGTGGGTTTCTTCCTTTCTTTGTTTTACTTTTACTGAAATAAAGGACGCCAGCAAGGCAATAAGGCGCTGAACCGACACTATTCAATTCCTTACCGTCGCAGTGGAAAACACACGGAATTAAACGATAGTAAAATATATGACAATTTAGTTTACCATGGAGTCCCTTCCATAGCGTTCGATCTTCCAACTAGCCATTTTTCGTCGATATTTTCGCAGCCGGGTGAAATGATTTCTAGATCTCTTGCAAACAGCTAGGAGCGCAACCAAATCTGGCAGTCACGGGCGAGGTTGTTTTGATTCTGGATATATGCAAAAACTACCCAAAAAGCTTTTATGTATAAATCCATATGCAAAACACTGTTTTAAAACTAAAAGACGATTGGCCATCATTGCGGGTGCTCAGCAAATAAAACGCTTCTCGCTCGCCATGCCACTTCTCGCTTTTACTTGCGACACTTGAAGCAGGTGAAATGTCTGCTGGAAACTCAAAACTGTCGTTCATATTGCATGAATTGCAAGCGCATAGCTAAGCGAAGGGAAAATGATTAAAAGACCTTTAAATCTTCTTTACCGGATGGATTTTATTTTGTCGACCATAAAATACGTCGGCAAAGTTCATAACAGAAAAACAAACAAAGTAAATTATCAAAATTATGCATTCAGTATATTTATTATTAACTATCGCGATCTGGGATCATCTGAAATGTCATCCAAAGGGCAAATATCTGTAAAACGCATTTGGTTGTTCCCACCGTTTTAATATTTCTTTAAGCTGAGCTCATGATTTCGATTTATAGGTCATAATTATAACTTAATTTTTACAGAACTGTTTCAAACCTTAACGAATAACACTTCCACCAAAATCACGCGTCCTAGAATACGTCGGAAAATTTCAGTATACGAGGCGTGTGCCGAGTCGTATTCGAGCGAATTCTGGCCCGAATATTTGGATTTTCGCGCAGTGCAAGAAAACAGTTGAGGGAATTAGCTAAACAGGGTATCACCGAACAAAATACTAGTTGCTAAGGATTGTTGAAGACAATATTTTGTGGTAAGAAAGTTTAGAGCGTTTTGTAATAGTAAATGTGAATTCTACTTCGTCATTGGTCAATGTCGCTAAGGAGTCACGTGAGATATGCGCGCGAAACCAGAGCGGTCACTTGCAAGCGAACCTTTGTAGTAGTTGCACGTTAAATTTTTCTTATGGCGAACTCAACAAATTCCGAAGATAACCCCGAAGGAACGGGGCCTCCTTCCACAGAGGAAATTGAGGACGACCTTTTAGAAGAATCTGCACTCGAAAATAGCGACTCGCTATTGAGTGTACTCGCAAAATTGAACCAAAACATGGATCACATGGCGGGTTCAATGTCCGCCATGGGTGAAGCGTTCGCTACTTTGTCAAAGCAGTGCCCAGCAAAGCGAGACGCTCGCTCTGGGAATTTAAACCCTTTAAATGGGAAAACAAAGAAGTCTCGAGTTGAAGTCAGTGAAGAAGGTGAAACTGACAGTGAGAGCGATGATGCAGACGTTCACGAGCTTCTTGCGACCAACGCGGAGAACGAGGCTGAAGGCGCCAAAAAGTCGTCCGCCAGCTCGCAGGACTCCTGCAAAAATGATGGCGAAGACGAACTTTTAAAGAAACTGGCCCTAGACTTCTCCAAAGATGACAAAGTGAGCAGCCCAATCTCTAAGCAACTTGCTGAAATTATCAATAAGAGATGGGCTTCAAAACTTGGCGAGAACAAGGTCAAAGAAACGGTCGAGAAATACGATCGCCCTGAAAACTGCGAGAAACTTGTTGCTCCCAAGGTGAACCCTGAGATTTGGGAAAAATTATCCCATTATGGGAAAAAGCAGGACCTCAGATTGTCCGCTATTCAGAACATGATAGTGAAGGTTGGAGCCATTATTGCACAATCAACCCAGACGCTCATGGATTTTAGAAGCCAAGGTAGGAAGCTTGACACGAGTGCATTACTCACAGCACAAATCGATGCTATTGCCCTGTTGGGCCACACGAATTACGAGCTCTCGCTACGTAGACGGGAAGCTATCAAACCCAACCTAAACAAGGAGTATGGGTCACTGTGTTCTTCTCAAACACCGGTTACAACCTTGCTATTTGGCGACGAGCTTCAGTCGCAGCTTACTGCGATTCGAGCATCAAATCGAATAAGTCATACGGCTGTTCACAATAGCTCCAAATCTTCCACCAAACCTCCATATCGACAGAAACAGAGCCAGCCTTTTTTTTAGGCAAGGGCCACTTCCAGTCCAAGTGGAAACCACAGAGAAACTGGAAGAAAAAGGAGGAAACCAGCAAAAAATAAACACTGATGATGATATCATGCCAAAGCTTCAATTGCTACAGGTACATCAGTTTGAAGGCTTTATTCCTACACTACTAGCTTACCTTGTTGAACAAATAAGTTGCTTCAAAAGCGGTAGGCTGGCAAAATTTGTCCATTGTTGGCAAAAAATTACCTCAGACACTGAGATTCTTCAAATGGTGTCAGGGCAATACATTGAATTTGACACTAAGCCTTGTCAAACACACACCCCTACAATGAAATGTTTTAGTGCTGCAGAAAATGCTATCATTTCTAAAGAGGTTACAAGCCTGCTTAAGAAAGCAGTTATTGTTAAAACCAGACATGAGCCAGGGGAGTTTATCTCTTCTGTTTTTGTGCGACCCAAAAAAGATGGATCTCACAGGATGATACTAAATCTTAAAAACCTGAATAAGCATGTACAATACAACCACTTTACAATGGATACACTTCAAAGTGTAATAAGCCTTATAACACCTAACTGCTATATGGCATCTGTGGATCTAAAGGACGCCTATTACTCTGTCCCCATTGCGGTTGCACACCAGAAGTACCTTAAGTTTGAATGGGCTGGTAAATTGTATCAGTTTACCTGTTTTCCTAATGGCTTAGCTTTCTGTCCGAGAAAGTTCACCAAACTTATGAAGCCAGCCTACGCAGTTTTGAGGCAACTTGGACATATAAACTCACCTTATATTGATGACTCATACCTACAAGGTGGAAGTTATGAGGAATGCTTAGCTAATGTCCTAGACACTGTGAAAATGTTCCTCTCATTGGGTTTCATTCTTCACCCTCAGAAGTCAATTTTTACCCCTACACAAAAGTTAGTATTTTTGGGGTTTGTCTTGGACTCAGTCCAGATGAAAATTTATTTGACAAATGAAAAAATTGACAAGCTACAATCAGTCTGTACCAAGCTTATCAAGGCCCCCAAAACCACTATACGGGAGGTTTCCAGGGCCCTTGGGTATATGGTATCTAGTTTCCCAGGTGTCATGTTTGGCCCACTTTATTTCCGCCAATTAGAGAGGGAGAAAACTCTGGCCCTAAGATACAGCAAGGGTGATTATGATGCTTTTATGAAAGTATCAGAGAAAGCTTGTAAAGAATTAATGTGGTGGAACACACACCTTGAAGCAAGCTACAATGTCATTAGTCATGGTGAGCCTTCTGTTGTCATGACCACTGATGCCTCATCCACTGGCTGGGGCTGTGCCCTAAATGACACCAGTACAGGTGGCCACTGGACTCCAGAGGAGGCCAGAAACCACATAAACTATTTGGAGCTCCTGGCCATTTACTTGGCTCTGAAATCTTTTTCATCGATCCTTAATGGGCAGCATGTGAAAGTCATGGTTGATAATATGACTGCCCTGTCTGATGTAAACCATATGGGTACTAGTAGCTCTGAGAAAAGAAATGACCTTGCCAAAGAAATTTGGTTATGGTGTGCTGAAAGAAATATTTGGCTTACAGCTGTCCATATCCCAGGCATAGAGAATGTGGAAGCTGATAAACAATCCAGACAGTCTCACTCACAACTTGAGTGGACACTAGACAGAACTATTTTCAGGGACTGCCTCAATGTAGTTAAGGTTGTGCCCAATATTGACTTATTCGCTTCCAGACTAAACCACCAGCTTCAGCCTTATGTCTCCTGGCACCCTGATCCAGGGGCTGTGGCAGTTGATGCATTTCACTTATCATGGAAGCAATATGTGCCTTATATGTTCCCTCCATTTTCTCTTATCAGCAGAGTATTGCAAAAGATTCAATGGGAGAGGGTTCAAGGAATTATCATTGTTCCAAAATGGCCAACCCAAACATGGTGGCCTGTCTTGATGAGAATGCTGATCGACAATCCAGTACTACTACCCTGCAGAAAGAGGTTGCTGTTTCTCCCAAGCAGCCCAGAAATGATTCACCCTCTGTATCCAAAACTGGAGCTGCTGATGTGTCACTTGTCTGGAGATCTCTTGAAAGCCAAGGAATTTCGACAGAAGCTTCAAGGATCATCTTGCAGTCCTGGAGATCAGGCACCTCAACTCAGTACCGAATTTACCACAAGAAGTGGGAATCATTCTGCAGTCGACGGAACATTAATCCCCTTCAGGCCACTTTACAGGATGGTATAAATTTCCTTGGAGAACTATTTACTACTGGTGTAGGGTACAGCTGTATAAACACTGCACGTAGTGCCCTGTCATCACTTATTGTGCTTCCAGGGGGTGTTCACTTTGGCAGCCATCCGCTTGTTACCAGGTTTGTTAAAGGCGCTTTTGAAACTAGGCCTTCCCTTCCACGATACAAAGAAATATGGGACGTAAACTCTGTCCTTAAAGGTACTTGCCACCTGGAATCTTGGAGTGGAATTGAGTCTTAGAGACATGTCTTGGAAGCTAACCATGTTACTTGCTCTCTTGTCTGGCCAGAGAGTACAGACACTGAAGGCTCTCACTCTAACCTCAATGGCCTTAACTGCAGACAAATGTGTATTTACGATTGACACCCCTCTGAAGACCACTCGGCCAGGTAAGCATCTGGGTCGAATTGAGTTTTTGGCATACGAGCCTGACAAGAACCTGTGTGTTGTACGTCATCTACAAGCCTATATTGACAGGACATCTCAACTAAGAGGTGAAGCTGACCAGTTGCTGATTGGCCATCAGAAACCTCACAAACCGGTGTCAACTAACACCATTGCTCGGTGGCTCAAGAATGTCATGACCAAAGCAGGAATTGACACCAGTGTGTATAAAGCTCACAGCACAAGAGCAGCTGCAACTTCAGCTGCAAAGGAAAAACTGGTCCCTATTGACACTATCTTGTCTACAGCAGGTTGGAGTAGTGAGAGCACCTTTGCTCGATTTTACAATAAGCCTATCCAAGACACTGCCAAAAATTTTGGGCATGAACTTTTGCATAACAGCTGTTAATACTTCTTACATGATTGACCAGACTTGTTCATATTGTTACTGTTACTCACTGGAAGATATTTCTAAGTGATATGTGCTTTGTTCAGCACCCTGTTGTTGCTATTTTGCATTAAATTTTATTGATGTTCATGGTTTTTGCTCATGATCATGACGCTTTAAAGTCTCACGTGACTCCTTAGCGACATTGACCAATGACGAAGTAGAATTGTAAAATTAAACGAAACTTACCGTAAGTTGAAGTTTGATTGAGATTCTACGAAGTCATTGGTCTGGAGCTAAGGAGTCAGGTGCCCTCCCATCTGGGCTACCCACCCTATTATTACAACAGTCCTGATCATTCGCCTTTAAAGTGTGACCGCTCTGGTTTCGCGCGCATATCTCACCTGACTCCTTAGCTCCAGACCAATGACTTCGTAGAATCTCAATCAAACTTCAACTTACGGTAAGTTTCGTTTAATTTTACAATTTTATTCAAGGCAACACGACTCGTACCAGTCCCAAACCGCGTGTTAGAATTTTAAAATCCATTCGGAAAAGGATGGAGTTCTGACTTTTTTACGAATTAGCGAAACATTGCCTTCTTTATAATGACGTATACAATTACCGGACTTTTACAGGAAAAAAGGCAACGCTACTAAATAAAATCTATAAATGTGGGTGTTAACTAAAAAAATGCGAATTTCATTAAAAAAAGGCATATGCATCTACTGGCACAGAAAGCCATATGCAATTTGTATTCAAGTTTTAGTAAACATTTTTTTCTGTTCTGGTCATGTGTCTTGTCAAATATGACATGTCCTGTGGCCAAAAAAGATATGTTGTTCTTAAAATATGACACTGAATTTGAAACCTCTTTAAGCAGGAATCTCAGTTGGGAATAGAAAGACAACATTTTAAAATAAGAACGAAAAACTACATCCATTTATAGAACGATGTGTTTTTATTAAGCAGTTATATTCATTTTCCCAAACGAAAAACTCACGTACTGCGGTGTAGATAGAACAAGCAAGGGACCATCTATGAAAAAATACGATTCCAATATCTTCATGTCCAGGAAAATATATAATTGCACAATTTTTTGGCCCCTATTTCGTCCGTTGTGAAATACAAAATACGCTTTCTACCTAGAATTTTAAAGCTCTTCTTTGGTGGTTTGTTTCAGTGAGACCGTAGCTTTTTCCTCGACAAATTTCACCAAGTCTTTCATTCCTCTCTCTCCATCGTATTTGATTGGATTTTTCTTGTCACTGGCCGGAGCAAAGTAGATGGTCGGGAAACCTTCGGCGGAATAGCCTGGCGGAAGGTCGTTGGCAGTAGCGTCCATTTTAGCTATGACTACGTTTGGCTCGTCCTTGAAATGCTTGCCCAGTTTCTTGTAGGTAGGCTCTAACTCCTTGCAGTGACCACACCACGGCGCGTAAAGCTCGATAAGGACATCTTTTTTAGAATCCATGACGATTTCGTCGAATGTTTTTCCCACTACTATAGTTACGGGGCCGGTGTTTTTCTTTGGTATCGGCTGCGATTTTATCTGCGCTTTGATGTTACCTGTTGGACAATGAATGAAGGGCATCAGTGACTAATACTCACTAATGATAGCTCCTCTCCTCCGCCCGCCATTTCAAAAGGCAATCATTCCATTCACCCCTTCTGGGTACGTTTGTCTGCGTACAGATGCCCAGTCCCCTCAAGAAAGGCTTGAGAAACAGGCTGTACACAAGGTAGAGTACGTCAAACGTATATTTCCATAAAAGTTTAGCTTTCTTACACCACTCTTCAAAGACCTTTATAAATCGTGCTATATCATTGCTTGGATGAAAACCAATTGCGTAAAATAAACCTAGAAAGCACTTAGAAATTAATACTACTCACCTTCCTTGAAGTTTTCTATAAATTCCCGAAGACTGTCTTCGCTGAATTCTTCATCAGGCTCCATTGGGTATTTTCTGTTCTTGTCATCAAAGCAGCCGACATTGATCTCCTCTCCAGAGTCATCCAGCCCGAGGTCTTTGAGTTGATCGTCAAAGTCTTGTTCGTTACCAATAGCAAAGGTGATGTCACGGTGGTCGTTGGCGACCTCCAACACCTTTTGACGCCAATACTGGGTCGCTGGGGAGGACAGCATTCAAGATCAGACACCACTCCCATGTTAGAAATAGTAATTTTACTTACTGTTTGCGATACGTTCTTATTTGCTCTGAACATTTTCTTGCACATTAAGACAATAGGAACCTTGAAATCGGAGTTCACCAACAAGATCGAGTACGGTACGACCATGATTTCGAATTTTAATCCAGGTACATTTTTATTATTGCTGACCAGTTGAAAAGGAAACTGTCGGTACAAGTTTGGTGAGAATCAAAAGCGCTAGGTTTGAAATGTTGTACTCATGCTCAATCTCGTACTCACACTCCGATCTGAAGGGCCTTTCTGCTTGAAAAATGTATTACTACGGTAACGAGAAATCAGGTTTTGGCACCCTCAGCCAACAGGTGGAAATGACCAGCCTACACAACAGCCATTTCCTTTCCAAGAGCGCAAGGTGCGCGGCATGCAAACGTAACCCACCCACCATCTCCTCCCTCAACATTTTGCTTGCTCCGTTTCGGGCCAAACGAGGACGAGAGTTGCTGAGAATTCTCACTCTCGTTCGACCTGAAACTGGTACTCTCATGGACCTCATGCATTCTCATCGACTTCGAATGTACTCAAAGTTTTTGAGTCCATGAGAGTTTTTTCTCGTTTGGCCCGAGTTGATGATAGTCGATTAGAGTTGACGAAAACTCTCATGAGGGTTAACTCCCACTCTCATTTGGCCCGGACTTTAAAAACAGAAACACGTTTTCGGAAAGGAGGTGACTACTAACTGTGCTAAGCAGACAACAAGGCACCACTCCAACTAACCTACGCGTTGTTCAAAACCAAAGTCCACGTCATAATAGACGACACACAGAGGGCGTTTCGTGTACTTCTTTTGCTGGTCATAAGAATTCATTTGACCCACTAGTGGAATACGGCTTTCCTCGTAAAATTTCTGAATGTCCTCTGGTTTGGGATCTTCTCCCTGATGTTAAACAAAAAATAATGATATTAGAAAGATCAGACTGTAGCATGCCAGGGAAACAGCAGGGCTCAACTCCCTTACCTTAAACACGATATGCTTATCCTCAAACTTTGACCTGAACCTCTCTGGATGGAACAGCACAATGGAGCTCTTGGTGATGCCAAAGTGCTTCTTCGCTGCAGCATCAAAAGTGTGTGCAAAGGGGTAGTCATCCCTAATATTGTCATTAGCTTCCAGGTATTTCTCCAGAAGCATGTCATTCTCGTCCTTGAAAAACCCAACAACAACTAGTTCATCTCGTTCCTTCATGAAGTCTGTCACTGCTTTGAGTGAAGACATTTCCTTGGAGCTTGGGCCGACCTGTCCACGCATATAGCTTGTAATACCTGGAGAGGTACAGACCCACAAGTTTTTGAGGTGAGGTGCTAACAAGGACAAATTCCCACAGTTCCCACCAAATCATTAGAAGTTTTCTGACCTTGAAAGGTTTTGGACTTGAGAATCCCCTCTTACCTGTAGCACTGCGCATACCTTCATGGAAGGGAGTGGGGGTGGTGCAGGGGTGGTTTAGTGGCTCCTACCATAACACACCACTCAAACAGTATCAGTATAAATAACTTTACATTATGTTCTTCTGAAAGGAAATAAAATTCCCTGACTTTTTTGCTTACTTTGCCAAAAACCTAACATATTCCCAGACCTTTTTTTGCCACTGACCTTGAAAATTGTTTTTTTCCTGGCTTTTCCCTGACTGTGTCAACCCTGATAATGCAACATTGCAAAATACAAAGATAATGAATCTTGAATCTACAACCTACCCCACTCGTTTCTTTCCCCCTTGTATTCAGTAGCCTTGCCCTTGCGGAACACTTTTAGAGTTGGGTATCCTGTCACTTCATATTTCTGTGCCAACTCGGAATCAACAGTAGCATCGACTTTAGCCAGAAGGATGGGCGGGTTATTGTCCTTAAGTTCCTTGGCTGCTTTCTCGTATTCTGGAGCAAGTCTCTTACAGTGCCCACACCTGTAAGAAAATAATAAATAATTTACAGATCATGATTTGTCTCATCTGCAACCTTATTCCCAGAGTGTTGGCCAGGGGTCCTCTTGAATTCTTGGTTTCTGGGGACAAGACGACGGGGGTATCAACACTGAGAGGGCTTGTTTGGGGAAAAAAAATTATTTTGGGAATCGGAAGACTATACCTGGAATTTGTTAGACGTAAGACATTTTTGGGGAAACTTTTTGAGAAGTTTGAGATTTCTGCAAAAGTCTCCAAAAATTTTGGGAGAATATTCCAATTTTTCAGAATTACTGTCCATTATACGAAGTACTCCTCAAACAGTGTTTGTAAGTGTTGTCACCCCCGAATGACTGGCATTGGACTGGTGTACAATCAGCCTGTCTGTAAATGTAGGAAGAGAGTGGGTTTAAATCAGGAGTTGGATGCCAGCTTGTCGCAACAAGTGTATCTGCTGTGATACTTTAAATTAAAAGCCTGCAGGTCATTCCCACAACTTCAGTCCTGGCTTGTAATACTTCATGTTCTTTACTTGTCTAATTTTTTGCCGATTAAACATTGGATGAGTGATAATCGACAATCTACTCAGTTTCCATAGCAATTGATGTAAAAAATTGCAATTCTTTATAGTATTCAAAACCTGATCACAGCTTACCCAGGAGACACCCAGGGATTACCCAGGATTACCCAGGATTACCCAGGATTTTTTCTGGTTGGACAATTTGCCAAAAAATTAAACTACAACACAGCACTGAGAGTAAAGTGTCTTGCACTTTTATAACACTAATTGGTGCAATAATAATACAAGGTTAAAATAGGCCTCTCCTTTGGAGCTACAAATAATGACAAACATATAGCTAGAAGAAGTTTGATTTTTTCGTACCAAGGAGCATAGAATTCAACCAGCATAAGTGACTCTTTGTTGATAGTGTCAGTGAAGTTGTCCTTGGTGAGAGTAATGACAGCCTCTGGAGGTGGCTTATAGTTAGGATCTGCTTGCTTTTTCATGTAAGTAACAATTCCTGTTGAGGTTAAACAACAATATTAGTTAAAGGATTGAACTATATCTATTAAAACATACAAGGTTCAGCAAAGGCTCTTCTGGTGATCCATCATGCATTAAAAAAGGGTGACTTCAGACTTACTTTTAAGAAACTTTAGTTAGTCAAAGAGACTAATTCAGGTAGAATATTACTGAAGGTCTTTCTGGTATACAGCAAGCAAAGCGAGATAATTAACAATTATTCACCGAGTTGGCTATAACCATCTCATATCCAACAAGCGCGAGTGGAATAATTGTTTTATTAAAAACTCCCCAAAAATATTGTACAAACATTGCAATGAATGCATTCTTTTACACGTGCACATACCTTTTTGGTATGTCAATGGTATATGAGCTCATACACCATTGCCTCTCAACCAATCAAAACTCAGGAAATGCAATATACCATAGCTAGTTTTTAATAATAGTAGATAGAGGGAGACATTCTCCTAAACTAGTAAGAGTTAATTAGTTAAAGGCTTATGAGTAGCCACTGGGAAATATACCTTAAAGTGGAGGTCAGGTTTGGTTTCAAGTTTTACTTTCTCGTTTCTTTATCTTTGTTGTTTATTTTTTTTTACTACTTTTGTTATTTTCTTTTTTTATAAGAGGATTTTCCCAAATGAAATCATTACGAACTAGCAAAAATGTGGAGCTCGGCTTTTAAGCTTGGCTAAATCTCTATTACATGGTTCTGTTTGCGGCCAGGCTGTTGCTCAGAATTTGCTAGCCAGCTATGCATTAATAACAAGGCAAATGGTCAACAGAAATCCATTATATCCAAAATACTAACATTTTAAATATAGCAGTCAAAATTACCATGAAAAGGTTGATATGTAAATTATCATAAGTTTTACAACAATAGCACAGTGTCAGGACACCTGGCAAGATGCGTAAACTTAACACCATTAAAAATATTATATTAAAGCATAAAAACAATAACTTGTCGGTGAGCGATTCAACTTAGAATAACAGGAATATATATGAACAACAAACAACTGTAAAATGTCTTGCCAGGAGATTGAAACAGATGAGAAAAACACCTTATAAAAAGTAATGTCAATCTATATTTTGAATTTGTTAGTGAACCGTACCTTCTGCATCACGGGGGCCATCATAGGCGTGTGCCTCACCCTTACGGAAGACCTTCAAAGTAGGGTAGCCACTGACTTCATACTTTGATGCAAGGTCTGTTTCTACCGTGGCATCAACTTTGGCAAATGGAACAGGAGGGTCATTCTCTTTCATTGTCTTAGCGGCTTTTGCATACTCTGGGGCTAATGACTTGCAGTGACCACACCTTATGAAAGAAGGAGCCACGTTAAGTTTTGGAAGTACAGGTAGCAATTAAGAGTCTAGCAATATGAAAGGAGGAGCCACGTTAAGTTTTGGAAGTACAGGTAGCAATTAAGAGTCTAGCAAGAAGTTCCTGATGAATGTTTTTTAAAGTTTACACTGAGCCACTTGGAAATAGTTCAAAACTGTTGTGCAACTCTCTCGGCAACAACAGTTTGACTGAAGCACAGTATACTGATAGCTTTCCTTACCTTTTCACAATTTTTCTGCTTGGGTACAAATTAAAGTAATTGAATTTATGACAACAAACAAAACCTTTGATATAAATAACCATGTATAAGATATGGAGTTAAACAAAGAGTTTTTCCTAAAACTTCAATTTTTATTCACATCAGCGAATAAAAAATGGAAAAAAGGAGGTTTTTAATCGTCATAATTTTGAACAAAACATTAAATTAAATGCATTATAGATCATTAAGCTTAATGTAATTTATTGGGGATATTGTCATTAAAATTTGGCACAAAAATATGCTTATAATCGCTTACCTTACGATTTAACAAATTAATTGATTTTCGATTTATTTTCAACCTTCTATACTTTATTCCTTTTGCGGCATTTTCCAAAAATATTTAAGTAATAGTGAATCATTTAATATTTGTCTACATTTTCCCCTCCACGTATTAAAGCTTAGTACTATTGAATCCACTGCCCGCCACACAATGTTGAAGGGTCTACTAAATTTTTTTTAAGCTATTTCTTTAAGTACACCATATAATTTAAGCGCTATATGTATTCAGAGTACACCAATCGCTCCCAAACAAGGCCTAAGAAATGAACAGCTGAAACAAATCCGAATGATTCAAGCATTGTTGCCCTTTAAGATTCAGAAAGCATAAAAGTTTGGTCAAGTGAACAATCATCAAGAATACACGATTTATGTAAGCGTACAAAAATACAAAATAAATATTAACAAACCATGGTGCATAGAACTCGACTAGCATGACATCTTTATCTTTCACCACAGAATCAAATGTTTTGGTCGTTAACACCAAAACATCGTCTTCTTCTTTCACTTCATCCTCGTTGACTTCATCAGTTGCTGGGTCTTTTTCACCTTCGTCCATTGCTTCCGTCTCATCGGTCCCTTCCGCTGTCGCTTCTGCTGTTGCATCGTCTTCTACACTCTCGTCTGACAGTGTTAAGGTTGCAGAAAATGCAATTAAAAGGACTAAAAGTAGAGACAATTTCTTCGACTCCATGATCTCGACAACCCAACTTGGAAGTTTGTAGTGTTGTGGAGATTCCCAGTTTTTTCAAAGGCCACGAGCAGCCAATCAGAGCACGACAGGTTGGAAGCCCTGTAACCAATCAAACGTCGCTACGCGTCTTGCGGGAACCATTCATTTTACCCGCGAAAAGGTTTCCTGAAGCGTGCAATATCTTTTTCGCCGTAACACGATATTTGTCAGTCATGGCTGGTGTTGTCAAATATTAGATTTACTTGCTGGTCGGGTATATTTAATTATATCCCATGTTAATTTTCTGGAGCTCACTTTTCCTACTCATACTATATAACTTTACAACTACTCGCATATTCCTGTATATATTTCTCACAGGAAGGAAATAGGCCATTTCCGAGTTAAGTGAAAAGTCTTTGTAATGAAAATGAGTTTTCATTCATATAGAAAGCAAAACTAATTACCATCATAAAACTTTCGCACTTAGACTCGCTTTGAAATAGAGGCTAAAGGAAACTCGGAAATGGCCTTTACAGTTTCCGTTGGACGTTGCCTCTTGAATTATATGTGTCACGATAGCGTAAGTCACGCATAACGCAACAGTTTTGGAGCATCTTTTCAAAAATGGAGTAACTACACGTTTAGATTTGGTGGCTCGATTGGCGAAAAATACATGGTGGCTTGTCTGGCTCGCAGATCGGATGGATGTGGTGGATGTAAAAAAATGCTGGCTTTTTTGGCTAGTTTGCTATATGGATGAAAGTGGTCCTGCATACAAGTTTTCATTAGAAAACGAATAGAAAATTTAAATACGTAGGGAGCACAAAAAGAGAAAAATTTCCCTTGTCGATTTCTCTTGCATGTGTGCGACTACAAGTAACGAGCGTTGCGTGACAACGGCCTCAAGGAGTGGCTACCAAGCTATAACTAGTTTTCCCGCGTGAAAATGGCGACCGAAGATTGCATCAAGGTAAGGTTTTGAAGTGAGCAGGTAAATATAAAGTCGGTAAAGTGGTTTTCTTTGTGCCTTAGGCGTATAAAATGTCAAAAAGATAATTAAGGCCGAGCCATGTTGAACTTCCTTGACTTGTTTGACCTATTTTACGTCTGTTGTAAACCCGAAAACATGCGGCTCTTGCACAATTTTCTGCTCGTGTGAGTTTTTAAGCTCACATAAACTTGGCTGTAGCTTAAACAGCTTAAGTTGTCACCGCAACAATAAGAATATTTAATTGAATTTGTTCAAATTAACAGATCGCTTGCCAGATGTGTCGTCTGGAAGGTCGAGGCTGGCTTTAAGAGTCTTAAGAATAGAATCAATTAAATTAAATATGCCAAATTATATGCTCAGGGCTCTGTATATGCAAATTAAAACTTGTTTTCAGAGATGAACTGTCATGCAGCGTTCAAGAAATTAATCACTGCAGTTTTTCTTTTTTGCATCAACGGAACAAGCCTGTTGTATAATTTGCTTTCAGGTGATGTTTATCACACAGTCTTGGTGGTTTAAATATTAATCTTTCAAATTATGAAGGTTTTTGGTTTCAGTTAAAATAGGATATACAGCCTGGAGCAACTGATTAACATAATCAGTGCTAACCTTAAAATTAACCTTTTCATTTGAACAAAGAGTGAAAATACATGCTTGTTTGGATAAACGGGTTATGAAGAGAAACAAACAAATAAATGAATGGGCAGCCAAGCAAAGGAGCGTAAAGTTTTAAAGTTAATTGAGTCAATAAGTTGTGAGTTATGAGTCAGTAAGTCAAATTTGAAAAAACATGAATCAAATTTTGAACTACAGGTTCCCTAATAATATATTTCAACAAATCATTGCTAACTGCCATCAAACCCAAGTGGAACTTACTGCAGACAAACTGGAATGAAACTAACTGTAATCACACTGAACTAAAAGTGCTAAATTGCAACTGGAGTGGAACAAACCACAAGCAAACTTGAGTGGAGCTAAAATGTAGATGATGTTATGTAGATGATAACCTACTTTTTCACCTTGATTCATCGACTCATGACTCACAGATACATTTGTGTCCTCAATTGGAGCATCTCCAAATCAAGAACTGTAGACAGTTCAACTGGTTAAAGTGCATATGTGAACGTCTTCTCTAGTGATGGTTACCTAATCCTGACTGAATGTTACTTTTTTAGATTCCTGATGACTATAAAGGCTATTCTCTGGAGATGTTCTGTTTACCTCAACATTACGAGAATGATGTAGAATCTGTTTTGATACCAAAGGGACTCATTAATGATAGGTAGGGCTGACATCTTTTGACTAAAGCAGTCATTGAAAAATGTAAGACAAGAAATAGGAAAACAGCAAAACATTGTAACCTACAATGTGATTTACAAGATACTGGCAGATATAACTGGATTTTTTTTTAGGTTTTCTTCAATTGGATTATGGTAACACCGGTAAATGTTGATAAAAAAACTTGAATGGAAAGAAGGAAGCATGCATGTGTGCCGTAAAATTCTCTCCAAATGGTCTGTTAATTACCAACTTGTTAAGGGCTGATATTTCTTCATGTGATGTTTTGCCATTTTTTTTAGAACTGAACGATTGGCTAGGAATATTTGTCGTGATGTTGGTACAGGTCCACTTATTGGATTGTGTGTGTTAAAAGGAGGATATCAATTTTTTGGTGATCTTATGGATTTTATCAGAACCATTAATGCTAATGGTGGTAAGTAAACAGCCTGAACTTTTTCAGGCTAAGAAAAAAAATCAATTTATTAAATTGCTTAGCTACATTGCTAACATGATACAGTCACTTCCAAGTGTGTAAGTGCTAAGTGTATAAAATTCATGTAGTCTTAATTTATTACTGTTTTTAAGTACTGCCACAGCTTTTAAATATGAATCCATTTGTGTGATGTTCCTCTTCGATCCACAGAACAATCTATGCAGATGTCAGTTGACTTCATCAGATTGAAAAGCTATGAGGTAAAACTCTTAATACTTACTTCATAATATATAGATTTAGCCAAGCCTAAAAGCGGAGCTCCATATTTTTGCTGGTTCTTAATAATTTCTCTGAAATAAATAATAATTAAAGGCTGACAAGGTGTTGACAAGGCATGGCTATTTATGGCCGCCATGTTGCGCGACTCTGTCGACATCCTGCATATGTGCCCACGAGCAATACCGCTAGCCATGATAACAATCAGAAAATCAACTCATGGGTTTTGTTTTCTTTCTTTCCCATGTGAGTATGGGGCTCTGCTTGGCAGCCCAAAAAGCTCCGCTATTAATATTCAGTTTAGTGTCAAGGTAGAGAGGAAAGCTAACAGAGAAACTGAACCAAGTTTTTTGTGTATATCACTCCCGTCCCTTGTTTGCCTGGGCTTCCATCCGCTGTTCGCCCTCACTATTCAGTGGGTAGTTGTCCCTTTGCCACTCTTGGCCTTTCAGTTTCATTTAAAGTTGTTACCTTTGGAGTTGTAGTATTGCTAGTTTTGATGTGCTCCACAGGATGACCAGTCATCTGGTGAAGTAAGAGTACTGGGGAGTGATGATTTGTCCTCACTTAGTGGAAAGGTAACAGAATCTGTCCTAGCAACCACTACTATGCAGTCGGCTATAACATACTTTAATATCCCACTTGCCCCTTTGACAAGCAACTCCCAAATTTTACTTGTCTGGAGAAATTACATACTTGTCTTAGTTTATGTTTTTGTTTTAGTTGTCAGTCACTTACAGTCAGGAAAAATATCTGCTTGTCTCGAACAACTGGACAACACTTTTTTTGAGCCCTCACAGGCTTGTAAAAAAATGCAAGTGGGGCACAGGGATGGCGCAGTTGTGAGAGCGCTTGCTTCCACTATTGTGGCCCAGGTTTGATTCCCAGACCTGTGGTCATACGTGGGTTGAGTTTCTAGTTGGTTCTCGGCCTTGTTCGAAGGGGTTTTCTCCAGGTTCTCTGGGTTTCCTCCCTCCACAAAACCACTACTTCTACATGTAAATTACAATTTGATCGGGAATCCAAGGGCCACAGGTTTGTAAGTTGAAAGACTGTTATCTACTACCCTTGTGAAACAAAGTTGATTTATTTAATATTTTATTTATTTATAAGTGAATTGCTTTTTACATTTTTTTAAAGGACAGTAACTGACTGTTGTTGTTTTCTTTCCTTGTAGCATGTTTTAGTTGTAGAGGTGAGTAAACAAAATCAAATCATTTAATCATTAATTGATCATGAATCAGCCTACACTTTACAGTGTTTTACAGACAAGTTATGAGCCCTTACCTTAAATGATTATAATATTGTGGCTAAAACACTGATGACTGTGCTCTTTACTTTCAACAGGATATTGTTGATACAGGGGCAACTATGCAGAAATTACTGAACACTCTTCAAAAGTTCAAACCAGCTTCAGTTAAAGTTGCAAGGTACACAAGTTTCCAAAATTACTGTCAGCGTTATAACTGCTGGAGGACTTGAAATGATACCCAGGGGTGGGGGCTTGGGTTTGTGCGAGCTATACAGGGACATGCCGCTGGATAGGGCATGGCTTACACAAAGATTACTTAAAAATGACATAAATGGATTAGGAAGGGGGCCTTTATCTCTTTTAGATGCTCTGATGGGCCTAGATTTGGCAGTGATTAATGTTTTTGGCCGGGAAGTTCATAATGTTGAAGCTGATGGAAATGCCGTGTAGAAATAAAGTTATCTGTCTATCTGTCTGCCTGTCTGTCTGTCTGTCAGTCAGTCTGTCTGTCTGTCTGTCTAAGCAATGTCGTGATTGCCTTGCTCATGAATTTCTTTCTTTACATGACTATATTGATCGTTGCTGTTTACAATTCATTAGTTTGCTTGTGAAGAGGAGACCAGGGAGTACAGGATACCGTCCAGATTGTAAGTCTGGATAAGTTGATCACACAATATTGAAAATGTTTCTGTTATAGATCTACTGACTGTCCAGTTAGGTGCTTCATTCTCATGACTTGCTAACTGCCTGTCCAGGAATTGTTCACTGAGTTAAAATTTTCTGTCATAATTGTTTATTTCAGATATTGGGTTTGAGATTCCTGATAAATTTGTTGTTGGCTATGCACTGGTAAGGATATTAATAATAATACATGAAGTGGAGAAAAGCAAAAAGCAATCAAACAGCACTAACAACACAAAAACCTGTGTAGGGCCTCCAGTAGGGAGTTGTCTGCATTATGAATTTATGGGGAGTTTCTTGTCTAACTATAAAAAACTGCGATAAAATATTTCTTAAAAGCATATTAAGAAAGTTGTTTTAAAAAACGACGACGTTTCGACGTTGAGCTTACGTCATTATCAAGTCAAAGTGATAATGATGGGAAAAAATATAAATACTACATAAGACAATAAGACAATCATATGAGAAGTGTTGGAATGTTCTTTCAAGCAAAAAGTTTCGCACGGATGGAATTCAAGTCTCCCACATTTTGCTTCAAGTATTCTGTTCTTCCCCTCTATCGAATTCTGCTGATCAGCATATTTTCCTCTGCAGGATTACAATGAATATTTCAGAGATCTCAATGTAAGTATTGAACTTTTACTCTTGGGGAATATTTCTTGGGCTGAGGGATAGGGGAATAAGGTAGGTAAAGTCTGCATAGAAGCGGCAGGGCAGGGGGGGGGGGAGAGGTGCAAGTTGGTTTGATTCCTCAGCTTGTCTCATCAGCAATCTACAGTATCTATTGACAGTAATTTTTTTTTCAAGTTTGTACAATGCAAGCATACAGGTATTGTATTAACTTAAAGTATAACAAGTACTTTTTTGTTCTGTCCACAGCATATATGTGTCATCAATGAGAATGGAAAAAAGAAATATTCCATCACGCAATAAAGACGACCAGTTAAATAGCAATTTTAATAACACACAGTCAACGCTTTCCATATAACTTTCCACCCCAGACTGACGAATGTACCATTTACTTTGTACTATTTAGAATTTGATAGTGGATGAGAACTGAATAAAACATCTGATCTTCAAATTCGCTATGGCAGAATATGTATGAAAAACAGTACAGACAATGTCGACGCTGACACTGCTTTGTGCAATGGCAGAGACACCAAACAGGACGGATGTAATTTCCTTATTTGGATGTGAGCAGGAATGTATTTGGTAATAAAAAAGGAAGTTATAAAGTGACTTTTTTGTTTGGTTGTTGACTTTCTGTTTTTTTGTCTGAAATAGCCTTTGAAGGGTTCTAGTATTAAATCGAAAAATACCGGGTACAGTGGATAGCAACCATAGTTGGATGGGATGCTTGTCCAATGCAGGGTTACCCCACAGCATTAAATTCGCCACTACCCATTTATTTGCATGGGTGGACAGAGGTACTGTGAGAGTGAAGTGTCTTGCCCAAGAACACAATGCAGTGCCCTGGGCAGGGATGAATATGCGGTTGGTTTAGGGACAGGAAGGTATGGCCACGGGTCAGACTGGAACTGCAGGAACCAGGAGCCTGCAGGAACTAGATATTTTCAACAGAACGAAACACAAAGAAGACAGATTTGGTAACTGTCTAAAACTTGTCTATTATAGTAATAAGCAGCATTATGTTCAGTCATTTCTCAAATAAGAGAATGCCCTAGGAGGTCATGGGCATAGCCAGGATTGTCATATCGACATCCGCACTGTTTAACTGGTTTACTTAAAAAAAGTCTTTCAAAGAGGGGGGGGGGGGGGGATGAGGGTCCACGGGCACCCAGGACCACCCTGGCTACGCCCTTGCAGGTGATAGGCTTTTGAGTTTAAGTGAAGGAAACATTACTTTTCAATAAAGGAAATTAATGCAAAGGTGGTGCTAAAATTTCAAATAGTGCAATAGTACAAAAAAAACGTCCTTTATCCTAATCTGGGAAGGTGTTTGACGTTATTTTTATCAGATAAAAACAGGTTCAGGTTTCAAACCCCCAGCGGCAACACCCCCAACCCCCAGCCCAATGATCAAGGAATCAAAAAAAAAAGATGTTGCGGCACCACCATTATATAATACTGTAATTTCATGTTCAAAATTTAGTAACACCTAAACCTGAAGAAGGCCGGTCTGGCCTGTTTTTTATTCCACGTTTTTTCAGCCTTACAGGAAGTCGAATCTGAATATAGCCGCCGACAATAGAATGTTGTTTACACGACGTAGTAATGATGAGCTAAATTTTCAAGATGGCGCAAGCGAACATAGCAAACAGAGTGTTGGGGCGCTATGTTCGACCATTGATGCGAATCACGTTTAACTACTGTAAAAATGGAGGGAGCAGTAGAGGAGTTAGGTAATTATTGAAGCGACTGTTTGATTGTAAAGTGGCGTTTAGGGCTGATTGACCACTCACGAGCTTTTAATTTCAGGGAGTACATTGATAAGAACATAGTTGATTTTGCAAAGAACAATCCTGGAATTGCTATTTACGTCAGGGAGCGAAATGGGAAGCATCCAAGGATCATTGCAAATTTTAGTAAGTTATTTCTGTTGTATAATATGTGGCGTATTTTGATGTTTCAATCCACTGATAGCTGTATCATGTCAACTTTCAACGTTCAACTGCTAGCTGATCGATTCCAGCAATACTAGTGCTAACTTGCCAGATTTACAATGTAAAACTTTAATAACAAACCGAAGATAAAACAAGCTTCGAAGGTCTTCAAGATCAAAGATTTGAAGCCACATTATCCCTCCCCAGTTTTCTAAATGGTAGTGTATTCCAGGAGGCCAAATGTTGAAAGATAGTTTCAGCATAAGAGTGTAATCAAAGGACATTCTATTTTGTATCTGCCCTTCCCCCACCCCAACGTATGGATAACAACCTCTATTAGCTGGAAAGCCCCTAAGAAAAAAAGATTAACATGCCGACATGACCCCCAGAGACTTACAGAGGTTTCTTCTTAACTCATACTCAAAGAATGACGATGGAGCTACCCCTACAGAAAATCTTGCCTACAGGTGGGGGGGGGGGGGGGGGAGGAGGATATAAGATAGAAGGGCCCTGTAGAAACCTGACCCAGATTTGAACCCCCTAGAAGCAAACATGAAGCAGCAATCTAGGATTTCAAAATTATGCCATCCATAAGAGGTTCCTTTTAAATTGTAATCAGGTAGTTATTGAATACTCTGATTGATTGCATCAGGGCTCAGGGTCTCGTAGTCCCTTGTTGCCTAGTTTGCAGTTCAGTGTTCAGCTTTCCCTCGTAGACTATCTGTTGTAGAAAACATAGGTACTGTTTAGTAAGCTGATAGTTGGATTTCTGATCAATGCATCTTTTTTTCATCCTATAGTAAATGGTAACAGCAAAGAGGTCAGTATAAGGAACATGAAAACAGAAAAGGTTCAAGAATTGGTTACAAGCCTTAGAAATTCATCAGGAGAGGAAGTACAGAAACTAAGAAAATTCTGGCACACAGAGAATCCTTCGATACAAGGAACCTGGAATCCGTTCCTGAACAAACCACCATCACTTAGAAAACATGTTGTTAAAAATGAGTAAAGCTGTGGCTTTGTGAGACATGCTGACTGGTCAGGCCACAACTGAAAAGGCAGCTACACATGTGATACACTTTCCACACGCTGCATGCAGCGGTATGTCAGATCACATACTCTGTACTACTGGTGTCTTGTGGTAGCCGCTGCTTACATTACCACATTCGTCCCTGTTATCTGGCCTAATTGGGGTGTTGGTGCTATTAGCATCAACGGTATCAGAATGAAATCAAGCAGTACAAGAATCACTTTTAATAACACACATGTTTACAGAGAAACATAATTAACAGTTGTATTGTAACCCAGGAGGGGGGGGGGGCATTTTGGGGTTGCAACCCCATCCACTCTGTATGATTTGGTTTGCTTTGGTTATCTTATCTTATCCTATCTTATCTATGCTCTAGTGAAAATGAGCAATTCGTGGGATATGGATGAAAATGCACATACAGTACATCATGTAAATTTGTATTTTGCTTGAAATAAATTATAGATTACGTCACTAATGATGTGTTATTGTATATATAAAAACTAACGGGTGCTTTATATATGGCTGATAAATATGTTTTATTTCATCACATTTGTAATAAACGACATTTATTCCGCGAATAGTCTTACTCTTTGTGAACTTGAATCATCTTTTTCGTCATTGCCGAGGCGACCCTATCCAGCGTGCAGTTTTTTATTTCAATTCGCGTTTCTCCCCAGGCCTTGACTGCTTGAAGCGTCGGTGGGGCCCAGTCCCTTGGACCTGCTGACTGTACCCGCTGTGGTACCACGGGCTCGGGTTGAATCTTTGGAAGGCGATATTTTGTGAGATCGCTTGAACGAGACAGAAGAGACATCTGTGTGTTCCGCCTGTGAGAAATATCGTCAGGTAAATGATCATTAAAATACAGTTAATTATCAGTTAGCATAAAAGACATGCCAAATTAAATGAGCTATAGGAATACAGTTCTTTGATCTTCAGTAATCACCATCTGGAAGCTTAAATACCTTACTCTTTCTTGTGGGGATATGATTGACAGTGTCCTTGGGAGTACTTTCCCTGAGGACTCTGTTTTGAGCACACTAGCTGAGGTCCCCTCCGGCTCACCAGATGGTCCCGCCGCATTATCACGACCTGTTGAGTATGGGCTCTAGAATTCAGAAAAAAAATTGTTAGAGAGATCAGAGACAATAACCATGGCGACCACAATTGATCCTTCTCCAGATGAGTTTTGATTGTCTCCATGCTCGTTGTAGGAAAAATCAGCGCTGAGTTGAGAAATTGCGTGAGATTTGACGTCTTGAAAAGATTAATTTTGAGGAATGTAGATTTACTGGAAATTATCCTACCGCGTAAATGTGTAAGCGACACCTGCGGTTCGACCGGTCATGGTAGGTCTGCACATAAGCGTACGGGCAATTTTTCGCCAGGTGAACCATTTGCCCAAAACATTCTCCCAAGTTGCCTTGTCTAAATTTCTCTTACTGCCCAAAAAATCTGAGTTGCCCAAAACTTGGAGGGGCTGCAGCCTCCCCGGTCCCGTACGCCTATGGGTCTGCAAGGCGTGCTAAATGTAATTACCGTATCTGGTGGTATTCCATATCTCCATTTCATCCATTGTCTTCTGAGGGCTTCACGAAACTCCGAACTCAGATAGATACAAAATATACAAATCATCACTCCCTGAAAAAATGAAAATGAAAATCTTAAGGTATACACCTTTGCTTCATCCCATCAAATGTCCCACAGACCCCGCTTCGACAAAGGTTCTTTAATTCAACGTTACGGGTGTTCATTCGTCAGTTAAGTTAACATAATGTTTGCTTGTGCAACAAAAGCTCGAGCCAATGTTATTGATTTGTTGGTGTGTCAGGATCGGTGGGTCAGCATTGCTGCTTGGTTGTTTACCTGGAGCGGGTAGATAACGGCGATAAAATATTCATATGAAGGATTGTTGCCTGCAGGCAGATAGAAAGTCAGGAGATATATCAATCCAAAAAGCGAGATCAGAACAACTGCCGCCTTGGCGCTTTTCCTGTTGAAAGAAACAATTGTTAATCAGAAAAGTTAATGTCTGTCAGTTCAGACAAATTTTCGTAGAAGCAGGCGAAACGTTTCTGACCAAACCTATTCCGAACAAAAGTTCAGAATGGATTATACGGTCGGATTATTTTATGGCCATCACTGTACGATACTCACTTAATTCTATTCATCTGCGATGAACAGGAATCTTTGAGCTTTTTGGTGAGCATTTGAATCACAAAGACTGCGATTCCAAAATTTATCTGTGAGAAATGAAAAAGAACAGAACAGAAATTGAACAAAATTGGACGATTCCAACTGCATCAAGTCCTATAATCTCCATTTAACAACTGAGATACTAGTATACGCGCGCTATCGTTGGTTGACAGGTGTGTTTAGATGAGAGTATGTAAACACGGTTGTGACGCTTTAGTTTCGTGCGTATTTCTAAGAAAAATGTTGTGAAGCAATGACCCTTCAGCAATGGATGACGTTTTCCGTGTTGACATAGCATCATCTAAGCACTCGGGGGTTTGGAGAATTCTCGAAAGTTATGCAAACCCTCGACTGCGCGGTCTCGGGTTTAATTTGCACAACTGTCTCGAATGGTTAGATGACGCTATGTCAACACGGAAAAAAGTCCTCTATTGCTTAATTAGACTACTCGTCATTTTATATATTTTTAAACCAAAAATAGGGAAAATTTGGTCTTCAAAAAGCAACGCGCGCGCGATCATTTTCAGTTGTTGAGTAGAAAAAAGTGGGAGAACCAATCAGATTCACGGATTTCTAATAGAACAAACAAAAGTGTGCAATACCGGCTTTACTAGCTTGAACACTAGGATAAACACACACAAACTAATAATCTCATTAATTAAGGCTGTACATGTTTTATCGCATCAATAAATGACTCTAGCTTCAGTTCCCGATGTTTCACTATAAAAGAAGATAACCAAATTATATGCAAAACAAAACAGGCTGGCTAGGGATACTAACAGGAATCAGTTTTAAGTGAATATAAGTTTCTTACCGCTAACATGATGGTAAGTGGAACATACAACACCAACATATGATGCGAGTGACTGTATTGAGCCCAAGCCCAACAACTGCAAGATAAAATATAGAATAAAACGCACCGGTCAGAGTGGTTTTAAAATATTGAGTCTCGGAAGTAATTAGCGAATTGCTTTGGTTTAATTTGCATTACTACGCCCAGTGATCGGTTTAAAAATCTCGCGCCACCTTTTCAGCCAATCAGAAGTAATACCAAAGCCAATCGTGACTTGCGCGTGAACGTTTTCCCGCGCTTTGAGTCGCCTTCGTGTAATTACTTCGAGTTTTGATTGGTTCACTGAATTGTCTCCGTTCTTTATGCCACAGTAATTACTTTGGTTTTGGTTTTACGACACTCGCGCTAATAGTGTAGCTACGTTGACCAAAGGCAAAACTTCTTTTTCAGAAAGCCGCTCTACAAGAATAAAATTGCTGTTACTTACACTGCGCTAGCTCTTGCAATCTTAAACTGCATATAAGGAAGGTACACACAGAATATCAGAACACCAGAAAAACCTGTCAAACAGGAAACATCAAACTAGTTTACGTAAGTACTCTATACTCAATTGAACAAGAAATAGAAACCGCACTGAGTAAGTCCCAGCAGCTTTAGAATCTATTAAACCTAGAACTACATATGACGGGATTATAATTAAGCAACAGAGGACATTTTCTGTGTTTACATAGCCTCATCTGGGGTTTTGGGAGAATCCGAGACAGTTATGCAAAGCCCCCGAGTGTTTAGATGAGGCTTTGTAAACATGGAAAAAGTCCACTATTGCTTCTCAAAAATACGCACGAAACTAAAACAGCCATACTCTTATCTAAACACACCTATCAACCAATGAGAGCGCGCGTGGTATCTCAGTTATTTTATGTAAAAACTGCATTCGCCTATTATGGCCTTTAAAAATCTATTTAATATCTTGAAATTGTTTAAAGTACCCCAGCCGAAGAGGAAGTAGTACCACAAATAAGACTCGCTATCAAAGGGATACACAAGCATGCGCAGTAGAAAAATCCCTTCATTCAGCATCCACGTGATCTCGGAAGCTGCGAAATAGCGGTTCAACAACCAGAATGCATTGCAAAGGCTCTGTGCAAAACAAAAGAATAATCGTCAATAAGCTTAATTTAAGAATTCATTTTAGAGTGTGCCGTCCATGAAGAAACACTTTAATGACGGGAACACTTTTCAATTGATCACATGATGACTTTTGTAAAACCAAAACCAACTGAAATATTTTATCCGGCCAATAACGAAAGATGCATACAATACCAGCAAACCAATCAAAATTCGAAGCAAAGACACACGACGCGCGGAAAACGTGTTTGGACGGGCCAATTGGTTTTGGTTCACTAACTCTGCTTCTCTTACTGGGGCTTTACTCAGTTTCTGTTGAACTTTTAAATGACAAAAGTGTGAGAAAAATAACTGCTATTACCGTGTTAGAATCTTTTTCATCCAACTTTTCATAGTAGTAAATAAATAACGTAACGTGCCGTAGAATGAATGCCATGATAAGATTCTTGTGCAGAGTGAAGCGATCATTCTCTCGGCTTCTGTCGAAAGAGAATCCAGACTGGTGAAATATTCAGAGATGCCGTTAACACATATGCATGGTCATACCTTCCAATGGGCATGGCGAATACGGAAAAGGTAAAAAGTAAAGTACTTTCAGAAATACAAGGTCGTGTTTAAGGTGGTTCACAAAAGCTTAGACCATCACATCTGACTTCTTCTTTTGACAATTTCTGTCGTCAAAAATCTTAAACTCAAATTTATTCCTTAACATTATTGGTGTAGCTGCGAAAAAGCTGAAGCTTGTAGAACCCTGTATGTAATAAAATAATACCTATTTATTGGAGTCTTTTGGAGAACAATGCAAATAAAACGTTAATTCGTAAAGGAATTGAAAGACACGTTGCCAAGAACATTGACCTCTGTTGTAAGATAAGAAGGACCAAACATGGGCGTACGGGCAATTTTTTGCCAGGGGGGGGGGGGGGGGGAACCATTTGCCCAAAAAATTCTCCCAAGTTTTCTCATTCTGCCCAAAAAATCTGATTTGCCCAAAATTTAGGGGGGGGGGGGCTGCAACGCCCCCTGCCCCCCCCCCCCCCGGCCCGACCAAAGGAGCCAACTTACATGACGATACAAATCAGTATGAAGGTCGGCAGCAGGCAAATAAATGCGACCCAACTCATGGCGACATAAGTTCGTCGTAGGCGTTCTGAATGGGTATGGGTGTCATCCTTTGAAATAAAACTAATCATTGTAAGTTGATTAGGTAGAACTAACAGATTATAAATTGTTGACACTCGAAAGGCATTGTGATTTAGTTCCTTGCCCCCAGGTGGAGAATAGGACCAAAACACTCGAAACACGCTTTGATTTAATTTCTTTATGTGAAGCAAGCTTATAGGGTAAATGTTATATTTATTCCAAGGGAAAGTAAAGATTTCGTTATACCTCGCAAATGAAACAATTACTTGTTTAGCTGAGATTGAGTCACGCGCATAACACACCTCAGCACACTATAACTTATTTTTCCTGCTTCATTTCTGATAGACGAAGCTAGCAATGGTAATATCCCCTCCGGCCCACGGCAAGATAAAGTCTGTGTTCGAGCACAGTGGCTTATCAGGTCTTTGCCTATCTCGGCTTTCATAGCATGAAGCGGCTAGGAGTATTTCTACTTCCCCCTGGATGGGATGCTAGTCCGTCGCAGGGTTACCCCAGCAGTAAATTGGCAGGCATCATTTATACACCTGGGTGGAGAGAGAGGCACTGTGAGAGTAGAGTGTCTTGGCTAAGAACACAACGCAGTGCCCCGGCCAGGGCTCGAACCCGGATCACTCGATCCTGGGTCCAGCGCACTAAACAAAGTGGTGGGACCATAAGATTTCCCTGGTTTCTGTTGTGAACTTACGTTTTCTGTAGCAGATATGTTTGCCGCTTCTTTTCCTTTTTCAATAGCTTCCTTTGGTGTAAGTCTACGGCAATATTCAGTGAAGTTCATCGTGCTCAACTTTTGCCAGTGACCATGTTCATCACATCGGCGCGAAATATTGTCTGAAAATAGTCGAATTGACTGATCGGATCTTTAACGAAAAACCATTTGAAAACCAACTTATTAGATCTGAAGTTGCTAAGCAACATACGACGTTTTCTCACGTGTTTACTATAAGTGCATTCGCTAGCTCTCGTGTTAGTTTTTTGATTGGATGAAATGAGTCGAAAACTCCTCGAATGCTTCAACGAAGATTTGCCAAACGTGGCATTTTCCCCCCGACTGACTAAGGTTTCTTTTTATTAGATACCTCTGGGATCAAATAAAAGGAACGGGCAGGGCTGCACGGCTGTGTCTCCAGCCGGAATTTCCTTCCAGCACGAAACATCATACGTTATATTGCACTTGATCACATCTACAAAACAAAAGAACGCAAGTTACAAACAGAATCATGATCGTCAGGTTGATATTCCACGGGCCTCCAAGCCTTGCCCTGCCAGAGTCCTTCTCGGGTGCGTTTTCACAGTAAGTGAAAGTTAAACGGAAACTAATACAAACCCAAAGCGAAATTATGGAACGGAAATCCCCCTCCCACCCCATCCCTAGCTCATGTTTCTCAGTGACTTTAGTGCAGAAAAATGAGTTAGGGGTGGGGTGGGTGAAGATTTCCCAAGAAGCGATGATTGATCCACTTCCAATTATGGTAAATGCTGGAAAGCATCGAAACGGCGACAAGCGCGGGAAAAATATGAACGATTTTAGAATTGCATTTGATTGTTGGCTAAACAACAAAAAGAATTAGACGACAAGCTTTTCCAAAATAATAGATAAAGGTAAATGGCTTGGCTTTTACCAGAACTTCGCATGATGTGATCGTCCGCGTGGGAGAAATGAACTGCAGTTGTTGTTCTGTCAGTGAAAATGAGTTCATTTATACTTACTAGTGTCAGTGATGTAGTTTTTCGGATTCTCAAAACAGAGTTGTGCCTGCTTTCTTTTAATGTCCCCAAGGTTCAACTTTTGCTGCTGGCTTCCTAAAGTGAAAACCAACTAAACGGAAAGAGAATTTATCATATATTTATAAAATAAGGTTCCTGAAAGAGACGGGAGTGCCAAATCCAATGTTTCTATGTTTGACCCAAATCCCAGTCTCATTTAATTCCCAGTTCTCAGTCTCTGTCTCCCAATTTCCGTTTTCCCAGCCAAAAACTCAAGAAGAAACAAAATATACTTTGACACTGTTTGGGGCTTTCATGAATAAACAGACTTAAAGTGCACCTAACCCCAAAATATTTTTTTCGCTAGAATAAACCTTTGCACCAATTTGAAACGCATTGCACCTTATTACCAAATTCTGACTATTTATAGCGTTCAAAAGTTGCGATAAACTGTGCATCATTTGTTCCACGACCGAGTCAGAAGGGGCGTGGGTCTATTCCCGATTTGACGTCACAAACTGATTTGCATGCATGTTTACAAAGAGTTGATGTGATGCAAATCATTTTGTGACGTCAAATCAGGAATAGACCCATGCCCCTTCTGACTCGGTCGTGAGACAAATGATACACAGTTTTTCATAACGTTTGAATGCTATAAATAGCCAGAATTTGGTAAAAAGGAGAAACGAAAGGTGCAATGCGTTTCAAACTGGTGCAAAGGTATATTTTAGCAAAAAAGTATTTTGGGGTTAGGTGCACTTTAAAGAAGCCCGAACAGTCAAAATTAATGCGGTGCCAAAAATATACTTTCCTAAGTCAATTGCTGATTGACTGGGATTGGTTGAAAGAACTTGTGCATACGTACATTCACGAGTTCTCGTTGTCGTCTTAGCCAATCGTGTGAGGAAACTAGAAACAACTTACACAAAGTAGCAAGGCATCCCAAAGATTGTTCATTTTTAAAGGCAGGCGTATCACCACAGCAAGTCAGTGTCTTCAATGGTTATTGTAAGCATACTGCAAACGGCAAATATAACCTTTTCAGCCAAAAATGTTTCACCACTGAAGTTAAAAGTCTGCATACGAGCTAGTCGCCCATCGGGCCGGAGCTTATCCCGGTTTCCTTAGCAGGAAGTGACTAGGAGTATTTCTACTCCCTCCCCCCCCCCCGATGGGATGCTAGTCCATCACAGGGTTACCCCCAGGATTATATTCGCAGGTACCATCTATACACCTGGGTGGAGAGTAAAGGCACTGTGAGAGTAAAGTGTTTTGCCCAAGAACACAACGCAGTGCCCCGGCCAGGACATGAACTCCGACCGTCCGATCAGAAGTCCAGCGCACTAACCATTATCCCACCGCGCCTCCATTAGGCCAACACCTCCAGGATGGATGGTAAGAAATAAGCGTATTAAAATAGGGGAAATTTACATTTTCGGAGTATATAAATCGCCATTTAATTTCGCCGGTTCCATGACCTCATGCCAGTGAAACCAGCCCGCACGTGCACACAGACAAATTTAAACCATCTTTTTATTGCTTTAAACCAATTAAAAAGATCTACTTGCAAATACTCTCGTAACAACCATCGCTAGTTATAACCACCAAAAATATGGCGTTTGACACATTTGCCAATAATTCTCAGCGCAAGAACACCCTAAAAAAACACAGGAAAGTTTTAAAAAAGGATCAACCTAGCAAGAAAAAAGTTGTTACTGCAAGGGTGAATTTCGCAAAAAATGTGCCTATTTTCTGTGTTATGTGTGCGAGGTACTGTCAGTTGTACGTGAAAAATGTACAGACAACCCCTGGTACAAGTCCAGCCTCCTCGGTCCGTGTGGTTGGGAATTAATTAATTGAAGCGTTCCTGTCCCGGCTATTTGTACAGAAATCAATATTTTTATTTCGATTTTGTACAAAAAACGACGCTCGGGAATTTCCGGGGATGGGGAATTGTCCGGTAAGAAAAAGATGGCAAATGCGAGGGATTATGCCCGGGGTGGGACGCATTAATAGCTCTTATAAGTGACCACCACCGCTGTCGGAAATTATCGAAGCGGTCTTTTGCTGTGTTTTTCAGCTCTTTGGCACCATACTGGCGATTTTAGAGACTAAATTAACGAATTAGGAGGTAAACGGTGCAAACTGATTGAAGTTTGTGGAGACTGACATGGTTATCAAATTTAGAACTGATGCGTGTGTAGTCCTCATGAAATAAAGGAGGGAGTCTTTGACAAATGAAAAGCCCAGTCACCACAGTTTTATGGTGCCAAAATGATTTGTCTACAACTGAGAAGTCTTTAATTTCTGATTTCGCCCACCTCATCAGAGTCTTAACTTGTAACGTTCTTTCAGATATTGATTTGTTTCATCTTTGATTGTCCACGACTTCTTACTTGCCGATGTAGGTCGCGTTTTTCCTGCATGCCATTCCCCAAACTTGCTGTTGTATATTACTCACACATAGAACTTCTGTGCCTATAGTACTGAATGTAGAACTGTGCCCAGATGGGGAATGTTAAAAACCTTTTAAAACTTCTGTGTAGGTGTGTCACGGTTTTAGCGCAGAAATGCGTCTTTTTTTATATTTCAAACATGAAAAGCGACATGCCGAGTTTAATTTATAAAAAAAAAGCCGGAAAGGAAAATGATATTTCTCTCGTACTTATAACTTATCTGAATTAAACTTTCGTCGCGCTTAAATTAAATTCGGAACTATAGAAAATATTACATATTCTTTCATTGTTATCCCTCTGTTTGAAATGTAATTACGGGCCGAAATTAAAATAATTCTCAGGGTAGCATTATATAATCTACGAAACGTTATTAAAAACGATGCAGGTGTCTTGCAAATTGCACCGGTAATTTTCTCATTCGGTTCAGGATTCATACACGCATCTAAACAAAAATCAGTTAACGATCTCGTTAATATCACTTTCTGGTACAAATTCATCAGCATGATCGAGTATGCTTTCTTCAAAAAATCGTTATTGAAGGAAAAGTAAAGTTATCGGAAATTTAAAAGTTGAAACAAAAAGTTGTATAGATAGATAGATTAAAAGGACCGAGAAGAAAAGTTAGTTTTCTCGCGTAATTTCTGATTGAGATCGCAACATGAGTGGGATGAAAGATCTTTTTGTCGGCGAAGAGGATCATTCATTTTACCTTCACAGAGAAGCAATGTTCCTATCTCTTGATCGCCGGTAGCACCTAACTTATGTCATAATAAAAAGAAAAGATTACCTGGCAGTTTTGTTTCTTGGAACACGCGCGTTTGAGATCCACTAAAGTTAACAAACTGAACATGTTCAACAGAGAACAAAAGGCTGTTTCCAACCTGTTCCAATTTTCCTGCACGAAATGCAATCTACAGCGGCGCTTCGGCGATACCGCGAAGCGTTCTCGTCTCCAATTGGCTCGTATGGAAACTAATCGATGTCACAAATTGATACAATTAATTGCAATTTTTAATTCTGCTAGTACGCGCGGCGACAAGATAAGTTGAATCGTGCATATCTGATTGGTCTAGGAAGCAGTGCAGACTTTCTTATTTGGGCCACCGGACTGCTCGGGGAGGATAAACGGTTCTGAGCTTTTGTCGCTGTTACCCTTGTCTTGCTTCAGGTCTCTTTTAGCGGGCTTATTTAGAACTACTTTATATAACCAATTTGGGCTTAAAGCGCTTTACTATCAGAAATTGGTAGGAATTTTGTCTGAAACTTGCGGGGAGGGGACTTCTGTCATTACGGTGCGGGAGGAGGTTTTAATCCGGGAGTTTAATCCCCTCAGTTCTGAACAGGGTATTTAATTTCAAGCGAGTCTGGGTCTGCAGTCGTCCTAGACAGGGCATGGCTTAAGAACTTTCGTCAGAAACTCGATCTGTATTTATTTAGCCGGTCATCAGTCAACATTAGATCATTTTCGGGCCTAGATTTTAGCGCAATGAACAGAATAAAAAAACGCTTTCCTTTGTCCTAAACAGGGTAGGTGTTTCTCGTTATTTTTGTACTAAACAGGATCAGAGTTTCAAACCTCCAGCGGCACCCCTATACCCAGACATGGGTCAAGTATCCCCCGGGGCTGTGCCGGATGCGTGCACGAAATCCTTTACGCCAAGAAAAAATATTCAAGGATTTTACTGCTCTAAGTCTTCAAACTTGTATTCCTTTGAAAGAAGCATATGTATAAGTTCTGGTTTCCTTAGCTGAAAAGAAAACGAAGGTTTGACCAAGAAAATAGGGCCTGATTTTAATTTTTAATTTCAGCCCGGGCTTAAAAGTCTCGTATGTAACTGCAAACGCTTTTTAAGATAAATAATTTTGGAAGCCGAACTGAAATCTCAGTGCTTCAAAGGGCCTGATTGACATGGTGTAACGGTACGTTTTCCTTGTAAAAGCGAACGGGAACGACGAACTCTGAACACTTGAATAATCTGATGACTACGGCAATGTTATGGGGAAATTAGACTCAAATGGGGCACCCGCTTGCATGTAAGAGCCGTTACATTCAGCAAAACGAACAGACGAACAGCAAAACTTTAGCTTCTCCCAACAGCAGTTTATTCTGACTTGGCGCAGACAAAACGTAATCCGAAACGTAATCAGTAATGTAATCAAAAAGGCATTACACGCAGGGTTGCACGCTCCTATTGTTAACAGAATATAATAAGCAAACTACATAATTATTTGAAAAGTAAATAAAATGAAACATTAAGTCTTTTGATAACAGCGCAACCTAACACAGTTCCAGCTAAATTAATAAACTAAATTAAAGACCACCGACCACCGAGCGAAATTAAAACGAGTGAATAGCTGATAAACTGTAAAGTGCTACGGAGCGGCTTGTACCAACCCAAAATAATTTAACTGACTAGACCTGACAAGACATTCATTACAGAAACTGGCAGAGTCAGCGAAAGTTTTCAAATTGTGTTGAGTCGTAGCCTGCGAGAGGAGACATTTTTTTCGGTTCTCGTTTCACCCCGCTGAGAAAACGGTGAAGTGAGAGCCGAAAAAATCGTCTGCTCTCGCAGGCTACTATTTGAGTCGGCAAGTACGGACTGTTAATTAAACCTGTTGGACTGAACAGTGAAGTAATCAAAAAGCTAAATTAAGTACTGACAAAATGTAACACTTCATACACGTGACTACCAACGAGATCCTTAGTAATTGAACTTTAGCTCCCAGCGAGCCGAATACAGCTCACAAATTCGACTTCCTTCGCTCGTCGAAATTTCCCCACTGGAGAGCCTGTTCGCAGGCTAAGGATCGCTAAGCGGATAGAGAAAGTGTTTAAAATGCTAAAGATGCTTAATTAATCATAGGAATGGATTAAGTTCGGCAATTTCTCTCGTAACAATGGCAAATTTCAGCTCGGTTTCCACAAAAGGCGTTTGCGATTACATGGTCACATGACGAGAGTATTAAATCTCAACCCGGGCTGGAACGCCTAGTACAGTTTCACAAGCCGCTAGGTGGAAATTTCATCGCTGGCTGAGAAAGGGCAAGGGCGGAGAAAGCTCATTCATCTTTTACATGCCTTTATGAATACAATTTTACTGCTTTGGGTCCTCTGTGTCGCTAACTTTGCTTTGGGCGGTCTGCGTTCCAATGTAACCTGAAAAAAGCTGACCAGAAAATGAAAAAGCAAGTTACACTTGACTGACGATCGCAGAACCGGAAGTTGTATCGGAGTCATTACTCATGCATTCGATAGTGTTCGAGAGCATTTCAGACAACGCGGTAAACACGCAGAGATGAATTCAACCGAAAAGCAGATCAATACAGCAGTGAAAAACGATCAGCATACATAACGCATTTTATAAACAAGCTTCTTCGAATTTGCGGAGCAACGGGTTCTAGTCAAGACGAAACTGATAAGGAAGGTGTCTTAAGGCCCCGTTGTTGTAGAAACAAGCCGAAATGATTTCATGGCTACAAAGTGACCAAGGTAAGTTGATATTGTTCTCTTTAAGCCTTTCTCGGTGTCTGTTGCCTCTTTGGTGAATAGCACCCAGTGAATCAACAGAAGTGACCGTCAAGACTCTATCACGGCTGAAACCAGGATAAAATATACCAGGGAACGTATCAAAACTCTTTACCGAGTCAAATGCTCGTACAGGTCGCTTAGCTCGCAAACAAGGAATACATGTAACACGATAATTAGGGTACATCATGTACGTGAACCACATAAATTTATATCCATATAGCTATATTGAAGTCTGACATCTTCGATTCTGATATGTTAAAACTGAGCAAGGTTTACATGCAAATGAAACGGAACTAAAACCTCTTGTAATATGGTGGGCGTCACGTTAAATAATATATTCGTGTCATGTCTCAGCGTGCTATAATGCGTTTCATGTTTATTTCTTTGTAAACAAATTACATTGCTTGTAATGTTTCACTTGGCTAACAACATGATTACCAAGATTATCAATCTACTATGTGCTGTGAAAACACTTGTTTTTTTGCCATACGTATAACTGAGTATGCGAGATTTGAAGCATGAATGGGATGACGAATTTTCCTTCAACACCTGACAGAAGGTCATTACGCGGCTAAGAAACTCATGTTTTAATTTTGAGTCCATGATCTTGTTGTCAGGTCAAATGGTTTCAGTGACTATATCAAACCATGATTACTGTATGTGACGTTTTTACCAAAAGCGAACGTTATCTTTCGCACTAAATACATCAACAAACAGGAAATTGGATATATAATTAATCAAAAATGACCAAAGCTATTGAAAGAAGATGCTGATAAAGAAATATGCCTTTCGGTTTCACAGATTTCTATCACCTTTTTTTATAAAGAACACAAGAACGAGCCGATTACTTTCAAGAAATGATAGCAGTAGAACAGAAAATTAAGGTACGATTTTAAAGTTGGAAAAGCTAAATGTTTTAGTCCAGTACTTTGATTGTTGTTGAAAAAGTTGGAACAAAAGTTCGAATCGCTTAAATTAAGAAAGTGTTCGAACTGTAATGCATTTGATCTAATATTGCTGACATGCTTGCGTGTGCCGTAACTGATCGTAACTGCACGACTCTTCGGTCTGACATGACATGTTTTACAAAGGCATGTCTGAAATGCGTCATCACTCTAAATCTTTAGAATAACTATCTCGGCTTTTGTGTCATACGCCTGTATTTTCTGCGTCTTTTTTAAAAGGTTAAGTTAAGGTAACGAAATAACGCTCAAACGCGGTTTCTCAGGAGCTCCGCCAGGTTAGCTATTTTTCTTTTCTCTTATCTCTTGATGGTGAAGTGAACGCAAACGAAGGGAAGTTGTATGCTGTACTGAATAGGCGGAAATTAAATGCATAATAAAGATGTTTTGCATTTCAATACGGTGGTTGGTTTCAGAAGTGGATCCGGTGGTAAATGGCGATCAAAACTTCCGTGTATGTCAGGTGAAAATGTTGACAAATAAAGCGAGAGTTTTTATGACCAAGCAGTTCTTCTCCCCATGCACATGTATCATTTCAATATTAATTTTCGAAGTGTGACATAAAATGAAACATTTAATAAAGTGTTAACAGGGTATTTCAGAGTTGTGAGCTATTTTCATTTTCCATCTTAAAGTACATATGTTTCCAAAGACGAAGTAAAAACAAATTTGAAAATTCTTTAGATGTTGCATTTTTCACGACTCATTTTCAGAACTGTATGTATGTAAACTACTCGAGTCAACTACTCGAGTCTTTAAACCAATAACATCACGGCTAAACTGACCAATCAGTTTTCACGAACCAGACTTATAACATTAGACTGATAAACAACTCTTCACATGACTCTGATGATGACTTCCGCTCAGGTTGTCGAAACGTCAGTCACTGTCACCAATGACAGTCGTTCTCAGGACTACCCTCACCCAGACGATCAAACTACACGATCGACTTAGCCCTGGGTTCAAACCATTTACTGTATGTTATTGTATGACATTTCTTAGTATTTCTTTTCTCTACAAACAGTCGAAGTCTTCAAGACAGTATCAGGTGTATTTGAGGATTTTGCTTGCGCTGAGTAATTTTGCTTTTGCTCCAACTGAACGCATCAAGGTTCCACAGCATTTTTATTGAACTGTTCTGTTGTTTGCAGTATGTTCATAACAAACTAAGGGTATCCTGGCCAACTACTGATGATATTCTTGCCTGAAACATGATATCCTCCAATCTCGGAGCTACTTTATTGCTTTGCGTAAGTGCTATATTATTAACTAATTAAGAGTTTATACAAAAGCAGAGTCCGATGGATTTTAGATTTTGTGTACTATATTTCGGCTGGCCAAACCAGCCTTCTTGAGGTACAAAAATAATTTACATTGGAAGGGTGTTTATAGGCCGTATTTATATAGTGATATTTGCGTACCGGAAAAACGTAGTGATGGGCAATGTAATAGAAGATAAAATACTCAAAAATAATAAGGAAAATACTTACATGGCTCTATGTGGATGTTAATACCTCCGGGATAAATTGCTCTGCCTTTTAACGGATCCAGTCTCTGTTTGAAAGGGAATGAGTTGCATGCCGCTTGTAGGGTGGTTGCGGGAGCTAGAGAAGAAAAAATGTTCTGCAACTGTTGTGATTTTAGATTTGGTGTTAGGGTTATCTATATGGCACGGCGGTGTTCACTAAATCGGTCGATTTTAAATGTCGTTTAGACTCGCCTATGTATTGCAAATTATAGCGGTTACATTGAATCATGATGATGAGGTTTTTTAGTGTCAGGTTAGATTTGATGGGGTGCATTTCAGCGGTAGAAAAGAAGGTATTAGCTCAAGTAAGATTTTTTGAGTTGCCATTTTGCAGAAACTTAGATGATTGCTGTATAACTGACAGACTAAATAAAGCTATGTTACTGACGCTGTTGTTCTCAAAAAGGGCACGAAAATCTGCAAGTGCGCGCAGTTCTGGCTTTCTCACCTGATTGGCCAAGACGACTCTGAACTGAACTTGTTACGAAAGCTTGTTCAACCAATCTAAACGTTTTACCAGTTATCGATTAGGAACCGCTTTCTTTTTGTTTCCGAATATCGGCTTAGCTTTGCTTAATGAGGGTTCTTTGAGTGTGTCTATTGACGAAGAAACCTTTGAATTCGTTTTTTCTTAATTAAGATTTAGCAAAATTAACTTCTTTTTTCATTTAGTTGGTTTTCAGTTCAGCAAGCCAGCAGCAAACGACGGACCTTAGGTCCATCAACCAAAAACTGGCACAGCTGTGTTCCAAGAATCCAAACAACTACATCAATGACACAAGTAAGTACATAAATAATTGAACTTTATCCGGTATTTCACAGAAACTCGTCGCTCGTTTGGCTAAAAATAGAAATGTTATTCGAAAATCGGTCCTATTTTTCCCGCGCTTGCCACCATTTACAGGTTTTCCCGCGCTTAACGCAAGTTTCTAGCCTTGGACAGATTCTGCTCGTAAGTTGACCTGCCATGCTCCTAAAATCGCGCAGAATTTATCTGGCCCGCAAATACGGGTAACATGGTTTAGTTTGCCGCGCTTTTCATCGGTTTTATATTTTCCCGCTTATGACACCAGTTACCACGCTTGCTTCACATTTTTCCTGCGCTTTTCATCGGTTTTATATTTTCCCGCTTATGACACCAGTTACCGCGCTTGCTTCACATTTTCCCGCGCTTTTCATCGGTTTTATATTTTCCCGCTTATGACACCAGTTACCGCGCTTGCTTCACATTTTTCCCGCGCTTTTCATCGGTTTTATAATTTCCCGTCCATGACACCATTTACCGCGCTTGCCTCACATTTTTCCCGCGCTTTTCATCGGCTACACTCTAATTCCCCGCTTTTTACCGCTCGGATGCTTTTTCTCATTTGCATTGGTTTTCATTTTATTTTCACTCAGTCGTAAGTAAACTCGTCAACATATCGCCGCCAGCAAACTAAGCTATGGATACAGGTTGCTGTTTTAAACTGCGGCTCACCCAGTTGCAAACGAGCCACGTTTTAATACCGGGTTTACTTGTCAATGGCCAGACCTAAACTTATTCATGAGTTGTGCCTGTACTTGTGTCCTGTGTAATTAATGTGACCTGGACAAAACATTTAATATTCTCTTTATATTAAGACAAAACTGAGTCGCCACAGTTTTAAGTAAATTTTTATTATAATTCTTAAGCGAAATTTTTAAGTATATTTTTTGAACACGGCCTCCATGAAAAGCAGTTTTTATTCTTTTGTATTTTAAACCTTTTTTTGTAGCTAGAAAGATAGGTAGTTAGTTGATTACCATAAATACGTCTAAATAAGCTGATGGAAATACCGTGTATAAATAAAGTTATCTTATCTTATCTTATCTTATCTTACGTTACTGTGTTTTAGATGTAGTCAAGTGCAACATAACGTATGATGACGGTTGCTGGAAGGAAACTCTGGCCGGACACACAGTCGTACAACCTTGTCCATTCCTGAAATTTGATGCAAAAGGTAACCCACACATTTCCTTAAATATTGTTTCAACGAGCAGTGGCCAATAAAGCAAAACTTTGAACATTTTCGTATTGTGCAGCAAGATATAAGATTAGTTTATTAGTCTGCCCATCGATCCGTCAATGTCCGTACATTGGAGTGTCAGGAAAAGTTATTGTCCAGGATATATGCGTAACTGCTGTTACCGTAATCTACATAAAGCAATTTCTCGCGTTTTGTGCTTCCCGTAGGGTTTGTTGGGTGCTGTTCCAACAGGTTGTGGCAAAACTTACGTATCCATTTTTATCTATCTTATACTATACGTGCGGATTTTTTTAATACTATAAGCGGGCTGAACACAATCCCAGCAGGAACGGTAGTACTGAAAAACATTGTAAAATTTCCGTCCAACAATGTTGGATGATGTTGAAGCTGGATCAAAATTGCCTCATCAGGGCTATAATTCCACCCCCTCTCACCCCAGGGGGTGGGGTACTCCCATATGTGGGGTATGTAGAACCTTCGCGGCACAAAAGTATCCAAAATTTAAGGTAATACGCCAAACTTTAAGGTAATACCGCCCCCCGGACACCCTACTCTGCTTGGCAGCCGCTAGTTGAGTCGTTCCTCCACACTATACTCCTGCGAAGGGAACTATATCTATGGAAGACGATCAACGCTTCAAAATCAGTTACGTTCGTCACAAAAATCGATAATAAATTCATTGATTTTCAGGCGAAAGCTCACGGCGATGTAATGAGCAAGGCCACTGGGAGGAACCTAACATCACAAATTGCCGTGAACTTACACCAAAGGAACCCGCCAAAAGAGAGAAACAAGTCGTAAACACACCTACCAAGAAAAAGGCAAGTTTTGCAGAAACATGCAGTTCTGGTGAAGTCTGAATACTGGTTTCCTTAGCATGAAGCGAAGAGGATTATTTTGACTCCCTCCCATGGTTGGGATTTATACATCTAGCTGGGTGGACTGGGCTGAGAAGTACTGCGAGAATAAAATCCAAGAATACAGGGCAGTGCCCGGGTCAGAGTACGAACCCGGGCTGTCCGACCCGGAGTCCAGCACACTAACCATTAGCCCATCGCGCCAAAGCCAGTATACTCATAGTCCCGAAGTTTTAGTTTTGTCTTTGATGGGGGACTGCATTGTCTCGCTTCTTACCTCAATTTTATTTTCAATCTGACAGTTCCGGAACTAACTTAAATTAATTATATTTTCATAGAATGACACTCTTACTCATTCAGAACGTCTGCAACGATTTTATGTCGCCATGAGTTGGGTCGCATTTTTTGTCCTGTTGTCTACTTTCATCGTGATTTGCATCGTCATGTAAGTTGGCTTCATTTGCTTTACAAGAGATCTGGAGCTCACTTACTGGGTTCCTCTACGGATTAGTTTTTGTTTGTTCTATAATAAAAGCGATATACGCTCCATGCGCAAGGCCCCACAAGCCTCCAGCTTTACAATGTAAACACAGCCGTACATATATTATAATTTTATTTAAACTTCTTTTAGTATTCGTCATGCCCAGGTAGAAGTATGACCGTGAGTAAAGCCGTCTCTTCAATATTTCATGATCATTCTTTCGACAGGGGCCGTGAGAATGATCGCTTTACTCTGCACAAGAATTTGATCCTAGCATTTATTCTACGTCACATCACCTTATTCATTTACCACTATGGAAAATTGCAAGAGAAAGACTCTAGCACGGTAAGATATTTTGTTTTTGCTTCATCGGCAACAGGCTCAGTATTGCCATTCACCTTGGTAACTGCTATGTTTTTAGTTAAGCTTTGGCTTCCGAATATGGCTATCCCTTGCTTATTCTTTTTGATGGCATGTAGTGATCTAATAGAATGTATCAAGACTCGAGGCTATATAAGAATCTCTGTTTCTTTCTCCTGGAAGATTTGTAAGAAATTCTGGCCCCTTGCGAGAAAGAGAGCAGTGCACTTGAGAGTATTGCAGTGATTTACAATCATTTTCTGCAATTTGTGGCGTGTTGTGTTAAAAAAGTGTCACGTTTTTGAGAAGGGAACTTAAACGTGCTTTACCATCAAAGGTACATTTTGAAGAATACAGCTTTGCTGTTTTAAGTTTAGATCTCAGTCTTAAAAGTTTCTTTGGATTTCAATGTAACGTTGCTTGCGAGCACTCATGAAGATTCCTCTTTTTGTTTTTGCACAGAGCGTCTGCAATGCATTCTGGTTATTGAACCGCTACTTCGCAGCTTCCGAGATCACGTGGATGCTGAATGAAGGGATTTTTCTACTGCGCATGCTTGTGTATCCCCTTGATAGCGAGTCTTATTTGTGGTACTACTTTCTCTTCGGATGGGGTACGTCAAAAATTTTTAAAATATCAAATAAATCTTTAAGGGGCATAATAGGCGAGTTCAAATCTTTTAGTTCTCTCGTCTACCTTAGTTAGTATTGAACGTCAAGCTATTGTTACAGTGTCCCCAATTAGCTTCTCAGCTAAATATTTTCAGACACTAATAAAGGTTTTGTTGTTTTATGTGTGCTGGTTGAATATTAAACTGACCACTCTTCACCCTTAAATTTGTAAAGGGGACAAGTTCTATGTGGGGGTACTAATTGCTTAATAACAATTCAGAAGAGCACTTACTTAAACCAGTTTAATATTTCCTGTTAAACAGGTTTTTCAGGTGTTCTGACATTCTGTGTCTACCTACCTTATATGCAGTTTGGGATTGGAGGAGTTAGCGCAGGGTCAGTAATAATTGTTCCAATATAATTTTATCCTTGCATAGCGGAGAAGTTTTTCATTAGTTTTTTCTCTGATCAGCTGTCAGCGCAGCTACAATTAGCCCCAGAAAAAATAGCGACACGCCCTTATCAAATGCTGAACCAAAAACGGAAGCCCCTCAAATGCAAAAACTGATTTACGCGATTTTTCCCGCGCTTGGTACGTGCAATGGCATGGTTTAATTTCGAGTTCTGGTTGGTCTCTCTACTTACTGTTGATATACTGTTGTTTAATTGATGAGATGCGGTTAATTTGGTATTGTATTTTAGAACACTGGATTCAGTAAAGGAACTCGGCCATTTAAATGCCGCGAAAATGATTAGCTCTCCAACCGTTTTACAAAAGTTCTAAACAGTCTCGTGATTATTTTCGGGGCTACGGGCTTCGGGGCTAGAAAACAATTAAATTTAACAGCGATGGTTCACGGCCCGAAAACATTTCGGTCGACGTTCCGAAAAACTTACATCAGTTGTACTGATTCGGACTTCGGCAAACATAGGGTCAATTCAAAAACACATTATCAACGAGCACCTCTTACAAATACGTTTGCCTGTTTTTACTAACGTGACGCACTTCTTTGTTCCTTTCAGTTGCTGGGCTTTGTTTTCCTTTCAGTCTCTGGACATGTCGCGTCACATTTTAGTGTTGTATGTTCCACTTAGCATGTTGTTAGTGGTAAGAAACTAATTTACATTTAATATTCGTCTTCGAAACATGATCAAAGGCCTCTGTAAACCAACTATTGGATGAATTGGATTAATCCAGGTTTAATGCATAACTCAACTGTCTAACAGTTAACTGCAGTGCAATTGAAGTCTATTTCTGAACCTCATAGCATGGTTACTTCATTCATGAGCTAAAAATGATTGCTTTGGCATAGTTTGGATTGCTTTTTAATTGTATAGAAGCTGTAGTTCTTAAAATAATTCTGTGTTACCATGAGAAATCTTACTTTGAAGCATCGAGAATTGACCTAACTTGTAAGTTAGTTTAATGAGATGCAATTCAAAAAAACCTTGTACAAGGAAACGATTGTCAGTTTATAGAAGTAACAGTACTTAAAAAATTAATAAAGGCTAGAAATCATCAGAATAAACTACCCCAACACTGAATTGAACTCTAGATCTGCTTTTGGGACAAGTGAATTTGTGTCATTCTATTTTAACAGATCAATTTTGGCATCGCCGTATATTTGATTCAAATGGTAGCCAAAAGGCTCAAGGATTCCTGTTCAACACAGATGAATAGAATTAAGTGAGTATCGCTAGTGTACACTGATGGCTATAAACAATCTGATCGTATTCAAACATGGAGAGAGCGTTAAATAATGTACTTGAAAAAAACTTTGGTTCTTTGCTTTTGTTCGCGACAGTTTTAATTAGGGCCGAAAAATTAGACAATTTTCCACTGTACGTCTCTGCCCTAAAACAGATATCATTAATAGTTACTTTGTTTATTTTGCTTTCAACAGAAAAAGCGTGAAGACAGTTGTCGTCCTGATTTTTCTTTTTGGATTGATATACCTCCTGACTTTCTATATGCCTGCAGGCAATAACCCTTCATATGGATATTTTATCGCTGTTGTCTACCCGCTCCAGGTAAACAACCAAACAGCACCAATGATCCATCGCTCCTATTCACCAACAAATCAACTGCACAATAGGTCGGGCTTTTGCTATACAGGAAAATAATAATAGAATTATTTCAACGCGATATTTCAACGATATTTCAATCATTTTAAAACACAGTGAAGGTGGTAAAGGTTTCTGTTTGGCGCCGGCCAGAGTTGTGAAGTTCGATTCATCGTCATACGTAGTTATATGAGCGCGCGGTACTGACGTCTTTTCGCCTGCTCTTTAGAGAGATGAAAATACGATTTTAATGCTTTCTGGTAGAGAAAAAATATAAATATCGAGAAATTCCTTTTGCCTACGATTTTTCTCTTATAAAACTTTAATAATCCCATCAATATTATCTCTCGCATGGGATTACGCGAAAGCGTATAACTAAAAGTTTTGTATTTTTTTTATTTTTCTTCCAGGGGGTGATGGTTTGTATATTTTGTATTTATCTGAGTTTGGAATTTCGTGAAGCCCTCAGAAGACATTGGTTGAAATGGAGATATGGAATAATGCCGGATACGGTAATTACAATTAGCACACCTTGCAGACCTCCCCTGATAGGCCAAGTTCTGAAAGTTTATAAAATTCTCCGTGGAAATCAGTGTGGCTCAGAGACAGTTCATCCACATTCCTTAAATTGACCGTCAGATGTCGATCATGACTCAAGGCAATTTCTCACGCTGTATTTTGCGTATTTTGATGCTTGCACTTCCTCCAACGTGGAGAAAACAAATCTGATATGAAAACCATTATGGCATCTTCTGATCGTAAAATTTCCTCTAATTGTTCCCGTCCAAGCTACTAACAATTTATCTCTTGAATTCTAGAACCCATACTCTACGGACCATGATAATGAGGCGGGACGTTCTGTTGAACACGATGGGACCTCAGCGAGCGTGCTTAGAACAGAGTCCTTGGAGGATGGACCTCCCAGAGCCTCTTCAATCGCGTCCCTGCGCGATAAATCAAGGTATCTTATAAGTTACTATATTGATTTTGCGCCCATGAAATGATTTTTCCCATTGCCTCAATGTTGTTCATTGAATTTCGCGTGTCCCTCTTACTAACTGATTATTGACTTTTTTCTAGTGGTCAGTTGCCCAAAGATAGTCCGCAAAGGCGGAACACCCAGATGTCTCTTCTTTCTCGTTCAAGCGATCTCACAAAATATCGCCTTCCGAAGATTGAACCCGAGCCCTTGACACCACTGCGGGTACAGTCAGCGGGTCCAAGGGACTGGGTTCCACCGACGCGTCAAGCAGTTAAGGCCTGGGGAGAGACCGTTTCGTCTGAGGTAACATTATAGTTCCCAGAGCCCCTTTCTCCCTCTTAGCCGACTGACCGAGGAACAAGTGGGCCTGGGCTTGAATCTAACAAAGAGAGTCCAATCACATCAGCCGTTTTAAAACCCTTTGTCGTAGATAGTTTAGAACGGTTGATTTGATCGGACTCCTTTAGCCAATCAAATCGACATATGTCTCCAGAGCATACCACTTGTTTAAGAGCGACGAGATGAAAGTATTTCGAACCAAGCTGTGTTGTGGCCCAGGCGAGTACATTAACTGCGAAATACTGTTTTCACAAATCTAGAGGGTGATTGTTTCTCAAGAAAGGTGAGAAATAAACATGATTTATGATCAAAAACCTCCCTTATGCTTAACTGAAAGCGAAAAATTTAGGGTACCCCTTATATAAGAAAACGACAATATCGACAGCAAAATGATTTCGTGACATTATTAATGTTTAAAACTTTCTACTACTTTTTTCGTATCTTTTTCCACAGAATCCAGAAGAATCGGATGAAAGTGAAGGTCGGGCTAATGACGGTTTCTCGGGAAGCGAGTTTTCACTTATCGGTAGCAAGACTTCACTTGATCCCACAAGACAAGAAACGGAACCAATTGAATCTCGAGCAACATCACAAGCAGAGCTGGAAATAGATTCAAACGTCCCTGAAAAGTGTGAAGAGCCAAATAACCCTGCTGCAGATGATACAAGACAGCCCACTCCGCAGCTGTCTGAAGATCTCTTTTCGTTATTTTCGAGTCAACTGTTCGAGAATGAGGCAGACGTTTCTCCCGGTACAAGTCCCGTACCAAGTGCTGAGCCTGCGCCTCACAATGGAACGCTGACAGCAGCAGCAGCAGGGTCGAGTACGTCTCAAGATGCCAAACCATCGACGAGCACTGAAGATTCAAATGCTTCTTCTCGCGGTAATAAATTCTGGGATAAGGCACGGCGGTTGGCCTCTCAAAGGAGAAGATCACGGTTAGAACACAACTGGGTGCTGTCCACAGAGCAGGGCGGTAAGATTACTATCTGTATCAGTTGTTTGTTGTCGTACCAAATCATTCAATTTTGTCAGGAGTCTTAGCAACACACTGTGGGCACCAATAGGTTTTTCCAATGCTCCTTTCGCAAAGGCACGCAGAGTAATGTTGACTACCGCGCCAACATCGCGAAACAAAAGAACAAGACAATGGCTTTACACGTGTGTTTTCGCTTTTAAGGAGCATAAGTGCACAAATAAAATACATTTGGCGGGGAAGAGTGAAAGTTGTTGAAATCAGTATTTAAGATTAGCAGTACAGTTTCAGGATTTCAGACTAGTCCCGAAATTATCGGTGATGGCCTGGGTATGAATGTTCCGGCATTTCTCCACGTCAGTTCGCAGAACTGATTTCTTTGGGGCGATGTAGCAGCTTTCCTAACACATAATGTAATTGGTTTGATACCCTAGCCCTAAACAAAAGACTCAACAATTGAAACAATGACTTTGTCTTGAAAACAATAGAAGCTGCTTACAATAACAAACAAAAGTAGTTTTGGATAGCTGCTACACTACCTTTTCTTTGGATCGCGGAAACAGCAGCGGCGGCGGAGGGGGGAGGGGGTGGGGGAACCAGCAGTTCGATGCCATGATAAATTAATCAATGTAATATAATACAGATAGATAAACTATTGATTGTTTTGACTTCGCTATTTCCTCCCACAGATTCATTACATCTTCATCAAACCCACACAGACAGATTTAAACAAGCTGAAGAATATCGCCTGGCGTGGATCACCAACATTCTCAAGGGAGCTAAATCACCTCGTACGTTGAGCACTTAAGTCAATTACTTCTCTTGAGTTTGTTTTAACTGTTGTATTTTTTGGTGAGAATATAGAGTCGATTCTCGCGCAAGGAGCATCGTTTTTCCTTCATGCCTTTGCTCCCACTGGGACAGGCTAGCAATAAGACTCCCTTGGGACCACAAAAGTGTCCCCTTAGGAGAGGTGTGCGCCTGTTAGTGGAGGTTCGACTGAAGGCCTGGTCTTTTGTAGTTCTCACACCCGAAGGGGGAGAAGAAGTCTGAAATCCAGGCTACATTTTTATCTTGAAGTAGGTTTTTTTATGCGGGATAAACATATCCTTTCGATATCCTTGAATTTCCTTCTGAGCAAGTTAGCTATAACCAGGAAAAGAGGTACAGCATGAAGCAGTCAAACATTCTTTGGTCCCAGATTTTCTTGAAAGCCGACCAGGTCAAAAGAATATTCTTTGCAATATGCGCTACCTTGGTTTTTGTTATTCAGTGTGGACATTGTGTAATACGATTTGACCAATCACTGTTTTGAACTGACACCAATCTTATGTTGTTAATAATCGCTTTATTCCGTTGCTTTTGCAGAAAATGAGAGTGACGCTTGATGAGTGATCTATAACGACTGTAAGAATTCCTTTAACGTGAAAGGAACCAGTCCGGATATCCTTATTTCAAACTACGTCAAACTGGAGGAATTTTCAGTCATTCATCGTCAAAAAGCAAACGTTTTACACATGGAGTGAAAAATGTGTTCAAAGACGATCTCATCTTTAGAAAAAATATATTGTATAAATAAGAGCTGAAACTGGGTGTGTGTGTTTGAAAAATCTTAAATCGTAATCGAACGACTGGCAGCCGGTGAACATGGGTGATAGTCTGCGAGAATGTTGCCATCATCAGACGAAACCTGAATTTAATTTATGGATATTTATCACAACATTTTAACTATTGTGGACTGGGGTATTTAATCATTGGACGAGGCTGGGTCTGACACATGGAGTGAAAAATGTGTACAGAGACTTCCATTTTTATATTGACATGGACAAAAGCATGTAATGTGTTCTAGTGTTATGTTACATGATATTGGTCCACCGTCGGCGGTTGTATAAAGTTTGCTGGAACTCAGAAATGAGGTTTAGGGGGCAATAAATTAAAATAAACATAGAAGAATAATAAACAGCACGAGAAAGGTCTATGCCAATTACAAATGATAACAATAAGCCACAGCACTGAAACATTGAAGCAATTCCTGTAAATGAAAGTAGAAGAGAAATGCGTCGTTCGCCCGCCATGTTGCGTGTTAACGTGGTTAGAGACCACCCCGCCACCTATTTAAGACCCCACCTTGGCGGGTTACCCAAATGCAGCGACGCGTTGATGCGAGATCCCATTTCCTATTGGCTCAAATTACGAGTAATCGATGGCACCTCGTTGACATGTTTTTACCCGAACAAGTGTGTTTGCGCTAATCTTGACGTCGGAACGTAGATGATGTCGTTCCCATATCCACAACCTCGTAAGCTGGTTTTATTTTATTTTGCGTGAAAGTTCGAAGAATCAGGGATTTCCTTCCAGATCGGTAAGGTCTCAACTACATTCAATTTAGATTTTACATCAAAGCGATTGACTGGAGGGTGCGCAAAAAGTGCCAGAAAACTACTATCTCTGAAACTTTTATTGTGCTCGTTATAAAAATATGCTTTAAAACACAGTATTAATTGATATTCACAAACTCTATAATAAGATCTTTTTGCCCATTCAAATGTAAAATACAACTCCATATTTAAACTGTAAGATCTACCCAGCTAAAACGTTGAATTGTCGTTAAAATACATGTTTCTTGTGCTAACATTCATTCCAATATAGAACCGAATTACATGGAAGACAATGGACTCCAGACTATAAAGTAGCGTCTCTTTTAGCCAACGGAAAACACGTGTTTACGGGTTCCACCTATTCAAAGACAAAACAAACTTACTGCAACAGATCAATTCACGTTGGAAACGGGGTGGCTCGATCGTTCGGAACAGCACGTGAATCCGAGTTTAGATGGTTCATTCCATTAGCAAAATACACATAAGGACTATGGACTCAAACGAACCGTCCAAGATCATCCAATTCTTTTAGATTTTTGTTTTAATCTTCAGAATCCGAAAAATTTGGATATCTACATAAGATTGGCAGAAAGAAGCGCTGCTTTAGGTCTTCTGAAACTATGTAGAAAGTCTCTAGTTAAAATTTTGAAAACTTCACCAATGAACAATTTTAAAATGTTCGTTAAAATGTTTGACAATTTCTATATACAATATATGATTTCAAATTATATACGCTCTTATGATTGCACTTTCAATAGCTCACCAAAGCTTTCTTAAAAAAAAAATTCCACACCAGATGAGGTAGGAAGCGGTAGGAAGCAGGAAGATGATCTGTGCTAACGGTTTTGAAAAAGTTCATCTTCGATTAAAAGCAGCCGAAGACTCAACCTGCGAAGATCCAATGCGTTCAACATACAAAATTTCCTTTCTGATTTTCATACATTTCTTGCGTAATTGAGAGAATTTGTTATTAACAGAATCTGTTTTTTCTATTGGTGATCAGTTTCTTAAGCCTCCTGACAAGTATGTATCGATATCGTGAGGAGAAAATGGAAGTCAATCACTTCAAGGGTTAATCGAAGTGTTGATCATTCATTGAACGCAAAAATGTCCTCTTGTTTTGATTTCCTCACAAAGGGATTTTCAGCCATTTTACCGTGTCTCAATGGCCGCAGAATACGTTTGGAAGAAGGAATAGCCGACGCGGGAGTCGAACACACCATGGGGTTTCCGCCAAATCTTACCGTCGTTGGAAATGATGAGGTAACCTCATTGAAGTCATAAATCCAGGAGGCTCTACGGCTCTTCCCAGAAGGAGTAGCGAGTGGTGAAGGATTTGAACTCGGTGAACTGTTAGTGCGGCATAGTCTTGGTCGAATCAAAGAAGCGTGTTTCAACGGCTTTAACGGTTTAAAAGTTTTCTTTGGAAGGGGTTTCAGTGGTGACAATCTTCGTTCAGCTTTCCCGCCGTTTGCTGCTAACTCCGTGTTGGCGATTTTTTTCAGATCCCGCGTTTGATGGAGTGATGAAGAATTGTCATGTTCTTTTTGAGAGTTGTTCTTGATCCGACGAAGCTTGACGCGTTCCTCGATCGTTTGAAACACAGGTACGTCACTGTCATAGAAGCTATCAGAAGCTTGTGCAGGCAACAAAGACTGAGCTTCCTTTCTCTCGTTGTCGTTCATAAGTTCATCGAGTTTTGACGTAAAACAAGTGCCTTGATTTTCTGCAGTTTTAACGGGGGTCTCTGGTCTGGAACTCTGCAAGGAGGGGCCAGTATCTGCCTCCATGTGTGACCTCCGCCGTTTCGTTGGCCTCTCAACTTCTGGAGCGTGAAGGTCCTCAGACTTCCGCTTCCGTCTCCAGGTGGTGATGCTAAATGGTGACGCCACATCCTCGTCCTCTTCTTCTCCATCAGTGCTATCAGCCACTGTGCTAAACACATCGTCATCTTCATCAAAATCGTCATCATTATCGCTGTTATCAACTATGCAAGACGATTCATCTGCACTTCCCAGTTCACCTCGAGAATCAGTCCACTTGCTTCTCTTTAGCTCGACGTTGTATATCTGATCTGATTTTCTTTTCCTTGTCGTTCTCGTGCCTTCTGCTTGTTGGACCTCTTCCTTTTCTCCAGTCTCTTTCAAACCGCATTGTCCTTCCTTAGTGATCTCACTTTTTGCTATGCCCGTTTCAGTCTCGCGTTCAACATCTTCTGTCATTTCGACTTCCTCTTCACCGCCGTGAATGGTGGTGTTTTCCTCATCCCCTATAGTGCCTTGACTGTCCTCTCCTCTCATACTCTCCACGATGGAATCTATTTTATAACTCAGGTCACCTTCAGATGAAAACGAGCGATCAAACTGTGGCACATTGAAGCCCAAAAAGTCTCCATCTTCCTCCTCGTCATCCGACTCAAACAACCGACCAATGCGAAATCGCCGCTTACGATGCCTGTCTAAAATAGCTGCAGACTGAAAATCCTTCTTTATGCGAGGGCTCCCATCCAAGAGTTTAATTACTGAAGATTTATCTTTGCCCGATAGGCTATATTCTGCGGTTCTCAAGCGGGACGGTGACCCGCAAACTGCAGTCGTTGAGATATCTCCCAAGGAGAGGTTGCTATCCGACAGAAGTACAGTCTCTTTTACAGCTCTATTGTCCTCTACGACTGCCTCTTTCAAGCTGCGGACAGCTGGGTGCACTATGGAGGCGTGCGTGCTTCTCGTTTCACGAATAGGCCCACTTTGAGGGCTACCAGAGAAGGTGCTTGAGTCAGACTCAGACAAAGGATCCTTACGTTTTGGGGCCTTTCGCCGAGGAGTGTTACTCAATTGGCTTTTCATCCCTCTGCTATCTTTCGACCTCTTTTCCGGGGTCTTCCTTTTGGGGCTTATGACTGACTGACTCCGTTGCTTTGGACTTCTAGGTTTCACTTTGATACTAGTAAAGTCCGTTGAAACGGTTTTTCTCCGTTGACGAACATCTTCACTGCCTTTCTTCAAGTTCTTGTCTGGAATTTTGTATTTTGATCTGCTTCTTTCCCTGAGGCAAGGGTCCTGATCCTCTTGCTCCGCGCGTTTTCTCAAGCTATACCTTGCAGCCGACCTCGTTTCATCGGAAAAACCAGACTTCTCTGAGCTGGCGGAGGAAGGGCAGTATTCCAGCGTGGTAGTGCTGGAGATATCGTTGTTACCATTATTTATATCTGTAGAAGCGTTATCAGAGGAAGACTTCCTCGATAAAGTTTCTCCACTCGATAACTGAATGCTCTCTGTTTCAGACTCGTCAGATTCTGTCTCCAGAACAGGCCTTTTATTGGCCAGGCACAACTCCCTACAATTCGACAACTTGATCTTCACTTGTGGAACAGCTTCTGAGCCACGAGAAAAGGCCTTAGAGATTTGCGTTGTCTTGTGTTCCCCCGTCGTTTCAGCGGCTTCTTCTGCGTTTGCTTTTGACGAGCGAGCACTTTTTCGTGACTCGCGCTTTGTAGTAGTAACGTAGTAATTGCGCAGTGTCACTTTTCCTTCCACGTTTTCAACTTCTGTTGATTCTTGAGAAACTGCAAAAGAGCTTTTCGTCTTTTCTGTAGCATCTGAATCCTTACAAGACTGTGTCGTGGAAATTGGAGCGGACTGCACGCGTGATCTTGTCAATCTAATCTCGTCACCCTGTTGGACGGTTTCCATGGTTTCCTGTCCATCACTCATAGCATTAGGCATTATATTGGCTTCCGTTTCTCTCGCACCGGCGCTTGCATCCAAGGGTTGCTTTGCTGTGGCTGATGAAGACCTCATTCGCCTCTTTCCCTCCAGGTTTTTATCTTCTGTATGTGGTGATTCGGAGTTCTTGGATTCTGATTCCTCACTCAAGCGTTCAGGAAGGTTTCCCTTTGTAGCGGATCTAAGGCTAGCCCTTTTAGCACTTTCCATTTTAGCGTGTTGCTCGGGAGCTTCTTGCATATTAGCCTCACGAGATTCAATGCTGGCGTCGTTTTGAATGCAATGCTCGGAACGATTTGCTCTTGAAGCGGATCTAAGGCTCGCTCTTTTAGGACTGTCCATTGTAACATCTTGCTCGGGTTTTTCTTGCATAGTAGCCTCGCGAGATTCAATGCTGGCGTCGTTTTGAATGCAGTACTCAGAAAGATTTGCTCTTGAAGCGGATCTACGGCTAGCTCTTTTAGGACTTTCCATATGGATGTCTTGTTTGAAATCTTCTTGCAAATTGGCTTGATAAGACTCGGTGTCCAGATGTACGTCATGTTCAGAGATATTGCCTTTTGCAGCGGATCTAAGGCTCGCCTTTTTAGGATTTTCCATTTCGATGTCTTGTTTGCACGCTTCTTGTGCGTTATCTCCCCGAGATTCAAGAACACAATCCACCTTTTCACTGCACCGTCCAGGAAGGTTCGCCTTTGCGGCGGATCTCAGGCGTGTCCTTTTGGCACTTTCCATTTTCATGTCTTCCATGGTATCTTTCTGCAAATCAGCTTCACGAGATTCAATGTGCTCCTCGTTTTCATTGCACCGTTCGGAAACACTACCCTTTGCAGCAGATCTAAGGCGTAACCTATTGGGACTTTCCATTTCGATGTCTTTCTCGGTTTCTTTTTGCACATCAGCTACACGATATTCAGCATGCTCCTCGTCTTCATTGCGGCGTTCAGGAATATTACCCTTTGCAGCAGATCTAAGGTGAAACTTTTTGGGACTTTCCATTTTGTTGTCTTTCTCGGTTTCTTTTTGCACATCAGCTACACGATATTCAGCGTGGTCCTCGTTTTCATTGTAGCGTTCAGGAATACTACCCTTTGCAGCGGATCTAAGGCGTAACCGTTTGGAACTTTCCATTTCGATGCCTTTCTCGGCATCTTTTTGCATATCAGCTACACAAGACTCAGCGTACTCTTCATTTTCATTGCAAAGACCGGGAAGATTTGCCTTAGCGGATATAAGGGACGCCCTTTTAGGGCTTTCCATTTGGACGTCTTGTTCTTGCACATCAGTTTGAGATTCGACAGGATCCTTGTTCTCGACTTTGGCTTCATCAGCATACAGTTGCATGCCACGTGTTACTCCAGATCGAAGACTTGAATACGCCAGACTGTCTTCAGTATCCACTGTCTGCTTTGATTGACAGCCCTTCAGCGACTCGGGATCATGATTTTCTTTGCCGCTGCTCTCGTCAGATGAATCTTGTTGGCGTTCGTGTGCCCTTACACTTGCACGCCTTTTCTGAACATTTCCAACTGGCAATCTTCTCGTTTCTTCTGCAGGCTTGTTTTTAGGCAGTTGGCGCATCGGTTCTTCTTGAGACGGGGAGGAGGCATCCTTGGTGCGTGTCAAACCCTCCGTGAAGTGAATACGTGTGTCTGTCCGGGACACTTGCTTTACGGACGTGTCATCACTTGTTTTCGCTGAACTTAGACGCTTCTCTTTGAATCCCTTGCCTTCCGCATCGCTTACAGCTTTGCCAGGTCTGTTATTTCCATTCAAAGAATTTGATAGTCTTGGACTGCTACGCAACTGTCGTGACTCAGCCACCTCGACCTCACAAGCAACTTGTCCGCCTCTTGGTCTCAGAACTCTTGTTGGTGTGCTACCATGAGCTGACTTTTTCTCTGGGGTGGAGTTGGTGTTTGAGGTGCAAAAGGCACTTCTCACAGGGGAGGGGTTGGTGGGGGTTCGGCAGTCTGAGTTTTGCTTTAGAGTTTGGTCGGGTGGCGTTTGACAGTTTGGAAGGGTTTCATGTATCTTCTGTTTTGATGGCGTTTCTTCTTGGTCTTGATCCAGAAGGGAGTTTCCACAACTTGGCAATTCACTCCTAGAATAGCAAAAGAACACATAGTTGTACACTTTAAGATATCTATTTCAGTATAAACTCAAATTTGATCCGAGGCTGGGATCACCACTGTAACCTGACATTGCCCCACCCTTGGCATCGCATACCCCTTACAAGGCACCCCTCCCCTTACCCCATTAATTCAGATGACCCAGGACAAATGGATTTATAATTCTTAAATAATCCAGTGACCATGAATAAATTTGTTGTTACTGGATATCAGTGTAAATGGTCAGCATACATTATTTTCATGATTGCAGTAATTCAGTTTTCATTTTCTTTTTATGTAGACATAGTAAATGTACTTTCTTTCATCATCACCATCATCACAACATGCTATTAGGACACCAATATTGTGGCAAGAGCTAAGACCCACCCAGAAAAAAAGGTGGCAGTGCATCAACATAGTTCGCTGGTGATGTTATTCAATCCCATCACCTGTTTGTTTGACATTGTATTGGTAAAAGGAGAAACAAGACATTGTTCACTCTAATTCTTGACTTTTCCATATTAACCTGTCTCTCTCTTGTTTCTCTTTCTCCTTCTGTTCATGCTTCAACAACATTTTAGCCAAGAAGTCCTGCAAGCTTGGACCTTTGTTGATCAGCTCATCCAAGCTACGGTAGTTAGAGGAATCCCTGGCAAATGACTGGTGACGATCACTCAGAAGATGCTATAAGGAATAAACACAGACACATATCATACATTACGTTTTGTCTGACTCAATAAAGAATAAGTAAACACATGTACCTACATGTACTCAACTGATTTTGTTAAGGAAGGGGACAGGTGCAACAGGTGTCCTCCACTCATGACTGGCAAGATTTGCTGTCTTCTACTAATTTGCTAATGTGTTAACATGTAAATATAATGCAAAAGTAAAACATAAAAAATTCTCACCGTGTCTAGGTCTTCATAGTGAATACAACAGCACTCACAAAATCCTTTCTTTTTGTTCTTGTCCTCTTGCGTTGCTTTCCTATAAAGACAAAAAAGTAAATTTTTTTTCAGAATGGCATTTTCCCCAAATTGGAAGTCACACACTGAGGGTTTTTTGAGACTTAAAGTTTAGAACCACCTTGAACAGTGTAAGAAACTTTTGCATCAATGAGCGCAGCATCACATCAAAGTTCAATACCCACACTTAACTGGTGAGACACGTTTTTACATAGACCAATTCAAACCACCTGAATGTTTGGTGTTAAGTGTACTACTTGCTGCTATCCAATTAGCTTGAAAGGTTTATTTGGAAGTTTACAATTTAGTGAGAGTGTGTATTGAACACTCCAGGTACCCAAAGGGTAAAAAAAAAATAGTTTAAAAAAATGTGCACCGCTCGCCACCTTGTTTTGTTTTTTACCTTTTAGTCTTGGTATGTTCCTGATGTTCATTCTCAAAGTCGTGTTTTGGAGAGTCAAATGGGCAACTTCCTAGTGGACTGTCAAAATAAATCTTTGGCCACTCCTTCAACTCATGAACCAGGGGCTTGTAAGCACGACTGTGATCCTCCACCTTAATGAATGGGGCATGGAGTTTTCGTACTTTAGGCTTGGCACCATGCTTCGCCATCCGTCCAGAGACTAAAGGCTTGGATGTTGGTTTCTTTTCAACACTCCCATATTGTTTCAACTTTTCTAACATCTTTTCCAGAGGCAAAATTTTCACACCCCAGTTTCTCGCATTAGCCATGATGTTGCTTGTCCCATACTTGTATGTAATAGCTGCTTGAGCTGCAAGTGCTTTACCACGCATGTCATGTTTGGGGATGGCTGGGCCTGCTTGCTCCGCGCCACATGAGTCTGCACTTAACGGGGAAGGAACAGCAGAGCCTTTTGCTGATGAACTAGAAAGATCATAAGGGAAAAACTCAATCTTTACACAAACACATCACACCACAAACTAAGAATAAAATTACAACAACGGAAAAAATGTTAACAGAAATCCAGATGTACAATACAAAATTAGCATTTACTACAAAAGCCTGGCACTCTTTTTCATGCTTCTACTAAGGTGTTAGACTAAGAGTGGCTATTTTTATACTATTACTTTAAGAGGTCATTTTAAATTTTCTACCTTTTTGTATTTCCAGGAAATGGACTTGGAATTGACAAGACGGGGCTGGGTGTAGAATTACTTCTTGGTGAATATCGGGTGTCAGCATCTTTTCTGTTTGTGACAACACAACTGATGTCCTTGCTTAAGAATTCCTCAATAGTCTGTTCCAAAAAAAAATAGGAAACAGCAATTTTATAAATATGTGTACTGTATGATCCTGATTTTGGTAACCTACGATTTCACAAACTTCACAATAACTCAAACCAAAAGCCATACATAGATGTACATAACTTTTGTATCCCTCATAATTGTACTCTGATTTCTCAAGCAATTTTTGACTCCAATGGAAGTTCAGGAAACAGGGCTTCCACTATTAACATATACTGGTGTCCATAGCAACCGTTCAGAATGCTGCATAATACATGATGCATAGTGAAAAACTAACTTTCCCTGTAAGTCCGCCAACTTACTATAATAAAATTGCTTTTTCAAAAAATGATTTTTTTTTCAGCGATTAATAATGTAAGCAAAGAAATTTGTGGGATCTGGTTTTCTAGTACTGGTTGTTTTCTTGGGCATTGATGGCCAGTTTCCCTGAGTGGAACATTTTCCAATCTTACTGTTACTGCAGCCAGGAAGCTTGTTAGTATTCAGTACTGATCTCACCCCTCCTAATTCCTCTATTCGGGCTTGTAAGCTGCTGGTTTTTCTATACCCTTGAAGATCCAAGTAAAATGTCCGGCCTTTTAATGGCTGTTCCTGCTGGAATTCAAGTCTTCTCTTCCCTCTGGGACTTTCTTGAAAGAGGAAGAAGAAAATAAATAAATTTTTGTTTATTGTACATAATTTTTCAAGCAGTTTCACAGTGGAAAATCACTGGTGGCTGGTTATTTACCGAGTTAAAAGGAATTAAAACCAGTGATGTCTATTTGCAGAAATTCATTGTTTTTATTTCTAATGAAAATGGACATCATGCTGTGAAGTCTGACTGAAAACGACCTGATTGATACTAGTCAGTAGAGATGGAGCAGCAGGATTGGTGCAGCGGTGTGAGGGCTCACCTCCCACCAATGTGGTTTGGGATCGATTCTCGGACCCAGTTCATAATTATGTGGGTTGAGTTTGTTGTTGGTTCATGTTGGTTCTTGCTGCTTGAAGAGTTTTTCTCTGGGTTCTCTGGTTTTCCTCCCTCCAAAAAAACAACACTCTAATTATTCCAGACACTTCTTAAAGCTCCCAAAAGAGCTCTCCTGTGTTATGTGGGTAAACAAAGTACATCTACATTTTTTTAGATGGATCATCTGTCTGGTATAAAATGCTACAGATGCATCATCTGCCTGTAGCAGGCTCAAGGAAAGAAGGGTAGTTCATCTGATAATTCATCCGACCATCCATCCAGACAAACTATTGCAGAGTTCATCTTGACAGACGAATTATCTAGGTGATGTGGTCGGTCCGGATGAAAACTCAGAATCACTTATTTAACTTGTTAGATAATTTGCACAATTCAGTTATCTAAAATATTTATTTACTTAATATATTACTGATGGGCAAATAAATCATATAATCATATCTATAACAAAATTCTCAATTTTGATTGGTTCTGTGTACGTCTATTTGTCGCGCAATCGGCACGCGATCACATGGGTATCGGATTACAGGTATCCAATCTGAACTACTGGATACCTGTAATTGGACACCTGCGTCATTCGTGCATCAATCACGTACACTTAGATTGGTTCTTTCTTGCTGTTTTCCGACTTTTTGCACAAAAGAGATTCTCAAAACACAAAAGAGGTTCACACAAGAGGTTCTAAAGACTTACTAACCTATAATTTTGTTACTGATGTGATTAATTGGTAACAGGACTTTGTGTCGTACAATTCAGGGAGTAATTGTGCTCATAATTTCAAATCGGTATCGCGCTGGGTGCTTGGCCAATTTGAAATTACTCACCCGATTACTCCCTGAATTGTATTCCACTCAGTCCTATTACTATTACTAATCATACTAAAATCAAAAAATAAAGAAGACTTTTTCAGTACTTAAAAGTGATTTTGTAGTTTATGATTTGTGTGGATATGACAAAATGCAATTAAACTGCTTACAAAATGCTCCACTGTAATATATAAGCAACCATACATAGAAACAAGCCTTTACGTATGTATGCATTAACTATGATGCATCCCAATAATCAATATTGGAGACAATCACGTCTTTTGCCTGCATGCAAATGCAATCAATAGAACGTTTTACAAACTGAAACTTCAATCAACGCGTTCGGCTGAGAGAGAACATTTTCATACGATTTGTCCCAAAAAGTATCAGATACAATGCAGATCTGTATCCTACGGGTAGATGCTATATGTGGCTTAAGACAATATTTTTACGCCCTAGGTTGTGACAATTAAAACAAAGTCAAGTCACACTCGTGAAAACATTACAATACGGAACAATAGAAATTATTCACAACAAACGAGTCTTATGAGTCTTCAAGCATGGTAACACGAAAATTAGTTAAAAATAGCGTCAACCGATGGAAGGAAAGAGTAGCTTTGTGTTACTTACTGCATTTTTTCGACAGCTCATTCACCGATGGGGTCTTCGTTCTTCTTCGAGGACTTCGACGGAGAGCGTTTGTAGGAAACGACGCTCGGCGATTTGAAGACATAATTCGTGGTGATCGGGCCTAAAATCTCTGCTAAAGGAAGTTCCTGTTAAAGAATGATCTTTGATGTCGACAAAAGGCCACGACTGAGCGAAAACGAAGAAAAGAAGGGAAAGATCAAGGCTAAAACAAAGCGATATTCAGCTGTTTCACATGGCGCTTTCCCGGGCTTGGAATGAATGCTGTTTTTCATGCAAGCGCGGGAAATCCCGTCATGCGTTGCAACTTCGATTAGCTGCCGCTGACTCACGCGCAAGGCCGCGGGCCATTGCAGGGGTCGAAGAAAGTACAGTCTCGATCCGAAAAGTCGGTTTTTTTTTTACAATACTTCAAGGAGACTCACTAAAAAGGTAATTATAGGGTTTAAAATGTGATAATTCATGTATAGAGAGAAGAGCAGTCCAAACTAAATTCCACTTAACTGAAGGAGAAAGCATCCGCATTTTGGACAGGCGTCTATGAAATACACACCCCACTCCCCAGGGTTGTGGATTGGTAGAAGCCGTCTCCGCGCGAAAGCGCTTCCTAGGGCAGGGCTGAGACGTTTTCAAAAGCATTGCTTTTAAGAATTGATAAACTGTATTTTGCTTGTTGTAGAAAGTAGGGAAGCAGCACAAGAAATCATTGGGAATCGTTGGGAAGGACTGACCGGGGGTGGGGTGGGCAAATATCCCTCAAGCACTCGTCAAGTTCAGGAAAAAACCCGCAAGAAACGTTAAATGACGTCAGAAGCCATTTGCAAACCACACAACAATGGGCTCTTGATTACTCAGTAGAGCTATCTTGCAGGGCTGAAGGCCGGTTGTATTTGCAGGCTAGGGTGGGGGGTGGGGGTACTTCACCCATGTTTGGGTATAGGGATGCCACTGGAGGTTTGAAACCCTGATCCTGTTTATGGCAAATGTCAAACACCTATCCTGTTCAGGACAAGGGAAAACGTTTTTATACTATAGCGTTAATATAATTATAGTCTTGAAGAAAATATCATGTTGACTCTATGACTGGCTACAGTATATACATACTGTTCTGATGAACAATTCTGATTTCGGATATGTTTAAAACTCAAAGAGTCTTGAAACCATACCCTGGTTCTCCAGACCCCGTTTAAGACAGACTCTCTTGAAATTATAGACCCTGTTCATAGGTCAAAAGCCATACCCTATCCAGCGGCAAATCCCTGTATAGCCCATAATTATAATGGAGTAATCCCTCCCCCCCGGCCCCCCACTGGGATGAAAGTTTACTTTTCCCACTATATTCTTGTTGCTACTAAGATCGGAAGCTTATTTACAGTTACAACACCCCTGGATGAAAACAGGGTTTTTAAGTTGCTTGGAACTCTGGAAGAGAAAACGTCCAAACAACTCTAACTTTGGTACCAATTGGATATTTACTACAAACTGGGACATTCCAGTGAAGATCTCAATGGCTGTGAAACACGGGTTTGTATTAATATCACAGTAATAAACATTCTTTCAAATAATATAACTTTACTTTTTGTGTTTTCCTAAAAGAGTAGGATTCATCTGTAACAATAATAATTTTTCTCCCAGAATATTGTTGACAAAACTAACATTGTCTATAAAACTGGGAGTGTAAAATTTATAATTATATCCTGATGGAAAATCAGCAGAAACTCCTTCAATCCATTGGCATTTAGTCCTGTGATATCTCTTTCCTAAAGGCCCACAAACACACTAAATAAATGTCTTAAAATAATATCCAGGGTAAACTAAATACAATATTATAGTTATTACTATTCTTAAATATTCAAAATATATAATCTGTTTGCAACAAAAAGCAAACTATACAAATTAAAAGGCAGATGCACTCGTACAATTTGTCCTTTACTTTGAAAATCTGAACAACCAACAAATTAAAATTAAGAATTTGTTTTTAACTTTGAGCTAATCTCACTTTGCAATCTTGAGTACTCAGAAATACAACTTTACCTTCCATTCTATTGCAATATTATTTTTTTAAGAAGAAAAAAGAGTACTCGGAAACACATACATGCAAATCTATTGCAATATTTTTTAAGGAAGAAAAAAGATTAGAGTCTCGCCAATCAAATCATGTGTCCCCAAAGCCATTTGTTCCTTGTGCTCAGGCTCAACCGGCTAAGGCCTGTTCCAAACATTGTGCTACTAGTTTCAAACGTTGAGTTTAATGCAGTCGCACAAAATTCTAACATAAAAACAAATGTAAAAGCTGCAAAATAACTTAAATACATTAGAACAAGTTATGAATTTAGTTCGGCATGACAAGAGCACGCCATTTGAAATCAAGTGGAGTTACTGCCGTGCCACACGGCAAGGCCTGCCGTGCTAAGCAGTCGTGCCGAACTTAATTCCGCCTGTTGTGCTGAATGGTTTCAAACGTCGCGCTACTGCCGTGCTTAAGTCAAATGTTATTTTTTAATTTAGTTCGGCACGGCAGTAGCGCGACGTTTGGAACAGGCCTAAGAGAAAGCACAAGAATAGCACCAGGGGAGAAAAAGTTTGGAAAAGGGATGCTCATATTCTAGATTATGGTATATTTTGTAGGTTTGGCACCCAGACTGTTTCAGTTACATGCAAGAAATAAACAATTTCATTCTGATTTCTCACTTAAAAATAACATTTTCAATAAAAACCTTAACATTTATTTTGACCTACAGTGGCCATACCTACCTATCGGCGCCATTAAATTAGTGGATGGTACTGTAGTTAATAAAATTATGGTAGTTTTTATGTAACCAAATTCAACCGAACAATATTTTACTTATTAATTATGTATTATTGTACACTTTATATGTACACTATCTGTATATATACATGTAGCTAATGGTAATAGCTGAATTGCCACTGTTATGACATTTAATAACAGACCACATCTTCAGTGAAATGGGCTATTAAAACACACATCATCTTAGATTAGAAAAAAGCTGGGCAAGTGTGCTCAATAACACAGTTCTTGCAGTGCTCTCTGATGTACATGAAAGTTTCATAACTGAGGTTGCATTCCTGTAAATTCAAGTATTGCACACTGCAACACTGCGCCGCAATAGTTCTGATGCCTGTGTCTGTCACACGCTCACACCCTCGTATGCTGAGCTTTTTCAGCTGAGGGCAGTGAATACCGATGATGTGAAGACCATTGTCTGTGACATCGCACTTTCCTGCGTCAAGAGATCTCAGTTTCAAGCAGTTTTGAACAATGTGAGATATGCCGACATCTGATACAGATTCACATCCTCTGATGTTCAAGTATTTTAACTTTACGCAATGCTTTCCAATGTACTTCATTGCAGTATCTGTTACAGGGCATTTTGCTGCACTCAGATACTTCAGTCCTGGACAATTCTTAGCAACCTCCTTCAAACTAAAATCTCTTACTTTATAGCAGTCGCTAACGCTGAGCTCTTTCAGGTGAAGGCAATGCTGTGCAATGTGTTTGACGCCAACATCAGTGACACGATTGCACCTGCGTAGATATAAATTATCAAGTAAACCACAGCTGAGCCCAACAACTCGCATGCCCAAGTCATCAAAAGCCACACAATCACTCAGATCCAAGTATCTCAACTGAAGAAATGATCCATGATGTCCTAAGCCGAATCCATTTGCAACTGGTGCAGATATGCTGTTCACACAGGTACACCCGCTGGTGTCCAGATGTGTAAGGGTGTGACAATTCAGTAATATGTCATGAAGACCTTTGCTTGTGATACAACAACAACCAGAGACGTCAAGCTCCTCCAAGTCTATGCAAAACCGTGCAACAAAAGCCAAGCCTTTGTCAGACAGTAGTTCACAGCCGTTTAATTTCATTGAGTGGACAGTGATGCAGTAACCTTGCGTGTCTATGGCAAGCTTGGACAAAAGGTTCCGTAAAACTTTATTTATGTCACTGCCTTGGTAGTTAGAAATTTGAATGTTTGACCAAAGTACTGGGTCCCAACAGAGAGTCTGCCATTTTTGACAGACACCAGATGCCATGCAAAGGTCTTTAGTAGACAGATATGAAAGAATAAGAATCAAAATATCCTCTGGCAGGTCATTCAAAGAGTGAATCCCAGACGTTGACTTTCTTCTTGGGGAATGTGGAAATATATCTTCAAATGCGCTATGATCACTGATGGTTGTGGAGTCACTATCATATCTTGCCCTTGGTGAAAGTGGCTTAATTTTTTCCAATTTTGTAATCCTGTTGCGTAAATGAGCTTGCAAAGAGTCTTTCCTCTTAACTTTGCGAGCGTCTTCTTCAGGTGAACTTTCATTGTATCCAAGGCTTGTGTTTAGTCTGCCATTTCTCTGTGTAGAGGGAGGTGAATCAACATCATCATCATCATCATCATCAACATGACCATTGGAGGAGGCAGGTAGTTTTGCTGAGGAGGAAAGGAGCCCATTGGATTTAAACTTAACACCTTTCAGGTTTCTATGATCCCTGACAGAAACACTAAATTTATCCTTGTCAGAAGACACAGTGGAAATAGGTTCAGTGAATGACTGTGATGATGTACTTTGGACACTATCAGTGTCTGCTGGCCAGTTATTTGATTTGCGCCGCCCACCAGGATCCAGCTGCATTTTAACTGATGGTCCAAGTCTCTGTGCTAAATCTGTGTCTTTTCCACCACTCTGTCCTTTGTTTTTACTCTTGTTTCCTCCTTTCTTGTATTTTCTTCTTAAAGAAACATCCTCAATAGCTCCTGTATCCACTCTTCTTTCTGTTTCCACAAAAGCTATCCTGTTTGGTGCCTTGAAATCACTGTCTGTGTCAGAGCTTGTTTTTGAGGATAAAGTTGCTTTCATGTTTGTTCCTGATTGAACAATTTTCTCTGGTGAATTAGTCGAGGCCCAACCAAGCTTCTTTTGAAAATCACCAGTTTGGCTGATTTGCTGTTGTTTACGTGCTGCTCTTGAATCCTGCTCTTGTTTATGGAGTCCAATGGCTTCCCTAGAGCGATCACGAGCTTGCTGTTCACCATTCATTTTGCTGTAGTCTTTTGTACCATTACTCTCTATTTTTGCAGCACTATTGGATGGCCTTTGCCTTTCTGCTCTGCTTTGATTTTCCATTCTTACGTTTGCCTGAACTCCTCCAGACTTGCTGTTTGCTGTTGTAGTGTTCACACCATGCTGTAATTGCTCATTTACATGCCTGTTTTCACTGTTTCTTAGGAACTCAGGGACTGTTAGCTCCTCTCTGGGTATCATCAACCCTTGCCCTCCTCTTGAGGAAAAATCTGGGTCCTTAAGATTCCGTTTTGATACTACTGGAGATGTACCATTTTCATGACGGGGTTGTGGCTGAGTATCTTTCAAGAAATCTGGAACTTCATATTCCTTCATAGGCAAATGAATTGAACTTTCCTTGTGATTGCTGTTGATGCCAACTGGACCGTTAATATTTGAGGTGGCACTCCGCACTGGTGCAGGAGAGAATTCCTTTCTGGGTTGGCTTTTAGGGGATTTCCCCTTCCTTCTTTTGTCTTTATCTGAAACAGAAGAGGGAAATTTGATTATATTATGAGCATTATAAATGTTTTACAAGCCTGCATACTGCAGGCTATTAACAGTCCCTAGATTGATTGTCATTCATCTATTAATAAAAGTGCCCCTGAGACGAAATTGGTGCTGTTTATTTTTTTATTTTCGTGTACAGTGAGACTTTCTTAATGTACATTACAGAACCAATCCACATGTGAAATGTCTGTGAATAAAAATTCTCATGATGAATGAATGATCTGATGATAAGGAGGTGATGATTTTGAGTAAAGTGTAAATCCCACTCAATCAATATTGTGAGAAATCTTGCTGTCTAGAACAAGATCAGTATCAGATTGCTATCTAGAACACAATCTGTCTTGGAAATGGATGGAGAACATCACAATTCAACAGTGAGTGTTCTAAAAAAATAAATAAAGATATTAGAAATACTTTAAAAAATGTCAAAACTGCTGATGTTTTTTCTATTGTCAGTGTCAAAGTAAATGCTTCCATTTTTCTGAAAATTAATAAACTGTTAGACATACATTTCACAGCTCGTTTTTGTCTATAAGTTTCCTATATTCTATTTTTAAATTAATCATAAGTACATCAGAGTTATTTGTAAAAACTAATTAAAGTTGTTAAAGTGTTTTATTGGCAATTGAAGTTGTTGAAAAGGAGAACTGGTGATAATAAGATTACCACTCATGTAATAATAAATTTAATAAAGATGGCCAACATTTGCTCTCCCATAGAGTTTATTGTCTTGCAATTTCAATCTACTTTATATAATAAATGCATTGTTCATCGCCTCTAGGGGACATGTAGAGTAACAAAATATGTAGACTTGTCTTCAACATTTTATTGTCAAGGGGCTCATTTTAATTAAATTTATAATTCCCTTAAAAATGTCAGGAGAGCTTGTTAGCACTTCCGCCCTGCGTCTTACAACATGTCAAAGAATGAAGCTTGCTGTTTTATTATTGATTTTCCTTGATACCTACGGAGAGTTTGACATTAAAAACCTGCATGGGGTTCATATTTTTGTAATTAATTTACAGTACAATTGCTTTTATTTGTTTGTACCACAACTCAGGAGCTAAAAATTATTTTGTTAAAGATTTCAAAATTGAAGAGATGTCTGATTGTGCACACACAAAAATGGTGTCTACAATTACACAAAAAAAAATTGTACATTCTACATGTACCTTTGAACAGTCCAAACTTAGGGATAACTTTTTTTCACAAAAGGCCAAGCAGCACTATTATATTTTTAAGAAAATAGAAACATGTTTGAGATGTCTATAATAAATGAATTTTAATAAATTAACAATGTAATATTAAATGTTTCTTCAATTTGACTCGATGATCATCTCTTGCATTGATGGAATGATACAAAATGTCAAAAAATAGTATGCTTGTGAAAAATAAATCTTGAATTGCATTCTCCATGCCAGTTTAATCAATAAGATAATACATGTATCAAATTGTAGAGAAGATACAATGATTTTAAAACCCACAAATGCCATTTGGTCCATTTGCATGTCTGGGCAGAGACGTGCATTGGTACCAAATAACTTTCCATTCCTCTGAAAATGTGCAAAAAATTTTGGCCAGAATAAACTGAATTTTGAAAACACCCAGGTAGCGAAAGTAATACAATTAATTCCATATATAAAAATTTGGCCAAGGTAGATCACAGAGCTAAAAAACGTACAAATTATGTCACACTTGTAATTAACAATTATATTTTTATACACTGTACCATGGAGATGTTCTGTGCAGAAGGAACTTACAAGAGCCTAGAACAGTTGCAGCTATAACAAAATGATATACACATTACTCATTATATATATATGCTGATACTGAATGTTTCGTTTTCATGTCACGAGGAGAAAATGAAATAAAATGTAGGATCATGTTATGGTCTTCCCTCCTGGGCTCACCTCGCAGCTGAGAGAAGAAATGTACATAGCAATACATACACTGTGTAAAATGATTTAATATTTAAATTGCGTCTGATTGAACTCCAACGCGGGAAAAAAAATCGAAATTCAATTTCCTTGTGAATACCTTGTTTCAGATTGACAGATGATCAAATTTGCAACAACAACAACAACACCAAATATAATGTGAAACCTTATTAAAATGCACAACTTGTTGGATGATAATAATAAAGACAAGATTTAAGGTCATTTCACTTCGATCCTGAACAAAAACTTCCCAGTATTCCCAGTAATTTGAAAAAAATCTATATTCAAATATTGAACATGGAAATCTGTATCTGCAATTTGAGAGCAATGTTTTTGCCAATATACATCCATCTCCAATTTCACACTCTTCGAAACAAGACGAAATTTACATTGAATATTAATTAAAGAGCGAGTCAAATTTCCGACATTTAATCGCAACGAATCATAAAAGAAAAAGATTAAATAAATGTCATTTATCTTTCTCGCTACGAAAATGCTTTGGAATGATATCATGAACTGGTAGGATTTTCACAGAATATGCACAAGAACGGTATTAACAATAATCACGCGCTGTTGGTGAAACGTTGCATACATGAAAAACAGGCAAAGTTAACAACGTGCAAATGGCTTTAGATTCAGTTAAAATTACCAGAGCTTTAGGCTGCTTTCGATTCAAGTTGACATTCTAGAAGTAATTTAGCGAACCTGAATGGAACAGACATATTTTGTGTTGCATGCTCTGAGATTTAAAAGAACCAGTCCGCCAGCTACATGTAACTGCAAAGCTAAACCTGCAAAGCAATCGATCGATCGAGATAACATCTTTTCACGAAAAACATTAATTTTCGCGAGAGAAAAATCAAGGTAACGAAACTGAAATTCCCCGATATGTGTTTGGTATGCACTTATTAGGTAAATAAATTGAAAGGGTTATAAATGCAAGCAAAATATTGACGATATTTAAGATCGGTCTAATTCGTGAAGACGTGAAAAGCATAGTTCTTTCAGTAACAAAAATAATGAAATGTTATGAGCGATAAATGACAGAATTTCCGCTTGGGGGCAAATAAATTCCACCTCAAAGCAATTATTCAAGTTTATTCTCGAGATAAAATGAAACAAAGCCGTCCAAAGGAAAAGAATGCGGCGAATGCTCGATCAAAGCTTCTTAGCACACAGGAACAGTAAGGCCACCATGTTGTTCAAACAAACTCATCGCGAATGGGTTTATGTGTTTGGAAAAGCTAACATTTTATGTACATATGGTTTTATCTCGCAGACATACAAATAATACGGCCTCAGTTAACTTCTGATCACTTTAAATCGTACAACACGTCGATAAAACTGAGCGATTACAGACCAGAATTTTAATGTGACGCCGTAAGCGGTATTCCACAACAACAAAAGGCCGTCACTCGAACTTTTGTAGCAGGCATGTGAAATGAACTACTTGGAAATGCTTTTAAATAATAGAAACACATTTAATCAAGTTTTTTACTATCGAAAAAATCGTCGACAAATGCGCCTGCGGGCCGAAAAAAAATATAAAATAGTCGTAAGCCGTTTCGCAAATTTCTCAGGGCTTTGTCATGCAAAATTGCCCTTCACAACTCGCTGTCACACTTGAATTTGAAGCAAGTGTTTGCTCTTTTTCGACGCAAGCCAGAAATTTCACGCCTTTCTTACCTTCAGGGCTTTTCCCTTGTGTATTTCCCATTTATCCACGATAAAAAATCCAAGCATAAAAGCGACCAAAGCGCTTCCCATCACATCTTCCGTTGACTTTTAATAAGTATCCTATTCACTTGTGCTGAGGCCCCAATCTGTCAAACGCTACTCATTTTGTTTATGCGCCAAACAATGAGACCCAATATAAATAATTAATGAGTCGGATTACCAAAAAGTATGTAAATACAGCGAGGTAACTATTCTTCATTTAAACTCTCCGGTAAAACTTTGGATTTTGGAGTTTAAGGGACAATTTTTCTCTCTTCCGGAGGAGCACATGTGAATTTCGTGATTTGGATATCACACACACCAAAAGTCTGATATTGTCCGACATGCGAATATTTCTGAAGTGCGTGCTTACAAAGTTATTTCACGCAAACTTGCGTCCACTACAATATCGCATTAAATCTTGCCTAATTTAACGCACTCGGATACCATTGGAGAGCTGTTAGGGTAAATCAATGATCTATTTTTACGCAAAAAAATAGAAGTTGCGTGTTCCCACTCTGGCGTGCTGTGAAACCGATAACTGGATTAAACGGTACTGACCCGCCATGGTGTTAACTGCACATGCTGCTGAACATGCAAGAAATCATTTTTGTGAGAAAGACAAAATGCTAATCGATGGTATTTGTTAATTAAAAAATTAACGAGTCTGCTATTGTTTAATCGCGAGATTTTTCAATTGCAATACACAAAAACACGAAGCCATTTTTTTCTGTGGAGAGTTGTAGACAACTCAGCTACAGGTTCCTATTTTTAGCGGCTACTAAATTTAGCGAATTTTAATTCCGGAGAAGAAAGAAGTTCCGATGTTTCTTCCTTTTGGGGGGCTTTAACAATTACAACCGAGATTTCAGAAAACTTTTTAATATCTAGCAAGTTCTTTACACGCGGTCTTTCTAAATAAGCGCGTGATTTGTGGAATTCACGGAATAAAATTTAAGGAATTACTTTTTATATGTCGCTTGGTCAAGAGTTAATACTTGTAATGTAACAGTATTGAGTGTTCAAGTAAAACCAGCAACAATATTCGCGCCTTTTTCCGTCGCTAAAAAAACCAGTGTGTTTGGTCCAGTCCGCTACACCTGTTCCTCGATTTCAATTCTCCATAGTGGCAACCATCCATTTCTTGCATCGTTAGTTCTAAGAATTTAACGTTTCATCAAGTCAGGTGTCATCTCGTCATCTGTCTGCTCGACAGTGGATTAATATTGCATTAGAAATTCGATGTTGATCACTTCTGGGAATGATCGATAAAATTAATACAACCCTTTTAGTCCTCACTTAGATCGAAGTCTATTTTCTCCTTGAAATACCGATACAAAGTCAATTCTGGAGGTCAGCCGAATTTAACAGCTGATTACAGAGGAAGCAATAAAAAATTCTCGATCCCAGCGCTATATTGCCTGCTTGCAAAAGTCTTGTTTCTTTTTTCCGACGCAGAGACGTCTGCCCCTACGCAGATTACGATTATATGTTATAAGAAGATCAGTGTGAATTGCAGGGAAAATTCTGTCCCAAGGACAATGGCTTTCGTGACAAACAGTAAGAAGCTAAAGTTTTTAAACAGTTCACCAAGTGTCGCTGTTTGTTTTCATTTGCATCCAATAGAATCTGAGAGAGAAAGAACCAGTGCGCACAATTTAATCAAATTCCCCTCAATGCACCATTCCCTCACAAGTCCCAAATCCTTTTTCACGTGCCTTAGCTAAATTTTCTTTATTTTCTTTCAGTGTATGGTGACGTTCTCTTATAGTGGTAATCGCTCTTAGTTGATGTGAAATGACAACTAAATTCTTTGTTGTTTGAAGTTAGCAGTGCCTATGAGATTTACAGACTCAAAATGAGCGACTCTTTTATTACAGCTGTGTGCCACATTCTTTTCTACCGGCGATCTTTTACTTAAAGATTAAAGTCGTTCATTTTATTTTACTTTCCTTCCTTTAATTTACTTTATTTTCGGCACGCACGTGCGTATGTACGTACAAGATATTTGTGGATCGCTATTTAACTGACCCAATTTCTGTCGTAGCTCCGGAGTTGCAGTTCGTCTAAAGTGTGCTTGGCGTTGCCTTTATTGAGTAATGTAGTAGCTCTCGTAAGCTTGTAATTCTTCTTTCCCTTCTAGTGTAACAGTTGCAATTGTTCTAGGACCTTTTAGCGGCAAGGGGCATGCATTGCTCCTGTTGCATGTGAGACTTTACGAGAGCTGCTGCATCGCCCATTTTTTCTCCTCTCGGCAAATCGATTTCCGCGAAAAACTGAAAACGCTGCTTCTGTAAACTGAATAAAAATAGAAGATAGTGGAAGGTGAACCGCGATGAAAATAAATCCAATGCTCGCGAAAAGTATATTATGATAGAACTTCTGTTCTGCGCGCATGCGCATGCGCATTGACTTGGTTCACGTGTTCTTTAGAGCCCAAAGAGCGTCTCCGTGGGAGTTCTCCAATCGCACGAATGAACGAACAGGAAGGGCTGGGATAGAAAGACAGGACGATGAATAACCCTAGAAATTAAAAAAAAGATAACCTGTCGTTACTTGATAAGTTTCTTGGGGACAAACTAACAAATTTTGGCCTTTAGAATGTTCATACCCAGCTGAGTATCAGGCCTTCCTAACGGGAGAGGGGAAGGTGGAGAAAAGCCTGATACTCAGGGAAGAATGATCACTAATATTAAAGATAGCATCCCTGCCAGCTAGAGCTGAAAAATGAAATCCCTATTCACTTGTGCCAAATAGCTGGACAAAATGATATGGTGACCAACGTTAATGGCATTAGCTTACTTCAGAAACATCTTGCACCGACAAAAACAATAAAACAACGAATTCACTAAAAATGATCAGTCATATCAGAAAGCAATTGGAGAAAGTTTTAGAATTTTTATTCACTCGCTGGAAGATTCGCTCATTAGGTTCTACGTACCCACTCATAAATAAATATTTGACAGAAGGCGGGACCAGCTCGCAGTAGATACGCCTGTTATTTACAAACACGTCACAGGAAAACAAAATGTTTAGTTTCTCAAAGTCATCCGATAAGGGCAGGCTCGATCTCTGAAATACTGGAACACTTCCACTTGGCTGTTAGCACAGTCAGTTGTTCATCTTCTTCGGTATCTCCTTCCTGGATCCTCTCTTCCAACACGTATTCCCCGTGCTGTTCACAGCCGATATCAAAACGATATTTGCCCCCGCCTTGGAGGTTATCATCCACGAAGTTGCCCATGTATCTGTGATTGGAGTGTACCAGCTCCCCAGAGCCATCCCGCTTGCCGTGTACCCATGAGCCTTTGTACTTGGTTCCAGTCGCCGAGTACGTGTACACGCCTTGACCGTGCCTCTGGTGCTCGTACCAGTCCCCTTCGTAAGTGTCCCCATTCACGTAGTAGTAAATTCCGTGGCCATTTCGGCGATCTTCGACCCAACCACCCTCGTACCGCGAGCCGTCCGGGTACCAGAACGTCCCTTGACCGTGTTTATTGCCTTTGGCGTATTCGCCGACGTATTTGGAACCGTTTTTGAAGCGATACGTTCCATTTCCATGTCGTTTACCGTGCTCGTACTGGCCTTCGTATGTGTCGCCGTTGGGTAGTGTTGCTTTGCCGTAACCATGTCTCTCTTCGTTTTCATTTCGATCACCATCATATTCCTACAGAAAAGAAACAACAAAGAGCAAATAATCGTCAGATAACTGTTAGCGTGAGTCCCCTAAAACACATCTTAGCTAAAATGTACCTGTGGTTCCATGCCCTCGATATAACATTGCACAAATGTTAATTTTGAGGAACGTTGAAACATGACTGGGATCTAAACGAACTTCTTCCATGCGTATCGTGGATTTATTTCGGTTAAGTTTATTTTCGAAAAAAAAAGACGGCAAAGCAACTTGCAAGTATTTATTATTATTGACTCTTTGTTGCCTTTGTTGACTTTCTGTGATGCCACTCGTACTGTGTCAATTTTATTACAGGCCGCAATGTTACGCCGACTTTCGGCGGTCGCGAAACGATCGATTTTAAGATGTGGGCAATGTGTAAAGATCGATGGCAGAAAGTTCCATTCCTTTCTAAAATTAAAGCCGTAAAACTGGAAGAGATAGATTGTTAGTTGACCGAAATTAAATACGCTTATGGTTCATCAAGTAAACGATTTGTCGAGTACTTGCAACAGTGTGTGAAGATTTGAAAATACTAGGCAGGAATTTATTTTTAACAGCTCGCGCGCTTGGATGTCAGTTTATCGTTGGCTTCTATTCATCAGAGAGAACAAGTCCGCGAAATAAAACCAGTGTAATTTAAAAAGGCAGCTAAAAATTATAATATTGACACGTTCCATTTTACTTTCATATTGGCTGCAAACTGGTCATAATATGCTCGTACTTACCCCAAGATTGATGCCTTCATCTTCTTCGAATTCTTCCGATCCTATATCAGACATATTAAAGTTATTAAGTTTGTTATATTTCTTAAACCAAAGAGCAAAACCTTGTTCTCGTTGAAAGCTCGGCAAATATTATTTCAATTTGTGTTTGCAGCGGCTTTTTGGTTTGCGTTACCAAAGCAACAATTCTTGAGGTTGAATTTGAAAGTCAAATGAGGCCACCCATTGTAATCACCTCGGAGTTCGTAAAATGAATTAATGAACGCAAGCCGCGCCTTTTTCCACAGTTTCGTACAAGTGATTATAAAATTATATTAAAATGCGTGCCTTTACAGTGGAGCACAGTTTATGGTGAATGCGAAAAATCATTGAGTCAATACGCGGGCATTTGTGGAGAGATTTTTATAGAAATCGTTCGCTCATTTCGCTCGACTCGCGCGTTTCAGCGAGATTCACGCAGAACTTCTAGCACATGGCGTGGAATCCCGCCACAACCCAGGGGGGGGGGGGGATGGGGAATACTCCCACGGGACTCGGAAAGTGTTCTTCAGTCCTGTGCCATCCTCGCCCGATATTGAAGGAAAACATAACTGTTGTGAGCTACTTAGCCTGCATGGCAAACTCTCTGGGCGGAGGAGAAGGGAGACAAGGTTCTCTCCAGCCACCCCCCCCCCCCCCCCCCCACACACACACACACAACAAGAAAGCTTGCCGAGCAGCTAGCACTGAACCTAAGCGCCTCTGGGCTGACCTCGATGCCACTCAAAGCAAAAGTTTTGTTTGATGTGTTCCTTGATCATTCCGGCTGAAAAAAGCAGATATTTGCAAGACAATCGTCCTTCTATTCAGTGTGTTCATCCTGTCAATGTCCAATTGACCGATTGTTTAGAGAAGACATTTATTTATTGATTTTTATTGGCGATTAGGTTAGAAAATTAATATCGCCAGTCAAAAGCTTTTAAACGTATTACAAAATGGTGTAAGGTTTGAGAATCTCCGCGAGTCGCGGTGGTATAAAAATGCTTAGTAATTCCGATGGGCCTCTACAAGAGTGTATTCGATTCTTATTTGCTCGATAATCCGATATTTGATGCGAGGTAGGTCTTTTAAAGTAAATATCGCGTTTCATTCCTTGGTTACGTCATATCAACCGGTCGTCAACAGATTACAGTCGAGTCGTCGCGTGAGCGCATGAAAATACAAAATGCCTCAAAAATTTCTGCATCTCCTTCTCTCCGCTGTTTTCGCTCTCGAGGTTGTCTCTGGGACCACGGGTAAGTATAATTCTTATTTTTCCGAACAATGCTATAAAAGCCTGTTATTTTTTGCTTCTTTCAATCAGACGATATGTTTGCTTTTCACAGTGAGACATATTTTATCTGATTAAATGGCATTCGGTGAAGAATCGGTGCCGTTTCAGTGATATTATAACTTGGTAGTTCCACAGCTGATTTTCCTCCTTTTTCAGAGGAAACTTAGCTATTCACTGTTTTTTCAAAGTTAAAGACTGGTTTTTGCTCCTTGTTTATGTGCATACCGTCACAAATGTGTTTGTATACGACCTTCAAGTACCTTCAGTTTCAATGCGCGCCTTGATGCTCCAAATCGGAGACAAATTTAATTGACAAGAATGCGTTAATCTGTCCTGCGAATCGAATAAATTTCCTGTTCTTTGCTACTTTTCAGTGACCTCTCTCCTTGAATGTGGGGGACTGATGTGAGTGTCAATTTCCGTAAGTCAATTTCCCGAACACATCAGAACGTTTTCTTTGTGCGAAGTATGTTTTCCTCGTCGGTTCCGAGGATATCAGTTACCCCTTGTTCTCTTTCAGTATGCAGACATTGCATAGACTGCATATGATGTTGTTGTTTTTACCCCAATAAAAAACGAAAAGGAAATAATACGCTTGAAACGTAACCTTTTACCACAAAAGTAGACCTGGCGCTCAATTTTGTTTGGCATTTTCTTGCAATCGCCAACGACTCGCCTGCTCAGATCTATCTGAGTGCATGGATCGTAGAGCAAAATGAAACATATACCATGCGCGGCAATGCTGCCCTTGAAATGAAACTATACAGGCACAAACATCCAGGAATTCAGGGATCCGGAAATCTGGAAATTCATGCATCTCAGTTCAATGCATGAAACATGCCAAACCCGGCCACAGCCGAAAGAAGCGCGTCACGCTAAATTGTATGGTTTATAATCTATAATTTGCGTTTTAATAAAGGCCGCAGAGTAACAGTACAAACCACTTTTTGCTGCCAATATCGAGTCTAAGTCATTTAAACCAAAAAACAATACAGCATACAACCGAGCAATATGATCGAGAAATGAGCGACAAGATTATCACTCGCTTCTCGCTTTTTTGAAAAGATATATATTTTTGCCTTTATGGCATGTTTATGAAATGCAAGAAGCCTTAGGTTTAGAAATACACGCGCAATTGGTGTGAGAAGTCGCGAGAACAAGTCGTTCCCGCCACTATGCATTTTGTGTGCGGATTTTCAAATGTGAGCCTACTGCCTCCACCCCACCCCCTCCTCCTGCGTCCTGGGGGCCCTCCCATATGAAAAATAAGGGAACGTTCATCGTCTTTTTTTCTTTTTGTTGTTGTTCGTCGTCTATCTTTGAGAGTAGTCCAGCACCTCATATGAACTTATTTTTTCATTCGTTCTCCTTAACAATATACTTCTTTGTTATCAGGGCTAGAGGCTTTGTTTAGGAGTGTTCTCTATTGTTTCAACGCCCAATGGTATTGCGCTTCAATGAGGTGCTGCTTGCCCCATCTTTGAGGGTGCAAATTTCAGAGTTTTGGTCTCGCTTAGGGTGTTTCGAGCCGGAGGCGAGTGTTTTCTATATTTCTCGAGTGTTCTCAAATATCCGCAGTGTTTTATGACAATGTAAAACATGGCTTAGGCTTCTTTATTTGCTTTATGATATAAATTTTATATGCTGCGAGTAAAAACAAGAAAACATGCACGATCGATAAACTGAAGCAATTTAATTTCGCTTCCTCTTGAGCTTAGAAGCTTCCTCGACAATTTCTACAGCTTGACTCAGACTTTAGTAGGGAATTTCTTCATAGAAAATGTTCTCCGCCATCCCTTGCGAATTTTCACTAGATGAATGCTGATGAAAAACAATAAACACACTTTTTCTGTGTTTTATACTCTGATAAAACGTGGGGTTTTGACCAATCAGAGGGCGCGCAGAATCTATAAAGAACTCTATATTATAGTTTTTGTATTTCTTTTAGGCGTCAATAAAAGCTTGAGCCACAGCCATACTGGTCTCTTTTAGGAGTTTAATTCAAAATGTCCGACGAACATCTCTGTCTGTTTGATATTGGAGTTCATTTCCCCGGGGACCTGCCCGCAGGCTCTCGATCACTCGAACCTCGCGATATAATTCGAACCTCTTGTCGATCCCCCATAAAAGTGCGAGTTATCAGATTTAACTCTAATCTCAGCTGTGTTCCTAAAGCAGGATAAGATGGAAGTCAATGGTGGCAGACATATGTTCGATATGGAACTAGTAAATGAGACGAACGTGTACACAAAAAATGTTTGTTAGCCGGCAACAAAATATCTTATTACGGTTATTTCTCTATTTTCAAACAGTGTTATCAAGCGCGACAGTTACAATCAGCAGCCAGAAATCTTCAATGATAATCATTTCTTCGCCTTCAGTTTCCTCAGTGGTTTCTGGTCAATTCACTGTTTCGTCATTTAACACTAGCGCTCTGCAGCCATCTTCAGAATCACCTGGTATCTCCACTTCAACAGCGTTTGTGGAATCCAGTGAATCAGCGTCTTCAGTTCAATCCACAAATGCTTCAGTTTCGCCCTCTCCTTCAAAATCCAGAACTGTCAGTTTGCCCAGTGCATCTCAGTCTACCCGCCCCTCTTCTCCAGTTGGACCTGTTTCACCCACGCCATCAGTTCAAGCAACAGGTATGTGAATATTATTTCCTTCATAAATTGGGAGGGGCTCAGGTCTAGTGACCCATAATTCCTAAGTTTATCCTGGTTTCCTTAGCATGAAGCAACCAGCAGAATTTCTACTCTCCTGGATGGGATGCTAGTCCATCGCAGGGTTACCCTCAGCATTAAATTTGCCGGTACTCATTTATACACCTGGGTGAAGAGAGGCACTGTGAGTGTACAGTTTCTTGTCCAAGAACGCAACAGAGTGTACCAGCTCGAACCAGCTCCGCTCGATGCGGAGTCCAGCGCATTAATCAACAGGGGCCCAATGTCACCCACAATTCTGCGCATGCTCCGCGAGTCTACTATCGACCAACAGGTAGCTGTTTAGCCAATCAAATTGCGAGATTTTTAATAGTCGGCCGCTGAGTGGGTTATGTTATGCTAACAGCCGAGAGAGGTCTTCAGCTTGCATTCAATTATTAATTGGTAATCGATCTATTTTTTTTCTTAGCATCTGTAGCAACCCAACCCACAAAACAAACAACAAGTACATCTGATACGGGCTCTAAAGGTAAAACTATCGAGGGGCTGGAAATCATGGGATTCATTCTTGTCGCGATCCTTGGCGTCTTGTTAGGAGCGTTTGCCATTTACTTCTTCGCCTTCCGGAAGAAGATGTATCCAGAATACTGGAGTGAACCCTTGGTGGAAGCGCCCGCACCATCTGAGCCAGCGGCAGCAGCGGAAAATGGTATAACACACCAGGCATTTGTAGGAGACTCTGATGTTGCAGCTCCTAAACCGGAAGTGAAGGTACCTGAACCGGAAGTAAAAACTCCTGAACTTGAAGGGAAGGTTGCTGAATCGGAAGTGAAGGATTCTGAACTAAAAGTAAAGCCAGAAATCAAAGAAAACGAAGAAACGGAAGACAGTGCATTGTGAACACAGCACTAATAACCCTGCAAGTTTTTGTTGTCAACACAAACGTTTCATCACTTGCTAAAGAGTTATGCGAACTTTACCTTATGACTTTTGTAAGATTCCCCTACAAAGGTCTCAAAAAGTTACTGAAGATTGAATCCAGGCTTGGCAAAATAGCCAACAGAATATGGTACCTTTGTTTATATATAAAAAGTATGTAGAGTCTGCAAGCTAGGTGAGAAGGCTCACTCGCGAGCTATGTACAGAACAAGCCCGTAAGACAGTAAAGCTCTAGCTCTCGAATCGCGCGTGAGCCTTCCAACATGATCGTATTCGCAGACTAGCTCTAATGCACATGTAGCTAGGCGTGCGTTACCTTTCAGATAATTTTTTTTAATTATTTGGAATCTAAGTCGAGATACCATTAATTGTATAAGACTCCAACAGTAAAATTTTATGCAAGGGTGATGCCACTTTATATGATCTACTTACAATATTATATAATAATTATTCAATGAGCCCGCGTTGGATATGAAGTGATAAAATAACCAACGAGCGCGTAGCGCGAGTCGGTTATAATCACTTCATATCCAACAAGGGCGAATGGAATAATTGTTTTAGTAAATTCTCAAACCGGGTTTTGCCGCCGATTTTTATTTCCACAATTTTACAAAGCGTCCGGAAAGAGCATACAAGTTAAAAACTTCGTGCGGAAAATTTTTAAACTTGGCGCACTATTTTCCATATGACGTAAAACTCCGACTATTGGCTCATAGTCGGATTTTTTTAGCCAATCAAAAAGCTAGAAATGCAATAGTCGGAGCTGAGAATATAATAAATTTCTATATAACGATAGCGAATAAAAATATTATCAAGAGCAAAGCACCACCATGAGCTTAATGCATTCTGGTCGCCGCACTGCGCAGTGCATTCTGGTCGCCACGCAGTGCATTCCGTCAAATCTCGATTTTTTATAGATTTTTATACATTCTGATTATAACTTGTGACTATTACCCCCCACCCCCTTTCCCCGCCCTATAGTCGAACGCATTCTCCTAATCGCTGATTACTACTAGTAATAAGAAATACTTTAATTTCATTAACTAACGGGCTATTTAACTTGCGTACAGTAGAAACCCATAGAACGAGGAATATACATGTATACAGTATTCCCTTCCAATCAAGAATTACGAGCCGCACTCGACTACACTCTGTTGATTTAATGAGATGCAAGAATTGAGAATCGAACTGTGTGCGTGTATATTTGTGTTGGTAAAAATCTGCGTCAGGTCTGATGGGGAAAGATTATTATGAATTTTATACATAATCATAGCCCGTTGTTTTATAGGTTCCAACCTATCCCAGACAAGTTCATCCAACTAAACACTTGAGCGAGTTTCGCAATATATTTCGTCCATAAATTAAAGTGCATAAAAAGCGTTGAAAGTCCGTACCGAACGGTGCGTGAAGATTCGTAAAAAAAGCTGAAGACTCGTAAAGAATTTACGGAGAAGCAAATTTAAAAACCTCGGTAATTCACTGACGAACGATGAGACATTGAATTTTTACCGTTTGCGTTAATTACACTCTTATAATATCCCTTGTTAGGTAGTCGCTACGCGTTCTCAGCTTTCAGTATATTTACGATTTCATGCTGTGAATGGTATAAACAAATTCAACTGAAATCGCTCTCAATGTCCTTGATATTTCCATTTCACATAATGATAATTGCAAATTCACGTCAAACGCAAAAACATGCCTCAGAACGCGCAGCTATTAATTTTGTCATAAAGTTAAAGCTCATGAGAACCAATGTGTGTTTTCTTTTGAAACGATTCAGCTGTTTTGTGGAACGAAGTGACCTTAAAATGGGACCGAAGTGACTTGGAACGAAGTAACCATGGAACGAAGTGAGCGGATTCCTAAGAAACAAATCGGAAATCCGTTTGCAGAATTTTGACGGAAACAAATGAACAGCGGAAATGCGCTAACGTAAACATGACAGAAACACAACTTGGCATTTCCGTTCCGGAAACGTACTGGCCTGATGGAAACGTGCGTTTCGTATCGGGGTATCCGGTCACTTCGTTCCGTGGTTACTTCGTTCCATTTTAAGGTCACTTCGTTCCACGAAATAATCAGTTCGTTCAACGAAATAGTCCCTGCGTTCCACTGTGTGTTCACATCGTTCCACAAACAAATAATTGGAAATTAGATTAAATTAAAGAAGGTTAAAGTAGTTAAAAGTTAGTATTAAACTCGCTCGGTCATCGATCAACGAGCTTCGTTTTGAGTTTGTTGCTATGCGCGTTGATAGCAACAAGTGAACAATCAACAACACAACTAAACGCGTAATAAAAGAGAGAAACCAAAAGTAGCTATAGAATGAAGTGAGTGACTTGGAATGAAGTCACCATGGAACGAAGTGAGCGCAATTCCGTGTCGGAAACATAAAACTTCGCGTTTCCGTTAAATAACGGAAACGTGCATTTTCGTCCTGTGGTATACATATCCTATTTTCCGGGTGCAGACGTCATTTTAGTCAGCCCAGAAATACCGTCCACCGTAGTGCTGTGCGTATTACAGTCTGAGCACCAATTTACAAAGCTAAAGATGTCTCGAATTGCAGTATACCTCCTGCTCTGTCTTTTCATAGCTGTGGAGATTATGTCTTCGATCACAGCCATCTCCCCAAGTTATTCTTTGGCCACTACCATCGCTCCAGGTTAGTGTAAATCTTGAATTCAGTAATAGCTTGCATGTATCTCCCTCAGTCTACTCAACTTTCCTGGCGCCATGCATCGTTACCTTCGGAAACTGGCATAGACACTGCAGAAAACTTTTGATGAATATAAACGAGGATAACAATGTACTTGTTTTGCGGATGAATTTTCTGAGCGTATTATAAAGCATTATAATACAGATTGGTCCAAAACCCTTGTTTTATCAGAGTATAAAACACAGAAAAAGCGTGTTTTATTGTTTCTGGTCAGCTTTGCTCTTGTCAAAAATTCGCTACAGATGGACAGAAAACATTTCTACGAAGAAGTTACCGATACACGAATTGTGAGCCAAGCAGTTCAAAAGAAAAGGCGGAAAAAGTCGACAAGTCAATCGTGCGTCTTTCATTGTTTTCATTCGCGGCGTTTAAAGTCTGAATCATAAGGCAAATAAAACCTAAAACACTCCAAGTTATGAGCTATTTCCTTCATTTAGGTGCGCACTTTCACAAATTTTAGTTTTACTTATCGCCTTCAGTTAAAATGCGCGCACAATTGGCATGTTCCAGGTTCGAGACCTTTTAAATAGGCCATTTTGTGATTGCTCGCGAAGCAAGAAATTTCACTTTTGTCATGGGTTAATTCGTCACGACATTTTGAATTATTTGTTTGGACGAACCAAGAGAAGGAATCCTAAAACTAATAGTTTACTAAGGAAGAAAAACACCAAAGACGTGATACTAAACCAAAAAGGAACAAGGATGGTTGAGGATGGAGAAGACTGAAGCGGATTACAAATGGCAATTTTGAAAGATTTAGGCTAAATTTTTCAAAAGACAAAAGCCGCGACGTAGTGGTAGCCCTTTTAAAGAGAAACGGCTTGCAAGAAATGCAGTAGCAAGACGCACAGTTCTCCATACAGACAATAATCATCTTCGTGCGAATTTTGTTGACCTCGGTTTCTTTTTGTTTTCGGCTCGGTGGTTATACCAGACAGCCTAGGAATTTACGAACAGACTTTGTTAAGATTAATACAGTAATAACTCTGAACGATTCCCCGGCCTCATGCACACGGGCTGATCCAAAAGAGCCGAAAGCAACATAGCCTCCTTGTCTGCCTGTGTTGGAGGGAAAGATCAAAATAAAACATCAGAGTCATGCCCATTTTGTTTGCTTCAAACAGTGACAACATCACCCCAAAGTACGCTTATGGCGACTATTTTGCCTTCTGAACTTTCAAGTTCCTTATCAAGCTCAGACCATTTGCCATCTTCAGTGACACTAGTTCTTACCACGGCAATTGTATCTTGGTCAGCACTATTCCCTTCGACCGTTCCCTCTGCCGTTTCTCCCTCAAAGACCACAACTGTCATTTTTCCTAGTGAAAGCGTTTTAACCACGCTATCAGTTTCAGAAAGAGGTATGGGTATTTAACCGGTTCTAACTTATTTAACGGTGTACTTGCGCCAGATGTCCAGATCCACCTTCTTAACAACAGCAAAGACACCTTGAATATTCGTCCTATTTTTCAATAGGTTTTGTAAACTAAAAGAATTTTAGTTCGTCTATATTTGGTTTGGTAGATTGTGCTCGAACGTAATTTCGTTTCAAAACTGCGGATAAATCATGGCTAACTGTTATCGATGCCATTTTTTGTCATAGCGACTTCAGGAGTCCAGCCTACAACACCATCCAGCACATCTGAGCCTGACAAAGATGAAAGCATCTTGAGGGCAATATTGGCATTTGCTGTTATCATCTTTGTCGCCATGGTAATCGCCTTGGTCATTGTGTGCATCATCATCTGTAGGCGGGTAAAACGGGAACACGAAAGTGAGATGAAGATGCGGGTGTTACCAAACGGGCAAACAGCTGGACCGGAAGCTGGTGTAACTCATAAGTCGTCTGCCTCTGCTTTTGATCCGGAAGTAAAGGCTACAGAGAACACAGGATTCACTGCATCTTAAACACAAGCAAATCAATGGCCTCACGGTTTTTTACATGTTGGAATCGAACTACCCTGCGAACACAGACGGATTTCCGGCTTTTGTTTCACGCCAAATCCATCTGTGTTCGCAAGCTTGAATCGAACATGCCACGACACACTATCCTCTTGTTAAGACCGTCTTGAATGCCATATAACACCTTTGTTGTAAACTATTGTAGTCTTCACGAAAAAGGTCTATTAATCACAAGGAAGCAGGTTGATACACGTTACACTCCAATCGCAATGAGCTGTTAGTTAGTCCGGCAAAATATAGAATTCGATCCGCATTACCGAACTGAGAGGTTTGTCATCTCTCTGTACTCGTTTTCCGCTTGCAACGCCTCTATCAACCGAGGAGACTTGAAGTGAAAGCGATTCTAGAGAGTTTTAGCGCTTCTTTGGCTATGCGCTTCTTTGGCTACGCGCTTCTTTGACTACGCGCTTCTTTGGCTACGCGCTTCTTTGACTACGTGCTTCTTTGGCTACGCGCTTCTTTGGCTACGCGCTTCTTTGACTACGCGCTTCTTTGACTACGTGCTTCTTTGGCTACGTGCTTCTTTGGCTACGCGCTTCTTTGACTACGCGCTTCTTTGGCTACGCGCTTCTTTGATTACGCTGTTCTTTGGCTATGCGCTTCTTTGACTACGCGCTTCTTTGGCTATCAACCAGCTCACAAATCCAACACGCGTTCCTCGGAATAATTTTTAACTATTTCGCGGTGATTAACGGAGGAAAGAAAACCCTTCAAACCATAAAAATCATGAAAAAGTTATTTTTTGTATTTCAATTCAGTAAGGAGGTTAACAGCTACTAAATCATAATATCGTTTTCATTTCCATATGAGCAGAAGTGTCGATGACTTTGTCCACGCATATTTTCTTGTTATACATCTTGAAATGCTGCAATTATGGAAACACATAGCATAATTAAATGGCATGAACAAAGTGCGCAATTTTTTTTACAGTATGTAGGTATAACCATTTTTTAAAAAAGAAACTTATGACGTTTCTTTCTTTGTAATTATTTTTAACTTCGTTAGAAATCAGTTAGCTATTTTTATATTTTAACTTTTCTTAAATACCGATTCATAAGCTTCTTTCTATCATCATATTTTATCCGCATGAAGTTGTTACTCTTACGTTAGTTAATTATTGTAACCCTGCTGTGAATTTTGATGCGCGAGTAACAATTTTATCGTCGTCGTTGTAATCATAATCATTATTGTCATCATAATCACATAAAACATATTGTCTCTAAATTTGAGGATGCGGAAGAAGTTGAATCGATAGCGGAGGGTATAAAAGAGATCTTTCTCTTTTCTTTTTAATCTACTCACTTCATGGCCAGTCACACTGCTTTCATTGCTCCAGATCATCAGCATACTCTCCATCATCAAACTGTTCATCACGTGACATCACGTCACTCCTCTTGCGAAACGGGAAAGGAGGAAAGACTGGTGGCGACCTGGTTGTGGTCAACTGGATCGTGAATGGACGCCCTGTGGTTGGCGGTTGGGATGCTGTGCACGGTTTTAATTAGTCAATAACAGAGTAATCGTGTTTTAAAAATTCAATTACTATTTTAAAAAATGTTACTAAACAGCATTGAACTTTCTCTCTAGTACCCACCCCTCCCCCGCCGTCTCCAAAAAATATACAAAAACTATAACTCACGCCAGTAGTACTTACTTGGAATACATTTGGGGCAGCACTTTCCAGGAACGCTTATGGTGGCGCCTGGACAGGAAAAACACCGAACGAGGAAACAGCGAACGGATCCACCGTTACAGGAACACTCGTAGCAGTCTCCGGAACTCAAACGCTTAGCCCAGGTGTCGCCATTGTTGGAACACGCTAAAATACAACAACAACAAAAACAAAAAACATATTGTCAGGTTAATTCAATTCGACCCTTTACTGCGGTTTTCAATAACATGCGAACCCTAACCAACGATTTTTTTTTCGCTGCCGTCAATCATAATTACGGTATAAGCTTATGAACCTTGAAAATCAGAAACAAACAACATGGATCGAAGTCTACCAATCACAACTGACAGACGTGACCTTTTGACCCTGTTGAAGTAAACAGCTGTTTCCTGAGAGGTCCGCTTGGTGATTGACGGCAGCGAAAAACGTAACCGTAGACATGAGCAGAGTTCGCGTGTTATTGAAAGGCGCTATAAGCTGCAGTCGTCGTTGAGGTTTTTATGACGAATTCATTAAGGATCCATAAAGTTGGGCCAGGGGCATTCCGCTATACTACTGAAATATTTCCTTGGTCTTACCGCAACGAGGACAACATACTCCTTCTTGTCCTGTTATCCAGTTGTCGCAGGCTTCTGAGGGCATACCTCCCAGACCGGTGTCACAATACATAAATATGCAGTCGGTAATCTTTCCAGCAGAGCATAGACAGCTAGTACACGCGGCATTTTCGATAGGAGAGGTAATGTTATGAAAAACGATGTCATCTCCATCGTAGTATATTTTGCCGTTGGCACTGCACGTAGCTACGAAAGAAACGGAAATGAACCTGATTTTAGTTGCAAAAGATGTGCTTCCGAAGATGGGCAAGGTTCAAAGCAGGCGTAACCCGATGAGAGGAAAAGACGTGCGAAAACGGAGCGATATTGTTCAGAATTAAGAGCTTGCATTACATTGCATAGTTCATTTTCGTTAGCGACCAGGCGACCGGCTCTAATAAGACCAAAGTTTTTGGATTTCCAGAGGTGGTTGCTTACAAATGCTCTGACTAATTCATCATTTATAACAGATTTCTGCACTTCATTGCATACATTTACCTGGATTTTGGCTTTTCTGGTACAGGAAGATGGATTTTCTTTTTCCGACGTGGCTTTTGCATTTATTCGCATCCAGTTTCTCAATAGCGTCGTTCCATTGCGCCTCGTTTCCTTTTCGGCAAATAATGTTTTTCTTTATCTTCTGGATTCCAATGATTTTATAGTTGTTTTTGCTAGCTTCTGGAATGCACTGATCTAAAGGCGTTGCTGATGTGGCCTTAGCCTTCTTGTAAGCTTCTTTACCGAAGATTTTAAGTTTCTTTAGTTTCTTAAAACTGTAACAGCCCACAATTCCGTAAGTGTCATGAACTAAAGATGACAAAAGAAAGCATGAAAAATAAAGGAATAAAAATGATCATGTAATCGATTTCAATCCGAATTCATCAGGCGATACTAACCTGCCCTAGTTTGTCGAGCTAAATTGCTATCTAGGTCCCTCGATTGCTGGAGAAGAAAACAAATGACAAATTATGTTAAAATAAATTAATTACCCTTCTGGCCTCGCATTCAAGTCAAATACGAGGCAGGCTTAGCAGTATGTTTTTTTTTATACTTTTTATCCATTTTCTCGGTAACGCGACCCAGTTCCTTCTCTATAAGTTATAGTTATCAATCTTAGTTTTTAATTGCTTTCGGAAATGCTCAATGTAAATTCTGGCCCATCAGGCAAGAGCTTATCTTTATTTTTTTCGCCGGTACCCATTTATTCTCTTAGATAAAGAGAAGCTCGACGAGAGTGGTGTCTTGCTCAAGAGCATTCTCGTCCCCATAGCCCTTTTCGTTTCTCTTAGCCGGCGGGGCCTTGGCACGAGAAACGAAGGGCTCTGGAGACATACGATTTCAAGTCCGAGATTCTAGGACTTCCAAATATATAGCATTGATGTTTCTACATGTTGTGTGTTGTAATGTGGCGGCCGGCGAACATTTTGGCTTCCGTTTAAGATTTCGTTGTTCTCAACAGCCAATAAAAAAATTCGAATTTTTTTTGAAAATCGTATGTCCCCAGAGCCCTTCGTTTTTCGTGCCAAGGCCCTGCCGGCTAAGAGAAACGAAAAGGGCTATGGGGACGAGAATGGCTCAAGAACACAACGCGCGTAGTTTCCCGGTCAGGGCTCGAACCAGGACCGCTCGATCCGGAATCCAGCGCACTAACCATTAGGTAACCCCGCCTCCCATAGCTTTCGGCAGTGCTGACGGATGATAATTAATTTGCTAAAAACATCAGTTTCAACTTTCAACTTTTATACAAACCTTAAGTTTGTAAAATGGATTACCAGATACTACGCATGTTGTTAAGAAAACAACGCTGACCAATGAAGTCACCTGTTAGATAAATAAAACAATTATAATTAGCGCCAGGCTTACTTTCATTTTCACCGCAAGTCAAAGTTAATCTTGTCAAAACGTTCATCCTGAGAAACAAGTTTAAACTGACTTCTTTAATTGTGTGTCTAAAGTAATTAGCGAATCGCTTTTGCGATTGGTTTTGCATTACCACGCTCAGTGATTTAAAAAAAATCGCGTCACTTTTTCAACCAATCAGAAGAAAAACAAAGCCAATCGTGACTCGCGCGCGGGCGTTTTCCCGCGCTAACTTGTGTCGGCTACGTGTAATTACTTCGAGTTTTGATTGGCTCACTCCAGTTGCCTCCATCCTTTGTGATTGGCCAGATTAATTACTTAATTTGGTTTTGGTTTTACGATACTCGGTTGAAAATTGCTCTATCTCTCACAATCAATTCGAATATAGATAGGAACATTTGTCATTTTGTTGATAGAAAATAAATTTGAATGACAAAAAATGATTTCAGCACAGCTGGTCCACGGTCTCACTTGGCGAAAAGGTACCTAGTCAGTTTACTTTACCGCTTATCAGTTAAAATATTGTTCAGGCAGACTTACTTTCATTTTCACTGAAAGTCTAATCTTTTCTCAAGGTTTGTCCTGAAAAAGAAGTTTAAGGTGACTTCTTATTATTTAGCTCATGCATCTTGTTCCTTACAAATTATCACAACTCATATATAAAGAGATAACCTGTTGTTTAGCAACGTACATGTATAGCCACAGATGGGCAGATTAATTTTAATATAGAGTTCATGCATTTACGTGCATTGAGAGAAAACATGCTAAGTGTGAGAGTGCGTTGGTGGGTGCGTGTATGAAGTTGCGGATTGTGGGTGTAGGCATGTTAGCAAATGTTGTGGCCATGTTGTTGTTGGTAAGCAAAAATAGACCTCAAATGAATAGAGGGGGTAAGTTTCTAAAGAAACTGTGGTGCTGCGTCGGTGGGAAGTATAACAATATAATTTGGTTTTATCAACTGGGTTGATAATGTCAATTGGCCACCGTAAAGAGATTCAAGAGCTGACGTTTCGAGCGTTAGCCCTTCGTCGGATAAAATAAATAAAATAAAATAAACCTCCCTTGACAAGGATAATAAATTGGTGCAAATTTGCCACTTGATCGATACGCGCCTACAACTTGTACATGTAGTGTAGGGTTTCGTTGTTTAATGATCGCTTTTTTGGACAGAAGCCGGCTTCTCTACCGCCAATCCCAGGAGTGATGAATTGGAGCAGAATTCCGAGAGCTTACACTTTTCATTTAATTGTAATAGCAAAGAGAAAAATTAGAGAAAGTCAATGTTATCGCGATGCCCTCTTTTTTGATTAATTTGTTTGCGCCAGGAAACATTTATCTTGGTAGTCATGAGTCATGTCGCTTGGTCACTTGCTCATTTGACGCAGTCGCTTAATTTAATTCATTTTTTGTTTCCTAAAATTTTAATATGTGCTTTGCAAAAGAAAAACCCCCCCAAAAAACAAAATATTTCCTCGCCATAACTGATGCCTTAATTTTAGATTTCTAATGTATTTTTTAAAATACTTCAATACTTCCAGACTTTCTGTAATTTTAGATTTTTACGGTATTTTAGATTGTTTAAATGCAAATCTAAACTCTTAATGCTGTGTATTTTTAGCCACGAGATCATGAGCACCAGACTTTTTATTATAATATTTTAACTAACTTTAATACCAGCAAAGTTTCTGTAAAATACTAGATCACCAAGAAATCAAACACTGCAAAAATGAATGACTATATTTTCTACTAATACTGAGATCGTTCACCTACCTTCAGAATATTCTCTGATCGTGTGGTAAATTTCAGTTTCAATATTTCTAGATCGATCGCGAAGATGGCGTCCTTCTCCTGAAGTGAAGAAGACCTGAAGAAAAAAAGAAAACACGTTCGGTATGTTAGGTACACTTCTATTTTAATTCAAGGAAACGTTAAAATTGTTACGTCTCAAATATCCCGGCCTACCTGCCTTTTCTCTTTTCAGCTTTCTGCTCAAACTAAAACTGAAGAGAAACGACAGTTATTAATAGGTGAGTGAGGATGTGAAACAAATTGCTGTTTGAATTTCTCGACAGAGGATTGGTTGCATTGAAGTGGTCACTTATAAAGATGATTTGTAGTTTATGACAAAACAATTATTTTAAAGTCTTAATTTTGTCATTTTTTAAGCCGATCTATGAATAGTCACCAACCTCTCCATTTGATTTGTCTACGAACTCGTAAGCAAGCACTGCTTCTGTTTAACAACAAACATTTCCTAGCAATTAAATTTAAATGTGACCCATTTTTTATCATTATTTTCCGTTTGTAGTGATGTATTTTGATAACATTGTTTTATAAGACTGAAACGTTTTGTTCCGTTTTCTGTAAAGAAAGGCAATTATTGTGAAAGTTTGAAATCTTATCTTTCTCATTGTTCTTAACGGCCCAAGTCAGCCTCCGCCATTTTCGATGCCATCGAATTATCGAAATTATGGAAATATTCAGTGATCTATATTTTGTTTTGACACGCTCCGCGTAAAATATAATAGTCTTTCGCATGCAAACAATAACATAGGGTCCCTTTATATAAGTTGAAAAGCAATATATAGTGTGGATAAATTTTCAATTTTTGTTAAGTATGTTTGTGAATCAGATAATTCTCTTGAATTCCAAATGACCACGACGTAATCGGCTGAATGGGATCAAAATCCGAATGGTGGCATCAATATTTTGTCTATTGGCCTAAACTGTCGTCATTGCCGTCAATTGTATCTAATATTTGCTTTTTAGTTTTGACGATGCACCCTTACTTATTTACTTAGTCAGTGAATCACTAAGTAAGTAATTCGTCGCAATTAAATTTGTGGCATCGTTATTTTCCCGGGATTTATAAAATAAAACTGTTAAATCTGAATCTGGGCCATTGAGTGCAACAGTTTGCCTCGTTTGACACGGTGAATTTGTACGCCGTCGCAGTAGCACTTGTTTTGGACACAGCCCACAAGAAGCAACTTGTCACAGTCTTGTGACTTGTCAGGGTCGTTAGACTAAACTTTTTTGTGTGCTCCGAAAGCAAAATGTCACTGCATGCAGAGAATCTCCTGAATCTCCCTCTTAAAAACCACCTTCGTAGCGAAGAGAAAAAGTATAAGTGAAGTAGCACTGATTTAAATTTAATTTGCTTAATCGCTAAATAGGCCATATTCGTATTCTCGCATTAGCCTCCATTTGAAGCTAGGTCCAATCCAATACCGAAAATGCAAATATGGCCTATTGCTGTCAATATTCTGTTGTATCACGTGACCCAAAAACGGATGATGCAATAAAACGGAAAATAAAGGCCAGAGCCCAGGATGTTGAAGGCTGTCATTATTTTTTTAGTAATGAAGAGTTGTCACCGATGTCTCTCTAATGTCTAAAAGCAAACTTTTGATTTAATTTAACGTAAGCTACAAATGATTGATTGGCGGTTTTGAATGGAATTCAACACACGCTACGTAACAAAACGATGCAGGAATCCTAGCGTGTGAAGCTAGCGCTCATTCTCCCAGAACAGTTTCTCTTCTCATTCTCCACGTTTTTTATTGTGCCTGTTGAACAGACAGAAGGAGAGTTGAAAATACAACGCGCAACGGAGTATTGAAAATGTGATGAAACACTGTCTCGAGTGTTGGATATATCTTCTCAATCGAAACTAAAACTACGGAGAAAACGAAGATATAAAATCGTAAAAATCTATGCTAATTAAGATCACATTTCAAAACCACGGTTACGGTTCTGATTTCCTTCAGTTTTAACGTGATGAATTATTAATGAGTTTGAGAAGGGACAACTCAACCCATCAGTAAATATCTTGATTTCTCCTTTTAATTTTAAGTCGCATATTTATCATCTTTTGAAAAATCTTTTTAAGTGCAATAATCGTAACGCTCGATCGGAAAAGAACGCCATAAACTAATTCACGATAATTTTTAATTTCCTAAATTCAGAGAAATATCTGCATCAATCTATTATTGGATATTTCCGTTTCTATGACCAACAGTGTTTTCTCTGGCGAAATATACGGTTGGATTTGAATGGATATTTTCTCATAAGCATTCAAAATTATATCGTAGATTCCTTTTCTAGTCTTCGATTATGAAACATCATCCAGTATTTCAGTTTAGTTTTTTTTTTTACTTTTTATGATATTTTCACCGCTAAGTCGCATTATTTTTACACAACTGAAAAACTCCATATACTTATTCGCACGACCGGGAATTACCTGTAATAAGATTTTGATTTCACTTGCCAATACGGACTGCAAACAATAATGTGTTCTAATTACTTGTTATCAAAATTTCTCAGCATGGTTTTAAAAAAATTGATTAAAACCCTGTTAATTTGCTTTCGAAAAATATTGCGTGGCAAAAGGATTTATGAGGGAGGTAAAAGAGCTTTTATTTAAACACGCAGAAAAGTCTTACTGAAAACCTTTTTCTTCTTTGATGTTTTCGGGACGTGATGAATGCATTAATTGCTCATTTGCTATTAACTAAGAACATTATTGGAAAATTTCATTACCAGCGAGAGGAATAAAAATTATTTTGTTAAGCTTATTTGTATATTTAGCAAATCTCTCTCTTGTCAATCATAAATAAAAATTGGAAAGATATGTTTCCTAGCAAAACATGACGGATAAGTATCGAAGCAAAACTATCTGACATGCACTCGTGTAATAAAATAAAGCCTTGGACGTTTAAACCTCTAGAGACGAATTCACTGTCGACTTTTCTCCCGGCTGGATTTTTAAATATTGATGCCGTGTAATTAAAACAGGGATTGTCGTAGAGTTTGTAAATAATCGTCTATTATTTCTCTTAAGATGTAAATATAATTTAATATTACCCAATACAGGTCTTTTGAAATCTGGCGTTCAAAGGTCCAGGCGGGAGGGAAAGCTCATTTTGCTTTGATTTGGGACCGTCAGAAACAGAGCTCATAGAACTTAGGTAAGCTACAAAATACGAATTGTTTTCGGCCTGCTTTGGTTTTTGCGAGACTTTTTCTCAGGAGGAAGTAAAGGAGGAGCAGTCTATAACCACTTATCAAACCAGCTAGCTACCAGGCTAGCCAGCTATCAAGCTTTTTTTATATTTCAGGCTTTATGTTTTGCTCTGAACTAGCTTCCTGACCAGATTAACCACTAACAGTGAACTAATTAGAAGGCAGCATACGGCAGCCTTCGATATTTTGGCTCCAATGTGACGTAACACGTAGGACGGTTCCTAAATGCGCCCAAGAACACAATTACAACAAATGTAACCTGTTTACATCATTCTAGGCTTTTATCTTAGTAGAGCACATACTGCATGAGGTGTGTAGATTTTGAAATTTGGTGTTCGTTGTTGTAGAACATGATAAAACTGAACCTCGAGTTTTATAAATTAATGCTGCCTGTTTTGAGTTGTAACAAACACGAATGTACGTTTCCTATGTAAGCTAGAGAACGCTTCCACTAAAAACCACACTACGGTAGGAAACGAACCTTTGAATAAAGAAATTAAAAGGGAGGAGGATAGGAAGGTACAAAGAAGCAACAAAGCCAACCTTTTTTTCATATCCGGCTATTAGCTAAATTCTTTTAGTATTTATTATAATTATATCTATTTCAGTAACAGAAAGAGACCGAGTTTTGTATGAGCAAAATAATAGCCAATGAGGCACAGCCGTAGTCTAACTGTAATTAGTAAAAATCTACTAGTATACTAATGCAAATGCCGCAATCTGACTGGCTGAGCTACTGCACACTATCAGCCATTAGAGTGCAGTGGTTGAAGGTCGTCTGCAAAATGCGACGTATTCGCGCTTTAGCAAAGTTTCGCAGTAAGATTTAGAATTTTTTAGCGACACATGAAATCTCGAGCTCATAATCTAATTGTCAAAAATAGAAAATGATACGAGAACCAATTAGATTCGCGGATTTCCAATGAAACACGACTGATGAGTTTCTATTGATATTACAGGAAAAATCAACTAGCTTCCGTTTCAAGCTAATTAAAATAAAGCGTTTATACCTTTGCTATTATAATTATTTTATATTTAAAGCGTAAAACCAAGCTATTAACGTGACTAGAGACAGTTTTGATGATTTTTTCTCTTTTTCAACGTTTTACTTATGTTATCGAAATCATGAATAATGCGCCATTCAGGAAGACAGATACGGTCGCATTTAAGCGGCCTCTCGCCCAAAATTTTGCACTATTTATGGTTTCGTTGACCTAAGTTGTGTCTGTCAGTTCCTGATAGTAAAACCACTATGAAAGTCAGGAGTTAAAACTTTATAGAAAAGTTAATTTGTGCAATCAAAGGGCAATAACAAAATTATTCTAAAATAAACGAGTGGTTTGAAAATAACCCAAAACGGACGGCAGAAAACTCACCCAACGCTACATGTAACCACTGCTTTTCGAAAACCAGGAATTGAAACGCAATTTCTCCATTTGTAGTTTCAGTGCCAGTGTATAGAGGTAAAAAGATTAGAAAGCGAAACTTACCAGTGAGAGAGTGAAGTGGGACATTTTACCGGTAGAACCTTCTCTCAGTTAAAAACGATATCTGTTCCTGGTTTTATTGTCTGATCTCCTTTGCAACCACAATTTACGACTTGACTAAGAACACGTTGAGCTTGCATTGCTGTCAAATTATTCTTTTGTTCAATCCGGCCACTCGTTACATATAAAAATTAGTTACTAGGAGAATTTGACTGAAGCTAGGATGAGAAAGATATTGGTTACTTTGTGGTAGATTTAAATCTTTGAAAAAGACCTTGCATGTTTATGAAATATTTCTTAGAATAACGAATATAAGGAACTTGGGTTAAATCCCGGTTACTCTTTTAAGCCGGGATTGCATCATGCCCTCGTGTTGGCTCAATTTTTTCAGTCTTTGGCCTTCAACGGAAATTGATCACGCGTGAAAAGACAATAGGGAGCTTAAGCAAACCACGACGGCACTGACAGCAACGTAAACGAGAACGTCGCTGAACAAAAGATTTAATGAGCAGTAGAATAGCTCTGTACGTGCGCTATAGTTCTTTGTACATTTCTTTGCCGTCCTCCGCAAAACACCAACGTGAAATGACCAAATTCTCAGTACTTTGGAGAACGTGAACCTCGACGGCTAAATGTGATTTTCTGTTTGAAAATAAACGTCGTCTTATATTTTGTACAAGAACTACCTTTGGAACTTTCAAATTAAAAGCGATAGATGCACCGAATACAACATGTACAAGGAAATTGCGAGATTCGTGCGTAAAATTTAAATTTATTTTTAAGCAGGCGTCGTCCTTGCCGTCGCAGTCATCATTGCTAATAAGTTTATAAGTTTAATTGCTTTTTGGCAGCTTGCGCTTTCCTGTGAGTCTGTTTGACCACTCAAGGCAAGTTAACACGCAATTTGAACTTGCTCGTGCGATTTCTTCCTTTTTTGTGCATCACACAAAGTATTACAAGACTGGTTCACTACAATACAGATTACTAGGAGATAAGTTATTTTGCGTATTAAGATATTCCTAACTTGAAAAAGTATTTGAAAGTGCCCATTTATTTTTAAGAGTGCTTTTCGATATGATATTTAAATTTGAGATAACGCGCGTACGCGCGTCGCGCGACCTCTTTCGCCTCAACCGGTTTAGCCAAGCTCAAATAAAACAGATCAAATGCGTGGTTTTGCGCATCGTATTTCGCGATCGCCATGTTATCGAATGAAATAACATATATATCTTCTTGTCTCCATGATGTATCTTGTCGAGAAAAAATTATATTGGTTACATTCAGTTTGGAGTGTGGTAGTCTTCACTGACTAAGAGTGCAAATACCATTATATATTTTTATTGTTTTTATTACTGTAACGGGACGAAAATTAATAACTTTAATTTGCTTGCATTAATATTTATACTTATCTTTCTTTTGTTATTAAGTTTTGTTATTTTGTTTCCAAGGAGTCTCTATGGCTGTTTATGGCCTTAGCAAGAATTTATGCGCTGCAGGGAAATTATTAAACTAACAGATAAGTCAGCCGGGCTCATTCGGTATTAAGAATTACGTACTGTACCGTAATTGAACTGGCATTTTTCGGTTTTCAACAGACAGTATTTTTGAAGCTGGCATAAAATTCGATTTTAGAAAGAGGCCACCGAGAGAGGACAAGTGACTAAACAAGTCTGTATTCACGGTGCTAGCCGTGAAAGAAAGGTTTTTATTTCCATTGTTGACAAAATTGTATGTTTTTCGTAATAGGATCAGACTCGTATGCGTTAGTAACTGCATACTAATTAGTTACTAAACTGCCAATACTGAGCTATAATTTTACCCGATTTTTCATTTAGAGGTCATTTTTTATAGGGGAAGGGGGGTTACTGAGTTGCCGACAAAAGCGACATGGAGAAATAAACTGAAAACATGGAGAGCGTACCGTCAGGTATAATTACATTGAAATCATTACACTGACACTTCTATTTCAGGGCGACTCATTGGCATTGGCTTGTTGCAGTGAAAATGAAAGTAAGTCTGACAGACTAAATCAGGAAACAAATACGTCATATGTTATACCCTCCATACTGAATAAAGTGAACCAAGAGAAAATATGGCAAAAGAAAGGGACTCTCAGGGCGTTGCTGGCATTTTGTCAATTCCGTAAAAGTCTGTTTACCATTTTCTTTGTTTTTGGAAGACATTTTCATCGACAAAACCGGCGTATCACCGCTAAGGTCCGCCAAGTACGCCGTAGCAAACGGAATTTTGTTTTCTCTCCAAACATCAGATCGAAATTCTTCCAAACCCAAGTCTAAAAATAACTTAAATGGAATTGACATATCCCCAAGCCTTAACTGAGAGTTTCTTGCTGTCCCCTCATTTTCTCTTGACTAAACTTAATTTTCTCTTGACTAAACTTAATTTAAGGAAGTACACCGCAGTCGCGCATGTCCGTGGCATGAAAGGAAATTTCTGTAAGTTGATTATTACATGTAAAATATCTAGATGGAATGAAAATGATCCTAAATATATTGAAATAATGTTGCGTGATAGATATATTTGTTTTATCAAATTCAGGTGATTTCAGTGGTCAGCGTTGTTTTCTTGGCAGCATGCGCAGTGTCTGGTGATCCACCTGGCCCACTCAAGGTTGGTAATAATAGGAGTTATAATAATAATAATAATAATAATAATAATAATAATAATAATAATAATAATAATAATAATAATAATAAAATAAATTTCATTTGGAACGACAGGCAGAAGCATTTCTCGTAGCGTTTGTGAACCATTCTTTTCTTCTTTATTCACTCTAGGAATCGAGGGGTCTCGATGGGAATTCAGTTCAACAAACAAGGGCAGGTAGTGGCTTGTATTACCAGTACCGTGTGTAATTGCGTTCGACGTTAGAAGAACGCAAGCCTAATCGCGTGCTTTGCATAAATTAATCGAGAATTCTGTTTCTTTGCCTCGCTTTCATTACTGGTCTCGATTCGTAAGGGAAGACGAGCATTAACATGTAGCATTCTTGTGAGAAATAAGACAGTTGTTTCGACGCAGCGTTCAAGCACTCGCGCTATCAACCAAATTAAAGCTAATTGAAGCAGTCGAACGCACTCTCGTAATCGCTGATTACGCATAGTGTGAGGATAAATTCGGATTGTTCCTTTTGTGTTCTTGGGTGAAACGCTTGTTCATGTTCTTGCAGGTACTTAAATTACACGTAGAATCTATGTTTGAGCCTCATGACCCACTACGCCACCACTTTTCCGGCAGCATTTACGGAAAATTAAAGCTGGCGGCTTAAGTAGTTGGGATTTCAGCAACTTAAAGTTGGCTTAAACGTTTTAGTTTCTTTAAGCAAACTTTGAGTGTAAATCTGGCGTGAAGAGGAGCGTTTTAAAAGTACGCCGTAACAAACAGAATTTTGTTTTCTCTCCAAACATCAGATCGAAATTGGCGTGAAGAGGAGCGTTTTAAAAACGTAAATGAAGTGTAAAGCTGCTTAAAAAAAATAAAGACGTTCACGCCAACTTTACGTTGGCTTTACGCTGCAGTAAAGTTAAATTTTCATGCTGCGTAAAATTCTACGGTTTATGTGAAATGATAAAGCAAATGGGACTAGGCGTATTCCCCGTACTCCCCCCTCCCGGTCTCCCCCATCCCACACCTTTAGGGTCTCAGGATGTGATGCTTGTCCAACATAAAGAACGCAAACGCAGTGTCCCTGTGGGAGATCGAAGCTGGGCCAATCGATCTTGACTAAAGCGCACTAGCCATAAGACAACCGTATCTCCCATGGCTCGGTTGGCAGGTTAAAACCATTCTTAATACTTTTCTCTTATTTTTAGTCCCTGACAATTATGAACCTTTGGGCTGCTACAGTCTCAAGCAATTGAAGAAAGAGAAAATCCTCGGTAAGCCAGCTTACAAGAAGGCTAAAGTCACACCAACATCGTCTCCCGATCAGTGCATTTCGGAAGCCAGGGACAACAACTACGAAATCATTGGAATCCAGAAGATAAAGAACAGCATTATTTGTCGAAAAGGAAACGAAGACAAATGGAAGTCGAACGCCTCTATTAAGAAACTGGACAAGAAAAAATGTAAAAACGATTTTGGGTCCAAAAACACCATATTCATTTACCGGAAAAGCCAAAATGCAGGTAAAAAATACAGTTACAAACTAGAAAGTTAATCAAGGTCAAGAGAAATCAACGGAATCCCTTAAGGAAATAAATTTCCATAGTATTTTGTTTTACTTAGAGAAACAATTTCAATTACCTTTATTTAAACAGTGCTACTCCATCAGATTTAGAGCCATTTTTAATCCCATGCCAGTAGGACTGAGTGGAGTCCAATTCGGCCTGTAATGATACCATTGATTAACAGAATCTGATCGCACGAGTCCCGCGTAGCGGGAGTTCGATTACTAGGAGTATAATTACAAACCGATCTGAAGTCATGTTTGCCATTTACAACTTAAATTAAACACGAGGAACATTTAGAAAAGTTGGAACCAGTTAATGATTTATCATCGCTATGACAAACGAGCCATCTTGGGAACTGAAGGTTTTAGCCTAGCGGGAATGTTATTGAGTATAGTCCAAAGCGCACACTGCCACTACGCTATGTTGCCTGCTGTGATCAGAATAGAGATAGTCTTGAAAGAGTGACTACTGACAGCGAACCTAAACACTATTTGTTTCATCGAGTTTTTTTAACTTCTACTGTTAAAGATCCTTATTCTACCTATCGCAAACTTTACTTACTTCTTATAGGGATCAACCAGCAGTGCATGTTTGAAAACAAAGTAATTAACGAAGGAGAAGCTGCCGAAATGTACCATAAGACAGATGATGAGCTGAACGCCTATTGTCAAGTTTGTGAGTGCTTACAAGGAAAGTTTCAAGATTGCTATAACTACACATGTGAAGTTGGATTTCTCAGGCAAAGCTGCCCGGAGATTATCCACCCACCCGATGAATGCTGTCCGATCTGCAAACCGTACCGTAAGTAAATCAACCCATATGCTCATACATTTTGACTTGACTCCAGTTTTTTCTTTTTCTTTTTGCCGGTTTGAATCAGATTATTAAGCAGTCAGGGATCAAACCATGATCTGGAATTCCTGCTTAAATGAATGAATTATAATTAAGCAGTAAACATGGGAGCCAACCAACGAACGGAGTTAAATGAATGAATGAATTAACGAATGAATTCTTTGATTGATTATTTCAGGTTGCAATCATCGAAAGACGGGCCAAACATGGTTTGAGCATAAAGGCAATAATTGTTTGCACTGTGAATGCCTGGCTGGAGATAATGCAACTTGTAAAAAGGTTAAGACATTCTGCCCAGCAGTGAGCTGTAAAGACCCTGTCATCCCCGAGGGAAAGTGCTGCCCATACTGCGGTACTGTTGAACTATCCTTTGTTAGTTTGGACACCGTAAATCCTATATTGTGTTTCCTCTGTTATAAGCTAGCCCCTTTAATAAGCCACCTCACTTTAAAGAAGTTACGTCACAATATTTTGGATCATTTTTTGTGACGAGCTAAATTACTCTAAAAATGTAGGAAACCTAAAACTAATAGTTTATTAAGGAAGAAAAACAACAAAGAGGTGATACTAAACCAAAAAGGAACGATGATGGTTGAGGATGGAGAAAATTGAGACGGATTGCAAATGACGATTTTGAAAAATTTAGGCTAAATTGTTCAAAATGCACGAACCGTGACGTAACTCCTTTAAAATAAAATGATTAAAACACCACCCTCCCCCCGCCTTTTTTAAACCACCCTCACCCCTACGCCATCAGCCTCTATGTGAGTCACTCAAGTACTATGATATATTATATCTTGGAATTTTGGCCTGCAACATGATTATATATCGTGTACTGATTAGACAGATGATTTTAGTGTAATCACGCCTTACATACAAGACTGTTTGCATAGACAGTGTATAGACCATTCCGAGAAGTGAATTTTAAAGGAAAATATTGCAGATATCACACCAACTATCAATCAATCAATACTTTATTTGTCCACGTTACGTCTAGGAGCTCATGGAGCTCGTTCTGATGGTCGAGACTTAATTAAATTAAACATTGTTATTACTTATATAAAGTAATCCGTTCCACAGCTGCGCACAATGTAAGTAAAATGTTTTTGCACAAAATTGCATGTTGAAGTAATAAGCCACCCCTCGAAAGCACCTGAAATAAATTAGCCACCCGGGTGGCGTTAAAGCACATAAATACGTTGCGTCCTATCGTCCCACAGTTAGCTTTTTCAGCCAGTTCCTAGTAATGAACTGAAAGGAAATAGCTGGATGTTCAGAGAGAAAAATGCATTGTTAAAGTGCTAACAAGATGAAAAATGTTGTTCTTGTTCCCTTTCGATTCCGATTTTATATTTCGCAAGAATGCACCATGCCAATTATTGCGCCTATCGGAATTTTGGACGTGTTCGTTCGATGATTTTACCAGCTCAACGGCTACGAAAAGGAAATTGTTTTTTTTTTCAGGCATATTATGAATAAAAAGTCTAATAAATATATTTCTCATGACCTTTATCTTTTCTCATTAGAACCAAAATCCACCACTCAACCATTTTTCACGATCAAGATGACAGAGGAAGCGCCGACTCCAGACTTTCCATTTCCATTCTGATTGTGGGCCTGACTTGAAGCGAAGCCATTAAGGTAAGTGAAGGAACAATGTTGCTGGTGTAATTTTCTTTAAGGAAGAAACTGTTTGACAGTCTTGAGAAAAGCAGAGTTCTGGAAAGCAAATAGTTCGGCCTAAACCATCATGGATACCCCTCGATAAACGTGGCAGACAACTACAAATTGACTTTATAAAAGTTAGTGCTCCTAACAAAGCTTTTTTTGTTTCAGTTTCAGATGCAATTCAGGCATGGGAGAATTGTTCTTATCGATTTCGCCAAACCACGCATTGATGTTATGTAACCAATGAAGTATTAAAACATATTATTCATTCTATATATGTAAGCAGTAAGTCAAAGGAATAAAGGTATTGATCAACTTGAAGTACACAGTCTTAATCTGATCAGTTTCTGGTGAGGTCCAGTATAAATTGCAGGCATTGCATAGCCGAATACAAGAAAAACTTAAGATGCGTTCTGACTCAAATCATGATGGACGGCTAGGCCACGCTGTTCAATCCTAGAAATGAAAATTTAAGAAAAAACATACTCAATAAGGAAATCTCAGGTCTATAATGCTCAAGGACGATTTGTGGAAAAAACTGACAATGATAATCTATGATAAAATCATAGCAATTTTCTAAATTATGCACATGCCGTCAATTAATTTCAGATAAACTGTCATTAAAAAAATAACAGTAAGTTAAAATAAATTCCGAGCAAAAATTGCAGAGGTTACGTCCAAAAAGTCAGTTTAATTTTATATTTAAAAATCCAAGCCTCTTAAATATGTTCTTGACATCGTCGGGCCAAATAGTTCCGATTCAAGGTCGTGGTTTCATAAACGGAAAAGTAAGTACATCGATCATATGCGGTTAAGGTGGTATCATTGGAAAATTCTTATGAAAACATCCAAGGTTATCGGGTGGTTAATTTGTATCGCTTAAGTAAACCCAAAATAAAGCATCTCAGAAGATTGACACTTGTCAGTTATGAAGAAGGTTAGCCAATAAGAAACTACCGTGTTCTTTTTCCCCGCCTATAAACCACCCGGGGGCCTTTCACTTCGCCACAATTCTGCATGTGCACTTCGCGACAACGAAAGACACTTCCTATGCTTATCGAGTTGAGCTGCAGCAAAGCAAGGTAAGTACTTTCGTTTATATCATTAACATCACTTTAAAAAGCAGTTTGCTTTGCGACCATCCTTTTTTCACAGTCTTTACACAGCGGTTGATTTTATACATTTCATAAATTCAAAACTGGAGGGCATGCATGAGAAGTTTGCCGGTCATAACCTCACCTCAATTCAGCTTTAGGAAAGACCCCAGTAAAAGGTGGAATAGTTTTGTTATGCTGGTTGGTCTCACGACACTTGTCTTTAGTTTTGTAATGCCGATCAGGGAAACAAGACTGTAACACTTTCGCAACCGGTAATCAATTGTAAAAAAAGATCATTTACGACAAGCTGATGTGAAAACATGAAATAGATCTGTACGCTACATTATCATAAATTTTTCTTTTTATCTAAACCTAGTGCAAATTTGAAATGTGATCAATCTGTAACAAATTGTTCACGAGCAGTTTTTTAGGCAGTCCGTGCAGCTCCGTGTTCGCTGTTCGGATTTCATGCATGTTGTGTGTGCGCTACAGACAAATAGACATAGGATTGTACTAACAAGGAGCAATATAGGCAATATAAATAAACACGATTAAAAGAGCTAGCTCGGTCAAGGATGCCACAGTTTGAAAAGTTTCGCCTAAATTTTTCAAATTTGTCAATTACAATCCTTCTCAATCTTCCTCATTCAAAGCCATCCTTTTTTCTTCCTAGTTTTTGGTGCATTTTCGGTGTTTTTCTACCTTAGTAAACTACTATTTCAAGGTTTCCTTTGATTGAAGGCAATTTTATACATTGCCGAATGTTGACTTTTTTCATGGTGACTGTATCTCTTTAAGCAAAAAGGACAAGAAACTTGTTTCAATCGGTTACATTAACGTAGCATGTTTTAAAGCAGTTTTAAGCTTAGGAAAGCTGTTTTCAGTTTTTCATTAAAATGGAGACCAATTTCAATTTGGTATCTCTTTCATGATCAGCTGTAGATCTCTGTGGAGATGTATAATCACCTGTCATTAATATATGCATAATCATTTATTTATCAAGTGGCTTTAAAAAATTGGATCTTAAGGTTTTTATTGAACCCACCAGCGGCGATTTTTCTATATGGTCAAATATCTAGAATTTGTTTAACTTTATACCTGGAAGAATTATAAATTATCGCGGTACATGCTGTCGTGCTTGTTTTTCACTTAAATTGCTTACGCATTTATGCATGCTTTAGATCGCAATCCAGTTTTCTCTCAAAATGGAATGCAGAATACAATTTAAAGATCGATTGGTCTATTTAGGGAATTTGAAAAGCCGTACCCGATTAAACAATTAATTTACGTTGCTCCTACAAATTTCAATTAGTAACTCCCTCAATAAGCTTCAAGCGTGCGTTTAATATTTTCACTATCTGTACTTTGTTAGCTATCGTTTTACATCGCTTTTAAACCATTATTTGAGGTCTTATGTGTATTTTTAAATGATTAATCATTTTGTATGTGACACGGATCCGGTGATCAATTTCAGTTAAATTAATTAATCATGCAGGTTATTGTGACGCTCTCAGCTAACTGTTTTGAGAATTCATGTATTAATTCCAATTTTCCTTTTTTCCATTTTTCTTGTTTTCTATGACAGCACGATATTGCAAATCCGATTCGTGATTAATCAAATCGCAGTGTTACCTTCCAGTGTTTTTCATTCATTACCCTCTGCTACAAGGAACTCTGTAGATTTTAGCAATTTTAAAACTCAAGCGAGGAAGTATCTGATAAATAGGGCAAATGCACGTTTGATTTCTTGATTTGTACATATTCTTAATTATTTTTAACTTTTGTTTTTGCGCACCTTTCAGTGGAAACACTGTAATAAAATCATTATTATTATTATTTATTATTATTATTATCATTATTATTATTATATGAAAACTTAATTTAACATTAAACGATGCTCTTGAAATATGTGCGTGGCAAATAAACTTCTGCACGTTTCTGCTGTCGCACAGGGTTATATATACAAGATAGAAAGAAATAAAATGTATGCCTCTTCTTCTCTACAGATGTTTCTAACTGTCTGTTTGTTACTTTTTGGAGTGGAAATGGTGTTGAGTAATCCCTTTCAGGTATTAAATATAATTAAATTGGATTAAACGGCGTACAGAGGCCAACACCAGTTGTAGGTCTTATAGAGCGAGGTGTCCGTTTTAGAGGTTCTCAGTGGGGAAAATAACCGGTAACCATAAAAAATATTAACCGTAAAAATACAAACTATAGAAAAATAAAGCATCAAAGATCTCTTGTCAAGAATTTGATGGGTGTTGGTTTTCATATGAAGTGGTACAAAGAACACGAAGGATGCTACTCTTAATTCGGTCGGAAGTGACTGCCGAATGTGTAGAACGATTTGAAAGACGTTTTGAAAGTTCTGACTCCGCTCTTTATCCGTACGTCTTTAATATGCAATTGATCCAAAGACCGCTAAAAATCAATTACACAACATAGGAAATTCATTTTTAACTTTAAAAACCATGTGAATTAATTTTTAACCCTTCTGCTAACCGTAACGGAAAGAAATTAACCGTTAACCGTCAAGCCACCACCCTACTTGAGACGTTCATTTTTCGGAGAGTTGCTTGCAATGCCACGGTAGAATACAACTGACGAGAATTGATCAAAAGTTTAGCTCCGGGATTAGACGTGTGTTAACTGATGCCTTAGATATGCAAAATTCACTGATGACGGAGAAATGGGCTACTGTTTTAGAACTTCGTCAGATATTTTTACTGATATATGTAGCTGAGATTCCAGCACCCGGCCCCCTCGACACATCCTGAGCATATTGACTCCTTACATTCCTGTATGTAGCACTTTACGTAAAAAAAATTCACATAAACTTTCAACAATCGTATTTTATTAGATTTAATTTGTATTGTGTATCGACTAGACGTAATAGACCTTTTTCGCTTGGGCGGTTTTGTTTGCCCCATTTCAGACCATATGATAATACTCTTGAGAATTCTTGCTTTCAAATTTTCAAATATTTGCGTGTATATGAATAAATAACTTTTGGATGGACAAAATAACAATTCTCTAGAGAATGTATTGGGAAAACAAACACGCCCAAGCGAGAAAGGTCTTTTGAGCGAACTGTCCAAGAAATATGGGTTTATTTTATTTTAGCTGTTTTTTTTTTATTGCCAGGTAGTAACAGATCCTGAGTCCCATTTCTGGTTAAAGGATGAAGAGCGTAAGATGTAACATGGGATAATATGTGTTTTGTATTCACAGTCGATGATGTAGTAGTCTAATTAATGGTTAGCGAGCTAGGCTTCGGATCGAGATCTGGATTCGCGTCTTGACCCGATCGTTATAATAAAATCTTCGGTGAAAAATTTTACTCGCAATGTGCCACTTAACGACATTCGCGCAAAAACATTCTAACATTGATTTTTTTTCTGAGACTTTCACCACGTGCACTGAGATAATGAGTTACTAATGTTAACGCAGCGGCTTCTGGCCCTTTGTTTTTCCTTAGCGCGCGCGCACGATGCATGACGAGGCGTGCAACACCAATTAATTGCACAGTAACGATGCTCATAAAAAAATTAGCGCGAACGTCCTTAACGTGCAGCCATGGCATGGAAATCGCAAAACTAGTCAGACTCATGGACTTACTTTTTTATGCATCCATCAAGGGCGTAGCTAGGGAGGGAGGGGAGGGGGGAAGGCGTGAGCCCCCTCCATGAAACTTTTTTAAGTAAGCAACATACAATATTTAGGTGGCGACATGAAAATCTTGTGAACACCCATCATGGTTTTTAAAAATCATGGCTACGACCCTGTCCATACTTCCAGTCATACGCTCAGTTGCTTCATTTTGCAGAAACCGAGATAAGCTCTGATGGTGGAGTTGATTAGGACTTTTTTTTTTTTATTATTAATTTTTATTGATTTGAAGTTGCATACATTTTTCCACGAACAAACATAATTCACATTAACAGATAAACACGATACATCATATATTTACAAACACACCCCAAAATTCCTCTTAACTCCCTTCTGCTTCTAAATATAATGACTAGTACAGCGCAGCAACAACACGAGATTCTTTATACTTCTCAAACTCATTAATAATTCATCGAGTTAAAACAAAGAAAATCATAACCGTGAAGGAGGTTTTGATACCCGATCTTAATTAGCATAGATTTTGACGATTTTATTTCTCCGTTTACTCCTTGGTTTTTGTTTCGATTGAGAAGATATATCAAACACTCGAGACAGTGTTTCATCGGCTATCCAAACACCTCGAAGTTCATTAAAAATACTCCGCTGCGCGTCGTATTTTCAACTCTCTTCTCGGTGTTTGGATATCCCGATGAAACACTGTCTCTCGTGTTTGATATATTACATCTAGTTGGTTTTATACTTGGCCCATTTCATATTGTGAGCTTTTAGTTTATTATTTGATTTTGCGATCATTGTCTCAAGCTGGTGAATCATTTTAATTTTCGAGTTAAACACTTTAATTGAAGGAAGAGACTTGTTCTGTCGACAAGAATATAAATACTGTTTAGCAATTATTAAAATATGATTAATAAATAATTCGTCTTCGCATCTTAAAATACCAAACATTATATCTTTGTCAGAAAGGCGTTCTATCTTTACCCCTTGACTATCAAACCATTTTATAACCTCAGCCCAGAAAACCTTAGTATAACGACAACAAATGAAAAAATGCTCCAGGGATTCGTTCATTTCACCACAAAGGGAACACGCCGGAGATGGAATAATACCAATTTTGTTTAAGAATGAATTTTTGACAAGACACCTGTTAAGTAATTTGTATTGGAATTCACGCGATTTTGTGTCCAAGGAAGTACGAAATGGCAAGCTGTAAATGTCTTTCCATTCTAAAACATCATTAACAAAATGGGTATTAAAATTCAGTTGGGCAGTCGGTGGGATGATGATTCTATTTCGAAGTTCTTTATATACGGTCTTTGAAACGACTGTTTCGATTAACACATTTTTGTCGTTGAAACTTAATTTAATTTCATCCTGCAAATTGAAAGGCTCGTCAACTGTAGAAGCAAACGTGTTTAATGATTCACGCCATACAACTGGTAAGGCATCGATTACAGAGATAAGTCTAAATATATCTAATGGCGAGATGTTTAATTCTCTCAACCTGTGATTACTTTTAACAATGAATTCATTATTATCGGAGATTAGATCCCCCATTCGAAGAATTCCCTTTTCTGCAAGATTTCTAAAATAAACAGATTTGCCGCCGATACAAATGAATTTATTATTCCACACGATAGCTTTTGAAAGATCTTCTCTTTTTTTATCCTGTACACTCGTGTGATTTGCTGCCGAACATTTTGCGAAACTTTTAAAGCATTCTTCATAAAATGCTGGAAGCTTCACAGGCAGTTTCTTCAAGTCAAAATCGCAACATAAGATAAGTTTCCCACCTACAGGTTCAAGATAGTGCGGTAGGATTTTTTTCCAATTACTTGGTTGATCACTTGCCAATTTTTTGCAACAAAGGATTCTCTGAGTCTCTATTATAGAATCTAGATGTGGGGCTTTAAGTCCCCCATCTTCAATATCACTAATAAGAGCAGCGCGTTTGATTTTGTCCTTCCCCTTCCAGATAAAATCGAAGATAATTTTGTTTACATCTTTCACAAATTCCCTATCTACTGATATCAAACTCGCGCGGTATAGGAAAATAGGAATAATAAAGGTTTTGACAATTTGAATTCTTCCTATAATAGTCAGGTCCCTCCACCTCCAAATTCGTAGTTTTTGTTGAATGGAACTAATTAGATCATCAACATTTAATTTTTGTTTCGTTCGAAGGTCATACGTGAAGTGTTGATTAGGACTTGCATCCCGTCCAGGAAGTACTATCCCATGTAGGCTAGCGCCTACGGGCAACTTGGACTAAGAGATTTATTTCTGTTCTCGTAACAGAACGGCGAACCGAGTACAGCTCATTAACTTCTAAATAGGTCTGAGCTCCACAGAACAATCTCTGATTGGATAACAAAAAGAAGAAATAAAATGAAATAAATTGATAATAATAACAATGATATATGATGATGATGATGATGATGGTGATGATGATGATGATGATTACGATAATGATGACGACAACGACGACGATAATGATGATGATGATGATGATATAAACTGATAAAAATTTCGTTTAATCGTGATTTCAGGGTGCAGTGGAGGATTGGACCCAAGTGAGACATGGCTGAAGCATAGGAACAACAACTGTTACAATTGCGCATGTATTGAGCAAGATGCACTTTGTAAAAAGGTTACTGTAGAGTGCCCATCACTGAGTTGTGATACTCCTGTCATCCCAGCTGTCGAAGAATGCAGATGTCCAAGTTGCGGTACTCTTACAAAAATTCCTGTTTATTGTCTGAATGTTTGTCAGATACCCTTTATGTAAGAACCTGTTTAGCCTAACTTGAGAAAATGCAGGTTCTTACTCGCGGGTTTTTACTCTATAATTATTCAACACCCTCGAGCTCGCCCGGTTGGCGAATATCAAGTCAGTCTATTGAAGGGAGGGAGGAAAGAGTAGGGAGGGTTTTTTCGTGCTTGTTGTTGCTGTCGTTGTAGTTACAACTAAACGAGAGGCATCGAATGGTGTTTGAGAGCATGCCATCACAGTGTTTTTCTTTCCGAGCGCAATCATTGACAAAATTTGGCCCTGCGAGCAACTAGCACTTTGCGAAAAAACTAACCTTCTAAGAACCTAGCATGTGAACACTTGAAAAACTGTGCGAGCATTAGCAAACGAGTAATTTAACAACTAAAATTTTGTGAGTATTCTGCATGTTGGCCACAAGATTTCATACTTCATACTTGAACGATAAAATATTTTGCTGTATATTTTAAGGCAGAATTCGCCTAAATATTTCGTAAATCAAATTTATGAAACACGGAGATAATGTATCTTAAATCAAATTCCTATATTTTTAGGAACTTAGTTTTTCTTTACTTTCGTTCCAGGACGTCGATAATGACGTGGACACTTCACATTTCCACAGTTTTGCCTTCTTGCTCTCTGCTTAAAATGTGTACTTATTTGCGGACCTATATTTCTCACTGTAACCCTCTTTTCCGTCATTTTCAGAACTAGGAGAAACAACTCAACCGTCAATCACGATCTTGATAACAGAGGCCGATGAAACGCCGACTCCAAACTTTGGATTCTTTTGGCCCTGATGATAAACGAAGCACTAAAGGTAAACTGAGTAACACTTCGAGTCTGTTTTCTAGAAAGTCCTGTTTTTTTTTATCCTTTTAGTCCTATGAATAGTCATTACTATAGGTCTCACATGAATAGCACGTTGCCCTTCGTGAAAACAATAAAACAAACAACGGGAAAAATGCCCCTAGTCTCTAAAACAAACTGCTACACTAGAGAACTAGTAGAATTACAAGCGGCCGAGAGTTTGATGCTGAACATCGCCGGCAAGCTCATAATAGCACATTGCCAAAACGTTCGTGACCCTGACGGAATACTTCCACAAGCGAATAAACTTATATTCGACATAGCTATCAGTAGAGGCAGAAAATAAAAACATTTCCTTCCTTGCAATCGCCAATCAACTGCTCAGATCAGCGATCGTAGAGCAAAACGGACCATATGCAATTTACACAATCAATGCTCTCTAAATGATGCTAGCTCTTGATACGGCGAACGCAATCCAGACATAAAGAAATCTGGGAATCAAGAAATATGCCCATCTCAATTTAACACGATTAGAATGAATGACTGCCTCGTAATAACTACCTCGGCACAATGAACATGTATTTTTTTAGTGTAGGAAAGGAATTAGCTAGGAAGGAATGTTGTTGTTTTCCTTTCGCTAACTCACACCCTTTACAGAGGGCATTTAACTTAAATAATTCCAGTCTAATTATTTTTATTTCATTACAGGTGTCTCACGCAAAGCATTAATTCCTTTAATCAACTCCTCAAAGGCATTCGTGATGTCCTATGACCACTGCATGTAGTATTAAAAAGCTTATTTATTCTTTTTGACTAGTTACTGTAAAACAATGGCTTTAAATAAAACAGTTTAGAACACAAGGTAGAGTGTTGTTTGATTTTTTATACCGCATCGAACCGTTTTGGGTCCAGTAAAATTCAGAAGGAGTCAGGTAGCGAAACAGTTTCATCGATCTTGATCATGAGCATAATTTCGCACATATCGACATGCACACAACTCGATTGCGTAACACCATTCGAATGACATGCTACAATTAATTAAGCTAATACTAAAAAGGTTGTTCAGCATCTTTCCTCCCACTTTTGAATCAGCTCATGGCCCTGGCGATGTATCAAGTGAGTTTGGTCGAACCATTGTCGTAGTCGAGCCAAGAAAACCAACGCAAGACCAAACACGCGATGGTAATGCACCCAAATCCATTAAGATAAGTTATTTCAATTTTGTAATGTTAGTCCAGGTGAAACAATCACACACTGATAAACTTAAAAAGTCGAATTAAATGCGAGTGCACAGAAAATACTGGTCTAAGTTTTTTAGTTTCAGCAGATACATTTCAAGAAGAATTGCCCTGACAATGCAATGAATCCTTAAAGCATGAAATTTTTTCGTTCCATGTAACCCTGGTAACTAGTAAGTCAATAAATGACTCGAAAGCACACGAGATAGCACCTGTAATTGTTCGCGTTTGAGAACACGAGGGAAACGTAGAAAACACTCGCCTGTGGCTCGTGTTTTCTCGAGTGTTCTCAAATGTCCGGAGTGTTTTATGACAGAATAATACATGGCTTAGGCTTTTTCATTTGCTTTATGGTACAAATTTTATACGCCGCGAATGAAGACAACAAATGACGCACGATCGACTTGTCGACTTTTTTCGCTTTTTCTTTCCACTCGAACTTAAACGCTTCTTGAACTGCTTGGCTCACAATTGTATCGGTAACTTCTTTATAGAAATGTTTTCTGCCCATCTGCAGCGAATTTTGACAAGAGAAAAGCTGACGAAAAACAATAAAACACGCTTTTTCTATGTTTTATACTCTGATAAATTCTGGACCAATGAGAGCGCGCGCAGGGTCCTATCTGTATTATAATTTCAAATAAGGTCTTCACCATTTCGATGCTCTACCAGCTCATTATGGATGCGATGACAAATTAAAAAGGTGCGAAAACTGAATTGCTGATATAAGTTGAATCCATCAGCTAATTTGAAGCTCGATATTAATTTGGCGTCTTTTGACATAGGACTCAAAGGAAACAGAAATAGCGTGTTTTAATTATCAAAAAGACTATGAACAGCTGCAGACTCGACGAACGCGAAGTGTTGAAACACTCAGTAAAAAGTTCCAAAATCATGCAAAAGTAGCCGCGGCAAATCGACGCGTTCTAAGTCAAATGGACTGCTGGTCACGCAATGTTTGGTGAGCGATTACGCAAACTCTTAAAATGCAAAAAATCTCAACTTAAAAATTAAAAAGTATATTTTTCGCTGCCATGCATGAGAAAAAAGTATAGTGGTGTATCACAAAAGAGAGCTTCACACACGTAATCCCCAATGTCGTTTTCGGTCAATTTCGTCTTATATTTGAATACCTGCACAATTTCTCTACACTTCGTTAGTTATTGTTGTTTTCACTCCCCCTTTTTTATTTTACTAATTATAATCACTCGTAATCTGTGCTGATGCCGACCTAAAAAGGAAAACAGTGGAGAGATAGTAAACTTTCTCTAAAGTGGACCCCTTTGAAGCTAAACGAGGGAGTGATAGCATGATCAAAAGTCACCTCGAAGCCGGCCCCAACCGTTTGTCTTTTGCGAACAGTTCAGATACAGACAAACAAGCCGTAAAATTCGACCAGAACCAGTCAGAATTGTCCACTCAGAGAGAGAATTGGCTGCATAACCAAGACACGCAAAAAACCCAGTAGAATTATGATTCTGATATTGACGATTTAGCTAAAGTACAATACCGTGTCGCAAAACATGCCGCACACTGTTGGGTATCAAATTTTAAAACAGCATTAGCATCGCTGCCGCTTTCCTGACAGTTAATAGATGAACACCAAACAGAGTCCAGTTATCATAAATTTGTAAAACGAAAAAATACTTATCCGAACCAATTTGACATCAACTAGCAACTTAAATCAATCATGCAATCCTAAACTGAAACTGCTTGTGGGTATTTGGAAGCTTTTACAGATTATAAAAGTGTCATAGGGGTTTCTTGCGAATATTTCGGAACGAAAGACACCCCGAATTTCACCCGTAAGGTAAGTTATAACGGTGTCTCAGTAAGCAATAGAAATTAATCTTCGATTGATACCTTTTTGGTTAGCGCTAATATTTAATGCGGATTTCAAATAGAATTACTGAATTCATATTCACTAGCTAACTGTTAAAAATCGTAATTTCGGACTAACATTTCAAATAAGCTGCACTTCAAGTTGATCGCGGAACACTCTCCTGCGCTGAAAGCGCCCGCAAGCGTAGCCCCAAACCTAACAACATATTGGTCAACTCATCAAGCCGAACAAATTAGGTTATGACGTCAACGTAAACCCGCTAAACCGTCTGGCCGAATAGATTTTGACGGCCCTATTTCTTCCGAAATATTTTTCACATTATTTCCAGTAATGTGGTCTGTGTTCCGTGAAATCGTGACAAAAGAAAACGATACCAAGCCTGGTTAAAACTACAAAAAGTATTATAAACGATTCATTATTCTGTTTTTTGTTTTGTTTTCTTGTAATGTTTAAAAAACGAGCAGCAGCGTGTATTTTATCTTGTTTAAAACACGAGGCGCAGCCGAGCATTTTAAACCCGATAAAACACGTGCTGTGAGTTTTGAAAAACATTTATGATGGATCTATTCATTTGTAGAATAATCATCGGGTTTATTATTATTATTCCGGAGAAAATTGGCTGTAAAGTTTAGCAGTGTCTTTATCAGACATAAAGAAACTCATTAAACATTAATTTCGTTCGTATTTCCTTCATGAATTCTTAATGAGTTTTTGAAGCATTTCATAAATTTTGAGTCAGTTTTAAATGCGAGTTTATTTCTCAGTTTATCAAAAATGAAGGAAATTCATTTCATGCATTATCTAAATAAAAATCTTGCAAGAATTGAGCAAAGATAAAACAGAATATTTCGACCTTAAACAGATTATTGAATCGAAAACAAAACGCTTCAAAATCGTTCGCCGTTAAAACAAGTACCATTTCACAAATAATTAAGACTTGCATCCAGCTCCTTTTCCATTTATATCGTCTATAGAGGAATTTTATGTCAATGCAAGTAACGTTGCTGTTACTGTGAAAATAAGAAAAAGTTGGACTGAATTCGACATCTCATTGGAGAAAAGTTTTCAATATATATTGTCGCATGTAGAACGCGAGGAACCCCACTCAATATTGGTTTTCATGATCAATTACAAATAAACAAAGACGCGCCAACGAGTTGTATTATTTTTCAAATGACCGTGTAAATTCAGTATTTAAAAAGGGCTCTAATCTTTAATCCGTTGTTAATCGTTATATTGAGCTGTAAACTTTCGAGTACACATACATGAAAATCTTTTGTATAGTTGTGTGGAAAATTAATATGTGATATATATAATAATAATGGTAATCGATGATAAAGGCAGCGCCTTAAATTTTTTAAACAGGTAACAGGTACAGGTAAAGTGTCCTTAAAAATTAGTTAGTTAAAAAGTAAATGCAAACAAAAGTCGCGGATGTTAAGTTCAAAAAGTCCCTTTTAAAATATCATAAGCATTTGGCCCGTCATCATTTTTGTTGAGACGATGTCAGGCTAACAGGTGGTAGATAACGCTGCCAGCCTTGCATAAAGCTGCTCATAAGACTGACAGCTGTCAGTCACAAATAAAATAGACCAATAAGAACACTGACATCGTCACTGAAAACGGTCCTTGACCGCGCTATACCTGTATTGAAAAGTAAGAAAACTGCTCTGATCTAGATCAATCGATCCTGTAACGAACCAAGGTAAGCGGGTTTTTGCTTTCCACAGATGCTTGTTTATACGTTTCATAAATTAAGAACGAAGGGATGCCCTCACCTCACTTTTTTGTGAAGGGAAGGCCCAATCACAGTAAAGGCCCGAGCACAGAAGGAAAGATTTTGCTGCGATGAAATAGTATCAGCCCAAACAGTATTTATAAGAGAGTGACGCCAGGAGTTTAGTACATCTGCATCCCCGTCCTTTATAATGATAAAAGCTTTCTTCGCCCTTATATTAAACCAATCGTCAAAAACAAGATATTAACAATGATTTTGAGCTGGTTATGAGTAAGATAATACTAACAGCTTATTGAGTTTTTTTTTTTCAAATGCATGGATTCCTTTGCCATTTCGTAGGGCCTTGCCGCGGTGTTCGGATTGCATGTTGAGTGTGTATGCGGTTTTTCATTTGACAAAAAAACATAAGCAATTGAGAAATGAAGAGCTTACAAATACTTTTTAAGTTTTTATTTAGTTTTTGCCTGCGTAGCGGGCGGGATTTCCGATTCGTGCTTTGCTTTGGTATAGCGGAGCTGCGAGGCCGAATAATTTTCGCCAACCTGACGCAGGCCAATTTAGTCCTGGTCAGATTTTTCACCTGCAGTCCTCTGGGAGGTGTGATCACCCGAAGTTTATATATGCATGATCATTTATTTCCGTCGACTGTTTTTTTTTTTAATAGATCATATCTTGCATTATTACATGGCAAGGAAAATCTCAACGTTCTGATTGGTTCTTTCTTGGTCGGGATTTTGCCATACGGATCGTATCCATAGAAACGGTACACACATGAAAAGTAGGCTTTCTGGCGCAGTTAGGGTAACCGATGCATACCCGTCTCCAACTTGTCGCCGGGTATGCATCGGTTACCCTTCTTGCGACCAGAAAGCCTACTTTTCATGTGTGTGGTATCAACACCAAGGCTCCAGGCATGTTTACACAATTTGCGCCAGAATTTATTTTCCATTTGAAGAAATGTGCGCGCATTCATATACGCGAACATGGCCGCAGCTGACTATTCAAACGATGTACTGCAAATGTTTTACGGTCAAACCCCCAGAATTCAACAAGAAACATTGGACCCAGAAAAAAAGAACCTTCTGCCTTACGGAAATTTCAGGATTTCACAAACGAATTACCGAGAATGGCTCCGCGTCTGGTGGATGAGATTCAGAGAAAATGACCCAAACAACAAAGATCCCCACACTTTTGCAAACTTTTATAAAGATAAGTTCATAAATGTGGTGAAAAATGAAATTGTTTTATTGAAAAACGTGAAAGTGGGATTCGGATTGAGAGTGAAGTTTTCACGAGAAATTGACGATGGAGAAGGAGGTACGAAAACGGACGAAAAAGAAGTTTATTTCAAAAACGACGATCCATATATTTTCTTTCAGAAAGATCTGGAAGACGAAGAAAAGTTTGTCCAGAAATTCGATGAATTTATTGACCAGATCAATGGAGAAATCGAGAACTGGTCAGCAGAAGGATCAGGATGGGATTTTGTAGAAGTAATGGTCGCGTACGTGAATGTCGCGCGCTTTCAGCCATTGCGCGGGGGGTCATGGTTGCCACTGCCGGCCAAACTCGCGGCAAAGAAAGCAATTGTAAATGTGAAAAACAAAGACAACGAATGTTTGAAGTGGGCGCTCAGAGCGGCCCTTTTCCCAGTAACAAAAGATGCGCAAAGACCAAGCAAATATCTAGTCAACGATGGAATAAACTGGACAGGCATCATTTTTCCAACACCGGTGTCACAGATTGAAAAGCTTGAAAAACAAAATGCACATTTGGCAATAAACGTCTTTGGCTGGGAAAAAAACTGCGTGATATTCTACCATGTGAGTGAGAAAGAGAAAAGCTTGCCACGTATTAATTTGATTCTGGTTGAGTCAGGAGAAATTCAACATTACTGTTTTGTAAAAAAAGTGAGCGCTTTGTTTCGCGATCAGACCAAAGCCCACCACACAAAGCACTACTGCATGATGTGCCTGACAGGTTTCACAAGAGCGGATTTGCTTGCAGAGCATGAAAAATATTGCAACGGCTTGGAGGGCAGACCCACAAGGATTGACACGCCGGAAGAAGGGAAAAACAAGACAATATTTCAAAATTTTCACAAACAGATGAAGGCGCCATTCGTGATTTATGCAGACTTTGAGGCACTTGTGAAAAAAATCCCAATTTGCGAGCGAGGGCCAGAGAGCAAAGAAAAAAGTTTCACGGAAAAAACTGAATGGCACGAAGCGTGCGGGTACGCCTGGATGTGTGTGAGAAGCGACGGCGAAATCATGAATTCAAAAGTCTGGAGGGGAAAAAATGCGGTGGGAAACTTTTTGAGCGACATCGTGCAAGAGGAAGAAAAATTGAGAGAAAGTGTGGAAGAACCAAAACCGGTTGAGATGTCACCAAAAGATTGGGAAAATTTCAAAAGCGCAACAGAATGCCATATATGCAACAAAAGTTTGATGAAAGAAAATTTCCTCGACTCATTGCCAGCATGGAACAAAAACAAAGACGAATATTTGGGGCAGGTTCACAAAAAATGTTTCTGGTTTGCGCAAAAGAAGCTGGATTTCATTTGCATGAAAAAGTTGGCAAAAGAACAAAAAGAAGCGGCGGAAAAACAAGAAAAATGCCGATTTTGTGAAAAACAGTTGATCCAACCAGTTTTCAGAGACGCTGTAAAAGACCACTGCCACGTGACAGGCAAGTTCCGCGGAGCCGCGCACAACGAGTGCAATTTCAAACTGAAGTTGAAGCCCAAAACATTCCCAATTCCAGTGGTATTTCACAATCTGAGAGGTTATGATGCGCACCACTTGATGCAAGCGATAGCGCAGCAAGAAAAAGAAGTGAAATGCATCGCCAACAACATGGAAAAGTACATCACATTTTCCATGGGTGGTTTGCATTTCATTGACAGCTTGAATTTTCTGCAGGGGAGCCTCGATTCACTTGTGAAAGCAACACCCAAAGAGGCATTGAAAAACACAGCAAAAATCGCAAAAGGAAGCGATCTTTTGTTTCAAAAAGGTATTTATCCTTATGAGTACATGGATTCATGGCAGAGGTTCGACGAGACAAAACTACCAGAAAAAGACAAGTTTTACAGCAAACTGAATGACGAAGGAATTTCAGATGCTGAATATGAGCACGCACAGAAAGTCTGGGAAACATTTGAGTGCAAAAATCTTGGAGATTATCACGATCTCTATGTGAAAACGGATGTCGCACTGCTGGCGGATGTTTTTGAAAACTTCAGGGACTTATGTCAAAAGCAGTATGGGCTTGATCCGGCGCATTATTTCACATCACCAGGATTGAGCTGGGACGCGCTCTTGAAAATGACAGGCGTCGAGCTGGAGCTTTTCACAGACATCGACATGCATTTGTTTGTGGAAAGGGGGATGCGCGGCGGGATTTCAATGGCCAGTAAGAGGCACGCCAAAGCCAACAACCCAATGTGTGAAGGCTTCGATGAAAGCAAACCGAAAAGTTGGATCATGTATCTCGATGCAAACAACCTTTACGGCTGGGCCATGTGCAAGCCCCTGCCATTGAGGAATTTCAAATGGAAACGTGTCATGCCGACTGAAGAAGAAATCCAAAAGAAAAAAGAGGGTGCAAAAACTGGTTGGATACTTGAGGTTGACCTTGAATATCCGGCGGAACTGCATGAAGAGCACAACAGCTATCCGCTTGCACCGGAAAAAAAGGCGGTAAAAAAAGAGGACATGTCGGACTATCAAAATCGTCTGATGGAAAAGCTTGATCTGAAACCACTCAAAGACAAGAAGCTGCTGCTGACGCTTGAAGACAAAAACAATTACGTTTTGCATTACAGGAACCTCCAGTTTTATCTGAAACAGGGCATGAAATTGAAAAAAGTCCACAAGGTGCTCGAGTTCGATCAAGAGCGCTGGATGGAGCCGTACATCATGATGAACACAGAGTTCCGAAAAGAAGCAAAAAGCGACTTTGAAAAGAACTTCTACAAGCTGATGAACAACTCGGTGTTCGGGAAAACGATGGAGAACCTGCGGAAGCGCACGGACATCAAAATCGTGCGCGGTGATGAAGAAAACAAAATAAGAAAACTGGTTGCCAGCCCCCTGTTCTCAAGGTTTGTAGAATTCACAAATGATATGGCGGGCATACACATGCACAAAGGAAAAATTCTGCTGAACAAACCGGTGTACACGGGCATGACGATCCTGGACAACAGCAAGATCCTCATGTACGACTTTTTCTATAACCACCTGAAAAAGCAGTACGGACCAAAATGTGAACTTTTGTACACAGACACGGACAGCCTTCTGCTCGAGATCGAAACAGAAGACGTGTACAAAGACGTTGCACGAAACAAATCATTGTATGACTTGAGTGATTACCCGAAGGAGCACCCGCTGCACTCAAACGTCAATAAAAAGGTCCTGGGCAAAATGAAAGATGAATGCGCGGGGGTGCCAATTGACGAAGTCATCTGTCTCAGGTCAAAAATGTATTCCATCCTCCGAGGGGACGAAAAAAATATAAAAAAGGCAAAGGGGGTGAAAAAGTGCGTCGTCAAGAAAAAAATCAAGCACGAGCATTACCGCGAAATGATTTTTGGCGAGAAGAAACAGATGAGACACGGCATGAACATTCTGCGGAGCGAAGGGCATGAAATCTGGGGCATGCACGTGAACAAGATTTCACTGTGCGCGTTTGATTCAAAACGCTGGATTGCGGAAGACGGGATCCACACAAAAGCATATGGGAAAAAAGAGTGTTGTGGGGTGTGGGGTGAAACCTCACTCACAGAAGAAGACTTTGCAGAACTGTTGGACACGGAAGTGATCACAGCGCTCGGGGAGTGGTTGGAAGAACAGTTTTAACAATCTCGCTCGGGCGCAAACTGCGCAAATAATTCAAAACTCCAGGGTCAAGAAAAATTTCTTCTGGATTTTTAACGGTGTTGTTTCTGCCTAAAATATCAGAATATTTTTGGTTAACGTCACTTCTTGTCCTTCTTTTCCCAATGGTTGAAGCTTGAATGAGAACACCTTTGCGTCCACGGCCCATTTTCAAATTTCATTTGTTTGTTCAACTGTCCACGCTGGCTGGCGGGAGAACGGTGTTTGGAGGAATAACCAGCAGCTCTTCACGCACAAAGCCGCGCTTGGGTCCATCATGCAAATAGTACAGAAAGGGCTGATCCGGTTTTTGTAAAACCTTTTCAATGGTGAAAACTTTCAAAGACCAAACCGGATCCGTGGCTCTTTTTTTCCCCCCTTCAAGCTCACCAGGTTCGTAAAGATGACGAACCTGAACAAGATATGGCAGGATTTTTTCATCCTTCCCAACAGGTCTGTGATAAGCAGTCGAAGGTTTCGAATAAACAGATTTCTCTTTGATTGCAACAGCAGGTTTCTTTCCGATAAGGCTGGTCACCTCGTTGTTCAAAGCCGAAACAACTTCAGGAAGTCTTTTCACCCATGCCCTGGACCGCTGGCCCTCAGGCATCCGCATTTCAACGGCATACTGGTGACCGAACAGGCGTTCGGCAAGGGTGCGGTTGAAACGTTCAACAATGGCCTGATCGCGGTGAATGTTGACGCGCCCGCGCCGGATGAAAGTTTTGTGATTTTCCATGACTTTCGTCACAGCGCCCATGAATTCGCGCCCAGGGTCAACTTGCAACATTTCAGGCCATTTCAAAGGGCCGCGCTTGTAAATTTTCTGAAAAGCCTGGGCAACCTCATCAGAATTTTTCGAGGTCAAGGGTTCGGACTCTTTGAAACGGCTGGCCACGTCTACAACGTTCAGCGCGTATTTCCAGACTTTGCGACCGCGAGGCAGTTTATCGTGAGGCAAAAAAAGAAGGTCAGCCTGGTGGACCTTGTTGGGTAAGGGCACGTCGAATTTCGGGCGAGGAATGTGCTTCGGCGCCGGAAGGAATATCTGCCAGAGGGCTTGCGTGATCAACCACTTTTTTGCGGTGTCTTCCGGGACGTTTGCAGCCGCGGCCAGTTTTTTGATGGCGGCAATGCCTTTCCAATAACCGCCAGGGCTGTAGTAAATCTTCGCGAGTTTGGTGTCCATATAAACGAGGTGAAAAAAAGTTTAAATGTTAGCAGATGAATCTTGTTTTGGTTTTCCCGCAAGAGGCGCATTTGACTTTCAGAAAGGTTTGCCCATTTTTGGTTTTTCCGAGTCTTTCACTCCCACGAACGTTGGGGGTGATCTTCTTCTCATACACACAGTAGAAATCCATATAAAAGAGGTAAAAAAAAGTTTAAAAGAACCGGAAAGCAGCGTAGCCCAAAGCGAGAGCCCCGGCCCCGACAAACATGAGTTCACCATTTTTTTGCTGCTGGCTTGGTTGATAAAAATCCGAAAATTTGGGCTCTTTGGGAGGAGCCATTTGCTCTTCAGGATGCGCCTGGTTGTAGAGTTTGAAAGCGTAGTCAGTGTTGGTGAAGTTCTGCTTGGCTTCCTCTTTTATGAGCTCGTTTGTTGCAATCCAGTCGAGAAGTTTGGTGCGGTCGCGCAAGTATTTGGCTTTCGCAGCATCAAACGCCTCGATAGCTCGGTCGTGGCGCTCTTTTTCTTCAAGAGCGGCTTTTTCACTGTCATCGCCTTCTAAAAACTTCGCCAGATAATTGCCGCCGGTGAAAGCAGCTGCGTTCAACACAGCCCCGACAGACATCATTCCAAACGACATTAATGCCATGCTTATACAATCGGCGGCATTTTTTCAAATGATTTTTTTGGGTGTTCAAACGTTGGTCGGGAGGATTTTCTGGTCCTCCAGGTACTTCTTGAGCCAGATGCTGCCCGTCATCACACCAGTGAACATTGCGAAGTTTTCGATAGAATCTGAAGGGTCATCTGTAAAACTTCTCTTGAACACTTTTTTGACAGCCCACCCAATGCCAGCAGAGAGGCCAACGAGAGTCGCGGCCTCCATGGCGTTTTTTACAAGATTGTTTTCAGGCATGTTTTTATGAAAGAAAAAAATAAAAGTTCAAAAGAAAATTATTCAGACTCCACATTGCTTGGCGGCTTCTCATCTTCATCAGCTTGTGAATCTGCATAGCTTGGCGGTTTCTCGTCAGGGTAAATTGGCAACACAGGAAATTCCTCATCTTCATATTCATCTTCTTCAATGAATGGTGCATCCCAGAGAAGCATGATTGTATCAAAAAATGCTACGGAAAATTTTAACCAAAAATAGCTGATTGCAAAAATACCAACGCCTGATACAACAGCTTGGGCACCGTCAATTTTCATGTTTTGTATATTGTGTAAATATTAAATTGGGGCGGCACCAATGCAATCAATCCATTTTGCGAATTCCTTTTCTTGGCTGCGGTTGCTGCGGTGGCTGCGGTGGCTGCGGCAGAGGAGCTGGTTCTTTTGGCTGCGGCTCCGGTGGATTATCCTGTTTTTTTGCGAAAAAAGCTTTTATATCATCACGCTTGACATAAGTTGTAACAATGGTTACGCCAATTCCAGCGATAGTTAGCCATTGGTTTGTGGTGAAACCCTCTGAATCGGCTGCAGCAGGCTTTGGTTCGGTTTCCGGCTCAGGAGCAGGATCACGGGGAGCGGTTTCTTTTTTTGCCTGCTTGTTGTTTGCAATAATGATAGCCGCCTCAGCTGCGGTTTTTTTCTGCGATTCGCGGGCCAGCCGTGTTCTTTCGGCAACCATTTTCCCAGCAGCCACTCGCTTGGGATTTTTGGCAGGCTTTGTTGCCGGAGTTTGTGAAGTTACTTGGCTTTCCATTGGTTGCTGCGGTTCAGAGATTTCTTGAGCGGTCGGTTGCTTCTGTTCTTCAGCCATTGTTACTTTGAAACAAATTTATATTTAATTAAAAAAAAAAATTTTGTCAGGAATTGCTGGCTTTCTGAGTAATTATTCAGCGGTTGGTGGGCTTTGCTCAATAATTTCTTCCGATTTTGCTTCGTGATTTTTTTCAAAATTAATGTGTTTTGCCGATTTTGCTTCGTGATTTTTTTCAAAATTAATGTGTTTTGTTGTGATCAGAGCTGCGTTTGCCACAGCGAGAAAACGACCGCACCTCAGGGACATGCTGCCTGCCAGGTTAGACAGCTCTTTGTTGATGATGTAGTCGTTTTTAAGTTCTTTTTGATAAGCATGGATGTCGTCGAGGTTGACTGCCATTCCGACGGCTTTGGTTACAAGAAAAACGAAGCTGTCGATCAAGCTGTCGGTTGTCTTTGAGCCCACGTATGTCTCGTACCGTTTTGTGTATTTCTCGACCTCTTTGTCACTGAGGCGCTTCACATTCTCGTGTGTTAACTGCACCCCGATTGCTTCTTTGGCTTTCCCTGTTGACACCAGCACGGCAAGCTGCTCACGAAGTGCAGGAATATCAGGCTGCGTTGAAACTGGAAAGGCATTGCCGGGCGCGCTCGTTGGCTCAGCTTCAAGCAAGTTCATAATGTCATTTATAGTTTCTTCAATTTCTGGGGTTAATTCGGATGGATTTGCCATTTTATATTTATTGCTATTTTTTTAATTGAGATTTTTTTATTCCGTAAGGGTGCCGAAGTAAGAACACAAGGTAGGAAAACTTATTTTTTTTCAGCCATGAAATGTAATCTTTGTACTCATCTTGAGAAAGTTCGCCGGCGTAATCTTCAAAAATCGCTTTCAAAGTCTTCCCTGCGGGAGTGTAAAAAAGCACAACTGCCCCAATGTTTTCGCGGAAAGAAGCCGTTATGCTGGTCATCTTTTGGGTGACCACCCACACGCTTAGCCCTGTGTGGCGAGCGCTGAACGCAAGTTTGACCAGCTCGCCTGTTCGCTTTTTTACATCTTTCGAGGCTGCGCAGTCATCAAGGATAATGAGCGTGTTGGTGCCCTCGAAAAGCCCGGAAACAAGCTTCAACCAGCCCTCAACCCATTCCTGTTCGCAAATGATAACAAAAAAACGCGGGTCCGCCTCGGCGAAGCGATGAAAAGTCTTGTTGTACGCAAATGTCGGGCAGATGAGCACGATGAAGTCGAACTTGCCACGGAAAGGGCCGCGGAGCTTATCAACCACAAACTTTGATTTTCCCGAATTTGTCGGTCCAATTACGAGAGCGTTAAACGGTATGTTGCCTGGGTCCATTTTATTAGTACTGCACAGAATCTAATTGCTGCCCAATTACGTTCATCTGCGAGTCACTGATAACAAAGACGTGGCAGTTCACGTTGCCTGAGTTTTTGGCATTCCGCTCGAGTTCAAGCTGGACTCCATCTTGTGTGTTTACAAGCCGCGTGCCGCTTCCGTGCATTTCATGACTTTCCATTGAGCGAAGATCTATCAGAAGCCCGAACTTGTTTTCGGTGTAAAACTTTTTTAGATTCATGTTCGGTGTTTTGTTTTTTGACTTTCCAAAGAAGCGGTCAACTTCACCCCAGATATCCTTTCCTTCGATGCCGTTGTTGTAAATCATGTTGGGCTTGCCGTTCACCGTAACGGTGACTTTTGTCAGGTCTGGGTTGAAGTACTTTTCTGAATCCCTGGTGCCGGCTTCATAAGGCTCAACGAAAAGGAGAAGAAGACCTTTCAGGGACCTTCTCTGCGAGTTTACTCTGAGGTTTATCCTTGTGTCAATGCCTTTTGAGAAGGTGTGCACAAATGGCCGCTCAACATGATCGTAAAGGAATTCCTTTCCTGAGGAGTAAACACTTCGCGCGTCGTCCGCCAGAGTCTTGCTCCTCATCATTTCGTACTCGAGCTGGATGTTTGTCAGCTTGTATTTCAGTTTAGCGGGGTCAGAGCCTTTTACAACCTGCGAGGCCGGCGCAAGGGTCAGCACAAACATGAGGTCGTGGTAAAGAGCTTTGGGGTAGAAAACGCCGTGGTCGGTCAGGATCTGGTGGTCCAGTTGGATTCGATATTTTGTTCCGAAAACCGTGTTAAGTGCGTTTTCCGCGCCCACACCCGAGGTTTTTTTATCCCCCGCATTTGAGCGGATCTTGCAGAGGTCCTCGGACTGAATACCCTCGAGCAGCATGTTGTCCCGCTCCTCCTGTGAGAGGAAAAGGTCCTCCCAGATCTTGAAAATGTCATACCCCACCGTGTCCTGCAGTATGGTTCCAGCGTACTTAACAGTCAGCCTGTCGACAAGAGCACGGGAGACGTTTTGTACAAGGAAGTTGTTGGCGTGCCCTCCAGCCAGGTCGATGTTAAAGATAAGTGAGATCGAGCCTGGCACGAGGACCTCGTTCTCATTCAGCTTGGGCACGTAAACATACAACGTCTCGCCGGGGTTGGCTTCGCTGGGATTAAAAGTGATGCGCTTGACCGTGCGCTCGGCTTTCATTCCGCCTAAAATTTTTTCTTGGTTCGTTGGACGAAGGTTTGCTTGCACAGACATGTTTATACAACGCCGGACATTTGTATTTAAATAAAAATAATTTGAATATATAATTTCGCGATGGCTGAAGGTGGAGAGTTTGGATACGATGACCCTGATCTTGACTATGATATTGACAACGATGATGACGATGATGACGATGAAGATGAAACCACCGATGAAACATTTCCTCTTATCCCTGGCGACTCATCCACACCTTGGCCTCAAGGTCAAGAGATTGAGATGCAAACAATGTCTCACGAGAAAAGCGGGCTGCCAGATAAATCTTATATTGAAGAAACATCTTTTGGTGGAACAAGTAGAAGATATATAACAGATGATGAGATTCCAAGAAGACTGAAAGCTTTAAGAAACGATCATACAGATTTATATTCCTCAGATAAAGCTGAAAATAATTATGAAATTTTAACTCAGGAGGGAAAAGATAAAGAAGCAAAACAATTAATAAATATTGTACAAAATGTGGAAATCGAACGTGCAAAAGAATTAATCAAAGAAAGATATCCAGAAGCAAACATACCTAAATTGGGATTAAGGCTTGCAACTGCCGAAGAAGCAAAAACAAAACCAGGAATTAAATTTATGGATATTGTTGCTATTGGTAAAAATGCTGGTCTGATAAAGGTATTTCTTTCAAATGGAGAAGATTTTCAAAGTTCTTTCTTTAAAACGGAATACATCAAAAAAGTGCTTGGCCGAAAGGCTTTAGAAATTGATAATGAAAATTTAATAGAAACGAAGAAACAAAGTGATGAACTTGAAAAACAGATGAAAGAAAAACAAAAAGAACTGAAACAAAAAGAATCAATGGCAAAAGAATCTGAAAAACTAAAACAACAAATGGAAGAAAAGAGAAACAAAATTAGACAAATTGAACAACAGAAAGATGATCTTGAAGATACAAATGAGCCATTGAATATAGAAGAAATTGAAAAACTGAAACAACAGAAAAAAGACCTTGAAAAAGACCATCAAGAATTAGCAAAGAAACTTGATCAAACTAGAAAAGCAGCAAAAGATGGCAAAAAATTGCAAGAAGATATTCGGAAGCTCACACAAAAAAATGCCGAATTAAAAGAAACTGAAGAGAAACTTCAAGAAAAAATTAACACAGAAGATCTTAACGAAAAAAAAGAGCGAAAAGCAGAACTTGAAAACAAAAATAAAGAAGACAAAGCAATTATCGATGATGAAAACGCTTCACCTTCTGAAAAAGAGGCTGCCAGGGAGAGAATTGCAGATAGACAAGAGGAGATTGGCAGGTTGGCAACACAAATTGAAGAAAAAGAAAGAGCCATGCCGCTTCGTGAGCGTGTAAAAGAAATCTTCAAAAAGTACGGCGTGACAGTGACTTCAATCCTTCTTGCCGCAGGTGTCACGATTGGTGCTGTCATTGGCGTCATTACCAACGCTTTGAAATCAATGGCCAAAGCTTTGGGAAACGGGTTAAAAGCTATTGCGAAAAAAACAGCCTCCATTCTTCCGGGACTGCTCGGCTCGATTGTTTCTTTTCTTTTCGCAACTGCTGGTAAGGTCCTCGGTTTTCTGGCAGAACACACATGGCTTTTAATTTTGGCTGTTGTGGCCTTTTTGGTTGAGAGCTATGCCAAAAAGCAGAGTTAATTTTCTTTGGGAAAACTCAAAAATTAGCGGAATGTCAAAAACAACAAACCTGCAATTGCAACCGCGCCAACCATCATTGCAACTTTGTTCGTGTCATGAGAATCACTGCCCGAGCCAGCCGTTGGCACTCGTTCTTCTGTGTGCACTTGCGTTGTTTGTGTTGACTCTTGTGTTGTCGGTGTTTCAACAGGTTTCAAATCTTTTTTGCTTTCAGCTGTGGCTGCTTTGTGAATTGGATTGGAAGGATGGCTGTTTGGTGGGTTAATTTTTGATTTTCCGCCATCCATGTGCTGAAGGGCCGCTTTTTTTGTTCTTTTGTTTGCCCCGTCGTTGACCCCCAGCTTCATACCCGGAATCGCTTGTTTGAGCTGGTTGTTGTAACCAACCGTGCTTTCTGTGTTGATAACCATGCGGCCTGGCATCAACCAAGCGCCCGGGCACACAGCAAGGTTCAACCGCACTTTTGCCTCGTCCACCGCCAGCTGGTAACGCTGCACGCTCTTTGCCAGGTCGGGCATCCTCACTGCGTCTTCAACCAGGACAAGAAACTCGGTCTGGGCCTCCTTTGCTCTGCCTCCCGCCCCAAGAATGCTGCTGCGGACGTTTACTTGCGCACCTAAGATGCAATACACAAATGCTTCAATCGACTGGTTTATTCTCGACAAACCTGCCTGGGTCAAACCTGTTGTGGTTTTTGGTGCGAACCAGTTGAATTGCTCTTCAGCTGCATCATTTCTTATGAAACAAACTGATATTCCCTTTTCTGTCGCCATTGGATCCTCGTCATCGAATTTTGCTTTTTCTGATGGATAGGGAACGTTCAGGATGAAAGGATCGCGGCAATAAATATAAACGCTTCCTAGCCCGTGGTTCGGGCCAATTGTAAACCGAAAATCGGTTGATGAAGGAACTTTGAACTCAGCACATAATCTTTTATAAGAAGCTTCGTCATATTTGTTGTTAAACTGACTCCATGTTGGATCACCCGGCAATGCGCTAAAGCTTTGGATACCTCCGAGCTGAAATAGGATGCGTCGAACCGTAAAGTACACGTGAAAGATGTAAAACGCTCGTACCTGTGGCGGCAGCTTCAGCGTGCTGTCTTTGTCAAATACTTCTCGAGATATTCCGCAGCCTGTTGTCGCGCACCACACTGCAAAGTTCAGCTGCTGTTCCCAGAAAGACATATCTGGCTTCGCCAGCCATTTTTTCGCGGGCTTTGACGTTTCGAATTTCGGTTGTTCCTTGGTAAATATCTCTCTAAACTTTGTTGTAAAATACTGGTCAGGGGTGACATAAATTTTGATTACTTTGTTGAATATTTTTTTCAAACTCGGTGCAGCTTCTTCGAATGGAACTGCTGGAACCGCCAGTGAACTTTTTTCTGGGCGTGGCGTCAGTTGGAAAGGAAAACCGCCAACTTCAACCAAACCCAGAGCTCTTTTCATTTCTGCGCTCCAATATTTGCGATCTGATCCGAATACGCTTTCCAAACTGTCGGGCCCCTCTTTGAAAAATATTTCGGCTGTTGCTGTGTTGTCCGGTGCAAAAAATACCTGGGCTTCAAATTTGCTTTTGTCAGCCCTCGGGAAACTTGCAGAAAAAGTCGCCCACGCCTTGGCTTGCGCAAGCTTTGCATTTGTGGAGCTGCCAGCCTGCGCTCGTTTTTCGAGATAGTCATACGCAACAGAATTTTGTTTGTTTGCGGTTTTCCACATGTTCATTTTCTTTTTCCCTGTTATTTTTCAATTGAAAAATTGCACGGAACAAAAATAAAATAGTTTTCCATTATTTTTGTGTTCAATACAAAATGGTTGTGCTCACAATCATCGCTCCTTCAAACGACTACACAGTTTATTTTCACCAGCCCCTTCAACCAAACTATATCAGACTTTTAAGCTGTTCTCTTTACAATTCTTGGTTTAACATTAAAAAAGTGGGCAGACTTAAATCGATAACACATAACAAAACCATCACCTTTTTACCGGACAATTACACCTTGAAATCTTTAAAAAGTAAAATTGAAAATGATCTTTTGCCGGACAGTGACTCCTTAAAAGCAGAAATCAACACACCCTATGGTCAAATGGTTGTCTTAAACACAAATTTGGAAGAATTTCAAATTGATGAAAATCTTAGCTCTCTTCTTGGCTTTGGCGTTGTCGGAAATTTACCAAAATTCTTTTCGTTATTGTATTCAAAAAAACTGAACTCCACTTCAACGTACTTAATCCATTGTGACTTGATTGACAAACAAGAAAATCAGTTCAATGGAAAACCATCCACCATTCTTGCCAACTTTGATATAAAAGGTGAACCTTGGGAAAAAGTTTTTTATCAGTCAGAGCCACAGCATGTTCGTTCCACTTTGAAAAGTCGAGAGGTAAACAGTTTGACTATTTCAGTCAAAGATGAGAATGGTGAACTTTTTGATTTCAATGAGATGCCACTCACTTTCGTTTTGGAGATAAATTGATTACCTCTTGAATTTCAGACAATTAAAAAAAAAAGCTGTATTTTATAGACAATGTCTTCATCAAACGTATTGCCCAGTGCTCCTCCGGAGACACCACAAAGCGGATTATATCCTGTTTTACAAACGCCTGAGGCCTTTCGCCTTGGAGAGATAAACGAAATCAAAAAAAAGTTGGCTGAAGAGGTTGACAAATATAGACTTGTTCGAAAAAAATTTAAACGCGCAAAAACAGCCGTCAACTGGATTTCCGGCGGTCTTGGCGGACTCAGCGCTGTTTTTTCTAGTGCTGGACTTGCGTCTGCTCTAAAAGGGGTCGGAATACCCGTTGCCATCCCTCTTGGTGTTGTTGGTGGTTTATTCTCTGTTGCTTCCTCCGGTTTGATTCTTGCCGGTAAAAAACTTGACAAAAAAATGTCTAAACACCAGGAGATTGTTACTCTTGGCCTTGCAAAACGTGCGAGTGTTGACAAGCTGGTTTCCAAGGCTTTAATTGATAATCGCATTAGTGATTCTGAGTTTCGGATTATTCTTTCTGAATTGGAACAGTACAATGAGTTAAAAGAAAAGGTACGAGCAAAGCTCACAAAAAAACCATCTTTAAGTAAACTGCCTGATGTTGAAAAGATAAAAAAAGAGCTTCAAGAACAGCTTATGAGAAAACTCGCGGCGCCCAGCATTGCAAATTTGAACTGAAGTTTGAGGGAAAAACAAAAAAAATATCTTTAAGTATAATTAAAGGTTGACTGCATAACTCAAAATGATCACGATATTTCACATGCTTTTCGTTATTTTTGCGGAACTTTCTTCTCCAGTTTGGCTGAATGATGTCAGACAGATAACTCAACAAGTTGTTGAAGCGATGCGTGAAGCGGACGAAAAAAAAACATTGTGAAATTTCAGTGAAAGACAGGGCGGCCGATAATATGCCTCTTTCCGTTTTTTAAACACAGGTTGCACAAATCAATTTTCCTGAAACTACAAACTTTCCCGCATGACGTAACTTTTGTGATGCGTTGATTTTTTCACAAAATGGGTGCATTCTCATTTCACAATGAACTTCAAAAAAACCCAGATCCCATTTCTCTTTTATCTTGATTTTAATTAATTCTTTCAATATCATCTCACGAATTTCGGGTGGGAGGTTTTTGACAAGAACATCGGCTGCTGACATTTCGCGTATATTTCAAAAAATTTTTCACGCTTTCTTTTTAAAATTATTTTCAAAGTTGAACCGGTCAGATGACCTCATATCAAACGTATTTCAAAAATTTCTCGACAACGCCGAATTCTTCTAAGTCTTCGATTTCGTACACAGGGTACCCGAGAAAATGATTCTTTTTGTTTTTTGCACACAGGCAACACCAATTACTTTTCCCACATCTGCCATCACATTTCCCGCAAGCCGTGATTTTGGTGATTTGTTTATTTTTTTTACAATAGGGGAGCGAGAAAATTTCATAATGAACTTCAGAAAAACCAAGGTCCAATTTCTCTTTTGTCTTGATGGAAATAAATTCTTTCAATATCATCTCACGAAGCTCGGCTGGGAGGTTTTGAATTGCCTCTGTTATCGAGCCGTCGTGCAGTACATCGTTTGAATAGTCAGCTGCGGCCATGTTCGCGTATATGAATGCGCGCACATTTCTTCAAATGGAAAATAAATTCTGGCGCAAATTGTGTAAACATGCCTGGAGCCTTGGTGTTGATACCACACACATGAAAAGTAGGCTTTCTGGTCGCAAGAAGGGTAACCGATGCATACCCGGCGACAAGTTGGAGACGGGTATGCATCGGTTACCCTAACTGCGCCAGAAAGCCTACTTTTCATGTGTGTACGGTCCTAAGCCACATATTTTTCCTAAAGTTGGATAATTTAAAATTAGCAACTAGAGCTGCGAAATTCTGTCAGAAATGGAAAATTTTTATGAAACATTGTATACCTCACAACTGCCTCAAGATAGCAAAATATTTGACAATTCCTGTAAACCATTTCTAAATTCTGAAAATATACCAAAACTGAATGCTGATCAGCAAAATACTTGCGAAGGCCTCATAACTGCTAAGGAGTGTCTGGAGATACTGAAGACGTTTGCAAAGAACAAAACCCCAGGTTCCGACGGACTTACAGCAGAATTTTACGTATGCTTTTGGGATGAAGTTTCTAGCCCTTTAATTAATTGCTTTAATGATGCCTATCAGACCGGCGAGATGTCTATCACGCAAAGAAGAGGTGTGATTTCACTTATACCAAAAAAGAATAAAGATAAGCTTCTCCTCAAAAACTGGCGACCGATTTCCCTTCTTAACACCGATTACAAAATTGCAACTAAATGCATTGCAAAACGTCTAGAAAAAGTCTTACCGTCACTGATACATAGAGATCAAACTGGATATGTCAAAAACCGCTTCATTGGAGAAAATATTCGCCTGATTTCTGACGTAATTGATTTATACGAGAAAAGAAATTTACCCGGCATGCTCTTTTTTATAGATTTTGAAAAAGCTTTTGATTCCCTCGAATGGAGATATCTTTTCGAAGTCCTTAAAGCTATGAATTTTGGTCCAATGTTCCAAAACTGGATCCGCGTCTTTTACTCGAACATCTCTAGCTGTGTAGTCAATAATGGCCATGCGTCAAATTTCTTTTCCCTTTTCAGAGGAGTAAGACAAGGGTGCCCCTTATCAGGGTTATTGTTTGTATTAGCCATCGAATCGCTGGCACAATCAATCAGACAGAATGAAAATATACGAGGCCTAAAAATTAATGATACCGAAATAAAACTAAGCTTGTATGCTGATGACATCACAGCCTTTATACACGACGATGACTCTGCAGGCCACTTATTCAATATTTTGGACAAATTTGGAGTTTGTTCAGGCCTTAAAATAAATATCTCCAAGACGGAAGGAATGTGGCTTGGTAGCCTTAAACATAACTTAGGAAAACGTTCTCCTTATAATATCTCCTGGCCAGAAAAATACGTTATCTCTCTTGGTGTTGCTTTTGCCTATGACCCTACGGTAAGCGACAGGATTAACTTTGAAGAAAAACTTGTATCTCTGAAGAAAATCCTAAATCAGTGGTCAACGAGAAATTTAACCCTTATAGGTAGGATATGCATTGTCAAAACGCTCGCCATTTCCAAACTTGTCTATAATACTTCTGTCCTCGCAGTACCATCGAACATATGCAAACAAGCCAGGGACATCTGTTTTAAATTTGTTTGGAAGTTTAAGCCAGATAAGATTAAACGTAATTCGCTTATCGCCCCTTTTGATAAAGGTGGCCTCAACATGGTTGATTTTGTTTTAATGGACAAATCCCTTAAAGCCGCGTGGGTAAAACGATTATGTGAAGCGGGTGATAGTAAATGGTGCGCTACCTTCTCCTCCCTCACATCCCACCACGGTGGCACTTTTCTTTTCGAATGCAATTTTGATATAAATGACTTAAACCTTGCACCGGAATTTCCATCATTTTACAAAGAAATCCTAGTGGCATGGCAGGAGATACACTCTACAGAACCTTCGTCTGTCGATGAATATGAAAATGAGATCATATGGAACAACCGCTTTATTAAAATCGGCGGAAAATCAGTCTTTTTTCCATCCTGGCACCGTAAAGGTGTTGTTAAAATAAAGGACCTGTTAGGCGAAGACAGAAAGTTTCTTTCCAGAATTGCATTTGAAGAAAAGTACGGCCTGCGAGTAAATTTCTTACAATATCACAGCCTACTCGCGGCAATTCCTAGTATTTGGAAAAGATCGCTTCCCGACCCGCCGCAAACCAATGAAGTTACTAAAAACAACATTTCCCCGTCGACAGTCACAGCTAAACATGCTCGTGAACACTTTGTTTTCAAAACACTTAAACCTCCAAACAACGAACAAGACCTAAGCAAAAAGAATTTACCACTGAAAGCTATTTATGAACTGCCATTTAAAGTCACGATAGAAAATAAATTAAGATGTTTTCAATTCAAAATAATTCATAACATCCTACCCTCAAACCAAAGTCTTTTTAAAATGGGAAAGAAAACGTCGCCTCGCTGTGAACACTGTTTTTCCCCTAATGAAACCTTAACTCATATGCTGTATGAATGTCCCACTGTCCAAAAGTTTTGGCGCGAAATTATCACTTGGTGGAACGAACTGCGATCTGAGAAGATCTCCTTAAATGAGACAGATATTTTGTACGGGTACAAACCGGATTCCTCAAACTTTTACGCCTTAAATCATGTTTTAATTACCGCGAAACATCACATTTTCCAATTTTGGCTTCAGAACACTCCCCCGAGCTTTAGCAATTTTCTCTCAATCTTAAAAGATAAGATCCTCTGTGAAAACAAAATCGCTTTTAAAAATAATACATTGTCGAAATTTAAATCGAAATGGACAACATTGTGCGCATTAACCCCCTCTTATAATGCTTAGAATTTAGTAAAAACTTATCGCTCTTATCCTTTTTTTTTTTAAATTAGACTTAGACTTGTAACTTTTGTATCTGTATCATTATTGTAATTGTATTATTACGTTTTGTATGACCATAATCAACATTGTAATTTTTGTTTTTCTGTTTTTTTTTTTTTTTTTTTTTTTTTTTTTTTTTTTTGCTTCAATTAAAATAAAAAATTATAAAAAAAAAAATAAAAAAAAAAATAAAAAAAAAAATAAAAAAAAAAATAAAAAAAAAAATAAAAAAAAAAATAAAAAAAAAAAAAAAAAACTAGAGCTGCGAAAGAAAACGTATATAAATACTCTAATTTGTTAAAAAAAATGTTTTTAAAATCGTGATAGCTTTTTCTTTTTGAGATGTTCCGCGGTGCGCCCTGGCGGGCATCAAAAACATCTATGCGCTGGTAAACTCTCAATTCAAGTCACCGAAAGTGCATCGCACCGGTATCGCGGAGGTCACGGGTTTGAATCCCGTTGAAGCCCTGAATTTTTTCAGGCTTCTGTAATTGGAAATTCCCTCCGGTGATCATCTCTCACTTTCATCTACATCCGCAGTTCATATATGAATTATTTCATATACTTTACGTCATCATCATTATTAAATCATAACCTTCCAAACTAATGCAAACTTGATAAACTCTCTTCTTCTTGTTGCTGACATTTTCTTCTTTGAAAGAGTATTTTGTTTGTGTTTTCTTTCCTACAGATGTTTCTAGCTCTCTGTTTCTTACTTTTTGGAGTGGGAGTGGTGTTGGGCAATCCTTGGCAGGTAATAGGTTGGATATTATATAAGCTACATTCTGGCTGGCCCATTCTATGCTTATCCCGGTTTCTATAGCATTAAGCTGCTAGGAGCATTTCTACTCCCCCCTGGACGGGAAGTTAGTCCATTGCAGGGCTATCCCCGCCCTCTGAGTGGAGGGAGGCACCGTGAGAGTAAAGTGCCTTGCCCAGGAACACAGCTGGCAGTGACCAGGTCAACAGGTCAAGGCTCGAACTCGGACCGTCAGATCTGGAGTCCAGCGCGATAACCATTAGGCCACTGTGTCGCCTTCTCGAGACTTCCGATAACTCGAATCAGTCTTTTCGGTTCCCTCACTAAGGAATAATCAAACTTAATGTCATAATATAGATATGTTTATTTGATTAGTGCGCTGTCAGTCGAGTTCGAGCTGTACGGGACACCTGGGTACGGTTCGACCCAGCTGACGGAGTCATTCAATGCGTCGTGTTTTTGGGAAAGACTCTTAACTCTCATAATGCGTCTTTTTCAGCAAAGTGTATAATTGGGGACCGGCGAAATTACTGTTAGGGGGGAGGGGGGCAGGAGGGTACCGTGCGATGGATTAGCATCTTATCCAGAGAGGAGTAGAAATACTCCTTGTCGCTTAATGCTGCAAAAGCCAAGAAAGTCCAGCTAGTACGCGCGCTGTGATTGGTCAATTTAGCGCTAGAACGGGCCGCTAAATTTAAAATCGCATTCGATTCCCTTCGATTTATGGCCCGTGCGCTTCGCGCTTGGGTCATTTGTATTTTTTTAGTGTGTGTTTTCTTTTTCTTTCTTTTTTCACTGATTATCCTGGCCCGCCTCGATTAGCGTTGCTACTTGCGGAGCCAGGAGATTAAGACTTAATTCTTAAGTAATAAAACTATTGTTGTTGCTGTTGTTGTTCAAAGGGGAAAACTGTGTGCCGTAATTTACAGTGCGGCTCTCGAACTCAGTTAGTAAGAAGTATTCATTCTTACGAATAATTAAATTACCGTATTTTTTTAATGTCAGACACCAACAGATCCTGACGACTACTTCTGGGAAAAGGCACCAGAAAGTAAGAAATAACGTTTCTTGTATCTACCGTCAAAGGCGTAATGGTCGGTTGGTTAGTGCGCTGGGCTTCGGATAGAGAGATCTGAGTCCGAGCCCCATCAGGGATCGTTATAATGAATTCACAATGCTGGAATGGTAACCTGAGACAGAATAATGATATTGAGGGGGAGTAGAAATACTTTTAGTTGCTTGGTTGAGTCGAAATGTTTATAACTAGGCGCCCCTACCCCCTACCCCCGTTCCTTAGCAACTGCTGTGGGTATATACTTATAAAATGTACTCCCCCTGCCCCCTATGTGCACGATATATTAAAATATCAGAGGCTAGGACGAAGCAATATATAATAATCAGTAACTTCTTTGTTTATTGACATTTTTAGGATGTAATGGACAACAGGACCCAAACGACAAATGGCTGTTCCGTAGAAGACAAAATTGCTACATTTGCGGATGTATTGGGCAAGATGCGCTTTGTCGAAAGGTTACAGTCACCTGCCCCATAAAACCAACTTGCGAACATCCTGTTTTCCCAGCCAACAAATGCAAATGCCCATATTGCGGTACTGTTAATTACGACAAATAATTAAATATACCTCTTACTAACCCAGTTCGAGGGCCATTCTGTGAATTACGGTCCGCGTTTTTCCCCTTAGATTTATGGCCCAAGCGCGAAGCGCGCGGGCTATAAATCGAAGGGGAACATGTTTGAGGAATTGCGCGCGCTATGCTGGATTGGTAAGATCGAGATAGTTATAATCATTCGCGTTAAATATGACATTACACTTCGGGAATTGAGATCAGCGGTTTGTGATTGAGAACCAACAACGTATCCTTTGCTTGTTTGTAATTGTTACTTCGTCTTTGTAACTCTAATTCATTTATACGCGCTGGTTCCGGGTCCTTCATTTGGATTTGAAGGCGCGCGCACGTATTTTCGTATGTGGTGCGCGTGTTTGGTTTATTTAGTTGACGTGTATGCTTAGTTCGCAATTTAACGGTTTAATTTATTTTTCGTTGTTTTCCTTATTACTTTTTCTTGTCAGTAACTGTGCTCACATCGTGGGTGGCTCCACCTGAAATGTTCTGCAATTGGTATAGGATTTGATGGAGCCGAAACCAATTGTGGAATTACAAGCATTTTAGGCATCCTACTGATGAACGGTTATGGCAGTTAGATATTTATTACAGGAGCCAACATTGAGATTGTGGTCTGTCGCCTTTGAATAGCTCCGTAAAGCACGCGCATTACGTCACACGCCTACCGTAAGCGGTTTTTCGTCATATGTTTGAGCGCTCGCAATTTCTCACTTTTTCTTCTTCCGCTTGTTGCAATATCCTATGTTTCGGTGTATATCTACCATACTCTCGATTCAAGACGCCGACCACGATGTTATATTACGGTTGAAATATAATGAATTAAACAGACATTCACTTCGTTGAACAGTTTATCACAGTTTTTACACTCGGCTTTCTTTCTGATTAAATAACTATGCTATGCACCAGAACTCATTTCCTGTGGTCAAAGATTGTAGATACGCTGTTGCTGGCCTATATTATTCACCATTATCTCGTTTTTCCGTCATTACAGCAACTCGACTGACCCGCTTTACCAACGATCTGGATACCAGAGAGAACGAAACGCCGCTTGCAAACTAGTTGATTTCTTTTGGTTCTGACGGCAAACGAAGCATTTAAGGTAATGAATGCAAAGCTTCGCGTAAATCTTATTTGTACTACTATCTATGATATTCTAGATGTAAATTTATTAAACAACAAGAAAAAATGGCTTGAGCTAACGAGCTGCATGCGCTTAGGCGAAGATAAATCGCGACTCAGTACAAGAAACTAGAGAATAAGAATTTTAAATTTGCAAAGAGGAGAAGAAAAACTACAACGATCGAAACTTCCTTTGGTGAAAAATTATTTCTCGCTCGCAACTGTAGACAGTATCCGCTCTGTTCCTTTATCAGAACTATAATCAACATGTAATTTTCTTTAGTGCTGGTCATACGGAAACGTAATTGGACGTAAGTAGTCGCAATTGCAAGTTCAACTTGTGCTTTGGACGGCCAAATGGTTTTCTCGCAAGTCGACGCAAGTCGCAAAGAAAAGTTGTCAATGCTTCTGTGCGTGCTAGAAACTTGCGCTGCGGGCAAACGATGAAAAACTTCCGTTGACTTTGGTATAAATTTGATCTCAACTAGATCTAAATGAAAGCAAGACGCCATCGCAAGTCAATGCAAATGTTGTGTATATATAATTGCGTCTCAGCCAGGCCTTTGCGAAGTTTCAGTTGGTAGAGCGCCGGACTACCGTGCGGAAGGTCTCGGGTTTGATCCCAGATCTGACCACCACTCAGGGTCATAAAATAACTGAGAAGAACGTGCTGCCTTTGTAGCTACATCTGCAAATGGTTAGATGATCTAGTCTTCTCGGATAAGGACGATAAAACCGTAGGTCTCGTCTCCGGTATCTTCAATGTTACGGGTCAGCAGGGGACGTTAAATTAAAGAATCCACACACGAGAGTAGGGCACGGAGTTTTCGGTGCTCATGTACTCATGGGTTGGGTGGGTGGGTGGGGTGAGATCATGAATGGACTGATAGCTGCTGCCATCGGCGCCTTTACATGCTGATGTATGATCTCACCCCTGACTAGAAACCATTACCATTTTAGAACCTGACATCCTCCTATGGCCACTGCATCTAAATTCAATTACTCCGAGTTTTAAAAATCTTTTCTTTCTCCTTGGTGGTTAAAACTATAGGCTAACGCTAATTTTTATTTAATTTCAGGTGCATAACACGGATCATTAATTCCTTTAATCAACTCCTCAAAGCCATGCATGATGTCCTAATTAGATTATTCAATTAATGTAACCAGTAAATCAATGGCTTTAAATAAAACTGCGGAAAATACACATTGCACTGATTATTTACTTCTTATACTTAATCGTACGTTTGTTTACGCTTCCAGTGCTAAATCCGTAAATTATAAGTTTCGAAAAAGGATTAGACATGGGGAGGGGGGAGGGGTGAAAAAAAATTCTGCGAGGGCCCAGTCTTTTGGGGAATTTTGGGGAAGGGGAAAAAGATGAAGCTAAAACCTCTCAGAAAACCGTCAAGGATGTCAATTATGGCCAACAACGATTCGAGGCTCATTTTTTGAGTTGATATCGTTTACAGCCTTTCCCGCAAAACCGTGAACACCAGAAATGTTTATGGAATGTTATTGTGTTACAAAGAAAAAGCCAATCAGGTGTGAGAAAACTAAACCACAAACAGCAACGGTCATTAGTTTGTGGTTTTGAGGTTTGTTCGCGTGTCCTGAACTTTGCTGCGATTGGTCAATACACAATAAATTCCATTTTTCTGGTGTTCACGGTTTTACGGGAAAGACTGTTAATGTGCTTGCTTGTTCCATATTATATATTACATCGTTCCGATATACAGTAAACACCCGCGTATAAGAACCTAGTGATTTAAGAACCTACAGGCTGAAATTGGGCATTTTAGTACCCAAATATATAAGAACCTATTTAGGCTGGCAAAGAACAATAGGTTCTTATACAAAAAAACACTTTTATTTTGTAGCCAAAATACTGGATTTTAATTGATAGAAATTGTGAAATTTCTGAGAAACACCATGAAAATTATTTGTTTAATTGAAAATCTTATAAATACAGAGTATAGAATACTGTATAAAATTATAATGTTCAACCATTATGACATACTAGTACTACAGTAGTTCTCTGAATGGTATCACTATGACAACTCCTATAAATAAGAACCTACTAAGAACCTAATCAGCCTGAGTTCCGAAAAACTGCCCCAAAATATAAGAACCCATTCAGCCTGAACCCAAAAATTCTAGGTTCTTATACGCGGGTGTTTACTGTAATCGAGACTTGCTGTACAGCTTTTTGCCCAAGTATTGATCTCATTTAATAATCTTTCTTTTCCGTTATGTAAATGTATCGTAGAACGATAAAATAACCTGCGTTAAAGACGCAATGAGGTATAAGATTGGCCCATCAGATCTCTTTTGCGAGCACGGTGACTTATCTTTTTTATTGTATTTTTTGGAACAGTGCTTGGAAGGTAACATTCAGGGAAAGATAAAAAATCGTTTTACAAATTTTATTCCTTATTGTTCAAGGTGTTCTGTTAGTTAGGGGGAGGGGGGGGCGGAAAAATCGGGATCGGATGCGCATGAAGAACGGCGAGTGAAAACAATGGAGAGGGGATTGGCGCAAGGAAGCGAAAGGACAAAACCAGTAAGAAAGGTAGACATAACGCAAATAGTGAAGTCGTGAGATAGACCAGTTAACTAGTTAAATACTGAAGATCTATATTGTTGCGGGGCCGCATAAGCTTTACAGGCGGAAAAGGGAATGTTGAAGAATTGGAATTCGAAGTTGAGAAGAGATGGACCGGACTCGTCCTCAGCCGCCTCTCAGTCTCCGAAAGTCAACTGGGGGGAATTGGAAGCAGGGTATGATTGGAAGCAAGACGCGAAGGGAGAGAAGAGAGAGACTTGCTCCTTTCCTCCTTTCCATCATATTCGATAATGAGAGACGTCTGGAGACGAGTCAGAGCCTTAGGTACTCATGCTTTGTGGTCGACTGTGTTCTAAAAACATTTTGTTTCCTCTAACCTTTCACTAAAGACTGCTAAAACTTCATTCAAATTCAGGTGTTGCCGCCTTTTTATGGGAGACGTTGTCAGACAGTCGCCCCCTGGCCATAATCTGTTCCGTTTTCAACTTTAAAGAGATTCTATATCTTATAAGTTTATGTATTGTACACCACGCTATTGAATTCTTAGTTGACCGTTCAGTGTCTTAACCAGCATTTTAAAAATTTCGAAAGCTTAAATAAAATAATCCAGTCAAACAACAGCCGTTCTCCCTCGAGAAAAATCTTCATCATTTGCTTCACTCCCAAATCGAACGCGCTCTTATTTCCAGCACTGATTAGCATGTAATCAGCTTCTTGATGTGATGAGTGTCTGATGGCTGCATGGCATCCACTCACTGTAACGGCTGGCTGGGCTGTTTTCTCCAAATCGAAGCGAAAAAAGGACTCAATAATTTTGATTTGTTTTTGTGTTTTTATATCCAAGCTAAACACTGTTTTTGCAATGATCATTGATCATGAATTCAATAATCGTGTCCGAGCAGTTATGGCACCTCCTCACAGCGGAGAACTTAAAATCCAATGCAAATATAAAATATTTTATTAGAAATTACTGACGCGTGCCACATTAACATTAAACAAAGCCACTTGAGTGATTCAAAAAGGTTAATTTGCTTCTGCATATTTATTTAGCTCATAAAAGCGTTTCTAGGTTGATCTGTCTGATATAAAGCTGATCATTCACCTGCCAAGTCACAAAGAGTTCGGAACTGCACTGATTTTAGTGAAGTTAATTACCTTCCAAACAGGTGCGTTGCAGGGTTTTTTCTTTTAGTTAATTTATAGAAAGACATTCAATACCTCGGCCCTACAGACCATGGTATTTCGTCCATTTAAAGTAACAATATAATTTGGTTTTATCAACTGGGTTGATAATGTCAATTGGCCACCGTAAAGAGATTCAAGAGCTGACGTTTCGAGCGTTAGCCCTTCGTCGGAACGAATCCCCGCTCCGACGAAGGGCTAACGCTCGAAACGTCAGCTCTTGAATCTCTTTACGGTGGCCAATTGACATTATCAACCCAGTTGATAAAACCAAATTATATTGTTATACTTCCCACCGACGCAGCACCACAGTTTCTTTAGAAACTTACCCCCTCTATTCATTTAAAGTAACACTGAGGTTGAAAAATGCATCTTGCTGAGTTATTGTCCATTGTTCAATTATATGATATGTGTTTTGAAGGAGACAAACCTTATGAAATGTGGAAATCTTCTTCACATAGTGGCTACGTATACTCGAAAGAGCCCCGATTGAAGAAGAGCAATTACTGACACCCGGCTGGCCTTAAAAACCTGATACAAATTTTAAATTCCAAAACTTGTCATTGACTTTCATGCAATGATCTAAAATCTTTTGTTTTAAAAGAAGTTTGTATTAGGTCAAAAATGAACGGAGGTCCATAAAATTCGCAAAACTAGTAACTCTATGGGAGTCATTACAAAACGTTTAAATTCTTAAAGCATGATAGTTCACAAGGCCGACTGCGGGTTTCCAAATAGGATCTTTAAACTTGAAAAAGGCTTGAAACAATGCAATTAGCCAAGCGAACGTTTTATACAATATGCTTTTCGCTTTGAAAGAAACTTTAAATTAGCATAACTCTTCGTTAACAACAAGGAGACTTTGACACCGACATTCTAAAAGAATTAACTATACCATAATTTCAGTATTTCCAGACTATTCCACAATTAATAATGGGATACGACTGCTCGACTGAGGTCGACACAAAAACCGTAACACATACTTCGACACTGTCAATAGATGTGTTTAATGATCCAGAAAACGTTATTACCTGGCTTGTGTTCTTTGCTCTCATATTCAAATTTAATGATATTTTTCTTTAATATAATTTTTACAATAATATTACCTTGCGTCTCAGCTGTGTTTACCTAACGAGCCAATAAACCAAAACAAACTCCCTGGAACTCCAGGAAATGCAAAACCTGATGTCATCTCCGGTAATTCTTAAACAAGGAATGGGAACCTATTTGCGCAAATAGTTTCTTATTAGATAAGCTTGTAATTTAATTGCAATTGTTATTTGTACTTTGTCAGATACGTAATAAAGGCGATATATTGTCCAAAACATTACGTCAACTCAAACATTACGTCAGACACTAGTTAACACTCTCATCTGGAGTTTTCATGAAGCATTACATTATTGTTGTTTTGGGCGAGACAGTGGCTAGAGGCATTATTGTTTTGAACATTGTTCCGCTACCTTGCGATCGCGGTGACGTATTTCCGTCTGTCGCTTGTAGGCGGGAAGACAGGCTAGTTTTTCGCTGATTTTATAAACAGACTTAGTGCCGCAGCGTTTCCTGTGGGAGTGGGCGTTGCATATTTTACAAGAAGCACTGCAATGAAAACATACATGCCGGGATGGGAATACCGTAAGAATGTAGCAGTATACAGAACAGCTACCCTTAAAAGCGCAGGATTCCGCAATATATTCAACGAATTTTGTCTGTTTCGGAGTCTGTTTTCGTATTTTTAAAGGGATATTTACCTCAGTGATAACTAATGACTTTATTTTTTTTACAGATGCTTTTAGCGGCCAGTCTTTTAGTTTTGGGAGCATGCGTCGTGTCGAGTAACCCGGTGGAAAAGAGCTACACGGAACAACAGGTTTCAAAAAGGAGTTTCCTATTTGTAATGGATTTATTTTCTATCAACGAAATAATTAATGAAATAGATAGCGAAGTGTGATTTGATCCGTATTGAGTGCTTTCCCACACGTGACGAGCGGCCATGTTGGATTGCTGAAGCAAAAGACTATATTTGCATAAAAAGGAGTTCAATTCCTGGATGATTGGTTTGGGACGTCAAGGATACACCTTATTCAAAAATGGCCCCTGATTTATGCACACACAAACTGGCCCTTGTTGCCTCGTTCAAGATAAAATATTCTTTTGATTTTTAGCTTAAAAACGAAGCAAGAAGGGCTAATTTGAATACCAACAAAAGAATATTGAGATGGTGGGGGGGGGGGGGGGGGGGGGGTGGCGGCGGCGGTCGGGGGGACACCAATATATGGCTGCCATGACGTCACGCCAAAACGATCGATATCCTTTTCATTTTCACGAATATAATTGAATAGAGCAAAAGGACGAAGGTCCATTTTGCCGTTAGTGTAGTGTGTGGTGTACCTTTCTGTGCTCTCCAGCCGTGTGGAATTATAACAAGTAGATATACTGCACTTTTTCTGCCACTGAGAACTGACTTTTCGAGTAAAATAAATTTACAACAATTGTTTAATCGATGATTTGTTATTTAGGACTGATAATACAATAATGCATAGCTTGGGGTAAATATTTTTTTTTCATTGTCAGGAACCAACAGATCGTCAGTCCGTAGATCATCTGGAGTTTGAAGACGATTCTTTCGTTAGGAAAGAACGGGGTGAGAAACTAATTTTAACAATTTCATGATCGAAGGATTTGCGATTTACGTTTTCTGCTCTTTATTGGCTAGTCACATAACTGCTACAGAGGGAGGCGCGGTGGCCAAATAGTTTCGCATCGAACAGACCGGTCTCGATCCCTGGCGGAGCACTGCGTTGTTTCAAAGCTGCGACACTCGCATAGTGCCTCTCTTCACCATGACCACGTGTATAAAAGGGCCAATAGATTATCATCTTTATCCTAAGGGGCCGGTTGAAAATCAGACGCTAGAACTGCTTTGTTTTATTATTTTATTAGGCTCCAAAAGGTGTTCACACGGTGGTAAGACGTACGAGAAAGGTACCATGCTTGAAATACCTGTGGAACCGGATTACGATCGGTGTGATCGCTGTAAATGTATAAGAGGAAAGTTCCGCAAATGCACACCGATTCACTACTGTCATCTTCAGTGTGACGAATTTGAATTTCTTCCTGGTCAATGCTGTCCCGTTTGCAAGCGAAAAAGTAGGTTTTTCTATTCAAAATTAATTACCTAAAAACCGTCATTTCCAAGAATCATGCATGCCCAGTCCATTTTTGTGAATTTTTGGAGTGAGGGATGAATTTATACGAAAACAGATGTGGCGCTCGGGTATTGAGCCATGGAGACTAACCGGAAGTTATCTTTCTTCGTCTTTTAAAATAAATAAATTACCACTGGGTTGGAGTTTTTGTCAATACCCATATAAATCCTTACTTCATTATTCTCGAATGATATTACATTTACCATTCCAGCTGGACTTTTTCTATTGTCTATTAATGTTATCTTACTTCCTTGTCCATTTAAAAAATATATTACATTCCCAATTGTATGTATATTCTTATTTTGCAAAATTCCATTCTTTATTATTGTTAATCTTTTCCACTGTTTGTCAGTCCTCGATACTCATAATTAACAATTATCGTCACTGCGAAATCACGCGGAATATCGCCTGATACTTAGCCGACGAGGCCGTAGGCCGAGTTGGCTAAAATCAGACGATATTCTGAGGCTATGTCCACACTGATCCGGATAAATTTGAAAACGGCGTTTATCGCCTCCGAATTATCGTTATTTACGTATACCGCAGAATATCTGTCAGATGCAGTTGACGGATATTGAGAACATAATGGCCATAAATGGGCGACGTGACAACTTTTGAATAATAATGCCAACTATTAACCGAGTGGATTGTGATATTGTTTGACAGGTTGTGCGGACGACAGAGAAGTGAATGACCGATGGCAGCAGGTTAAAAGTTTAACGGGCCCAAATGAAGGCGTTTGTTCTTTTTGTGAATGTAAAGCAGACCGAAAAGAATATTGTACTGACCATCAATTCATGTGCTTCGATATACCAGGATGTCAAGAGACAGAAATGAAGCCGGATTTCTGTTGCCCACAGTGCAGTACGTTAAACACTTAATCAGTATTTTTTAATAGTCGGACAGGCGCAGTCTCTGATAGTTACGCCATCCCTTTAATTTTTCGTTTATCGCCGAAAGCGTTTCCTGGAAAGAAATGAAAAAACCCGCCTTCCCACTCCCCCTCCCCCAAAAAGATAGTTGTGAAAAGAGTCGAATGGCAGAGGGCAGCAACGAGTAAAGTGCGGACAGTGGAAATAACAAGTTTTCTCAGTCTGTAGTTAAAGCTGTTTATATTGCAGATTAAAAGTGAACTGCTTGGGTGAAATTATCTCCCTTATAACATTTTTTAAAAACGCGAAAATCTGGGTCGGTCGAACGAGGAAAATTGAGAAAAAAAGGGCTAATCCTCTGTGTAAGAACCTGTGAAACTCACAAGACAACGTCGGTCGTTACGGTGAAACAAAGAACGAACAAGATAACAATCATAGGCATACGGGCCGGACGGGCAGGGGGGCAGATTTTTTGGGCAGAATGAGACTGGTTCACTGCACCTACTTTTTTTTAATAAAGGCGCGAAAACTTTTCTTTCAGAAACATGGGCTGGCTCGACAACAACAACTCAACCCTGGTTTACCATTCAAATAACTGAAACAACAGAAAGTGCACTCCCCTTTAAATTTCCCTTCGATTCCAGATCAGACGAGGAACACTGATAAACTTCAAAAGGTGAGACGACTATCAAAACAAACTTTTCAGTGAACACGATGTGGTGGTATTTCCGTAAATACCCCGCCCCCAACCTAAACTGGATGCTTTTTTTTACTTAATTCCATTTCACTTTCTCAGAAATCATCTGCAGCTAAGGCCCTAATAAAATTACAATATGTCATTTACATTTATTTGCCATTTTCTTTGCAGAACATTTCCCTAGACGAGATGAAGCTATGTTCAAGACTAAAAGTGGGATTTGCATGAGTGTAATTATAAATCATTACAGTGGGTGGTTTACCGGGGGCGGGGTTAATCCCTTCTATGAGCTATACGAGGACGTGCCGCTGGATAGAGTATGGTTTTTGACCCCTCAAGTTTTCCATTTTTATCTTTTCTTGCAAAATACTCGTTGTTGCGATATTTAATCACACGCTTTGTGTCTTGAATCTTTTAATTCTTCTTCGACGGCGCTTATCTTTGCAGAGAAAACAAATAGATGAAATAATCTATTTGCGTAAAGCGAGCTACGTACAAAAACAGACAAGCTCCTTCTATGCGATATATTGCATTCTTTTCGTTCGGATTTTCAAAAAGCCCGGAATTCCATATAACTGTACAGACGAAGCAAAGTTAAAAGGTACCTCCATTCATTATTTCTCCTGGCTTTTCTTAGATACTGTTGGCGAATAAAGAATTATAACGTGCTTCTAGTTAGACGTCTCTCTGGGTTATGCCATACCACCTGGTGTACCACTTTACAGTAGGGACCAATAAAAAATATAGCGTGCTTCTAAAAAGTCTCTCTGGGTTATTCCATACCGCGAGTGCGCCACCTGACAGTACGGCTGCGAGTTAGTCTCTCTCATTTATTCCAAACCGCTAAGTGTGCCACCTTACAGTACCCACGAATAAAAAATTATAGTGTGCTTTAAAAATAGCCTCTGAGTATTCCATACCATGTTTGTGCCACCTTACAGTACGGATAGGGAGGGGTCTCTCTAAGATATACCATACAGTACGGATAGGGAGGGGTCTCTCTAAGATATACCATACACTACTGGGTGTGCCACCTTACAGTACGGATAGGGAGGGGTCTCTCTAAGATATACCATACACTACCGGGTGTGCCACCTTACAGTACGGATAGGGAGGGGTCTCTCTAAGATATACCATACACTACTGGGTGTGCCACCTTACAGTACGGATAGGGAGGGGTCTCTCTAAGATATACCATACACTACTGGGTGTGCCACCTTACAGTACGGATAGGGAGGGGTCTCTCTAAGATATACCATACACTACTGGGTGTGCCACCTGACAGTACGGATAGGGAGGGGTCTCTCTAAGATATACCATACACTACTGGGTGTGCCACCTTACAGTACGGATAGGGAGGGGTCTCTCTAAGATATACCATACACTACTGGGTGTGCCACCTGACAGTACGGATAGGGAGGGGTCTCTCTAAGATATACCATACACTACTGGGTGTGCCACCTTACAGTACGGATAGGGAGGGGTCTCTCTAAGATATACCATACACTACTGGGTGTGCCACCTGACAGTACGGATAGGGAGGGGTCTCTCTAAGATATACCATACACTACTGGGTGTGCCACCTTACAGTACGGATAGGGAGGGGTCTCTCTAAGATATACCATACACTACTGGGTGTGCCACCTGACAGTACGGATAGGGAGGGGTCTCTCTAAGATATACCATACACTACTGGGTGTGCCACCTGACAGTACGGATGGGGAGGGGTCTCTCTAAGATATACCATACACTACTGGGTGTGCCACCTTACAGTACGGATAGGGAGGGGTCTCTCCAAGATATACCATACACTATTGGGTGTACCACCTGACAGTACGGATAGGGAGGGGTCTCTCCAAGATATACCATACACTACTGGGTGTGCCACCTTACAGTACGGATAGGGAGGGGTCTCTCTAAGATATACCATACACTACTGGGTGTGCCACCTTACAGTACGGATAGGGAGGGGTCTCTCTAAGATATACCATACACTACTGGGTGTGCCACCTGACAGTACGGATAGGGAGGGGTCTCTCTAAGATATACCATACACTACTGGTTGTGCCACCTTACAGTACGGATAGGGAGGGGTCTCTCTAAGATATACCATACACTACTGGGTGTGCCACCTTACAGTACGGATAGGGAGGGGTCTCTCTAAGATATACCATACACTACTGGGTGTGCCACCTGACAGTACGGATAGGGAGGGGTCTCTCTAAGATATACCATACACTACTGGGTGTGCCACCTTACAGTACGGATAGGGAGGGGTCTCTCTAAGATATACCATACACTACTGGGTGTGCCACCTTACAGTACGGATAGGGAGGGGTCTCTCCAAGATATACCATACACTACTGGGTGTGCCACCTGACAGTACGGATAGGGAGGGGTCTCTCTAAGATATACCATACACTACTGGTTGTGCCACCTGACAGTACGGATAGGGAGGGGTCTCTCTAAGATATACCATACACTACTGGGTGTGCCACCTGACAGTACGGATAGGGAGGGGTCTCTCTAAGATATACCATACACTACTGGTTGTGCCACCTTACAGTACGGATAGGGAGGGGTCTCTCTAAGATATACCATACACTACTGGGTGTGCCACCTTACAGTACGGATAGGGAGGGGTCTCTCTAAGATATACCATACACTACTGGGTGTGCCACCTGACAGTACGGATAGGGAGGGGTCTCTCTAAGATATACCATACACTACTGGGTGTGCCACCTTACAGTACGGATAGGGAGGGGTCTCTCTAAGATATACCATACACTACTGGGTGTGCCACCTTACAGTACGGATAGGGAGGGGTCTCTCCAAGATATACCATACACTACTGGGTGTGCCACCTGACAGTACGGATAGGGAGGGGTCTCTCTAAGATATACCATACACTACTGGTTGTGCCACCTGACAGTACAGAATAATAACTAAGTATAGCGTGCTTCTAAAAAGTCTCTCTAGGTTATTCCATACTAAAGCTCAGCTAGCCCTCCGGTGTAGGACGCAACCCTCAAAGCGCACTCCTTCGGTGTAGGAATTAACACCCAAAGCTCAGCCCTCCGGTGTAGGACTTAACCTCCAAAGCTCAGCCCTCCGGTGTAGGACTTAACACCCAAAGCTCACCCCTCCGGTGTAGGACTTAACACCCAAAGCTCACCCCTCCGGTGTAGGACGCAACCCTCAAAGCGCACTCCTTCGGTGTAGGAATTAACACCCAAAGCTCAGCCTCCGGTGTAGGACTTAACCCCCAAAGCTCACCCTTCCGGTGTAGGACGTAACCCCCAAAGCTCACCCCTCCGGTGTAGGACTTAACCCCCAAAGCTCACCCCTCCGGTGTAGGACTTAACCCCCAAAGCTCACCCCTCCGGTGTAGGACTTCACCCCCAAAGCTCACCCCTCCGGTGTAGGACTTGACGACCTTTCCGGACCTCTCGTAATTTACACTTAAGCTTCACAAAAAACAAAGATGAAGCAATAACATGGAATGACGTCGCTTTCATTTCGCAGAGAACCGCAAAGATTGCATCATCATGCAAAAATGTCTAACATATACATGTGAAAATATTTTGTGAATATGTTAGCGTCAGAGGAATATGCATAAAATCCACTCATTGTAAACGCTTGACTGTCCCCTTTTTGTCAAGATTTGTACTCAGCTGAAGCAAAAACGAAGAAAAAAGCTTGCTTTTAATATTGAGACCAAGTTCTGGCTTAAAAGTCGCCAACCTGAGGCAGGTATCTAAGGTAAGTTATTTAAAAGGTTTTTGTTCAGGAAGGAGAGAAGAAATTAACGGCCCATACCTCGCCTATCCTGCAAACTATTTGCATAAAAGTCCATTTGAAGCAATTCCTCATTTTATTTAGACTTTATTCCCCATTATTAAATGCCTAGAAATACAAGTTTTGTTTTATGCTAGAACATGACATTTCGTCGTCGCAATTTTCCCTTTCGCAAACGGTCGATGCCATTTTAAACAACAAATAAAAGCTAACCGCAACCAAACCAGTGTGGAAGTGAACAATGAACATTTGGTGAGTGTGTATTAGTCTTTCACCAAATTATAACTAGTTTTGATCTAGTCCAGGCCTAAACTAGAGCAGATATAGAGCGTTTTCACTCACGTGACCAAAAAATAAATCGAAAACCATTCAGTGGACAGAGTCAAGAAACTACGACATTATAGAATATAAATAAAGAAAACACGTCTCCAAGTTTCAGGCGAGTGTATTGTTCCAAACTTCAGATATTGGTCGAAATGTTTTGCACAAATTTACAGAGCCCAGGATGGAGCAGCCATATTGGTGTACCTCAGTGGAACACTAACATGGCGGCCGGAAACAGTGTACGTAAACATCTGGAGTTTACTTTGGTTATCTAGGCGACTGGTTACCTGTTTTGAACAAACAAATGTTCATATAAACACTTTTCCTAATACTTAAACTTCTAAAATGGCTAAATCTCGCGAGATAAGTATGTGTTTTTTGACATACATGATCGTAACTGTAAGTCACACACCGCCATAACACTGAAATTCAAATTGCGCTGGTTTCCAAACGAAGGACGCTGTTGAGCTGAAAAATTGTACACGGATATGAATTTAGCACCTTTTATGCCTGATGAGTATAAAAAGTCTTGTGGCTCTTTGGTTTTGGATTTCAGAATTTTATGACGTCACGTGAAAACGCTCTTTTGCATCGTCCATTCCTAAAAGCTTGGTTATTAATTATGGAATCGACCGCTTAAACTGGCACGCCGTTTACGAAAGGGAAATCAGCTTTAACGTCATCATGTTGCCATTATCAAATGTAATTTTCAGAGTTATAAGTTAGTGTGAAAAGAAAAAGAACACTTCTATATATATACATGGCTTCCGCAACTTGTAACTCTGAAATTTACTTTTGATAATCAGCTACGCTCAAAATCTGCGCATGCCATATTTAAATCCACAAACCTGCTTAAAACTGACTTTTATGTACTGATCTAATATGGGTTGTCTAAAAATCAATTTCTATCACGTTAAAGTAGACTAAAATCTCACAAGGGGCTCTCACAAATCTTCAACAAGGGGTTGTAAAGGATAAAATTACAAAACTTTGACACTCTTGAAGTAAGCAAGGGTGAAGAGGCTTCATGGTCTGTATCAGTTGTACCATCGTGATATTGTACCGGTCTTTTCTCTGTTCGTGGCAAATCTCACACTACGTACGTACGGTTCATGTGAGTGCTTTAGTAAACTCGAGCCATAAATTTGCAATTATGATTATTTCACTGATTACGTAATAACCATAAGATTAGCTAGACAACTGAATAGTCTATGATGGGAAGAATTTTGTTCTCTTGAATCTAATTAAACTAATAAAATGAAATTCAAAATTGTTAAAGGTATATTGGAGTCGACTAACTAATTTTACATCCTGTTTTTCTTCATCAGTGTCAGTGTTAAGCGGATTGATTAAAATTTTTAGCTGAAAAAACAGAAGCTAAGAATCGATAAAACTGATTATTATTTCGTGCGCGACTTCTTAGTTACCGGTGGCGTAAGCGGAAAGCAGTGTTTGGTCGTGTGAAATGAGATAAGCTTTTTCGTTTCGAGTTTGTTGGAAACTGATTGATCTGTTTGCACATTGAAAATTAATATATTCTCTTGAAAGCGGTTAAGTGCCGAATTTGACGCGAATGACTTTTTTTTTTGCATTTATACAGGGAGTTTCTTGTCATGTCACTTCGATCAGGGGAAAAGTACACCAACTAAAAAATCTGTTCGAGAGTTGATTTTTACATATTCGCGTTTCATCGTCGTCATATCCATAAAAAGTATTTTCTACACATTTTTTATTGCAATATATAATTTAACATAATTCAACTGTATTTCATTTGACAAATTGCACTATACTAAAAATTTGTTCATATGATGCTGTTGTAATTTGACTCGAGTTGGGAAATGTGATCTAAACTTTTACGGTGGTCGTTAAAACGAACCAATTTAACGATTAATATATAGATATACAGCGAAAAAGAAATTTAAAATTTAATTTATCTGTAGCCAAGATTTTACAAAGATGTCCTGTACCCATACCTGGTCATACCTCTCGGAATGTGTACTTGTCCTTAGCTGATTTCAAATAGAAACGAAATGCATGCAAAATGTTAAGAAACAAGTCCATGTTAGATAAAAGAGCTACTTCACGATATCTCCATGGTCATTTCTTGCGACGAAGATGGAAAAGATTTAGAGGGTTACAAATGACAAATTTGAAAAATTCAAGCTTTTCTTTTTTCAAAATGCACAAACGATGACTTAACTCCTTTGACCCATGCAATTTTAACAATGATTTCCGTTCTTAGTTATAGCGCCCATTCAAATTTTCTAAGTGGTTACATTAGCTTAGAGTCCGTTCCAAGAGATTTTAAGTTCTCTTCTACGCGGGTGAAAAATTACAGCGATCAGGATCGGAAGCTGTGTTTAACAAAACTTTGACGTATTGTCTTCATATAGGCGACTTCAAACTTGCACACTATAATGTTTTAGATTTAAGTTTATTGCTTCATAAATTTGATATGCGATCAAGGGAGTTGGTAATAAATTATTTTTAATTTGTTCCACGCTTTGAAATTTACTTGCGGTATATATGTAGCCCCCTCGGATATGTAGTTGGTATGGAATAATATACCCCTCAGCGCAACAAAATTTATAAGGGAGAAAAATCGTAAAAATGAAGTAGTAAAAGTAATAACAGAGCCCCTTCTGTCATTGTGTTAAACGGTTTCTATGGCTTTGTGGTATTAAGAATAAACAAGCTCCTGGCAGTAACTAATAACATCACGCAAACACCATTACCGGTTCGGTCAAAGTTTCAATCTTAATCGAAGCATTTCTATCATCGAAGAAGACTCTAATCAGTTTATGTGTTGTGGTTTAAAATCATCTTTGGCTTAATTTTTTTTCAAACCAGCCTGATTCAATCAGATTGTTTCAGATTATGATAATAAATATGAGGAAAAAGTCAAACTGGCAATTTTAAGCCAGAAATAAATTTAAACCAAAACAGATATATCTTTTATGGCGGAAGCAGTAGTTGTTGGCTTAGGACGTCGTTAGGTTCAGCAAGTGATAACTCAAATCCGTTATCAACTAATCTTTACTCAATATGAAATTTTGCAGTGTTAGTATGAATAATAGTGTTCAATTAGCCCGCCATAAAAGTTCTGAAGTCATATATTACGCTTGACACAAAGGATATTGCTTTCAGTTCTCTTTGAAAAGAGAGTAAAAACGTGTGCTTTGGAAGAGGACGTTTTTGTAAGTCTAGGTAAGATATAACCCGTTCTACGTGAAACATCTTTCAAATTTTTAAAATGTAAGTATACAAGCACGAACAATTTAAATGTAATCTCTTTTTTTCTATTTCGTAACCTATTATTTGTGCTTTAATTTCGTCTTCATCATACATCGAATAACATGGACGAATTACCAAGTTGTCTGAAAGTCGATGAGTAAAGCGTGAAATCAAGCTATAATATTGTAGTTTGACTCAAATATTTCGCGCAAAGTTGTTTCTCCAGTTGAAGTGCTGAATTATGGCGTTGGTTTCTAGAATTTAAAATGAATGACAGCTGGACTGGACAGTCCGACATTAAATGTTGCACATGTCACAAACATTGCGCAAAAAAAAATAACCAAATACAGCTTTTTACGTGCGAATCAAAATCATAAACCATGTGAGGGCTAATGCGGCTTATCAATATATTCTTAAAGGAGCTATGTCATGGATGACACATATTGAAAAGTTTACCCTAAATTTTCCAAATTTGTCAGTTATAATCGTTCTCAATCTTCCTCGTTCGAGGCCCTTTGTTTCTTCTCAATAGACCCTATTCACGATAGTCGTCATGTTTGTTTTCACATTGTAATGCAAATTAGGCACGTGATTTGTGAGGGGGCAAACAAGCTTAAATCGACAAATTTCAGCTGGTTTCTTATCATGTCTGATAATTTTTTCATAGCCATGCTTTAGTTTCTGTTTTGTGCTTTTATTAAAGGTTACTATGCACCTTCAGGGGTGTTTCGCGTCGAAGCGATGTAGCGCGCGCGGGTTACATCGCAGATATCTAAAACCCTATATCAAATTAAAGCTTATAGAGCTGGCTTTTTAAATATCCTATCCATTTTGTAATATTCTGAAATGCCGATTTTTCCGCGAAGTCTGAACGCAAGCGCGTGATTCGGCTTCTGACAGCTTCAACTCAAAGCGAATTTAATATTTTGCTTAATTGGTTTGTTTTCCGGTTTTCGGACCCCAAGGCCTAAAAAACCGTGTCTGCGTTTTGTCAAATTCGTTTGCATTAAAAAGTTACAGCGCCTTTTCAAAACAGAGCAAAAATTAATCGAAGTTATCGTACAAAAATGGCTCTCAACAAAAAAGTTTTGGGAAATTAAAAATACGCAGACACGTTTTTGTTGTTTATATATTAAACTAACTTTTCTCCAAATTTGGCGGCAATTGAACAAATTGCACTTGAGTTGCAGCTTTTGAAAGTCACCCTATCTAGCGAAAAATTCAACTCGAGAAAATAGCGAAAAGACAAAACCCTCAATTCGTAAACAAACGCCGCCCCCAAACGAAAAATCGCATTTTCTCCGCCGCTAAAAAAATATTTTTTTGATTTTTTTTTTAGATGAAAGATCACGCTTAGACCTATTGATTAGCATAAAAATCCAAATTTCGCGAAAATGGCCGGTCCCAAGGTGCATAGTAACCTTAAATATTCTGATTTTATCGCAACTTTGGCGTAGTTAACAAGTCAGGGTATCGAGTAACTATTTCAAGCTAGCCTTATAATGAAATCATTATTCCATAACTTGCCTCTCAAATGTGGCCTTACCGCAAATACTTCACTATTTAGACCGTCCGATTTTCCGAGAAAAGGCATCATTTCAATGTTTGCCCCCTGGCAGACAACGTGGCTAATTCGCATTACAATATGAAACCAGTCATGGCGGCTATCGTGAATATGGTCTATTTAATTTATTGCCCGAGTAGTAATAGTAGTAGTAGTAAAAACTTTATTTACCCTCGGATTTACAGTGCAGCTTTGTCAGCTAATTTTTCCAAGCATTTCGCAACCTTGACATCACAACAGGAATAGAGCAGAACACCGGGAACTCCATGCCCTACTATTCTAGCAAGATGAAACTGAATGAAACTAAAATGTAACAGCGAATATTCAGGAATTTTCAGGCGGACAAATTTCAAGCAGACTAATAGTCCAGTTAGAGGAGTTAAAACAAATGCGACAAGTCTATTTTACAGGACAAAACGATGTTCAGAATCGTTATCTAATCTGATACTCGCGGAGTTTAATAAAAGAAATTTTGGAGATCGGAGTTTTTAGGCCATTTTCATCATGCTTAAATTTGAAACAATGATAAAATTTAGCCATATGTGTAGCCATACGCCAACTGTCCATCAAGTCTGGGAATAAATAAATGCTTATGTTATATAATCTATTGATTATTACTTTAAACTGAGCTCGTTGTAGCTTACTGATATTGGAAATGGGACGAATTGGAATAAACTGAAATTTTATATTTATCGGAGTTTGAAGTTTCCAAAATCAACTGTAAATTTCTAGGATGCGGTTTTTGTACTGCTGAAGTTTTCAATGGAACACGTACTTTGCAGTATTGATTTTTCCTCTTTTAAAGCAATAAGTGGGGTATTATTTTTTCCTTATTCTGCCAAAAAGACACTTAATATATATTATTTGTCAGTTGTTAGTTCAATTTAATCGATCTGACTGTTGAGATCTCCTCTGGCAGTTTTATATTTGTCCACACTTGTTGGATCAATTTGAAATTGCTTATAAAAACTATTTTTTGTCAGGTGATGGCTTATATGTAAAAAATAATTCACAATGTGTTACAGCCGAAACTAATCGAGCTCTGAGAGGTTGTCATCGGTCCATCAGTAACTGCAAATAATAGTTTGGGAGAGCAAAAGTCCCTTAATTGTAGAAATTTGTTTAAAGTATAATGCCAACGCGTTTTGCAAAACTGCTCAACATACATAATATTTATTAATATCATTAATGAATGTTACTTAATTTTACAGCACACCGTCTCAAGTGTTGAAAATGAGCTGTGTCGTCTTAAATGCCGGGCTAATTTTCTTCCTTGCTTTATTAGTAAGCTGTTCAGAGAGTCGCACCGTTGGCAAGGTAAGAATGCGAAATACTTACTGTTTTACTGCCAAGACAACCATTTCATGTTCATGTATAAGAGTTCTTTTTACGGAATTAAAAGAGAGGCTGATATCCGAAAGCTGTATTTGAGCAGTCATGGTTTTAAAAGACGATATACGATTCTTAACTTATAACTTCACCTTGATATTTTTTCTTCTATTCTACGACAATTCTTCTCCTGTTATTTAACTTATGATCTTTAAAAATAATTTTTTCGTTTTGTTTTATCGACATACGTGTTCCCAAAGGGAGCTGTAGAACGCAGATCAGGTAAGTTTTAAATGAAAATAAAGTGTAGAAATGTTTTTCTTGTGTATAATGTAACCAGTTGGACGTCCTTTGCAAAGAAGCTTCTAAACATCTCTGGATTCATGTGCCATTGCAAACTAATTTCGGCGAGCACCATCAAGCATACATGATTTAAAGGCCTTTTGTCTATAACAAATGCTGTAAATTTCGTCATGCATATTAGACAAGTGACACACTGGCACCTCGCTATCAATGTACGTATGTCTCCAAAGCTTAGTTGGCCCAACACAAAAGGAACTCTCGCAAGGTCTCGCATGAATGGCTCGATACCCTGCGTGAAAACGATAAAACAAAAAACAGGAACAATGCTCCTAGCCCCTAAAACAATAGCAGGGAGGTGCTACACTACCGCAGAGTATCGCACCGGAATCGCGGAGGTCATGGGTTTGAATCCCGTTGAATCCCTGATTTTTTCAGGCTTCTTCTTCCCAATTGTTTAAATTGGAAATTAACTGCGATGATTGTACTTCACTTTCGTGTATATCCGCAGTTCAAATATGAATTATTTCATATATGCTACACAAACCTCCCTTCATTAGGAATCGCTCTTCTGACGAGTAAAATGTCTCTTTTTTTTTCGTTTTCATTACAGCCACATGCAATGCCAATAGCAGGACATACAACGATGGAGATACAATCTATTATCAAACAGTTATTACGCCTGTCGACCATGCCAAGTGTTCCATCTGTACGTGCACAGCTGGACGTATTACCGACTGCAACTCTTATTATTGTGACATCAATGTAAATCCAGAAGTCTGCGATAATTGGGTCTCTAAGTCTGACAGATGCTGCCCCATCTGCGGTAAGACTACGGATTTTTAATCACTAATAGGCCCGCTAAGCTTAATATCACTCGCTCGAATTGCGAATTTAATTGTCACATGTAAACTGATCATAGCCTAATGGCAGTGGAAAAGGCGTTCACATGGGAGACGGCTATGTAGGCTTATAATTAAGGCTGATTGGAGAGCGAGATCTGCAATATATCTGAACTCATTACTGGTGTGGACAGTACTATAAAATGTGTGACCAGGAGCCCATGAGAAGGAGCCTCCATTCGTACTTTGTACCCTGTCCCGTATCTTTTTATTTTTAGAACAGTGAGCTCTCACATGATTGGCTATTACAAAAACACCCGCGAAAACCACCGTGGGAAATGCTTCTAGAACTAAAAAGATACGGGACAGGGTTGACTCAGATGGTCAGTATGGGAGATGGAGGCTTCTTCTCATGGGCTCCTGGTATGACTAAAACATTTCACCAGAATAGTACTTTTGATTTCATGACATCCTGTGAAAAAGCAAATTATCGGTATTTTTGGTTTCATTTGGCAATATAATTTGCACATTAGGAAAAAAGTCTGTGAGATAGTAAGCCGAATAGGAAACTTTAAACAAAGATTCATCAAAAATATTGTCTAGTTTTGTAAACCTAATTAATTTGGGGTACAATAAAGTTGTTGTTGGCGGTAACCATAGCACGGTAACCGCACATATAGCAACTGAATTCTTTTACGAAATACTGGCTTTTATTGAATCATTTTCTTATTTTAGGAGCATGCACAACAAATAGCCAGCCCTGGGCTAAAAAAACAAGTTCAGGAAACTGCTATGAGTGTTCTTGTAGCGGTGAATCTGTTCAGTGTGTCCGCATCTGGTGTGCTCCCTGCCATGGTATCACTATTGATGTTCCTGGAAAGTGCTGTCCTACCTGTGTTCCGAGTAAGTAGTGACCGTGATGCACCAATGTTGCAACTGGTCTGCCAGACCTATTGCTAGTGAAACACGGAAATGGTTACCTGCTAGTATCAAAGGCTTCTGGATGAATTGGAATGAATCCAGGTTTTATTAAAATGCATGAATTAATAAAGACGTTGACTATACAGTCGTTTTGAAACTATCTATGCTAAAACAGACCTAAACGGTGCGATTTGCTCCACGTCACGGAAACTCGTTCCCAGCAGGCGTAATCGGGGTGAACGGTCGGTCCGACGGACGGTCAAGTGATTACCAAAATTTTCCAGCTAAATGGGTTACCAATTTTCCTTGCCCATGGTGCTCCGCTCTCGCGCGCAGGAGCTCCGCTAGGTTCAATGCAAAAAAACTGAAAAAAAGTAATCATTAACGTTAACCGCCAAAGACGTTAACTGTTAAATAACGAGCCATGAAAGTAAAAGCCTTCAGATCTTTTGTCAAGAATTTATGGGTGTTGTCATATGAAGTGGTATAAAGAACACGAAGGCTGCTTCTCTTAATTTGGTCGGAAGTGACTGCCAAATGTGTCGCAGAACGATTTGAGAGACGTTTTGAAAGCACTACTTCTCTTTATTTCTAAATCTTCAATTCGGTGTTCGAAAGACCCAAAATCGGCCGGTTGCTCAACAACGTAAATTGATTTTTCACTTTTAAACAATGTAAATTAATTTTTAACCCTACTGTTAACCGCAAACGAAAGAAATTGACCCGGCGTTAGCCATAAACAAACCAACATAGCTACCACCCCATTGAGATCCTCATTCTGGGAAGAATAAGCGCACAACTCGCGTTTTGATTTAACTTTGTTCTTTAACTTGAATTCTGCACAGCCACAACCACAGAAGCCCCCTTCACGATCGTGCAGACCACAACCCGTGCGCCGCCAAACTTTCCATTCCCATTTGGCAGAAGGCGTGATGAGAAGCTGTTTGAGGGAGAAGAGTATGACGAGGCTGAGCAGTAAAAGGCACTTGACGAGCAGGTGAAGTATAGGCTATTATTCAAATAAGCGGCCATCCATTAAGCGCAACCTTTCTCAGGAAAAAATTGATCCCCTTCGAGTATCGTTGTTTCAACAAGCGTTCGTTGATACCGTGAGGATTAAGAGTGCCGATTTGAAAAATAAATTTTTGTTCTAGAGTTTTGCGACTTTCCATGCTTCCTTGGTGAAGGGAAAGGCCGCAGACTGCCATATGTTGCTTAGAGACGATATTCCGTGCGAGTTCCAGGGATCATAATCTGTACAACGCACATAACTCGTTATTCGTTTTCTTGTATTCATACATTATCATAAGTTACGTCTTTTTATGATTGCAGGATTTGAAGATGCTGTAACGGAGATACTGGACAAAGCCACCACCATTTTTTAAAACGTAAATTGAGAAGGAAACCGAAAATAGGCTTCATCTCGTAGCTGTTAACTTCTCTATTGAATTAAATTAAAATGGAAATAAATTAGGGTTCCAAACTATTCATGATTTGTGCGGTATTCTTGGTTAGGTTGAACAATTCCTGCGAAAACTACAGATTAAATATATCGCGCTTTGAATCAACGTCTATTGTTCTTACTACTCAATGTTCATAGTATATGTCACGACAGGAAGCACCGCCACTGGTATACAGCAACGAATAATTCAACAGCAACAAATAATTACACTCTGTTGAATAAAACGGTACGATGGGATCAATGATCCCAACGATAACGACAACATGGATAGTAATTACCATGTTTAAAGTGCTACTACGATGAAAATTTTTTTTTGTTCTCTTTCGATTCCGATTTTATATTTGACAAGAATGCACCATGCCAATTATTGCGCCTCGATTTTCGAAATAAGTCCACTTTTTTTCGACGAATTCTTGTTTAAACTGTCCGCCATTACCAGATTTGACTTCAGTCGAGTTGCATTGAGAGAGCTGGATCAAGAGAGAAAATGACGTCATATACTCACTAGATTAATTTTTTACTGTGTGAACCCAGCTAATTTGGTATGCAGAATAGCAACTTGCTTCTAAAAGCTCGTGCTGCATACTAATCAGCTGGGTTCACACATTGCAAAAATAAACTAGTCGTAGTACCACTTTAAGGTGGCTGAACACAGTATTGGAAGATTAGAGTACCTGTACTTCATGATGATCTCACAATTAAATGCTAACAGCTGATGAGCCCATATTTGGCATACTTATTATACAATACCACTGAAGTATATTTCTGAAGTTTCTTTTATAAAGTGGCCCGTTTCCATGGCAATGGAAGAGATCAAACGCGGCCTTAGAAATCTAGTTTATTTAATTTTGCGGAAAATCCACTCATTAGATTTTGTGTCTCTATGGCAGATCTTTACGCGAGTCTGACAGACCGCTTTTAATTTATTTACAAAAATTATGTTCTATTAAATTCTAAGCGTATTTCTGATTATGCTTTTGGTGTGTGTCATAATATTGTCTGAAAGAATATCAGAGACCATCAATTTCTAATGACTAGATCCAATTATTTTACGTTACGATCCGCTCACAATATTTGATCACACTGCACATGCGCCGGCCGTATTTTAATCCTCTTGGCAATACGCAAAACTGTAAACCACATTTTACCAGCTGGTGAGGCTTTTAAAGATATATTTGCTGCCTAGTTCGTCCTCATGTTTGCTTTTATGATAAAAAGCCACGCCACCCAGAGAAACTGTGTTCAGCCACCTTAAGAGATGCAGAGATGCAGCGCACGAAAATTAGACGTACTCTGCAAGCATGAGAAGAGTCTAACTGTCCAATTGCAGTGTTCATATCGGAACCGGAAAATGGGGAATATTGTTGTCTCGCTCCAAAATGTTTATTTCCACCTGCGCGCCTGCAGGGAATCATGGTAGCTGTATTCAACAGAGCATATCCTTGACTTCTCAGCACTGAAAATAGCTACCAGGATTCGCTGCAGCCGAACCATATTGAGAGAATTTCGCATTCAAATTTGCTGCAACAAAAAAAATAAATTAGACGGAAAGGTTTTACTCGTACCCAGGAATATTTTAGATGAAGAAGTCAAGGTATATCGATGGGATGATGTCAAATGCAGAATACGTCTATATATTGTTCCCTGTCTTTTCATTTTCCGTGTTTCTTATTGCAAATGCAGCTGTTGAAATAATTGTGTTAGTTTTAACCCTAGTATAAATAGCTTATTCTGTTAAATCTTTTGCTCAATATACGGGATATATTTATTACAATTTCGCACTGAGAGGCTAAAAGGGAAGTTATATTATACTTTTAACCCTTCTCTCTTGCAATCGACTATTTGGGCCCTGGGTTTCATTTTGCAAATTCTTTTCGAAGGATCATTAAACAAATGAAACTTCTGACTGAAGGGTCGTTCAAAAAATAATCCAATTTTTAGGTGCCTGTACTCTCTGTTACATCTGAGTGAAGATCTCTTCCGTTCAAGCCGTCACTTTCCGTCAAAAGGCAAACCAATTTCCTTCCTTGTTTGTTCTCTTTCATTTGCGTGTAATAATATTTATACCTACTTCCGATACCCCAATTATCTTTTACTGCTAACGATCGAATTTGAAAACATACGCTCTAGCAAAAATATCTAGAATAAAAATTAAAAGAACTTCATACCTATTGCTTAATTAAAGCTAACAATAATTTAGAGTAGAAGTGAAATACAAATTATTCTACCCAATAATATTTTTCTCAATTTTAATCTAACCGGAATTCATTTAATATGTTCCCTCTCTTTACTCTTGCTAGATAAATAGTTAGTGCCCACTCAAAATGCTTCCAATATTTATCATAGATATGTAAGCCTCGTTGTACCGAATTTTAACTTTCTGTTAAACGCTCTATCATGGATTTATAACTTCGGGTAACCAAACCTTTCAGCTTTTAAATAAGCTTTTTTTAATAAATCTCACTACAATTTTTGATGCGCACAATTTTCTGTTAGCCTCTGGCGAATTAAGAATGTTATGATAAGATATTTGTTTTACTAACCAAGTGTTTTAATATTTGCCTTCGAGAGGATAGTGCTTGTTTGGTGTGACAGAAAAATGATTTTGTCTTGAAATTTAAATTTCCTGAAATTTCGAGTTTGGAACGTGCTTATCATAAGAATTAAAATACACTAACATTTTTACTTAAGGCTGGCTCGTCACACGGGATTCGCAACTGACTTTTGCCAAGCTTTCAACTTTTCACGAACTTCACGAAAACTTCAGCAACTGTTGCTGACAGAACTTTTAAACCAGGTAAGTGATGGAAATAAATTATATCAGATCTCAATTCAATTGAACTGAAAATGAATTTGTTTCTGATACATTCATGTATAATTATGAACAATTATTGCTTTAAAGTGTTATGGATTTTGACGGCACTCTGTTTTACACCTTTTCGGTAAAATCCTATCAACTGATCATGACTTTTTGCTTTAATTGTTGTTCCCCTGCTTATGCCTTTTCTTTTCAAACAACACTTTGTAATACAAGGAAAATGTTTTAACAAAAACGAGGTGTTCAGTTTATGGCCGAAACATTAAAAATGATCCATACGGTCTCGTGGTTTTTGGCGGATGGTCGTTACTTTTCTTTTTCTTTTATTCAGGCTAGGCTTTCTGAACAAATTTTCTAAAAATCCTATTTACAATTGAAAACCGATACTTTCTACCCAAGATTTTACTGAATAACGCTTCTATTTCTCTTTTGTAGCACTTGCACTGCAAATTGATCTTCAAAATTACCAGCCGGGGCACAAAAAACAGAACCACGTTTTCAAGAATTTCATTTTACCAATGGATTTAAGCACTGAAAGTTTTACATTAAAACATGGATATATTTAGACACTAAAACATAGGACTTTACGGTAAAATGCAGACAGTTATTTGGGGTAATTTTCAAAAGCGAAATCCCCGCTAGCCGTGCCAAAGGCTCAGCGATCAATTGAAACTGGTTTTGTTAATTTTCAGTGACCTTTTTAACATTTCGCCGAAATTTCACGATTTAAACTGATTTTTCAATTATATCGCCAGAAAATATAGTATGTTTTCTCGGCTTCGTGAATGTTTACATACATGCCAATCTTTAGGGAGGATAGATATTTTGAGAATATTTATTCGTGTTGTTTTCTAAAGGTATGCACCCCAGGACATTTCTTCAAGCGTGCTTGGCAATTAGCTTCACGGTTTTAGTAGCTGAAGGAGAAAATCACAACACAATAGTAAGTAGTTTATTTATTCACAATGAGTGGCGTGGTACTAAGTAACGACGAGTCCGTTAACATTCGAATTAGTAGCGCAGCGGCCTTGTGACTGGACTCCGATTGATCCACTAAGCTTATCATCAAGGTGATTCGTTGTGCTCGTAGAAAATACACTTCAGCTAGTCTCTCACAGTGTCTCGCCGCTAGTCTCGCTAAAGGTACCTTTGGGGGAAAGCAAGCCTCCCCGTACAGGCCAACATAGAGAGTTGACCATGCAAGATGTCCCTCCTGGATTTTTACATCAACGGTAAAGAGACTGTGTACATGATTAGAGTGGGCTGAATCGAGGGTGGGGGGGTGGGGGGTGGAGAGTAACCTGGGGTGGACTAGAAGTATAATTTGGTTTTATCAACTGGGTTGATAATGTCAATTGGCCACCGTAAAGAGATTCAAGAGCTGACGTTTCGAGCGTTAGCCCTTCGTTAGCCCTTCGTCGCTCCGACGAAGGGCTAACGCTCGAAACGTCAGCTCTTGAATCTCTTTACGGTGGCCAATTGACATTATCAACCCAGTTGATAAAACCAAATTATATTGTTATACTTCCCACCGACGCAGCACCACAGTTTCTTTAGAAACTTACCCCCTCTGGACTAGAAGTAGTTTGATTACTCATGCTCGCTTCATGCCACGAAAAGTAGGATAAGCTTTGGAGGTATGGGCCAGTTTGACCCAAGAACGGATAAGCTTTGGAGGTATGGGCCAGTTTGACCCAAGAACGGATAAGCTTTGAAGGTATGGGCCAGTTTGACCCAAGAACGGATAACCTTTGGAGGTATGGGCCAGTTTGACCCAAGAACGGATAAGCTTTGGAGGTATGGGCCAGTTTGACCCAAGAACGGATAAGCTTTGGAGGTATGGACCAGTTTGACCCAAGAACGGATAAGCTTTGGAGGTATGGGCCAGTTTGACCCAAGAACGGATAAGCTTTGGAGGTATGGACCAGTTTGACCCAAGAACGGATAAGCTTTGAAGGTATGGGCCAGTTTGACCCAAGAACGGATAAGCTTTGAAGGTATGGACCAGTTTGACCCAAGAACGGATAAGCTTTGGAGGTATGGGCCAGTTTGACCCAAGAACGGATAAGCTTTGGAGGTATGGGCCAGTTTGACCCAAGAACGGATAAGCTTTGGAGGTATGGACCAGTTTGACCCAAGAACGGATAAGCTTTGGAGGTATGGGCCAGTTTGACCCAAGAACGGATAAGCTTTGGAGGTATGGACCAGTTTGACCCAAGAACGGATAAGCTTTGGAGGTATGGGCCAGTTTGACCCAAGAACGGATAAGCTTTGGAGGTATGGGCCAGTTTGACCCAAGAACGGATAAGCTTTGGAGGTATGGGCCAGTTTGACCCAAGAACGGATAAGCTTTGGAGGTATGGGCCAGTTTGACCCAAGAACGGATAAGCTTTGGAGGTATGGGCCAGTTTGACCTAACAACGAACATGAACTTTTGTTGTTTGAAAGATGAAATATAATTACTGATCTGCTTTTAGGAAAGTCGTGAAGAGAAAGTTAGAAGTGTCAGAGACGTACCAGGTAATATAAAAATATGTAAGGGGGTTTGTTTAGAATAACATTTAGGAAATTCTATCGGAGAGAATACCAACAAGCTAGATTATCACGAGAACTATTAACACGAACAATCTCAATCTTTATGTCAATTTATGGTTCACACACAAACGGGCGCAGTGTAAGAAATTGAAAGAAATGATAAATTGTCCCTGCGACCTCTTAGTACACTTGCTTTTCGGTTTTGCTTTGAACATCAATAGTGCAATGTTAAAAATGCAACAAAAAACACTGAAGAATCGCGTGCAGTACTTGCGTTACTGTGTTACTCTCAAAAAATAGGCTGATGAAAAAGTAGTAAAACAAAAACTAATTCGGATGAAATCGCTTCTCTGAAATTACGGTACTCGCAGTTTGGCCAATAGAAAAGTACTCTGTTCATTGGCGTACGGGACGGGGGGGGGAGGGGGCAAATTTTGGGCAACTCAGATTTTTTGGCAGCAAGAGAAATTTAGACAAGGCAACTTGAGAGCATTTATTGGGCAAATGGTGCCCCCCCCTGGCGAAAAATTGCCCGTACGCTTATGACTTTGTTGGTTTAATTTTCCAGTTGAAATTGACTTTGAGCCAGTCGGTTGCTATAGAGACAAAGTTAAAAGCAGAGCATTGGACAAGTTGGTAAAAAACTACAGAAAGCCAAAGAATTTGGGCGGAAAAAAACTTTGGACATATTGGGAGGACATGACTTATGTCATTCAACTTTGTGCTGAAGAATCCTACCGTCAAGGCTACACGGCCATGATTGCCATGCAGTTTTATGGAGAGTGCTGGTCGGGGAAAGATGCTCTTCTAAATTATGACAAGTATGGAAAATCGGGGAACTGTGTAAACGGTGTTGGGAAGTCGAACGCAAATTATATTTATCTTATTAAAGGTAGGTACGGTTTTGAATTTGTGTCAGCTTAAAAACTGCATATAATTATATATAGATATTGGGACGCACCCTATGAATCTAAGTAAACCAAACCTGTGACGACAACATTATATTACGTTTTGTTCACGAAAACATATATCTGTTTTTAAGGACTGAAAAAGAAAAATAGACTTAGAATAGATCTAACGTCACTTTTAAATAACAACAATAATTGCTGCAACCTTTGCCATTCTCAGAGACTACACATTTTTGCATTTGCTGTCTTACTCTGTACACGTCAAACTTGCAACACCAATCTTCTACAAATATACGCATGAATAGTTTCGAAGATTTCGTTGAAGCCACAGTAGTCTCTGGCAAAATGGAATTAAGACAATATGACACCCATGAAGGATAAGGAAGTGGAACCTGTGCGAAACCTTGCCCGTTGACATAAAAATGACATCTTTCACGGAAAGACCTAAATCCTGTACTTCCAGAGTGGTCATTCAGGAAGCTGTATAGGCACATGGCAGTCGTGGATCAAAGAAGATGACAAAAATTAACGTAAATATTAGATGTGTCGCACTATAAGTGTATACACAGTAATTGCCAGAAGATCGTAAAAACGTATGCGTGACATCTAGTCGAAAATCTTTCATTTTTAAGTGCCATTTTGTGACGTCAACTTCTTGTTTCAAGCGTTCCGGTATAGTGGTATAGTCTTTGGCAACAAATATGCCTGTTATTGTTGGGTTTCCGTTGAAGCTAGTTTATCTGAGATGAGACTAGGGTAACGCTTGTAACATTTTTTCTCTAGAGCGGCCCCTGCAAGTGAAAGCACCGTCTTTGGGTTGTAAAGTCGGTGATCAAACGTTCGATGATGGCGACAGCATGGAAGTGTACAAAGGAGACCTGGACAGCGGTGAATGTCATCAGTGCATGTGCAAAGAAGGAAAGCTAGACTGTCACTATATCTTCCAATGCCTTTTTAACGACTCTAGTTGCAGTTACTCAAAGGCGCCTGATCAATGTTGCCCGAAATGCGAACGAGGTATTGAGGAATCGTTTGATTATTAGCTCAGGAAGGAGAGAGGGGGGGTCACTATTTCTTTGATTTCGTCACAGGAACATGCAGATGTTTGTTTCTCTATTATGAAACATAGAGTGTAAAATTGAAACCAAAGTAATTACTTTGGCTAATCAAAAAGGACGGAGACCATCTAGTGATCCAACCACGCGCGAGTAACGATTGGTTTTGTTTTTACTCCTGGTTGGTTGAAAAAGTGGCGCGCGTTTCTTAAACCAATCACGAAGCGAAGTAATGAAAAACCGAAATAAACGCAGAATTATATCACTTTTGACACCAAAGTGAAAAGCGCTCTGAAAAGAAGAGTAATTGAAATCTCATATTTGGTCTGAATAAGGCGAGGCATTTTTTTCAGTCCTGCATGCCCTTTAGTCTACCGTGGGTGCCAGAAGTTTCTTCTTTTGCGGCGTCGCCGCTTATCAGTGATAGTGTCGTCAAAACAATAGAAATCCTTCTGCACGGCCAGTGTTAAAAATACCTTTTTTTCGTTTTCAGTGGGAATTGTGTATTTTTGAATGATTGGGCGTTCGGGTTTGAACGCTCGGGGTCAGTCACGATCACTGCGTTATGTTCTTCATTTAAAACCGCAGATGTCCCCAGTGGCGCTCCTGTCTGTAAGGTCAACGATCGCGAATACAAACAAGGTGATAGCATGGAGATTCTGCAGGACTATGACGGGAAACAGCTTGCTGAATGTCACCAGTGCACATGCATAGCGGGAAAACTGGATCAGTGTCACAGAATCTACTACTGCGAACTAAACAGCCCCAATTGTACCAACTTTATTGAAATTCCTGGCCAGTGTTGCCCGGCTTGCGCCCGCGGTACGTGATTGCCACACTACGTCGCGTTATTTTGAGTCATTTTTTGGGATTAAACAAATTACTGTTACAATGAAAAAACCCTCAAAATAATAATTTATAAAGGAAAAACCAAAGAGGTGATACTAAAGCAAAAAAGGAACAAGGATGAGAAGATAGAAATGACGAATTTAAAAAATACATTGTATATTTTACATCAATGATTAGTTGCTTATCTAGCTTCGATGTAGCTGGAAGAAACTGCTATGAAACCTTGTTAATTATTATTATCTGCTAAAATTCTTTTAACATATTTTTACTTACTTCTTATCTTTGCAGTGATAGCCAAGCCCAGCCCTCCATACTGTAAAGTAGGTAATCGAGTCTACAAAGACAAAGACAGCATGGAAATCTTACAGATGTCCTTCGACCAGAAAAGCGCATCGTGTCACCAGTGCAGGTGTAAGGGAGATCAAGTGGACGGATGCCATCACATCTTCCACTGCACGCTAGATGACCCGAACTGTGCACGTTATGAGCAGCGTACAGATCAGTGTTGTCCTGCCTGTGGTATGTTGTCTGGCCTGTGGTATGTTGTCCTGCCTGTGGTATTTTGTCCTTCCTGTGCTATGTTGTCCTTCCTGTGGTATGTTGGCCTTCCTGTGGCATGTTGTCCTGCCTGTGCTATGTTGTCCTGCCTGTGGTATGTTGTCCTGCCTGTGGTATTTTGTCCTGCCTGTGCTATGTTGTCCTGCCTGTGGTATTTTGTCCTGCCTGTGCTATGTTGTCCTGCCTGTGGTATTTTGTCCTTCCTGTGCTATGTTGTCGGTCCTGTGGTATGTTGGCCTGCCTGTGGCATGTTGTCTGACCTGTGGTTTCTTGTCCTTCTTGTGGTATGTTGGCCTGCCTGCGCTATGTTGTCCTTCTATGTTGTCCTGCCTGTGGTATGTTGTCCTGTCTGTGGTATGTTGTCCTGTCTGTGGCATGTTGTTATGTAATAAATGCTATAATTGCCATGCCAACATGATGTTCGTTATAAGTCAGTAAGGGAATGGTGAAATTAAGATCAGACTGATTTAAAGCCCAAACACAAAATATGCAGGTTCCAAATAGATCAGCTAACGGTTAAGCCAAGGCGCTGATTGGTCACAAAAGTAGACTCTTCAGTGGAAAGAAAATCCAGAGGTTGTATCTGTGTCAAAACAAGCCTTCGTGAAAAACTGAAACTGAAACGCGTACTGTATTATGCTATATGTAAGGGTATTTTGGATTTCAGTTTGGCATAAGATATTAGTCTTGCTTCCGTAGAGGCTGTTAAAAATATGTTGGTTCAGTTTGAAATAAACACACAAGGGTTCAGGGAAGGATTCGGTCGAAACTTCCAAATAGAACACGTAATTACGATTAATCTTGTTTTCGATATTTCCTAATTTTTTGTTATTAATTTATTTCCAGTTCCAAAAGAGCCCAACCCGCAAGCTCCAAGCTGCAAAATAAACGGCCAGTTATACAAAGACGGAGAAAGTGCCGAGGTTTTGCAGGAGTCTGCTGACAAGACCAGCATAATCTGTCAGCAGTGCAAATGTGACGCAGGCAAACATACCTGCCACAAGATTTTTGACTGTGATATTCAGAAAGTAGCTTGCGAAAGATCCGTCAAAATTCCAGGACAGTGTTGTCCAGAGTGTGGTACGTTAGAATATTTCTATCTTGGACTGAATTCTGTTACACCTTACGAGAAACAATTCTCTTCTGATCTTAAGGATTCAGCGTGAGCCTTCCTATCATAATCAGGGAAAATGGTTGCTCAGTAACAAGATGTATTTGCATGAAACGTGAAGGTATCACGTGGTTTCCTCTTCCATAATGATGCGGCGAGTCAAATCAAAGTGACGGCAACCTTTGTTACCAAAGCAACGTCTAAAGAGGTCAAAGATAGTCCATATTTTACCCTTTTAGGCCAATAACTTTAAAACTACTCGGTGGAAGTTTTTTACTGATATATTCTTGTTAAATCAAAGAAAGAACATTTTGAAATCAAATTCCGTCAATAGAGCCCAGAGCTAATTTACACTTATGGACCTTATTGACAGAATTCACAATTGGCAGAATGTTTCTTATGCTGATTCGACAAGAATATGTAAATATCAAACACTTTCAGCAGGTAGTTTTTAAGTTATTCACCTATACAAATATAGGACATTTTTTACCTCTGTTCACGTTGCCGTGGCAACATCTTTGAGTCACCTTAATTTCTCTTGGAGAAGACTGAAATTAGCACAATAGCGTACACAATTAACATAAATTAATATTTTAAATTCCCATTAAGCTTGCTTCAACAACGGAGAGCACTTATCGCCCGGAGATCAATGGCAAAAGGTTTCTGGAGACGACTGTGTAACATGCACGTGTTTAAAAGATGCTACTGCACGCTGTACCAGAAAGCCAGGAAACTGTCAGTCATCAGGTAAGAACCCAATAAAACGCTTTCTGCACGCTGTACCAGAAAGCCAGGAAACTGTCAGTCATCAGGTAAGAACCCAATAAAACGCTTTCTGCACGCTGTACCAGAAAGCCAGGAAACTGTCAGTCATCAGGTAAGAACCCAATAAAACGCTTTCTGCACGCTGTACCAGAAAGCCAGGAAACTGTCAGTCATCAGGTAAGAACCCAATAAAACGCTTTCAAGTGACATCAGCGCAGCCATATTGGTGTTCGCAAACAATGATAGAAAATTATTTCTGCTCCTATACAGGAAATTTCTTTTTCTGCCGAAGGGGGCGGGGATATAACACTGGAATCTTTACATTTCTGAATAACGATGCTATCGATGCCAGGCAACTTTGGGCACGAACTGCACCACGGGGAATTGTTCATCAAAAATGGCTTTGAAGCCATTTTTTGAAATTGCAAAGTTTCCCGGAGTTTCTTTATTAAACTATAGGTAAAACTGATTTGAGAGTCATTATACAAACATATTGTCTCGAATTCTCCCAAACCCCCTCGTGTTTAGATGAGTCTATGTAAACACGGCAAAAGTCCTATATTGCTTAAATATTAGTCAGCTCACGACCATGAAAATAATTGGTTTTAGTCTTTGTTACTTCAGCACAAGAATCTATCTAATATCAAGCCTTTTAATGTGTTGTTAATTCTTTCTCTTCTTTGATACTTTTAGCATGAGGTGGCAGCAGTCGTGCATTGTGCAAGTACCTTGGATGGGAATAAAATGAGTCTAAACCTAAATCTACAGCTGTATTTCAGTCTGTAAAATAAAAAAAATTATCGGTAATGGATCAGAATATAAATGTTTCAAACCTGATTGAACAGACTTGTTTATTGTTAGTATAGGTAATCGCATGGGGCCAGAGTATCCGTCTGTTTTTACTCTGAAATTATCCAAATCGTAACGCCACGCGTTTAAATTAAAACTGTCATATTTTGTAGAAACTCCATCGCTATTATTCAGTTCCCGGGCTGGATCTGGTCGCATTTCAAAAATTTCTAGATCTCGCAAAAATTTTAACTTCGCTCGAGCAATAGTTTTGAAAATAGTTCATCACTGAAAAGGGTTTTTTGGCAAAATAAAAGAGAATTGGCACCAGAAGAAGACGCCCGAGCCCGCGCTATTTGTGGCGCGAAGGTTTGCTGCTCGTGTATGGCGTTCTTTCTGTGACTACTTTCACGTTTGTCACCACTGACCATAGAGCAAAAGAGAGACTGTTCGCAATGTAGACGTATACATGCCAACACAGGCAAGAGAAGAAATCAAATGCACTTAATGGTGAGCATGCAACGCTATTATAGCATCACTTCAAAAAGCTAAAATCTGTTTATGCACTCTATGACCCAATAATGGTCTGGTTTTGTTGCCAATGGCTATATTTCTACAATGGAACTATTGACTCTCGTGAGCTGTTACGGATGACGAGGATTTTTCAAGTTATGTAATGAAAATATCGCCAAAGAATAATATGGTCCGGTCTCTCTCCTAAGATTTCAATTCCTTTGAAGTCTTCTTGATAATTCTGCAGGAGAAATTTGTGCGCGATAACAGGCACAAGACAATGATTTTGGTAGAATTGACTCGAAAACAGCAAAATCCCCGTGACAGTGACCCATTTAAGCAAACTTTTCTACGTCATAAAATAGTTTTACGCAAGTTTATTTTCATCTGATAAGGTTCTGGTTAAATCCCCGCACAGTGGGTAGTTTGGGCATTGCTTTCTTGTCACGTGACGAGTGCAAGCATTCACATCATGTTTAATTTCTTATTATAATATAAATGGTGTTGTCTAATTCTCTTAATTATCCTTGCAGGAATCATTATATTTATTCATTTTAAGTTGCATGTTAATCACAATGAAAAAAGCGTCTACAATGTACATCCAAGCTATCAATCTACGGCTGTAATGTCATATGGAACGTCAAGAGGTTGATCCTGCGAAGTTACTCCTGTGAGAAAGAAAACACGTTTTAGCAGAGTATAAACCAGGTCTGACGCTTTCAAGCGCAAATGTATGTCTGATGGTTGAACGCACACCTTAAGCTCTTCATAAATTTTCAAGATTTGGACTCCCAGCAAATCAGAAAAAGAAATCGAGACGTAGGAGGCACAAGGCAATGACAGAAAGATCTGGAGAGCAGAGATGTGCAAACCACTCCGAGCTATAGAACAGCACGTCACTCTAGCCGAAGAGAGAAAACAGCGAAGAGGAAGGCCAGTTGCCAACTTTCAAGAACACTACACGAGGCACAGTTCGTCTGCCAGAACTGCCGTCGTATCTGTAAATCACGAGTTGGACTGTTTAGACACAGCAAACGCTGCACCCAACTAACAGTGCGCTAATCCATGGGCCTTAAGTCCGAAGGACGCCTACTGATACAGCATCAGACAATATACATTTAGCCTTAACGCTATTATGTCTCGATCCTCGATCATAGGATCTTACTTACCACGTCTCTTTTGGGCGGGAAGCCCCCGGGTGGAAGGAACTGCGGCGGAGGCCTGGGCGGCTGCTTTGAAGGAACTGTGAAATAATCACACAATTAGATAAATTCCAACGGGTGTAGAATATCCTTAAATTACATTGAAGATCAAAATAGGAATTTCAGTGCAAACCAATATTTTGTTGATAAGTTTCATTATTTTATTATTTATTATTTTCATTTTGACTGACTGACCAACCGGCCGACCGACCGACTGACTGACTTATTGTTAGACTGACTGACTGACCGACTGAGCGTTTGTACTGACTGACTCACTGATTGGTTGACTGCCTGACTTACTGACTGGATGACTGACTGACCGACCGACCGACCGACCGACCGACCGACCGACCGACCGACCGACCGACCGACTGACTGACTGACTGGCTGACTGACTGACTGAATCATTGATTGACTGGCTGATTGACTGACTGAATGACCAACTGACTAACTGACAGGCTGAATGGCTGACTGACTGATTCATTGATTGACTGACTGACTGGTTAACTGACTGACTGACTGGCTGACGGACTAACTGACTGACCGACCGACTGACGCATTGACTCGCTGACTGAACGACGACTGGTTGACTACTGGCTCGTTGGTCTGGAAAAAATAATATTGGTTATTTTTTATTTCGATTATTACTGGTCTTGACATATGCAAAACCGGAATTAATACAGACACATGACAAGCAATGGGGTGTATTAGAATATTGCATCTAATCTTGAGCATGCACATGAGCATCTAATCAAATGGAGTAAAAATCCTGACATTAACCTGTAAAGACACGTTCACATTTTGGTACATTGTCTTCCTCACACGTGCATTCCAGCTGCTTGCCGTCTTTGGAAGCCATGAATCTATCTCCAGGACGATACATGGTTTTGCCATCACTGCAAACTGACAAGAAAAAAGTAACATGATGTTATCCGTAACGTCCACAGCAGTCATTTTAAGGTTACTGTAAGTGAGTAACCAGTGAATGAACGAAAGAACGCTTTAGCGAACAATCTACAAACCTATCGCTATCAGTTTCGCCCGCCAAGACAATAACAATACTGAATCACGGTATAAATGCCCTTTTCCTGATGTGAGTCCACCCCAGTGCTTCCTCGTACACCCCATTGTTCAACTTCCAACAGGAAAATGAGTAAATTTAGTAGAATTGCTAGAGTGTGGATCAAAAAATGTACTCACACTCACATAGGGCTTTTTTTTTTTGGGGGGGGGGGGGGGTTGGGGGTAGGGTCGGTGGGGGAGTGATTCTTAGTGTAAATCAAAATTAACGGTACCTTTAGTGGTAAGCTAGTTCATTGGGCAGGTTTTTAATATTTTGTTTTATGTTATTGAAGAAAGCAATCAAGGCGTTAACAAACCAATGGATGACATTGAGGAAAACCTGATTTGTGTCTGCTTTTGTAAATGGTTGTATTGTTTTCGTTTCTCGTAATTTCTTACCACATTTGTCAGGGCAACAGGTAGCTTTATCGTCACTTATTTTCACTGGGCAGAGATCTGGGAGCTGACTGCATGGATAAGAAGTGTACTCAGGTCTCCCATTCATTCCATCTGGACACGTAATTTTTTCACAAAATGGACTCCTTGCAACCACCTTTTCTTTGCATTCCCATTCTGCGTTCAAGAGATAAATTAGCAGTGATAAATCATACATGGGTGGTTTAACTTGCTCCAAGTGGCTCATTTGATTCGCCTATGGAGGGTGCTTCCGGGTTTCATAAAGAATCTAGATGACGGTGTATCGCGATGTTCGCGGACTAAGTACGGTCAAATTAATTCTGTGCGGTCCTTCGCCGCGGTTTCAAAGTCCTTTTATAGAAATAAACTCTACATCATTATTGCTATGTCCTGTACAATTGTTAACATTTTCCAAAGGTTCACGACTTACTGTATGAACAAAATATCTACAAAACCCTTTAAAGGAGCTACGTCAAGATATTTGCAGTTATTTCTTCGATAACCTAAATTACCCTTAAAATTTAGGAAACCTAAAAATAACAGTTTGCTAAGGAAGAAAAACACCCAAGGAGTGATAGTAAAGCAAAAAGGAACAAGGATGGCTGAGGATGGAGAAGATTGAAACGGATTGAAAATGACGATTTAACCCAGTTATTTTGAGAGCCCCTCATTTGATATGAAAACTTGAAACTATGAAACTCTTCTTCACGAAGATCCTAATGTAGCCCGTAGACAGTCATCTCTCTCTCTCTAAAAAAGATACGCCGACACCAATTACGCTTTAAGGCAAGGAGTGTCTTGCAACTGCTTTTTAAATGATGGAGAACAAAATAACACATTTATCCAGCCGTTTTGCTTATAAGCTTCATGATGACAGCAATCGTTTTAAAACTCCTTGTAGTGTCGTTGCTATCATATGGGGAAATAACCGGCACAATTGCACAGAGGGTATCTTGGTCATGACAAAAATACATTTATATCGTCTTCCTCTTTGTATTACACATGATCAAGAAAAACAAAATAGAATCATTCATTAAAACTCGAGACTTTTCATTTGACTTTTACTACTTACCGTATGACCTCTTTTCCCTGATCTAGAGAAGAAAAATTAACGAAAAAAATAGCAGTGTTGAGAAAGCATTCCAATGATAGTACTTTTACGGCATTGGAATTAGGGCCTTGAATTCCAGTATAGACATAAGCATAAGCACAAGAACAACGGACAGTATCCGTTCCTCTTGTGCTTATGTCAACTTATGCTTACGTCGCTTGTGCGCATGCATCAAAGTGAAATTTTAATTTGTACATTTTGACACTTCATGAAACTCTAGTTTCAGTGAAGAAACGTGCTTTATTGGCTGATTTCAGGCCGATTTAGCGCCACAGCACACCAAAATCGCATTCAACGTGTAAGAAGTGCCGTAAAATGCAGAATCTCCCTTCCTGTAAGGCTTAATGATCTATGGTGTTGTTCTGGCATAGATGTTTCTCCCGTAAGCTAAGATGTTGCATTATTCAGTGAACAATATATAGCAACCGTCCTATAAAACCGATCTTATTACTGGCTTTTTGGTCAGCCGTGGAAATAATTGAAGTAAAACTACAGAGAGCAATAAAAGTTTGATTCATTTTTTCTAAAAAAAAATTTGCTTAATTTTCTGTGAGTTCGCTCTAAAAACGAGGTAGAAACAGATAGAAATAAATGACAATTAATAAGAAAAAAATAGGTTAATCAGTGAAGCAATATCGTGGTCGATTTGTCAGTATGGACTATCAAATACACAAAGCCTTCAGAGAAGCGGTATTGAAGACTCAGACAAGTTTTCGTATTGCTTGACAACTTTCTCTGTTAGAGAAAACTAGGTTCTGTTTGCCAGTTATGTTAGAGTGACATAACAGTGAGTAAAAGACCATAAAATAGTTAACAAACCTTGTCGGAGATTCTTCCAGCAAATGCGGTGTAAACTGCAAAGCTGGAAACCAACAAAACGAAAAAGAGAATCTTGCAAGCGCCCATGTTGTCTGTCAGGTCAGATACTGTTGTAAAGAGGTACTTTTCGCTAACTCGTTTTTAAATGCTCAAAATGATAAATATATAGAATTTCTAATTAGAGTATACCTTTATTGAACGATGTCGGCCATATTAATAGACAGCTTCGATGGCCGTAATTAATTTCCTTTGATGTTTCTAAATTGCGGTTTAAATAGTTGAATAAACTGCGATAATTAATTTGGCTTCAAAGTAAATCTATTCTTTTGCGTGATTTCACTTTCGTTAATTAAAATCTAACATGCGGAAATGCAGAAAGAGTTGAGCAGGAAATCGAATTCATCAGAATTCTTGTTTTATTACTGTTATTCAACTGTTCTCGTAAATCCGGTTCTAAATATTAAATATTGAAATTTATTAAAACTTAAAAACCTGAAAGAGATCCAACACTTAACTTAAAAGTATCGAATTCTTAATTATAGTTTTTTTCCAAAAGCCTATAGTCTTGACTCGAGAATGAATCACAATATATTTTTTTCAATATTGGTCTTCTTTTTATTTGATAATTATCTAACTACAGAAAAACGCGCGAATTGCATATTTTATTTTTGAGGCCTATCTTTCGATAAGACAGGCATAGTTGTCTCGTGAAAGTCTCCGGCCGGCGTTTAACAGGCGAATTTTAATTTTAATTTGAGGTAATACTCGAGAACGGCTACATTTCCAAGGAAACCTGAAATTCATATTGAGCTCCAGTTTACTTGCAGTCGATTAAATGCTTGTTTCAAAAGCATCCACGCCGCCCTGTCTGCGTCCGTGAATAGCAAAAAATAAATAGTAATAATGGCTGAAAATAAGGACGGCTAATTATGATTACTAATCGGAAAATCCAAATTTAACAAGCGTAAGACTAGTGTATAATTTCGTCTAAACGTAACAGATCCAAAGTTGTCTATGATTCACAGTGTACTCGATACGTACTAAAACATCTTGCTTTCTTCTAGAAATTCACTGTTGTAACTCCTAGTAAGGCCATACACTTTTTCTCTCCGTTTAGCGTCGTCCGACGTCCAACCCATACAAATTTTCGCGTTTTCAAAAGACAAATTAGAGGAAGGTAATTTGACCCAGTCCAGCAAAAACTGTTTCTCTTTTAATCTGAAATATTTATAGACATTGTTTTCCCGGCACAGATTTTCAGTTTCAACTTACTGCAGAGAAAACGTGTCACTCTTGATCTCCCATAACAGATCGAGGCCTTCCGCCCGTGTGGGAGGAAAATATGCAGACAAAGGGGGGGGGGGGGCTTCTTTTATCTTTTCCGAGAGACCTTCCCAAAATCAGGAAACGGATTCGATGATAAACGTAAACGAAAAAAAGGGAGGTGGTGGCCTAACAGCATTTAAAGCAAAATGAACGAAAGGAACTCATAGGAGGAAGGAGAAATACAGATTTGAAAAGGGTAAGTTATTAACACAAACATAACTGCAAGGCTTATGCTATGTGAAAAAATTGACTTTGCGAGACAACAAGCCGACAGAAACCGATAAAGCAAGGCTGCAACCGTGGACAGCTGTTTCGTTCTTATTGGAACTCGTCAGCACGGTGTAGCAGTTTTAAATGAAACCATCCAGAAAGCCAGCTCAAATAAAATGCAACAAAACCCATGCTCCATCAAGTTCCGTACTTTGAACCCCCCCCCCCCCCCCCTCCCGAATCACGCGCCGCCACATCACGTGTTTCAGGGAGAAAACAGGCAAAGTATCGAATTCTTGTCTCGCAAAGTCAAAATGCAGATGGATAAACCATCTCAACATTGAAACGCATGGGCAAAACCATGATTAATAATTATGCAGGATCAACTTTGATTCGGTCAGCAGAGACAACATTTTTTCATGTAAACGTTCGGTGAAGGTTGGCTTGGGGAAGAGGGTAACCTTTCTTAACAGGCCCTAAGTCTGATTTACGCTTCCTTCTTTCGTGCTCCCCGACTTTAGTCATGCATCATAACTGGATAGTGCACGATAAGCATATGAACCAATTTTTAACACGAACTATTCTACGTTGGATCGATCCCAAATGGATAAAAAGTGAATATTCAAACAAACATTAACAGTTTTGCTGGCTAGCTTGGAATTGGACCCAGGCCCCCGCGTGACAGGCGAGAATTCTACCACTGCACCACCAGTGCTGGGGTGCCGTAATTTTGACACCATGAACATAAATAGGTAACACCATATACAATCACACACTCATTTCGTCATATGTATAATTCAGCGCGACGCTGAATTAAAAGCAAATGAGTCGATTAAGTTGACCACCGGGATATTGAACCGGTGACCTCTACACATGCCACTCTGCATCATTACAGTGGAATCCCGGATTGTCGAAGCTACTAGGGAAACCAAAATTGGTTAGAAAAAAATTGAAATTCGAGAAATCTGGGATAACTTAGTGTTCGGCCGACTGAAGGAAATCCGAACGAGAAACGACTTTTGTTTTCAGTGCCACGCGGAAGGCCCGGGTATGATTCCCGACCAGGGCAACTCAGATTCGTCAGTGTTGTGCCAATATTCAGCAAAGCCATAAGTTAATTCCTTAGGTCGAATTTCAATGTATTTTAATAATAACTTTTTATTTTGGTCGATAGCTTGGAAAGCAGTTGAACAGTTTCAGAAATGTTGCAGAATGAACTAGTAATAACAAATTTAAAACTGGCAAAACACCAAGAAATTGATCAATATGAACTAAAAAAAGCACTATAAAAAAAGCAGGGTTTTAATTAGAATTAAATGATGTAAATGGTTCTAAAGTTTAGCCCTATTTAATTACATAAAACTTGTATTATCCTAACCTTTCTGAACCCTCCTTGCATGTACATGTAAATTTGTCTAATCCTTACTGAAGTCTTCAATCAATATGTCCAGCACTGGTGGTTCAGTGGTAGAATTGTCGCCTGCCACGCGGGAGGCCCGGGTTCGATTCCCGGCCAGTGCATGACAACTTCTTTTACCTTCTTTTTTTTTCAATAAAACAGTCACAAATCATCGGGAGGGTGTATTTGGTAGAAGTTTTCCACGAGAAAACACAAGTTAAAAATTTTAAAACTCTACAGAGAGGAACTTGTTATCTCTATACCCGCTTGGCCATAGCCTTCGACCTCTCCCAGTTTTTCCTTTTCTTTCCTAATCATGGATTAGCTCTGCGCCACAGCTAAGTGCTCCTCCCATATTAAGGTTTATATAAATTTTCTCATTTGAAAATTGAGAAAGTCTAAAATTGGCTTTTTTTACCACTTTGTCTGCAAAGTCAAAACAATATATCGCTAATTCCCGAAAACAAAAATGCCCTCCCGAATATAAGCGCATGGGCTAATATATTTAGTTATAACTCTAAAAGAAAGATTATAAGCTCGGATCTTATTTTCAAAGCTTGTTCGGTATTTTACGCTGTTCGAGAATGCTCAGAGCTTGTTTTTATTTTTACCGTGATTGTTTGAGTATTTTGTTTGCGCTGAAACATTTCTGTCACAGTATCCCGTCCAAATACAGCCCCGCCCCATAGCCAAGGATTTTTGAAACATAAATTTCTATCCGAAAATAAGCTTCCCCATATATAAGCCCTCTAAGCTCAAGGCTCTTTATTTGGAATTTTAATGTATTGAAAAAGGTTTTTTGTTATATTTATCCTAAAAGCGAAAAACAAAAAAAATTGCTCATTGCAGCCGATTTTATCAAGATAGATAAAAATATCTTCAAATGTTAGCACCCATGCCAGATCAGTCCAGCACTAGTTTATAATCCTATAGTTAAAATGTTTTGCTATGCTAACTCCCCAAACTGTCCTCAGAGATTTTCTATTTAACCAATGAATGACGATCATTTGTCAGTACCTGCAGATCTGTTGACTGTTTTACCTGTGGTCAAAATTTTTAAATCCAGCAGAGAAATCACCGATTTGTTTAAACACGATATTTAAAATATTTATCAATTTTTAGGATCCTTGATCACCACATGAAGCGAGCAATACATCTTACAAAATAAATGTATTGTGAAATTCTGTTGAACAAAATCGGTCTGTCCGGAAATGCCTTATTTTTTTTCCTGATCGAACTTTATTTACACTTCCGCGTCGAGTCTTAACACTTTGTCATGATTATGCGACAAAAATGGAATTCCACGCAATTTGTGAGCTGAGGTGTTCTTTAATAAATAAATAGGTACTGCAAAGAACAACTGGTAGTTTTACTTCGTGAAACAAACGCTCAGCGACGTTCTGTTGGAGAAAGCTCACGGAACAGATTCAGGTAAGATAAACGTCTATTGATTCACGTACGGCTCGTGTCAGTAGTGAAGTAGATTTAATTAGCAGGCTTTGAATGCGTAAGAAGTAACTTTGACTAAAGCGATGCGATAACTCCGGTATTTTTGGTCATAGAGAGAAGTATTATAAATAAAATGTTATGAAATCAATAGCAACCCTGAAAAGGCTTTCCCTTCGTATTGTTTTCTCTGATCATGGTTCGTCCTGACACGATCCGGATCAGCCCAGGAAATCACCGAATTTACCAAGACTTGGGGAATTGCAAAATAGGTATTTACTCACCGTTTAATTTCGCTAATTTACTTTTCTCGGGAATTTAAATCTCCCTTTGCTTTTTTAGGTACTTTTCATTGTCGAAAATGAAGCCTCGGATTATGCTAATCGCGGTAATTTTAGCTGTGGCACTTCAAGCAGAGAGCTCTGTGGGTAAGTTGTTGTAATAGGCAATCCTTAACACTAATTCTGTTTTGTAAATCACGATAATGAAGTTTAATAACAACGCATTCATGGCATCTCACCATCGTTTCACCGTATAGCCGCGATGCAGCAGGAGAATCCAAAAAAGAACTCAGTGAATAATGTTTTCGAGACAAAATTGACAGAATTAATTCGACTTCGCATTCAAAAATAGTCAATAACCGAAAGCAAAGCCTTTAGCAGTCAAATAATCACTTAAATCGGTTAAATTTCTTGAAAACGGTCTAAGTTCTTCAGATTGTAATGGCTTAAATTCCCACTTCAGCGGGTAATTTACCTTCAGCGATAATTTACGTGAGAGAAAAATTTTGTGCTTGATCAAATTCCATTAGCGACCAGTATTGAACAACCTGTTGCTCGCGAGCGAAAATAAAAAGCGCGGAATATACCGACTGGATTTTAAAAACACATTACTCGATCATAACGAGGTATCTGCCTGTTTAAATTGTTTCTAGCGAAAAATAATTTCACCAATATATATCGTTTTCATCCATCGGGTTTCTATTGTCCGTCATTGGATTCGTTCGACCGGGCCGGGCCGGGCCATTGACATTGCAAACAACATATATCAGTACGGTATCAGCGCCGGCTTGTAATTTGTGGTCAGTACCGGTTAAAGGCAAAATACTGGCTCCGAGATTTGACTGAACCCACAGTTTTTTTTTCACGACGTTGTTAAGCAACAAGACGTGTACTGATACTTGCGAAACGTCTAGTACTTGCGAAAGAACGTCTGGTACTCACTTGGGCTCACGTTTTTTTTTTTCGTTCGGCGATGTTGAAAAGCCTATGCCTATGCCAAACACGGCAACTTGCCTTGACCGTTGTATGGCCTGAATACGTTCGATTAAATTCTTCGTACTTGTAGAAGCGCGCATTTCGTAACCGTGATATATATGGGTTATTGACCAAGCGTGAGGTCAAGATGGCTGGATATTGGCCAAGTTCTTTTTTTCGTGTTTATGGACCGGGAGAACGAGGCCAATATTAATATCCAGCCATCGTTACTGAACAAGCTTGATCAACAAAGGATTTATTATATGCATGGGATAAAGCTTTCGCCTGAGATAAATTGTACTTGCGGGACAAAGCGCGTAATCCCGAGCGGGCAAAATATAGCTCCATCTTGACCGCTCGGGTAGCCAATCACAGAGCGGGATTTGGTTCATCGTGCCCGCTCACGGAGCTAGTCATATAATAAAACATAATATTATCTAACCTGCTTTGCTTTTTTGTTTTTTTTTTTTTGGTCCTTTTTGGACTCGACCTCTCTTAAAATAAATCTCAGCGAAATATGAGGTTTTCCTTACCCTATTCAGACCTTACCCTCTCCACATTGTGCTGAAGAGTAAATGGCCTATTCGGGATATCAACACTTGTTCTAATTGTTTTATTTTTTATCTCTTAGTTCAAACAAAACTTGCGGAATTGAGGGCGAAGAGTAAGTATATATCGACATTGTAATAAGCAATTATAGATATTGCATGTTTCGCCCTTTACTTCACCGACAAATCCGATTTCTATTACAGTAACGCATAACTACTCTGAAAAACTTGGAATTTAACGACAAATTTCCCTAACCGCTTGTTTTAAAAGTTTCTTTGGTTTTGAGAATTGAAAATCTTACTATGCGTACAGTATCAATCGATGAGAAATAGGAATCTTATCACCGGCTTATTGGCCAGCTGCAGACACACAATTAGGTAAGGTAAAGTCTGCATACGAGCCAAGTGGCCCATCACGACGGAGCTTATCCCGGTTTCCTTAGCATGTAACGACAGACAGTATTTCTACTCCCCCCTGGATGGGATGCTAGTCCATCGTAGGGTTCCCCCCAGCAGTAAGTTCGCCGGTACCCATTTATACACCTGGGTGAAGAGAGGCACTGTGAGAGTAAAGTGCCTTGCCCAAGAACACAGCACAGTGCCCCGGCCAGGGCTCGAACCAGGACCGCTCGATCCCACAGTCCAACTCACTAACCATTAGGCCGCCACGCCTCCCACTAGCCGCCCAATTAGGTAGTTCCAAAAAGTGCTTCAAACTGCCGTTTTGTTTTTAAAACGAATGAATAAAGCCAAATAATTTGTGTCTTTCTTTCCAGGGAGTCCGTGCGGTGTAAGCTGTGCTCCATCCTGTGCACCCCTCTGCCAGCCATCCTGTTGTGCTCCTCCTCCTCCACCACCACCTCCTCCCCCACCAATGCCGCCACCTCCACAGCAGTGCCCTCCCGTTTGCATGCGCTGGACTACTACTATCCAGCCAGGCGGAGGAATGCCTCAGGTGTCTCCAGTTCAGACCATACCATGTCCAGCTCAGTGTCAACAGGTCGGCTGCTGCTCTCCTCCTCCTCCACCACCAATGCTGATGCCTCCACCTCCCCCTGTAATGGCTCCTCCCCCACCTCCCGTTCAGCCACCACCACCCTGTCCACCCGGATGCCCCTCAGCTTGTTATCCAGCCTGTTCACCAAAATGTTGCAATCCACCACCTCTTCCACCGCTTCCACCTCCAATGCCTCCCATGCAACCTCCAATGATGCCTCCGATGCAGCAATGCCAGCCGTCCTGTGCTCCTACCTGCTGTCAGGGGCCACCTCCACCAATGATGATGCCGCCACCTGCCCCAATGTACATGCCTCCTCCGATGATGATGATGCCTCCTCAACAGCCAATGTGCCCAGCGCCATGCGCTCGATCATGTGCGCCATCTTGTAAACCTGAATGTTGTGACAAGAAAAAGCGTGACGCTGAAAACTAATTTCGCGCATCAGTAATGCAACACATGACATGATAAGACGTTGATATGATCACAACGCTACCATACGGTGCGTGACGATCACACCAGGGAAAGCCGAAGTTCAGTCTTCATTTTCTCTTTTTCCTGCTGTAAATATAATGGGCATACCGTTTGTTTATAAGCTCATTTTAGGCGAGATGATGCCTACTTACCTTTTCATTAACTACAACTCGCCAACAAGGTTGTACTATTAGGGCAATTAATAAAATTGGTATTTGAGTTACCCTCAGTTTTAGATATCATCTGTAATTCCTCCCACAAAGATCTGAGGACAAATTAACTGTCAAGCCGCATCAGTGGGCAAGTGAAACCTTATTTCATCAGTTGGAAGTTGATAAGGCCATCCCCCTTTTCTCTCCGTTTAGCGTCGTTCGACCGACCCAAAATTGTCGCGTTTTCCATTGTTTTGCCCATACAGATATTCAATTTTAACTTTAACTTCAGAGAAAACGTATCACTGTCCCATCAGAGAGGCTTTCCGCCCGTGCGGGAGGAAAATATGTAAACACAAACTCTTTACCCGTTGCTGCCACACTGCCATTCGACTCTTCTTGTAATATTTTTTGTTTTTTCACCCAAAAATAATTACTTAAGAAAATTATAGCCCCTTCGCAATTCTAATTTTAAAAAGTGTACCCCCCCCCCCCTTTTGACCATGCTTTAAATAATGCAAAATTCTTTGCTTCGTTCCTCACGCATATTTTTATCCTATTTTTTAATATCTCTTTTATCTTTTCTCTCGTTTATTGCTTGTATTTCCACCTTGTTTGTAATAAGTTTAGCTGTTTGTGTGTGAATAAAATTGTTATCATTCTTTTTATAGTTTAATATACCTGTAGGTAATCTAGTGGGTTACGGAACATAATATGGTGCATGATAAAGCCCTGACACGGGTGTGCACATTTAGTATGGAGACTATCCAGTGAGGCGCGGGGCCACCCAACGAGTGAGGGAATCTGTTCATCACTTTATCTGTTCCCCAGCGCAAATGTTGCTGGCTGGCTAGCAAAGTGGTTCATTATATGTTTTCTCATGGGAGTTGTCACTGAAAAAAAAAATACTTCCGCGCTGGCCGATTGAAACTTGCAGGGGCGACTGAAGAAACTGCTTCACGTTGCGAAGAGTGGATTTCAACGGTTTTCAGTGCCATTTCCGCACGTTTGTTGTTCATATATTTTCATTTATTTGGATAAAAGAATGTATTTTGCCACAGTCTGTTCGTTGGTTACCCCTGGAGGCAGAGATATCTCTGAATTGCAGAGCTACAGATTCCAACCCTTGAAATATAAAAAAGGTAGGTTTTGGGAGCGAGCACGAGCGCAAAAGGCGCGAGTTTCTTTGGGGGTCTGCTCCCCCAGAAAATTTTCTACAAATGTAGGCCTCTAAGATGCCATTTCCTGCATTCTGAAAGGTAACAAGGCTAGGATCGTCCCAGTTGTAAAACTTTTAGACTTCCATTGCTGTGTAATAAAATTTGACCCCCTCACGTTTCTTGCAAGATAAAAATGTACCCCCCAAAATGGATCTTGTTTCAAAATTGAACCCCCTCCAAACTCCCCCCCCCCCCATGGGACGTAATAAACGATCGGTCCCTTATAGCTGTGTTCGATAGTTAAATCTTGTCACGGACTGTCTTGCATTTCTTTGAAATTTTACGTTATTTTAACTTTTTATGCAAGGGACTAAAAACTCACGGAGGATAAACAGTACGTGCTCCTCCGCCTTCCTTGCATTTCTGAAACGTTTCCGTGAAAAGGAAGAACACACTCGTCCCTCGCCAAGACCGAAGGATTCCGACAATAGTACGAATATTGACCGAGTGATCGCTTACCAAGATCAAACGATTCCGAGAATAGAACGACCACTCCCGAGTACTCCTTTACAATGACCGAAGGATTCTGAAAATACTATGAGATAAAGTGAAAAATGATCATCGCAGTGAATTTCTAATTTACACTATTGGAATAAGGAATTCAGGGCTTCGACGCGATTCGAACCCGTGACCTCCGCGAATGCCGGTGCGATGCTCTGCCAACTGAGCTATGAAGCCACACATCGACCTCGCTCCTAATGTGTGGTATTGTTATTCCTACCACATCAAATAACTGATCTGAAAAATTCTGTACAGAATTATCCTGAATTTACGGCGTCAAGATCAAACACTTCTGACGTCTTCCCAAAGTGCTGTATTCGGATACTCGTCTCACGACAAATAAGTCAGTTGCTTGAGATCTGTCAGATCTGTAACATGCAATAAAAAACAACAACTACGTGTGTGTTTGAACACAATTTAATTGACAACATCGCATCAGTTGTATACAATACTAAGCCGTGCGTTTTACAGCTAATCTCAAAACAAAACCATCACAAGAGCTCCAATCCCATCTTTTACTTGTAGTCAAGTTCCATTTCAAAGTAGTGGAGTAATCCTTATTTACAAAGACATTTATCCCGAATTCGAACTCTTTTGAAACTGACAACAGTTAGTTCTCTAACTAAGTCTTAAAAACATGTTTCCAACACAGATACACCGCCCAAGCATAAGTTAACTTGAACGCGGAGTGCTCAACCGCAACTCGTCTTGAAACATGGTGGTCAGATCGTAAAATAGGCAGTCGTCGTTCAGTCTTCATATCTACTCTTTGTCGTCCTTTTCTTCGTCATTCTTCTTTTCCTTCTTTTTCGCATCTTTCTGTACCTTGCCCTTCTTGCAGCAGACACTGCAGGGGGGAGTGCAAGTTGGTGGACATGGGGGAGGGCAGGGAGGAGGGCATGGTGGTGGGCAAGGGGGTGGTGGGAAGTGGTGTTGCTGTACGTGGACTGTCTGGACAGTGTGACAGGGGGGTGGGCATGGAGCAGGAGGTGGTGGTGGGGGTGGAGGGGGTCCAGGATGGGAGTGATGGATAAAAACGTGAGCGTGTGACTCAGTTGAGAAAGGAGGAGGGGAAGGCATGGGTGCCGGAGGGGGACCAGGTGGACTTGCGTGGTAGACGTGATGGTGCACGGTGTGGCCAAAGTGGCAAGGCGGTGGGCAGGGGGCTGGTGGGGGTGGAGGAGGTGGGGGTGGTCCTGGATGGAAGTGATGGTGGTAAAGGGTCTGTTGGCTATTTGTTACTATTGGGGGAGGTGGTGGGGGAGGAGGGCAGCATACTGGTGGGGGAGGTGGTGGTGGTGGTGGCGGCGGGCAACAGGTTGGCTGGCAGGGACAGGTTGCTGGGCATCCATATCCGCATTTCTTAGCTCCTACGAATAAACGAAAGTGACTGTTGAATTCTTTCTCTTGTATTTGAAGTTCAAATTCAACAGAAAGAACATAAAAGGGTTATTCTCTTGAAAACTAATCACTTCACTTAACTGCAAAAGCGCACAATTCAAAACATACTATATTATAGGGATGAAAGATGGAAACACTGGTGTAATTTCATTCGCGTAATCAATCACGGGACATTTCATCTTCGACTAAAACCAATTGGCCATTTACCGAAACGTCAATTGCTCCCACAAATAAGACCCATTCCGATGAGCTTAAATTTATATACCATTCCACTGGAAATCCTTCCTTTTACTAAAATGTTATTGACATTTTCACAAAAAAATATGTCAGGTAGTTATGGCTCTGACTCTGGTGAAGTCTAATTATAAAATTCGCATAGTATTCACACACTATAAACGAAAACCAGACAGGTCATCAGAAAAACCGTTATGGTGTCAAACAGTGTAAAAAACTAATGATCAGAACAAGTTCATTTTAACTTGAAGCAGAAACAAGTAACTGGTGCCAAAAGTGGGCCGGGAAAACCGAGTTAGTAAAATCACAAACTGTTTTGGTTTCGCACCTGTTGGGCTAAGCTAATAATTACAATGTAAAGGCAATTCCGCTAACAATATCACATTACACATTTTTTAGAGTTTTGCTAGTGGCGCGAAACTATCGAGAAGAAACTGAGGTTTTTATTTTTACCGGCTAATGACTTTCCCAATGTTTACTGCAATTTAAGTGAGCGATTTTTTTGTTTTCGTTCTACACCACAAAATGGCACATCAACGCTATTTTTGAATTTAGCATTGTATTTTTTTGAAGAAAATTTAGAAAAGACCAGGTCAAAAGAATGAATTTCTTTTACACTAGTTCGTGTGCTTTGTCTATAAACTGGTGGTGTGGTTCTTGTAGACAAGTGACGATAGCATCAACCTGCTCGGGAAATGATGTTATTTTCTTTGATCATTTGCTAAGGTTTGCTGGAAATAAACGAAATTTTAACAGCTTTCTTCTAAACTTACAGCTAAAAAAATAACCTAACCAGCGTCCTATAACAGATAAAATTCTGAAATTGCTAAATGGTGGGACAAGTTGTACTTTCATGTCACTGTTTAGCCAATTCCGTTTGACATAGATATTCACGTTCCATTCCGTACTACAACATGGTTTTTGTTAAAGATTTTCGGCCTGCAAGCGATAACTTGATCGTTTGGTAACCACATTTTCGATGAATTTCATCCGTCTGGATTCTAATCAAATTGTGGTAGCTTTGTGTGTTCTATTTACCTACCTTTAAGCTGGTTCAGCTTTTTCTTCAAGATTTTCTTTTTAGCTTCAACGGTGAAGGCTACGAGCACAATAAGTAAAAGAAAGATTCGCTTGTTCATGTTGCCTGAAAAATAAAAGGCAATATAATTACCCTTCTCACGCTTCATATATATTAAATTATAGTTGTCTAACTTGCATTTATCACGAGAGCCCCCCATTTTATTACGCTTCTGGGAGATTTATACGTCCTTATAAGTAGACATTTTGTATCATTGAGAATACCTTGGTAAATTTTAGTATTCTTAACGGACAGTGTGACGTATTGCCACAGAATTTAGAACAAAGATATGAGATGCTATGCAAAAATGTTGATAAAAAATCTAACTATAAACTGGACGATTATTTATCTAGGCTACTAGAACAGAACTTTTGCCACCATCAAACCAACCAGAACAATGCAATTGAAGCGAGATTAGATTTTCAGCCAATTTAACGATCGCATTTCAATAACTCAATAACTATAACCTGATTTTACTTTGTTCTAGCTAAAAAATAATTAAATTGATTTCGACGAGAGATAAGTCGAACGGTCGAGTTATCAAAAAAGAAAACTTTTTATATAGATATATGACAATGTAAGAAACCTTCAGATATATCTTACAATAAACGTGATTAACTTTATAATATTTTAGTAAAGATCGCAGCAAACGTACTTACCTTTCTTTCAGGAAAACCTAAAATCCCTGATTCCTCGGGCAACACAATCAAGAAATTGCTACTTTGCTTTAAATGGAAGACGTTGCGATGCGTTAATCGTTTCCACTACCCGTCCTGGATTGTCAAATTTGATTGGTTATTGCGGGGTTACTCATGCATGACCCCAGCGATCCAATGTGACGACGTAATCGAATGGTTTTAGTGTTTGACACGAGGCGCCATTTTTCACCGTCGGCAATTAATTTTTTACGCGCCACAGGTCAGGTTGTACCGGAACACTGGTTTTATGACAAGAATCCTATATTGAAATCTTTCATAATAGCTTCCCGGCACTTGCATGGTGCTTGAATTGACACGATGAATACAACCTGCAAACTGTGAATCTTAGTTTTCTTGAAACCGTTTGAACCGTGAACGAGGCACATAAACCGTTGTACAAAAATAACACCCTTTAGGAGTTGTTTGGTGTACCCTCTCGTTAAGATCGCTCCGCAGAATTCCTAGACCACAGCTTGAGATATGTGGTAGGTAGGTGCAGACATTGGTTTTATTGACCTGCTGGTGTTTGTCGCTTTTTTTTTATTTCACCAGTTATTTGCGTAGTTTCATGTCGATTCATGGAATAAACTTCTCAGTTGTAATTTGCACTCATTTTGTCAAGAAACTGTTATATATTCGTCCATTAAGGCATTCAAACTGCCTTGTTCTGAGTTCAGATATAATGTGCCTGCAAGCAAGCACACAGCATTTTAATGTTCGAATGAATGAACAGTCTTAAAAAGTAACGGTTGACAATGTGATTAGGAGGAAGTTTATAATCACGTTTATACTGTTTTCCACGAAATGAACTCCAAATATGGTTCTTAACGCCCTTAAAGTAAACCCAGATAAACCCAAATCTCGTTATGAAGAACTGGTTTTGCGAAAACTGAAGAAAACTCTCTCTTCTTCATAAAAACTTGACTTTTGTCTATAAAAATATAATGATTATTATGCGAGTTTTACCTTTTCTACACAAGCTCTTGTTTTGCATTGGCACATTTCAGCTCAAAATATAGGGACAGCCTTATGTCACCCTCGGGGAAAGACCAAGAACAAACGCTTATCTCCAAACAAACTTAAAAGGTCTCTGTGAATATTGAAGCACTCTTTCGTAAGGTGTGACTGCAGATCGGCTTGATGCCGGGTTGAAGTAGTGACGTCAGCACACATAAACAGAAGTATACGTTATACCGGTTGGAACCTCTACTCAGCCGAGATTATCACGGTTTTCCTTTTTTGTTTGTGTGTTCACGGTTTGTTTGTTTTTTTGGTTCGTTGTTTGTTTGTTTGTATGTTTGTTTGTGTTCTTTTTGGTTCCTTGTTTCTCGTTTCTCTGAACCACGGGTCGGAAAAAGAGAGTCCGTACATTTCGTTTTTAAAGCTGTGATAACTGAACAGGGACAATCACTAAACTAGACAAGAAACATGCATTTTCTATCGTGGTAAGGCATGATGATGAATTAAATTTTCATTATCCTTTCAAGACAAACTGTAAGGAGAATTGACCAAAATAATCCGTCAATAATATTTAAGGAGGAAATCGTACGGTAGCGGACAATTTAAATACCCCACAACAATGTTTCTCTTCAACAACACTTTATTTAATTACATGAATTCCAACAGGAACATTAATCTTCACACAAGCAAATTTGTCACTAGAACGCAAAATATTCTACAAAACGTCCGTACATAGATGTTATTATTACGTCAACGTAACGGTTTTTCCTTCCGGCCGTTTTCCAGGTGAAGTGAAGTTCACCGCCGACGCCATAAAGGTACACCATAAAAACACCCCAAATATAACAACATCTGTTTCACGCATGTCTTCGTATGTACACCGCTGAGGCTTTATCCTGATCGCTTCTTGCAACACATAGGTGGGCAAGCCGGTGGGCACACTGGGGCAGGAGCACAGCATTGTGGTTGGCACGGTGGGGGGCATGGTGGAGCAGGAACAACTATTGGGGGAGGAGCAGGCATTGGGCAGGGGCATGGTGGTGGTGGTGGCTGGTATTCCCATACGTGTTGCTGGCTTTGGACAGTGGCTGGAGGGGGAGCAGGCTGAGGTGGAGCAGGCATGGCTGGAGCCTGGGGTCCCATGTGGTGGACGTGGTGGTGGTGGATGTGGGTGGTGTGGTGGATCTGTTGTGGAGGTGGTGGAGGAGGCAGCGGTGGTGCACAACAGTAGGTTGGACAGCTAGGAGCACACATCGTGGGCGTGCATGAGTAACCACACGGAATTGCGCCTCTCTTTTCTAAAAAGAACCAAAAAACAACAAATGTCACTTCTATGAGATATCATGAAGGATAAACCTGCTATTTTATAGATTACGAAATCCCCATGTATTGTTTTAATGAGTGCAAATAATAGCTAGCATGGTATAAACCAGTTCTCATCTTTTAACACCATGTTTTACGTATTCATCCTAAGAAATTATGAACCTAGCTATTAATTCTACAGGAATCGGATTCGTTTGTCTCAATCGACTCCGATAAAATTCGCCATCTTTGTGGTCAGATGTATTCGTAAGTATTGCTTTCTAGAATAAATTAGAAGCATAATACAGTCTTGTGTAGGTTTGAATTGCTTGGAGAAAAGAGAAAACTGTGCGATTATTAAATTTGATTTCATATCGATTGTCACATCTCTACTGGTTTTGGCAATTTTGTTTTGAATTGTTTAGCTTGCTTTGTCGTGTCGTGTCAATACTATTGCCTTAGCAATAAATATCACAAAATATAGGTAAAACACTCCCAATAAATGGATAAACTTCACAATTTTCCAGAAAGAGAGGGCTGTTCAACTTCTCTAAAAGCGTTTCATGATTGTGATAACACAAGCATAAAATATTAACTTGCTGCGGTTTTGAAATGAAATCAGGTTTCAAGAAAAGATTTCGCTCCGGATTTTGCCAATCCTTTGCGAATATCGTGGTTACCAAAAGGCAATAATATATTATGAAGACTCGCTTGGAATAGATATGTTGTTAATTTAACGGATTAAGACTTACCTTTGAGAGATTTTGCGCTTACGCACACGACGGCGGCCAAAAGGAGAATAACAAGTCGTGCCATTTCTGTAACTTGAAAAGGAAAGTTTGTTAAAATAGTAGCAACAAAGACTAAAAGGATTCACGATATGAAATATCGTTCTTAATTCTAAGATCAATTTCATCATCTTTTACAGTTTTCAACGCCACAAATAGCCTCGTGGATATTTGTTACCTTAACAGCGTTTAAAACTTTCTTGTGGTGTAGGATGGGGTTATACGATATCGCAGACAGAAAAAGGCTAACAGTGCATACTTCGACTTTAGACACTATGGACTGTAGGCGTTGTGGTTAAAAATAGATCGGATCTGGTTAACTTACCTTCTAGTCAGAGCTCGAATCAATCTACTGAGCGCGCTGAGAAGTGATTTCGAATAGAGGATCTTATTAATTATGTCGACGTTTGACCAGCCGCAGGTCTTAGCCAGTGAAGTCTCCTCCTATTGGCTGCTAATGACTACGGATCACAGGATTTGAAGAAACTCTATAAGTTATTCATAGTTTTGGTTGATTTCATTCCACACTTATGAGCTCTCGTGCAAGTCCCAATGACTAAAAGATGAAGTCATCGATGCCATTGCGTCAATTTGAAAATTTTGGAAAACTCGCGCGCGTTTTTCGCGCCAAACGCGGACAGCCAGCCTCAAAATATATTCCCGCTTTGTTTTCTTTCTTTTAAGTGGATAGTACTTTATTTCTGTGATAGATTTGTTATTTTTTGTTTTAGAAAACGCATGAAAATAACTCTTTGGTACCTGGTTATTTTTTGGTTATAGTTTTGTTACGAAAGTCAGGTACCCGTATGAACCGCGTAATGGGCCGTTGCATCATTATTCCTCTAATGCTGTTGAACTCCTAAGAAAAAATCTCTCTCAGATAAAACTGTGGGAAATTTAAACTCCAATTTTAGCTACTTTTGAGTCGTTATTCGCTAAAGGGTGCCATTTATTAGCCTAATGCAAGTCCTTTCATGTGGTACTAGGCTATTTTGTTTTATTGACATCAGTGACAGGTGTTTGCATTTAGGAAATTGATAAGGCGTGTAACCGCCGTCTGACCTTACACGATGACTACAATAGAATTTTTATGCAATTCAAAACAATACTTTTTTGGTTATTTTCTGCGCGCAATTGACCAGGCAAACATATACCAAATTGCAGCACCACAGTTTCTTTGGTTCTCTATAAAGCCAATACATTCTAAATGGTCTTTTGTTCCAGTAAATTAGTTTACAACTTGAAAAAAAATCTGATAAGAAGATAGCAACCATAGCAACCATGAACTTAAGCTAGAAATCCAGCCTCCGGAAAAATAAAACATTCAATTAACTTCAATAAGAGAATAAGGGTAAAAAGAACTTGGAAACAGACATTGCATTCTGTTCGTGTGACAAAGATAGTTATTTTTCTAATAAAATAAATATGCTATATTGCGTTTCATTTAGTTCAATATATCTATGGTCCTTGTTACTGAACATTTAGTTACCGTACCGTTATAAAACCAAGGAGTAGAATAAAACAACAAGGGCCGTCAAATAAATTCTTTTTTCTAATATCTTTATTGAAAAAAAAATTGAAATTATTTAAAAATAAAGAAGCCTAAGCCATGTATTATACTGTCATATAACACGACGGGCATTTGAGAACACGAGGGAAATGTAGAAAACACGAGCCGCAGGTGAGTGTTTTCTACATTTCTCGAGTGTTCTCAAATGTCCGGATCCGGAGTGTTTTATGACAGTATTATACATGGCTTAGGCTTCTTTATTTGCTTTGTGATATAGATTTTATACGCTGCGAGCAAACACAACAAAACTGACACGTGCCATCGATAAACTGAAGCAATTTAATTTCGCATCTTTCCTCTCGAACTTAGAAGCTTCCTCGACAATTTCTACAGCTTGACTCAGAATTTTGTCGGGAATTTCGCAATAGAAAATGTTCTCCGCCATCTCTTACAAATTTTCACAAGAGGAAAGGTGACGAAAAACAATAAAACATGCTTTTTCTGTTTTACACCCTGACACAACATGGCTTTTTTGACCAATCAGAGCGCGCGCAGAATCCTATCTATATTATAATATAATAATATGGGCACCATAAACATGCAGTTTACCATTCCGTTATAAAGCCAAATGAGTAGAATAAACTATCAAGGGCCATCAAATAGATTATTTTTATGATCTATTTATTGAAGGAAGAAAAAAGGTTATATTAGGATAATAATACGTGACCATAAATTTTATGACTCGATTGATGCGAATTTGTTATCAGGGTATATTTAAAGGCAACTGTGCCAGGCAAAATGAGGGTTATACAGTTAAATTCCGCAACCTAGCAAGCGTAAAGCAGCAGGCGGCATGATATAAACATGCCAGCGAGCTCTCGGTTAGCCGGCAAGAGGGTTGGAATAGAGGAATGATACCGAATATTATTTAAAATGGGGCCTAGTCAGCCACACCTTCGTTATTGATTACATGCTAGAGTTTCAGTATTATATTTCACGGGGATCGTGTCGAAACAAAAACGGGCACTGAGAAACTTGCTAAATTGGTAACTAAACACCTCCAGTGATAAACTTTCAGCAATGCAATAAGATTTCGCTTCACCATGCAATTTCTGTAATTTTGATGGCATAGAAATGGCGGAGGCTGACTAGGGCTTACGTTAACGAAAATCGTTATTTTGGAGGGAAAACGTTCGTTTCAGCAGTTGCAAATTTCATGTTCAATTGTCACTAACTCGAGTAGGTAGCTTGAAATTGTACTTCGTTTTTGTTCATTCTTTTTTGGTGTTGTTAATATTGCTAATGTTGTTGCTGTTGATACGTTTTACGCGTAGCTGAGATTCCGAGGGCAATTATAAAACGGCTCAAGTTAAATGCGATGAAGAAACCAGTTATATAGTTTAAAATTCTTCACCTTTAATTAAATATCAATAACCACATGTACAACTTTTCTTAAAACTTCACAATGGTGAATCGAGGACTGAGTTTATTCACAGGCGTACGAGCATGCGTACTATAAGTAAACCGCATCACAAGGGCATCGTTCAGGACGCTAAACACCTCGTGTAACATACACCGAAATGAAACCTAACTAAGCAACTTGGTTAAGTTAATCTTCGTCGTCGTCGTTCTCCTCTTTCTTGTCGTCTTTCTGTTCCTCGGCCTTCTCTTCTTTTTTGTCCTCTTGTTTTACTTGTTGTTTATCTTCTTGTTTGTCTTCCTGCTGCTCTTCCTCTTTGTCTTCTTGCTTCTCTGCTTCATCTTCCTTTTTCTCCTCCTTTTTGTCATCAACTTCGACCTTGTCATCTCCAGAACCATCATCCTCGACCTTCACCTTGTTCTTCTTGCAGCAGGACACTGGACAAGATGGAGCGCAGCTCATGACACACGGGGGTGGGCAAGGTGGAGGTGGGGGTGGTGGGTGGACAATGTGGTGGACAACCCTGTGGACATGGTGGATCCTCTGGGGTGGACCTGGGGGGAGGCATGGAGGGGGACACGGTGGCGGTGGAGCAGGAGCCCACTGGTGAGATTGGTGGTGCACAACACTAGCAGTGTGGCATGGTGGAGGGCAGGGAAGTGGTGGGGGTGGGGGAGGAGGAGGCAACATATGGTGATGTGTTACATGATGGACATGGTGAACAGACTGAGGGGGGCCTGGAGGAAGGCACGGTGGTGGGCATGGTGGTGGAGGAGCTGGCGCCCAGGACTGGCTGTGAGAGTGTTGCACACTAGAAGTCATGCATGGTGGAGGGCAAGGGGGTGGCGGTGGTGGGCATGGCGGAGGGCATGGGGGAGGACAAGGTGGTGGACACGGTGGGGGAGGGGGTGGTGCACAGCATGCTGGCGGGCATGAAGGTGCGCATGCGCTTACTGAGCATGGCCCACATTTCTTTGATCCTTGACTGCTTTTGACTAAAGGAAAAATGAAGAAAAAAGAAAGAAAATGCTTCAGATAGTTTTTCAATTATTTCATGTTCCTCTAACTTCAATCACCCGCCAAATTCCAGTCGTAAAATATCGCTATTTACCAAGCTTAACAGGTGGTTTTGAAGGTGGAATACGTGTGGCCAGAATTTTTTGGTGCCCATTAAGAATATCCAAAGAATTTTTCCAAAATAAGTTTTCTCTTAATTGATACGTTTTCTAATAACTTGGTGTGTTAAATTCGGTTTGATATTGCAAGTTACATTTTCATAAACGGAACACAACACTACGTCTATCACATCAATGTCACAGCTTTCTTTGTCTCGAGAGTGAAGCTATTATGAAATGTGATGAAATACAAAAACGCGAACCACAGTTCGTAGAGTCCTGTTTCGTTAACATCATTCGTCAAGGTTATGTGAGCAATATTTACCATTTGAAATGATAAGTTTGAATTTCCTTCAATGCTACACAATATACCCTAGTTTACGGTGACTTATTACCCTGAAATCGCACGATCCGTTTCACCAACCAAACGAAAGAATATGAGAATAAACACTCACCTTTCTTAATCTTATTAGCTTTGGGATGTTTTCCAGCCTGGACTAAGGCAACTGCCACTATTAAAAGACAAACTAACAACGCCTTTGGAGCCATGTTGGGCTGTAAAAGAATCATGAATAATCATAAGAAAGATTTGAACAAATGGACAATTTAACTCTCGTGTTTAACTTAATTCTAGCAAATACCATCTCCAGACTTACTTCAAGGTAAATAAGGGAAGTTATCTACCATAACCTAACTAAAAACGTCCTTGCTCGATCAAGTTTGGTTTTCGATTTCTTGTCCAAGTTGTTATATCGTAACAAAATATGAACCACGTTTCTTTCGCATATATATTTCTATTAGATTTGCTTACCCATCTACTGGTTAGCGTTGAACTAAAACGAATCAATTCACTATAAAAGCGATCTGACGACTTACCGTCTCTCTGAGGCAAGCTCCTTGAACACGGATTGAATTATGATAAACTGAAATAAAACGTTTTATGCCAGGGCCCCGGAAACGTTAAATTATTCACCGGTCTTTGTAATCTCTGATTCACTCAGGTCAAGACCGTGGCGTGTTAATTATTTACGGGCTGTGAGGTGATTCCGTTTCGATCGTAAGTCGTTATTTTTTGAGGAAAACAAGATCTTTGCATGCGCACAAACTATATGGATTTTACCAGAAATATTCGCCGACGTGAGATCCTAATTTTTTGGTGATGGAATTTTTACTATTTTCTCTCAAAAGGTCACTTTCCAAGACAATGTCCTCGAATCAGATCAGTGCGAGTTGTTAATATTTCAGTATTTACCAGTCGCGCTGTTAACAGCTGACAAGGGAGCACCAGAAATTTGTGAGGAGAAAAACGCTTTGGAAGTTTATTTACTATCTATGGCGTCTTTTAAACTCTCAATCCTTTAACTTTCTTATTAAAATCTCGCACAGTAAACGTCAATTGCACCCAATGTCAATTGCGCCTAACGTCTTTGTGTTTGCAACGACCAACAAAATTTTGCTCCAAAAAATCCATGTTTTGACTTCTGAAGGCGTCGATACCTGCACTTGAAATGATGTTCATCGCTTGTTAACATTATTTTAAAATCAAAAGTGGTTTCCCATCCGTCACTGAGCAACAATGATTATTTTCCGAAGTTTTCTATGCGAAAGGCGCAACACTCCATGTGAACACGCCCTTTTGTTAAACCATGGTAAATAACATATCTACAAAGGTCATAAGTCACTGGCTACGACAAAAAAAAAAACCAGTCTTTACAAGAATGGCAGCTAGCGGTAATTAATTAAGCCTTTTAATTCGTTTGTTTCTCATTTAAGCTTAAAAGTTTCAAATTGTAAGCAAACTGCCCAAAACAAACGCGATTCGAAACAAGTTTCAGTAGCTAATCCCAAACTGATAGAATTAAACTATTATACAAAGTGTATAAAACAATTCCAGATGACTTAACGGTGAGATGTTGAAACTTGGTTGTGGTATGTTCGAAGTTTAAGTGTATTGAAGGCGAGCGGTATCGGCATGGACTGAAGCTGTTTAATGTTGAGAGACACTTTTAACACCTTAAAGTTTCCAACTTATTTAGTATTATTTTATTTGCAACAGTTTCAATAACAATAGTGTACAAGATGCAGTTTGGTTTTTCACACAATCTAGGAACTGTTGAAGATGAAAATTTAAAAAGTCCTGGTTTACAGAACAATTGAAAGCGAAAGATAAGCATTTTCGAAGGATAATTAACTCTTCAATTAGAACGTTTAAAAGGAAGACCAGCCATGCTTCTATTCTGCAACAAACCAGTGAAACACTCAACCTTACAAAGACTTAACAAATATATTTGTTTAGACGGGTTTAGGCGAACCCAAACACTCCCCCCTAAAAAAAGAAATTAATAAATAAATAACAGACATAATAGCAAACAATTAAGAGACTCCATTGATCAAGCAAATGGGCGCTGATATATTAAGCTTGTGAATCCCTGCATGAACGTGGGTCATTGAATTACAATTGATAGGAACATAATAATAATAATAATAATAATAATAATAATAATAATAATAATAATAATAATAATAACAACAACGATGATGATGTTGATGATGATGATGATGATGGTCCCCGCCCGTTACTGACCGAAAGAGAATTAAACCAATATTAAATAAGAAACCAAGCAGTCAGAAGTTATATGGTGGAGATATGTTCGTCACCCTGGCACATACCAGACGACTGTATTTTACATTTACGCTCTATTATTTGAGCAAGAAGCATTGAAGCATTCTGGCACCTGTAAGAAAAAGTGATGACCCAAGTAAAAATTTAAGTGATTAGTTTCTAAGGAAACTGTTGCCAGGCTTGACAGGTTAGGGGCGCAGCAACCTTCAAGACAGTGAGCCCGGTTTTACAGAGTGGCGCGTTTGACATATTTATTATCAGAAAATTTTCTACATATAATTAGCCATAAATCCGGAGTCCTATAGCCACCAGAAAAAGCCGAATATCTTCCTCTGGTCGATAGGCTTATGCCACGGAAGGATTGGTTCCAAAGACAATATCTTATCCCAACATAATTCATTTCATGCATTAAGCAGCGACGTCCGAGACAGAACATATGCAGCCTGCAAATGCGATCTATCCGAGAAGAGTGTACTATACGAGCGTTTTAGGTGGCAAACTCAAAATAGTTACATTCATCCGGTGAGACCCCAGGACTCTGGCTGAAACCCTCTAATCAACTAATGCACGTCTTTATCCTTTATCCCTGGATGGGATGCTTGTCTACCGCAGGGTTACGTCCCTTGCAACATTAAATTCATCAGTATCCAGCGCTACACATAAGGCCGCCGCGCCTGGAGTGGCCCGAGAATGGAGTGGAATTATTTTCTGTTCCGCTTACATCCAAAAGAAATTTAACAGACACACAATATTCTAAAGTATTATAACCTGACAAATAAAGTTACTGCTCTCATCATGAGTTGAAAAGTTTCAGTAGTTTATTATTAAAAATATAGTTCTCCAACCAACATCTTCATAACCGTTATTTACAAGAGTGAAGCATGAAAACAAATATATCACTGGCGTCAGAAGTTTTTTTCTAATAACTTTATACATCATCGTCTCATAGTGCGTATCTTTAAATTGGTAGGGTTGGATATTCTATCGTTTGGGGCATTTCGCTTGGAATGTCACGCCTCCCCACGGTTTTGCACGACTGCTAGTTATTTTGTAGTTTCGTTCCATTTTGAGCACTATTATGTTAACACAACATTAATTATCGCGCTTTTAGTGACATTTTAGTTTCCAACGAGTTGTTCTGGCATTCCTTCCTTTCCAACCGAAGAAACAATTTCTGCCTCAGTACCCATCCCATGAACTGACAAATACTTGCAATTAAGTCTCTTCGCGGCTCTCTTTATCCTTGACTTAGTTCTTTAAGCGTAACGACTTGACACACAATATATCAAAACGTCACATCTAAGACTGACACAATGTTCCCATTTTACGCACGGAAAGAGTCTGGTTCCAAAGACACTCAAAGCCCTTCTATCTCCGCACTTTATGTCGATGAGCCGCTACTAGAATCTCCCGAAGGTACCATCAAATCACTGTTTCTAAGGAATCCTTGTTCGCTATCCTCTTTACTGTGAGGTTTTTTATGTGCAGTCAAAGTAGTCTTCTTCGATTTTTGCTGTGATTTTACTCGCTGGATTCCAGATCTCTTGCTGGCCTCGTACAGAGCATCTTCGTCAGTGGTCTCATCGCCTGATTCGGACTCAGACCCTTCCGCTGCACCTGACGCCGCGGGTGATTCCGGTGCTTTCGTGGGAGCGGCAAGTTTTGGAAGAGGCGAGATGATAAGCGCGGCCATTTCCATTCGACTCATGTCTAAAGCAAAAGACAATCACAGGTCACATTGTGTAAAGTTAATACACTATATCGCAAAGTATTTTGGAGAGAGGTTTTGCTCTATTTTAGCAATCCCTTCGGGTAAATATTTGACAATTATCCTGCGAAAACGCACAGAATAATTGGATGATATTCTCCACGATTGCATGAGCGGGATAACTGTTTAATTATTCAACAAATTGTTAACGAAACGCATTTAGAGCTACTATAACAAAACCCTGGTTATAATGTAGATGTTGGATAAAAATGATTTTATGACCATATATATATAAATCGAGCGAATTTGTCGTGTGTTATTTGTACAAAAATGAGTACGGCTCGTTAATTCTTAGAGGGGGTAAGTTTCTAAAGAAACTGTGGTGCTGCGTCGGTGAGAGGTATAACGATATAATTTGGTTTTATCAACTGGGTTGATAATGTCAATTGGCCACCGTAAAGAGATTCAAGAGCTGACGTTTCGAGCGTTAGCCCTTCGTCGGAGCGATTCGCCAATTGACATTATCAACCCAGTTGATAAAACCAAATTATATCGTTAATTCTTATATTCATATAATAAATAAGATTTACAGAAGAATTGATATTTGGAGTTTATAAATGAACAGTTACATTTTGTAAATGAACAGTTATTAACCTGCTGTTCGTTCATTCCACTGCTGCCACAGAGGTTGTAATTTAGCTGGGATGTACGGCGGGCACGTCAGAGCGTGACAGGACTGAGAACACGGACTGCAGACTGGTAACGAGCACTGTGCGCATGTGTTGCACGGACTGCACGGGTCTGGCGCTGCATACGGGCTTGGTGGTAAAAGATTCGGGAGACCCATAGCAGGGGCGTATGCCGGTGGAGCTGGAGCTAAAAATACGAGAGTCAAAGGAAATGTTGGGTTTGCCTCGGTGTAAAAACCTGTGACTTTATTCTTTGTTTCTGATCTATTGTTTTTCTGTTCTTTATTGTTTAGAGGTTCTTTTTTGTCTTGTTCGTTCCTTGATTTACGTCACTCGTGAGTTTCACAGGTTTTTACACCGAGGATTAGCCGAAATGTTACTGTAGAGCGTTTCCATATGACGTCACGGCAACCATATTAATTGGTGTTCCCAAACGAACAAACGGCGGCCATGTTGGTGTCCCAAACCAGTCCTCCGGGAATAGAACTCATGTTTTATGCAAACATCGTCTTTTGTTTCAGGAATCCAACATAGCCACATGTCACGTGTGTGAAAACGCTCTTTATAGTGTAGAGCATACTCGGAAGTTTTTAAGACGCAATCCATTAGGACTTCGAGCATTCATTGGACAAAATTATGTACCAAAATGATTTAAACCTTATTGCAAGCTTTTGTGTTACTACTTCAAATATATTATCAAGAGAAATATTTTCAAACAACACCAAATATCGAAAACAAATTTCTAAGTTCCACTGAATTCAACTGAATCGCTTAAAAGATGTGAGATTTTTCCTATAGCTTGCGAGCTTTGAAATTCATTTTCTCAGTCTCAGATAAGAAATTGTTGTACCAAGATTATTTACACCTTATTGCAAACTTTTGAGTTACTGCTTCAAATATCTTAACAAAAGAAATCTTTTCTAACAACACAAACATCGAAAACAAATTTCGAAGTTCCACTAAAATTCCACTGAATCGCTTAAAGACGATTTTACAAAATGGCTGCACGTTAGATTTTGCATACAGTTTGTGATCTTTAAAATTCATTTTCTCGGGCTCTGATACGAAATTGTTGTCGGTGTTATCACAAATAATTACTTACATCTTTACCTTTTATTAAGGGTAAAAAAATAACGCAATATGATTTAATTATTCTGGTACTAGATTTTTGTCCAACTTAAATAAATATTACTCGACTTCCTGATGGATTCCGTCTTAATTCTACTAGTCCTCCAGGGTAGCAGTTGCTATTGTATTGGGAGCAGGGGACATTGTTCCTTTTGTTTGTTCCATATTTATCAAAGTTTAGCGAGCAATTTTAATGAGACATTCCAAGAGCACCTGCTCGTGAACGTGTTTTGTTTGCGTTGTGCCCTTTTGAGGGGGTGTCATTAAAGTTTTTATTGTATTGTACTGTTTATTTACGTTATCTGCGTTTCTTGCAATTCAGACCAGCCAGATGCAGTTATTAATTTTGTACTCGTTTAGAAAGCGCTATAATGAACTTTTGCACTCACCTTGATAGGGAGCTGGGGCATAAGCGGCCGGTGGTGGAGGAGGATTTACGTACTGTGGAGCGGGCTGGTAACTAGCTGTCAACACGATTAATTACGACCGTAAGATATCAGAAGTTACCGTTAAGGTGGCTAGGTCAAGACTAAAGCTAAGAAAATTTTCTTGGTTGAAAACGAAAACAGACGAAGAGAGAACGGTGCAAAATACATGTTACGACAAAAATTAAAGGGTGTGGAAAATTAGAAGTTTTAAAAAAAGTGAGATTGTCATACATAAAAACACACCTAAACTCAAATCGTGGTCCTTAGTTTTGGAAAAAATAAAATATTCAAGAAAATCACAAATCTATTCAGTATTGACAATACTAACTTTACAGCATTTACTCTAAGAAAAACTCAAATTATCAAAGGGAATGCATTGAGTGAAACGTTATGGTCAACGTCGGTAATTGCAAACTCGATCGTCATTTTTTACTTATACGCTGGCTGAGATACCATTAAATAGCATTTATAGAAAATAAAATTACACTTGTTATTATTACTCTTCGTAGCAATGAATATTTTCGATAATTTTTGTTAAATTGACTAAACTGCAAGGTACTTTAAGTTAGATCGCGCCGCCAACAGCTTTACATATATTTTTTGTAAAAGATTCGATTGAACCGATAAACTACATCACTACGAATAAGAACGTTATCTCTTACCTTGGTTATACCCCGGAACAGGAGCGGCAGGGTACGGCACTGAAAATAAAAATAAACACATCAAGTGAATAAAAAACACTTCAGGTGATGACTCTGACAAAAAAACGTTCAAAGCCTTAAAGATAAAAGCAAGAAACCTTGAAAGATGAACTGTGGTAATTGAATAATAGGCCGTAGACCAGGTGAAGATTTCTCGAAATATTGAGCCGGAGGGTTGTACTTTTTGCTTGCTATTAAATAACAACACAAAGTTTCCAAATTTGTTAGCTGTATATTAACCAGAAAGATCACAAGGCTGCTCTATGTAATAAAACATGCAAAACCTTGTTCGTGGTTAGGTTTAGAGTGGTATTTCCAAAGATCGTACCAGTGAAGCGAAGGAGCTACAAAATCGGAAAAATACGACAAATTATATGAAACTTGTTACGATTGCTGCCATTCCATGATTCGACAAAACAATAACTGCAAACCGAATTTCGTAATATGACATTCGAAGTACCTGCGAGAACAACTTTCAGAAAGGCAAATGAAAGAACGAATGCAAAAATATTGATAACTAATTTCCTCATTTTGTTAGTTCGATGCACTTCCAGATTAAATTTCCAAACTCCGGGATTTTATTTTTACACGCGCTTACGTGTTTTTCTAAGTGTCTATTTTGCAGGTAGCAAATTTCCTATCTTATTTGTTATTGGCTCCCAGAAATCAAGTCATAACAGACTTTTCCTGATGACATTATAGCTACACACATGCAGGGTGGGTCTGACAGATTTCTCGGACACAAAAATGGCGCGAAAATATTGCCGTCAGGAGTAATATCAAACGAACAGACGTACGCTGTCAACGAAACGCCAGGAAAGATAACCAAATGAAGCACTTACAGTTATTAACATTTTATCGAGATTTCTGAACTATTCAGATTAAGTGGTAAATTATGGAAACTAGAAGCTTGACTCAGATCCACTTTATCCACTCATTTCAATCTTACTGCTTGACAGCAATTTAGGTTTTTAGTTACGGGACGTTTGGCAGAAACTGAATTTAAATCAAATTCCAATATAAAGAAGTTGAAATAATAGTCATTATGCGATGCAGCGAGGTTCGAAATCAGTGTTCCCTTTGAACTACTTTATAGAGCCTCCTCCTGAGCTGTTTCGTCAGGGACGGATTTAGGGGGAGGGTGCAGGGGGTGCACACGCCCCCCCCTCCTCACCCATCAACTACGTTATTCCTTAGTGGTGCACCCCTCGTAAGACAAATGCTGGACTCGCCCATGTTCGTTGGTTCTTTGCAGTGGAAAACGCGTTAACCTATATTAAGCCTAATACGTCGGTAACACAAATTGGAGCTTAGTCCTGGCCGGAAAAATGCTTGTCAGTAGTTAACATTCCATCTTGTTTGGTATAAGATAGCCTTGTAGTCCACCATGCCACAGGCCGGCCATATACTAGTTAAGCATTACCGCCACCCCACCAACATTTCCCATTTAACACCATCTCGCTTCCTACCATTTTCATCTCCACACTCCCTTACTTGGCGACGGGGTTAAAACGCCGACCACGTGGCAAAAACCGAAGGCCCTGGAAACGATAATAACTTCCCATCAACTTACCCGGGTTATTCACGCAGTCATAATTCACATCCAGATACTTGTTTGCGTCAGGGCACGCGTCACCAAACACGCCATTACTAGCATACAGATCACAGTCCTCCAAGCCATCACAATGTCTCTTCACAGTCTCGTAGGCGCCTGGCGTGCGACACATGCCCGCTGGCATCGGGTTGGCTTCTCTCAAACACCCGACATCACCCGTATCACCATAATCAGCATTTAAGATTCTTATCCTCTGCTCCGGCGGGCAGGATATTTTCTGGGTCGTGTCCTTGCATATGACTGTCCTTTGGGATGGTGATGAATAAACGCCGCTCTGCTGAGCTGAACAAAAAATTGAAAATTGTGATCAATAATTGGCGTTATCTATCTATCTTACCTTCTCAAGTCGTGCTTTAACCAATAAGATGAAACATCCTGTTTTTTTGTCCAACCAGAAGCAATTCATGTAAACAATCTGATGACATGCATTTCCCACCCTTGACGCTAGCTACACTTTTTCCCCGCGCTGTGTACTGGTTTTACATTTTCCCGCCTTTGCCACTGGTTACATTTGTTTACATGACTTTCTGTTGGTTCATTGCGTTGTTACAACTGGCCAAATTATGAGATTAATTACCAAAAACTGCTCTGATAGCGTTCAAAAGTTTTTAACAAGGTGGATAATCGATAAAAATTAAAATTTACCATTGGCAAGATAAGATAAAGCTTTCTCCTCTTGTTGGTCGGCGGCGTATTTTGACTTAGCCTCGGTCCTTTGTTTTGATTCATCCGGTGGCGGTGTATCGAGGTCTTCTTGTTCGGTAGAATCACTGTCTTGTTTGTCGCTATCAGGTGGTGGCGGAATTTTTGCATTGATTTCCTCCACTATTTCATCCTGTTCTGATGGGCTTTGTTCTTTCACAGCATTTTCTGTTTCTTTAAGCGCATCACTGTCATCTTTCTGAGACGAGTTGTCTTGTGTTGGAGCCTGAACTCCTTCTTTTGGTGGCTCGCTAGCGAGCTTTTGTGTGTCGCTTTCTATCTTCTGAGGGACCCTTTCACTAGTCACAGCCACCCCGTTGTCTTTGTTCTGTGACTGGGTAACAGGCGCTTCTGATTGGCTACCTGAGGCTTCTACGTCACTGATTTGTTGACCGCTCGCTACAAGTTCTCCACTTGAAGCATCTAGAGCTTCCTTGACGTCATTGTCAGTTATGGTTACGTCATCGTCGGCATCATTGTCGTCATCAACGATTTTAGTATTAGCTTCGTCTTCGTCATCCATGACGTCATCACCTGAACCTGCAGAATCATTATCTAAGTTATCTGGAAGAATAATAAAACCAATGTCAGGAATATTGATTTTTGAAAATGGGGGATCAGGGCCCAAACGGTACATTGAAATTACCTGATTGTTATATATATTTTAGCAGGTTTTAAAAATGACAGGTTAACACAACCCAGTAGACAGTTGTCATAAAATCGTTTGATCGTAAAGTCGTATATAGATATAATACCAGGAAACCATGTTTGTTAAGTTTATTTCAGTTCTGTAATTGAATCAGTTGTTGCAATGTCCATAATTCTTCACGTGTCTGTCAATGTAATTATCGAACGTTTTCTGTTGCGTTATGAGAACCTAACGCAACTGAAATTTAATTTAATTCATTCTCTGGCGTCATATGGTCTTTCCAGTTCGTGACACTAATTGTAGTGTACTGTAGGCTGTAGGTAGGTCTTGTCATTGCTCAAATGTCTCATTCTCGTCACTGGTGAGGAAATTTTCTTGTATTGCTTTGTTGTGTTGTAGACTGTCCGCCATCCCTTGAGCGAAAGGCGACATGCTTTCTTTAAAGTCTTTAAACAGTTTTCTATCCTGCGTCTGTTATCTGGTAAGTCTGTTCTTTGGTTTTGTTTGAGATGTCTTCACTGGTCCGCGTTTCGTCACTGTAGCGTCGTATCTAACGTTGTTTAGTTTTCGGAGATATTTCCTGTAGAAAAACACGACCACGATGAGACCGAGACAAACGCACGAACAATAAATTTGTCTTTATATTAAACGGTAGATCTGTAAGGTTCAAATCCTCTTTTTATCGCTTGGACTAGACAGTAACAGTTCGTGAAGGCAATGAGAGCAAACAATAGAAACATCGGTTCTCTCTTCCTAAATGGTGTTGTATTCAATTAAAGCCTAATTTATATTCACTTTTGCCTATTTTATGTACAAAAAGGAAGAGATTTGTTTGTTATGCTTCAAGGTCTCACCGTGCGCCGTGTTTCCCGCTCACCTCGTAACAAACCAGCAAAGTACAAAGCTGATTTGTAGATATCAACAGCTTCCTTTTTTGTTAAGTTCATCGGAAGACCGGGGACTGGAAAAGAAGGTGGCTTAGTGCGGTTACTCTTCGTGCCTGCTAACATGAAAGCCACATTGGAAGTGTCTCCGTCCAAGTCCCCATCGTCATTGCCACTTCCACTGTTTCCAAGTTCCCTCGATTCTTGAATGTCAACGGTATTCTCCGTGTCGATGTCGCCAGAGTCATCAAAACCAGATCCTGAGCCGGAGATTGGAGTATTGTCTACCGGGAGGGACTGGTTTGGAGGGGAGGTACTTTTCCTGACAGGATTTTCCGGGAGTTTTCTTTGTATAGTCGATGGCTTTTGCAAGGGCGTGTAATCGTGTTTAGTGCTAATTCTATTTTCATTGCCCTTGCTGTTTACAGGCACTGACCATTTCTTATCCACATGCGCTGGCACACGATCGAATTCGCGACCATCTTTTGTGACAGGGTACAAACTTTGATACGACGTTCCCGGATAATTGACTCGGTAACCGGCGCTACCTGGGTATCCACGCCTCCACTGCTGCTGATAGCTTGGGTATGCTGGATAGGTAGATTCCTGTCGATAGTTGGGTTCACTGTGACCCATCTGTTGTGGATATTTTTTATAACTGCGAGTATATTGGTCGGGTGTGACAACTGATGAACTTCCGACGTTAGACGATGAGGGTGGAATGTTGCCATAAGTATCATTGACATTTCCTCGCCCATAGTAGTTGTTTGAAGGCGAAGTTTGACGATAAATTGTATTTTTTCTATCGTAACTTGGTTGCTGCTTGTGAAAATTCGTATAAAAACCACTCCGGTCTTCATGAGAAACTGGATCGTCGTTTAATGAAGTGGGAAACATTGAGGCACCAGTTTGCTCGGTGTTCGTCAAAAAATTAGACGATGCGTGAGTGCTGTTCGCACCAAACGACAATATATTTCCCGCCGAAAGGTTTCCCGCTGGTTGGTTTTTCATCCCTAGATTCTCAGTTGACAGATTTCTCATCAGTTGGTTTTGTGGGTTTGCCGCGGGTAAGTTTCCCGCCAGTTGGGTTGCCACCAATAACGTACCCGCCATTTGGATTCCTGGTGGTTTTCCCGCCACTGGGTTTCCCGCCGATGAGATTTCCGCCATTTGACTTTTCGCAAGTGGGTTCCCCACCGGTAGGTTTCCCGCCATTTGGTATCCCGCGGGTGGGTTTCCCGCCAACATATTTCGCGTAAAACCAGCCGCTAAGGGAACATATGATCTTCGACTGTTTTGTTCATTTGTTTGATTCTTTCGGGTAGCGTTCCGTAACAGAACTGTCACGTTATTCATATCAGAAGTGTTTCGCGTAACTAAACTATCGTTGACTGCATCTCCAACGTTTCTCATGGGAACAAATGATCTTTGAATGTTTTGATCATTATCTTGATTTGCTTGACTCAAGTTCTGAAGCCTTTGGGCTACCAGGTCGTAAATACCTTGATATTTGTCAATATTTTTGTCTGCGAATAAATCAAATTCTTTTAAACATGGATAACACTTTGCTTTCACTGAAACTTTCACTTTGCTTTCACTAAAACTACTAGAACTTTATATACAGTAAAGAAACTAGAAAAAACTGGTAAACATGATCGTTCTGAAACGTTCGGTCAGCCATGATCCCATCAACCCAACCTTTTCCAAACTACGAATATAACTTCCCCTTACTGAAGCCATGTTAGTGTTATTAATAGTTCTGGGAAATTTGAAGTACATCAAGACAATATACTCTATTTTATATGAGCGAGAAAACGAGGCGCAAAAAAATCACGAAAAAGTTTCCCTTTAAAAAACAACGAGCGCCCTGTTGTGTTCTATCAGCGATTGAAGAACCAATCAGGTCCGCGGATTTTAAATAGAACACGCTCAGTATTTCTAATATAAAATAACTCAAATACTACGCGCGCTCTCGTTGACCGATAGGTGTGTTTAGATGAGAGCATTTAAACACTGTTGTGACATAATTAGATTCGCACGTAGTTTTGAAAAATATTTTATAAACGCAATAGATTACTTTTCCGTGTCTATAGACTATATAGCCTCACTTAAACAGTAGGTGTGTTGGGAGAATTCTCGAAAGTTATTCAAACCCTCGGCTGTTTTCTCGACTTCCAACGCTCCTCTTGTTTAGATGAGGATATATAAACACGAAAAATTCATCTATTGCTTAAATGTTGATTATTTCTCTCTTGACATGTTTCTTGGCTTCTTAACAATGATTGATATTACAAGAGGTTTGGGTTTTCACTTGTGACGCAAGCAAAAGAGCGAAAACGGCTTAATGCAAACGCTTCCCTCGAACTGTGCTGCCGGCATAAACTCAAGTAAGCCGCACAAAGACTTGCGTTGTTTTCACTTGAAACTCTACTATAAGTATGGTTGTGCTTGCGTTTGTGCTCCTGCCAGTTGCTAGTTAAGACCAGAGTTAAGTAAGATGTTTGGTCAAACAACCACGAATAAAGACAAACAAAGTTTACCCTTGATAATTGTTGTAAATAGAAAGAGTCGAAAAAGAACTCAAGAGATTATTTGTTGCTTTTAAAATTGTTGAAAAATAGTTTGAAGGATTTCCTTTATTTAGCATGTCTGTGAAAGCTGCGAGAAATGCTTAACAAACCCTGTAACGCGAGAAGCTACATCAGCGTGCAGGTATATAGTAAACATAAAACAAATACAAGGGCATAGTTCAGTTGAAACGTTCTTACCTCCCTCAATTGGCATAGAAGAGGACGGTCGAATGTCAACAACCAAAATATAAAATCCTAAGAAAAGACTGAGTGTCACAAGGAACTTGGAGCTATACATGGCAAGGTAGTTTTGGTGCTGTTCGGCGTGCTACAAGGTAAGATGAGATCAAGCTGTCCAACCTACAGGCAAAAGAGAAACTTTATGCCAACAGGTAATTGAACAAGAACAACTCAGTTTTCTAAGAGAGGAAGACGATAATTCTACAGCATTACCTAGCTCTTGATTTGTTGGATAAGATATCTTAAAATATAGCTAAGGTGGTCACAAAATTCTAGGAATAACTGGACGGTAATATGTCGACCAAGTATTCAATAGTTGAAATGACTGTGATCATTGAAGCATGTACTTCAGGGTGTAAAAACTGGTATGCCTCTAACGCTTTTACGTCAGCGAGACCGTTTGAAATGTTTGAACTAAAATGGAAAGCCTTCAAAATAAAATTGCAAGCCTTACCTTTAATGGGCTTCTTGGTTCCAAAATTTCGTTGAAAAGATATTATTTTCACTTACAACATTTTATTTTCGAAATAGCCTAACATCCACCAGAACGCTTGAAAGCACTAGAGGAAATAACTGAAGTAATCTTTACTGGTGTCGTGGGCGCGAACACTAAATAGTGACATAATAGTGGAGTTATTCCAGTTATAACTCATCTTTTGATTGGCCGAATTCAACAAGGGTGAAATATACCCCCGACACCTTTGTTTTTGACCGGCACAGAAGCTTTCTATCGCTTGACTTGTTTTACGAACTACATAGACGATTTAGCAACAACTAACAAGGGGGAAGATTAAGTGTCCAAAGTTTTTCAAGCGTTTGAGTTTTATTCAAATTATCGCGTCCGTTTACACTAGTAATGTTGTCGGCTTCACACGCTCTGATTGGTTTAAAACTGGGGTCTTACAAATCAAGAACGTTGCAACTGATGTCCACATTCTACAGCACTTAATCCAAATTTATCATCTTTTGATTCGATAATTGACCAACAAGCGAGAACAAGATCCTTGTTGTAAAATAAATGGTTTTTGAACCGTACAGAAAACACTGTGCAAAGTTTATCTTAAATCTCAACAGGACAAGACCAAATAAGCTAACATAATTGCGGGCGACAAGTGGAGCCCGCAATCCTAATCTCAACGTTGCCATCACAAACGCATGCGCGGCAGTTATGTAGTTAGCCCCAGGCTCGATTTTTGCTCGTTTCGAGTGTTCTTCCACTAAGCATGTATAGAATGCAAAGAAAGCAACCTGATCACGCACATCACGCGTATTTTGGTCCCTGCTGTTGCAACATATGAAATTCCTGCTGCTTTATTGTCCATCGCCTGTTTTCAAACCGAATGGGACAAGGTACGAGCCAACAAATTATGGGATTAGCCAAGTTTGGTGTTAATAAACCCAATATTAAGCGAGATACAGCCAGTCAAAAACGTCAAAATTTACTAAGAAATGTATGGCCATCCGGACGCTGCGTCCGGATTACCAAACATTTCTTTGTAATTTTGACGTATTTAAATGGCTGTATCTCAGTCAAAACTAGTCCGATTAACACCAAACTTGGGGATTTTGTAAATCTCGGTGTGCTCTTTCTGACTTTGTGAATCAATTGTTGCTAATCGCATAATCAACAGACTAGTACCTAGTCCCTTTCGGTATGAAACCAGGCAATGCAAGCTTTAATCGTAATTGGATGCAAAATCGAACTTGTCATCCAGCGAAGAAAAGCGAGAACGAATGAATGAATAATTGCTTTGTTGCAAGGTCACGAGTCATAACATCTACAAGCAGGGGGTTCAATATATTGAAACAGCCATACCCCTCCCCAGATTAGGGAACTAACAAATTAGTGGACTGAATTCCAGCGCTCGAGCTCGTTTACTGGTGAAAAACAGATGCGAGAATATTGTTCTATAATTATGATTATGTATTTAAGCCGTGCTAAGCAGATATTTCATTACCAAACAAAATCATCATCTTCCACTGAACAAAACTTAGTCCACCTCTGTTACACTTTTATTAACCAAAAGCACAATGCATCGTCCTCGCCCGCTCTTCCAAACCTTTGGTTATTACTAGTTAATATAATTATATAGCTACTATATTCGACTACTTTTTCTGTTCGCTCAGCCCCTGAAATTGCCGGTTTGTGTAATCAGCGTGGCGGCCATATTGGATGACCAAACAAGAGTCAGGCTAACCAGAAATCTTTTGTTCGTGTCATCCAACATCGCATCGAAGATGTCACGTCATAGAATATCGGGCAAATTTCTTTAAAGTATATTTTTTCATCTGGTGTAAGTTTCGTCGCTTTCGCCGTCAGGGTCAGTCTGTCGTTTATAGTTTGCTAAGACGCAAAGTCTCACGGACCAAAAAAATTCCCTTACACAACTTGTGTGGCAGCTATTGGCGTGATCAGCAGGCAATAAAAACGTACAACGTAACAAGGGTTTGCTAGAATCCTTCCTGTAAAAATCAGGCGTTTAATAAAATATAAAGTTATTACAAAGACAGTATTTACAAGGAATTATGGCTGCGCTACAACTCAGTTACACTTTTACAGAGTTTGTGACAACAAATAAACATGAGACACTACTTGCGTTTTCTGACTTCTTGACAATCTGTAACCATAATCTTTTATTCGCAAGCGATGCGCGAGACTGAGAACATGAACGATGTCTTGGATGATGTCTTCAGTTGCTACACTATTACAGGACAAGTTTGCTACTTTCTATGGAGACTTGTTCAGATCAGGAGACAAATTCTGGTTTGGCAACTTTCAGTCGTGTTGTTGCTACATAGCACAAGCGTTCTACAAAAAGTGCCCCGCCAGCTTATCGCCATGAACGATACGAAACTACTTAGCAACGACGAAAACCATCGGCACACTCCATTCTTCAAGACAGATTCAGCGCATTGTAGTAGAAGCAGGCCTGCTTTACAAAACTTCTGGAATGTTATCTTGTTATTCAAACAAAATACACTGTACGAGGGTGATGAATACAGCTGTATTACATTGGATAATTGAACATGACGTCTTGCCGCGCCAACTCCAGCAACATAGGATCGTCGAAGAATTTGTTGATGCTGACATCCTCGCTCAAGCCCTACAGAAAACACCACACAAATTAATTCATTTTATTACTGTAATTTTATCCAGTGCTGAAAGCAGCAAAGACCTGATACGCTCAACATACCCGTACCCGTGCCCGCAAGTAATGACAAGATTTTAAAGGTGACATGTTCATTTGCGTGGGTAAAAGAAAAAATCTTGTCCCCGATAGGATTCGAACACATGATCTATCGTATACCGATGGGGCGATCCAGCCAATAGGCCAGTCCGCAGTTGCCGTTTGCCTCTACTTCAAAACGAGTCTAAGTGCGAAACCATTCATATCAAAATGAGATTGCTTTGCATGACAACAGACGTGTGAGTAAAACTCGTTTCCATATGAAAGATTGTGCAAATGGCCAATTATTCCATTTGCAAACACCTCGAAATTCGACAAAAATACTCCGCTGGGCGTTGTAAATTCAACTCTCTTCTCGGTGTATATGAATGTGATGAAACACTGTCACTCTTGTTTGATATACAGTACTATACATCCATTCAACAGAGACAAGAAACCCTTGTCCTGAAAGCTGTTACTATGCCCACCTTTCTTCTCCTTGTTTTGATCATAAATTCTCTGGCCAGATGAGTGGCTGGTTGCGGTTCTAACGGACGGATGGCGATGCTCTTATCCAAAGGATCACCTGGGACAATCTGTTGAACAAATAACATCCTTAGATATAACGCCGGGGTACAGTAATTTTCTCATCATTGTCGCCGATTGAGGTGCTGAATGTTACCTCAAATTACGATTGAGGGAAGAAAAATTCTTAATTTACCAAGTACGTAACACCAGACGATTAACTGACACCTCTTTTCTTGCCGGCGGATCATACATACAGTACAAGTTAAAATTAAAACAGTTATTGACCCATTCAAAAAATAACTTGGAGGTGGTAACCGAATTGTATTGTAATCTAAAACTGTTACAGTTATTTTCTTGCTTTCTCAGTTGAAAATTCATGGGGTCATGTTACGTCGACTTTCTATAAACCGGACACCTCTCTAAGACGGACAGCTGAGGCCGGTCCCCATGGTTGACTGTATAACACCTGAAGAATTTTTGATCGCAAATGAGAGGAAAACAGTTACCTGCCAGTGATGAAATACAGAGAGACAGAACGCCTGTCCTTGAGTGTGTGTTCTTAGATCAGTTTCAAATCCAAACGAGTCGATAGCGGGAATGAAAGCTTTCACTGTGTACAGCGGTGAGCCAGGTACTGGAGCATCTTGCGTGACATGACCTCTGAACAAAACAAAAAGCACAGCGGTTATTAGCACACGACCACACGGAACCCGGGCTAACAAGCGCGGAACGGCATGTGCTAAAACCAGGAACACCGGAACACCACAAAACACGGAACAACGGAACACCCCCGAACACCAGAAATACCATAAAATGCCAATAAATTTCTGGTGTTCCGGGGTGTTCCGGTGTTCCGTGTTTTGTGGTGTTCCTGGATTTAGCACATGCCGCGCGGAACAGTTTCCCACGCTAGGTTTAACTGATGTGGAAAAGACTGTTGAGCATCAGCTAATTGTAGAGCGAGCTTACGTTGATCTATACCACCTTAAAATAAGGTTTTGGCGTCGGCAACTTTAAAGCTCAAACTCTGAGACTTGTTAGGCTAAGATATACTTCACGCAGCTTAGGGTATGGACTTTTTTACACGTTAAACATACATGTTAAACGCACCTTCGACGAGCAAGTACGGTGTAGACAGAGGAGACACAATCGGCCGGAGCCTGGACCTCAACGAAAAAATATGGCTCCATCAAACGCGGAGTGGCCTGAAAAGGAGAAAAAACGTGAAAATTGGAATCTCTGTACCAACACCCGGGTGCGCGCTTACATACACAAACACTTGGATGATTTCAGATTAAATTGGCTTAAAAAGTCGTTAGATGATGGGTCGGAGGAAGAAACTAAAGGAAACGTTTTTATTAAATCCAAAATAATGCATAGTGTCGGAAACATTAGCATGATTATAAACAGAACAGAAAGTATTTACAATGAAACTAGAGGGTAAACGGAGGTATCAGCCGGCATTTGTGACATTTCGGTCTTAATTAAAAACAAACGCGACACTTCCAAATTCTACAAATCCGTGACGTAATGCTGTACGTCAACCTCATACATAAAGCGACCCTTAGCAACCCTTCTTCCGAAAAACACAGGCTCATGAAGTGTCGAGAGACTGGATTAAGGTTGATGAATGGAGCTACTTTTCCACGCGACTGAACGGCAACTTAGAGAACTTACCATAAGGAAGGCAGAATAAGCAACTCGTCTAGCTGTGGGGATGATTTGTCCGCCTCCTCTGTGGATTGGTTCCCCGGCGATCACGGCATCCAAGATCTTGAACTTCACATTTCTTATCGCTGCAAGTATTAGAAAATCAACAAAATCGCCTTCGAACACAAGGCTAAATTACAAGGTCTTTTTCTCTCGCTTCTAGTTTTCTATCCCTGGTCAGCGATCTTGAATCTTGTAATAGGCTGGCACAGTCAAAACTTGGCTTCAAAAACTCTTCAAAACTCTTACGACCGATCTGCTAACACTTTTATTTTCTTACGTAAACATGCACTCATAGTTATTATAAAATTACTCACGCTCATCGCATAACGGGCCCTCCCTCGTAGCCCACTGGAATCCTTGAATAATGGAATCCTTGACAGTGTTAAGCAAACTTTTGTCCACCTAACAAGGAAAGGTAAGCGTTGAACATTTCTCACCAGCTTGTGAATCAGCAATCTTACCCAGAGCCCAGAGCCAACTAATAGTACTTTCACGTGAACAGCAAAACGCATGGCTTGTATCGAGTAAGTACAATCTATTTGACCAGCTTGTATTCCTTGCAGACCTAGTTCCGAGCGTTGGCTAGTACATACATGAAAATACGGTATTCCTTAGTTTCGACATCGTTAATAGATTAATTCTCAGTTTTAAAAATGGTCAGCGCAGCTAGATTTGCGTCGACCACAGAAACTTCGATCAATTTCGCCTGTATTACGCAGGACACCCACCATATACACAGGGTAAAAACACACAATTAGGTTTGCGTTCTTCCTCGGTCGCACGCAATGAAGGAATAAGTTTTCCTTTTACCTCAGAAGGCAGTGTATCGTCCACCAGAATATTAGGTCCTGAGTTGTCAGGTCCAAATGCCCAGATTGACCGAGCAGCCAGTAAATCCCAATCGTATTTGGTTTGAAAGAATTCTCCCAGTTTTTTCCTGTACAGTTGAAGAAAAAAACAGTAAGTAAGTTAACTTCATTTCCACAGGGTGGCTCATTCACCTCGAAAGGCTGTTATCCATAGAGGCCCTGTATGAATAAAATCTTGTTGAACAAACGTTCAACAAGAAATTAGAACTACTGAAATCTGCAGTTGAGCTTGAATTACGGTGTAAACGTAATCGGTAGCAGTTGTAACTTACTTGTTCCACGTAATTAAAACTTTTTCATTCTCTATGTCCTCGGCTAAGCCTTTCTCCAAAGGTTCGGCGATCATTGTGATCTTGTTCCTAGAAACACGCACACAGAAAATTATCTTTGAACGAATGTAAATACAACTTTACTGAAACAGAAAAAATACTGGTTTCTCAAAGGCTGTTATTGGCAAGATGCTAAAGAACTTTTAACTCCATAAAAAGGTAAAAACGCGAAGCATAAACAACCCTTGTCTCCTCCTCCGTGACGACCCTAATAACCGCTGCGAAGGAGACTAAAACAACACAAGGCACTAACTTTTTATTTGGCGTTTCTGCGAAGCATTTTAAGGATGAAGTCTCCACCACAGTTTCACAAAATGCCACGACAGGATCGGCAACCTTGATATCTGCAAATACAAAATATTAATAATAGAAATCTGCGGCATTTCATTTAACGGCTTGCATACTGATGGCGGACACTTGGCAGATAGTGAAATATCCTACCAAAGGAAATGGTTTACAACCTACTTTCTGAATAAATCAATAATTCTGAAAAATAAGTTCAATTTTTAACTTTCAAGTCAGATTAAGATCTAAGTACTCTTTACTGTTAATCTTGGTTTTAATAACCCAGCCCTGAGATGAACTGCAGTTCCTATAGTATGTTCTTAGCCTGAAACATCACATTGTAATAGACTCACCGATCTCAGAGTACATCTTTCTCAAGTCGTGTAAGACACAGTCTAAATATAGCTCTCCTGTACCGAGAATAACGTGTTCCCCGGACTCTTCAACCTGAAAAATTAACAGGATCGTAAACCGCGGTAAGTTTTTCCTTCGATTTGAACGAAATTCTGTACACCGCCAAAAATGCCTTTGCTTTGATTCACTCAAGATCTTGACTTAGTTTACGAGGAATCTATTATACCTTTGTAGTGAGCAAAGGGTAACTCTTGTTAACTTTCCTCAGACCATCCAACATTTTAGGCAGCTCGGAGGGATTATGAGGCTCAACGGCGATCTTGATAGCGGAACACGTGTTGAACTTCAAAGGTCGGAAGATGTACGCCTGAAAATGAACAGAACGCTATATTTAACGCATTTTCTAAATCTTTAATCTTTATCTGGAGGGATGGGAGAGAAAATCGCAAGGTAATGGGTAACGTCTGCTCAGAAACCCAACATCAGGGCAGAGTTACAAAGTGCAAGAAAAGAGTAAATTCACTCTAATCCTGAATTAGCTTAATCCCAGCCCCTAGCATGAACTCCATTTTCTACAGTATGTTCTTAGCCTGAATTTGCAGTGTATTTTATACCTCATCGTTGCCTTGGACTTGAGTGATGGTTGACGTCTTTACAATGGGTTCATCAATTCCTTCGATTAGTACCCAGTTTCCTGCTGGTACACGGCTTACTTCAATGTTGTACCTGTAATTTAAACCATGCCAGTTCACTCAAGCGACCTCAACAACCAATTTTTGTTTTGTGAAATCGTCGACATACAAGGCAGAGAAAATGAATAGTGTGCGAAGTGTAGAGCTCAGCAATAGTTTTTTTTATTCTGTCCTTATTTCTCTAACATAAGTGTATTTTGTCAGGAGTGACAGATCTTCCCACACTTTCCAAAACAACCTAAATATTTGCAACTAGTGGGGAACTAAACCATATAGATACGTAGACAATACCTTGCTTCTGCTATCCACAGTCTACCAACCTATAAGACAAAAAAGGTTGAAATTATTTTTTACATAGAAACAGAACTTTGTTTCTAATCCTGCTGTGATGACAAAAAAGATTGAAAACATGAAATTGTCCAGGATGTATTTTTACCATTGTCAGCCTTGTAATGTTATCATAAAAGGATTACTTCTCACCGTTCCAACACGAGAGTCTTCCTCGTCTTCTATCGTGTAATTCTCTCCAAGTATTCTGGCTTGCTGGCCAGTATAAACTATGATCAAGACAAATGACATTATAAGGGGGTGATTACCGGTACATGGCAAATTTCAGCCTAGGCTTAAATTCGCCATGTAATCACCCCCTAACCATGGAAAATAAAAAATAAGCTGCTGATGAGAATCGTCTAGGGTGCTTTCCATTTTCACATTATTTTCTATAGTTCTTCAAATGCACCAACTTGGACAACCAAGTGCTACAGTCTTTCCATTTCTTATTCCTTTTCCCTGCAGTTCCCCGCATCTGTGAGAGTCTACTGAAGGTAACTAACCAGTGAATATGGAACAAGAAATTTCAGTCCAACCGCCCCACAGGTTAATATGGTCCCCAATTTTGCTGTTGGGCCGAACCAACTAAAATTTCCACCACTTTTCGTTTCAAAATGAAAGGAAAGCATGACAAGCACCCATAGATCCTGCTTACTTGTTCCACTCATAACTCGTCCAAACACGTGAAAAACTGTGGCATCTTGTGACGGATACTGTTTGGATGTGTGAAGCATCAGCGGTCCCTGACAAAGAAAGACCAAAAACATCAGATAACGCTGTTAACAAAAAAATACCAGAAAAAAATTCACAGGATTTCAAGAATTTCACATCTGCTTTACATCTGGATCACAGTCAATCATAGAGTCCACGACTTCTGTATCCAGTGGTCCAGTGTACACATGTTCAATCTACAAAAGAAGAAAGCACAAGCTTTGGAACTGTGACAATTAAATTTTTTGACAACAAAATGCGTTTTTTTACAAGGATTGCTGCCCACTTGAATTGTGCAGGGCCACTTTTGAAGACGGTCATACACACTTGTCTGGCTCGGCAATAGATCAGCAATAATGATGTTTGGTGGCTCGTCTGGCTCAGCAGTGAGCGAATGACCCCACCCATTCATCATACTGTATTGTGTAGTTAAGGCACTTTAGAAGCAATTACACTCTACATGTAACTTACTTTTATACTGAACAGTGAAGAAAACGTAACAATACAGGCCTTGGTGTGTAAAAAAACACTAGCAATAGTGATGTTACTTTCTCTCACCTTTGCCCTCGCAGCTTCTTTGGGGGAAGGTATATGTTGAACACAGACATCTACAAATCCTGATGAAAACAATTTAAACAAGTGTAAAGACAGTGTTCCAAAACAAAACAGAAACATTTTTGGTAAAAAGAAAATCAGAATTGTTTCAACATGAAAACTGTACAAGAGATACGCACTTTAAAGACTTAACAAAACATGTATTTACTTTATACCTGTAAAATCTCCAAAGAATCTTCTACAAACAAGACTAAGAAGAGGCCGGATATTCATCTGCATTTCTGACTTGGACAAGTGAATACCTGAACAAAAAGAAACAAAAATTACATGTACATTCAACACAATTAATTTCAATGTGGACATCTTGAGGTGTGATTCACTCCTTGGGGAAGTAAGGAAACCAGCATGAACCAGCGTGTAAATGTGATTAAAAGTGATATTAAACTAAGAAAATTAAATATTAATTACAAACCCAGTTCATCAAGAAGTTTTGGAAAACTGCTGTCTGCATCACCTACAACCTGAAATAATTTAACGAAACCACAAGTTAAGGTGAGCAGCAAACTCTGGCTACCATCTTTAGTTACAGCACGATTGATAGTACCTGCCCAAAATATAAAAGGGGAATGATGCAGTCATTATCTATAACATTTTTAGACCATTTGTTAACTGGACAATATGCACATTACCTGTGCAAACACCTTATACAGAGGTTCCAAGATGAATTCTACAAAGCTCCTCTGAGAGGTACTTAATGGCGCTTTCTTTGAAAACTTGCGTCTGGCAGAGAGATGAAAAATACGTAGAAGTGTTAAACTAAATGAACACTTAATTTTTCCAACAAACTACAGTAAAGTAACAGCACTTTTTTGTTTCCATCTCCTTCGATCAACAAGACTACCATCTATTGTACATGCACATTGCATAAATTCGTTTACATTTATTTTGTACTTTACCTGGAACTGGTAACCTGGTTACATAATAAAGTACAAAAAAATTAATGTATATACAAACATGTACAAGTGCAATCACTACTACTTACGATTTGGAATTGAAGTACATATCACCCCACAAGCGCCTAGCAAAGTCCTTTGGATCAATTCTGCCACCTGGAAAAAGAACAAGCTGTTATTGATATCTCTCTACGGCTTTAATAATTTTCAAGAAGAAAATTCACCCAAACTACAATCAACATTGATGTATTGTCCAAGACTCACCGAATGTGTCCACATAGAGAGATGCAAAAGAATAGAGTGTGAAGCAGAATCTGTATTCTGAGCTCGCAAAACAGACATTTCCGAGGTAAGGTGACATGACATAATCATTGGCACCATCAGAGTACACACTGAAAAGAAACAAGAAAACAGCTTGATGTAATACATCAAACATGAGAGACAGTGTTTCATCACATTTCCAAACACTGAGAAGAGAGTTGAAAATGCAATGTGCAGCAGAGTATTAATTTAATTTTTTGGATGGTCTTCAAGGTGTTTGGAAATGTGATGAAACACTGTCATTTATTTCTCGAGAGATCAGTCAAGCAATAAGCTCATTATTTTTCTCAACTCAAAACTCTAAACTCGAACTTCTCGACTCGAGACTGAAGACTCCATACCCAAAATTTTCTAGATTTGAGTTTTGAGTCTTGAAACGCGACGCACTGTCAACTTACATTTGAGTGGTACTGTAACAGTCTGACATCACACAATGGCCAACCAGAATTTGGCAATGCCCAATGAGATCCCAACTGTGGTCAGACAAAATATCCGGAAAATGCAAACATTGACATCAATGCAAACATCAACGATTTGTGCTGATGGTGTGTTATCAAGTAGTACTGAAACATGAGGTACATGTATAACCTCGATTCTGTTTTGTCAGATCAAACTGCTGATTTAGTCAGACACATTCTCTGAACTGTACCTCAATAGTCCATTGACTTCATCTACAATGTGCTTTAGTTTGTAGTAGGCGTCTGTAGGGGGCAGCTTCAACTCTAAAATCAGCCTGTCAATCTAGAAATGGATAATTAAGAAATTCAAACTTTTCATCATTTACACTCACCCTTGACACTTAGTTTCCATGATTGTACATGATTATATACTGACAATGATCATTTACTTAACAGTGATAACGAAATGATAATGACAACAATAATGATGATGACGATAAATAACTCAATGATCACTAATGCAATTGTTATGGCAATGGTAATGATAAAGAACTTCAATTTCAATTACTGGGCTAATGAATCTATCATAAGATTTCATCAGTGCTTACTTTGTTAATACAGATAGTAACTGCAAGTCTTTCTTGAACAGCATGTTTGAGAAGTCGCTCAGTGTTCAACATCACCTGAGAGACCAAGAGGACAACACATCACTTAGTGTTAACTTCTATAAACTGTAAAGTCTTGTCCACATTTCCAAGAATGCATGAAATCTGTACAGTAATTTAAGGTCATTCCCCTGTATTGCATTGCGCATCCTTATCTGCGCACGATTTATTGCGTCATCAGCGCGCGCACCTAAAGAAAACTGCGGCGTTTTATTAACGTCTTTGCTAGTGAAGGAGAAAAATCGTCGTTTTCTCGTACACGAATATGGTGACCTATATTTTTTTACCCTTTTTCTGAGACTAGCAATCACTTTCTTCCTGTAACAGGAATATAAACAAATTCCCATTGCAGAAAAATAAATAATCGACGGAAACGTGAACTAATTGAACAGATATTGTGGCCTAGAGATCACTGCATGCTAGTAACAATTTGAATCAAGGTCGACTGGAAATGCGTGCTTTTATAATGAAACATATATAAAATTGTTCCTTGAAGGCGATACAGTATATCTATAGTTATATCCCTTGTTTTGCTTTCTCCCTATTTTTTTCTTATCCCATAAGACGTGGCATGAGCTAGTCAAATGAAAACATTTCTGAAGCTGATATTTTAACGAATTATGGGGTATTTTCAAGGTGCTCCTGCTCCTAAACGAATATGGGAACACCTCTTTTTCATTACAAAATTTAAATTCCCTTACTGTGAACAACAAATGGGCAAAGTTTGAACGAAAATCTATTGTCAGTTCTATTTCAGGGGAATGACCTTAACAACACTTCTACAAGCATATCATTTTGCAAACAACCTTATTTATTTTTTATTTACAAATATCACACCAGAATCACTAACCCCCTCAGAAGCATCAATAAAAATCATCACTCCATCGCACAATCTCAAGGCTGCTGTGACCTCATCTGAGAAGTTAACATGCCCTACAAAAACAAAATCATGCCATACAGAGGTCATTCCATAGGAGCAAAGGAACACAAAAGCTTCTCAAAACGTAATTTATTACATGTGATATATTGCTAAAGGTTTTAAAATTAATCCACATGTAGTAACTGGTAATACTGACTCAAAATACCACACTAAATTTTATGTCAAAAATCTTTTTTTTTCTTTCAAGGGCATTATTTAACACAAAGTACAGATTACCCAATGTACAACATTACTAACCTGGAGTATCAAAGACGTTGACCAGAAATGATTTCCCTTTCGTGTCAGGTAAAACAAGGGATACAGGAACGCTCTTGATGCTCAAACCTCGCTGAAAGGAAAAATTAACAATGCCATCAAGAACTTCACTTTGATGTTCTATCTTCACATTACTGACTTTGTAATAATTATGACCAAAGATTTATGCATTACTGTATATTCTAATTCACAGGTTATGCCTAACCTCTTGCTCAGTAAATAATGTGTCTGTATAACGGAGCTGAAAATACAGAAGAACAAAAATTAATAATTGTTGAGTCAACAAAGCTGCAAATTAATAATTATTTTTTTGAGATGAAAAAAGTTCAGCTAAGTCTTTTTGGTTGCACAGCATTTTTGTTGAACTTTTCTCCCTTAAACTACTGCACAAATATTTCATCCCCGTACCATAGTGTTGAAATAAAACTTTTTGTTCTTGTAGTCTTACATTCTAAGATGTACATCAAGTGACACCCACACAGTTGTATGTGCTAAGCAGCAACTCTATTAAGTTGATACCAGCAAGGGTCCACATTTCACATTACAAGTTTTAAACTTGTAATGTGAAATGTGTAAGTTAAACTTTAACTTACATCATTTCCTTCCTTTGCTTGGATATCCTGGTGTGTTTGTTCAATGAGGCAGTCAACAAAAACTGACTGCAAAATCAAACAAAAGAAAGAAAATTATAAGCTTGAACTGCAAACTAATGAATCATACGTGTCCAACTGCAAGCATCAAGTTACCTTTCCTGTGTGCAAATGCCCTGCCAATGCAACATTTCTGATAAGGACTGGGTTGTCCATTAAATCTGCCAAATATCTGCAAGGAGATAAGCACTTAATTAATATCGCTCACTTAGTTATTATCAATTCTGAAATACATTTACACTGCACATCAGGTAAAACTAAGCTGTGCAGCTACAAGTTGACAAAACTGGTTGAATCAAGAACATTTTAACAGCAAAAGAATAAAGTTATAAAGATTTACATGTATAACAAAAGGTGAAAGAGTACAAGAGTGGCAAGTGGAACAGGAAAATGTAAAAATTATTTTGCTCTCAGGAAACTTGAAGTAACACACAGTATACATTGTGCAGTACATACTCAACATTATAAGTTGTTGTGAGAAGATCCTGTTCAGCATGAAAAAACTTCTTTTTTGCCACCGGTTTAATAATGGGTTCTGTAGAATACATTGACACAGAAATTCAGTTGATCACCTATAATTGAACGACAGTACTAGTCTGATTTCATACCTGTTGTATAAAGCATGAACTACTAACTTATTAAAACAACAAAGACCAAACATTGCACCCCATGGTAATTGTCAACAATTAATAACAAACCTGTCAGAGGCTGTGTGTCTTCCTCTTGTACAACCGTCTAAAAGATAAAGCCATGAGTGTGTTAGGCTCATTTACGAGTTTTTTGCTTCTGTGCAAAGATGGATTCTGTGTGATCACTGAATTTACTGACTTACCTCAACCTCTGGACCAAACACCTCTTCTGCAGTGGGGTAATACTTTTTATCCTGAAAACCAGTAAAAATATTATTATTGTACAAAATAACCTTGCATTTCCATGTACAGATTGCATACCTTTTTTTCTTTGATTTCTACTACATTTAGTATATAACCATTATTATTTACTGACATTAAACCTACATGTCGTTGTTTGGTAATAAAAATTGTACCTCATGTAAGACAACTTGCATTTGAGGTTCTTCATCTTGGTCCATCTGTTCTTCTTCATCATCTTCTGCCTGGAACACGTTGATGCAAAGTGAATCTACAGTCAGTAAGTTCGTTATTTACATGTACATGTGCCCAAGACTGTTACCTAACAGGCAACCAGTAGCCTGAGGCACTTCAGTTATGAGATCGGGCAACTAAATAAACTTTTTGTTAAGGTTGTCTAGATGGGTGCCTAAGCATGGAGTTTTCATTCTCATCCAATCTGTCCAATGACTCCTCGGTTGGGCTTCTATAAAATTTGCTTGCAATGCTAACTTTGAAGATAGGCGCCCAAAGTGCTCCGTAAAAATTTTCTTAGGCAACAGCCTTGGTGCCCAGCGGATGAGATGGAGGACTGACTCTGAATGCAAACAAACCAAATGAATCCGGTGTTTTGGGGGTCATACAAACCTTCTTAAAGGTACCTGAAAATTATCACGTAAATCGAGGTCTGTAGAGCGAAGAGTCTCACGATGAATCATACAGATGCAAATTATTTTAACAGAGTTTATCGGTGTGAACAGGATAGTTGCAGCATGATTCACAAACAATTTAACTCCTGTTTGGTTATACCACGACCTTAGGTCGTCGTATTATAAAAAGTCGTCGTATAACCAAACAGGAGCCATGCTCGTGTTACAGAGAACATGATTCTTTAGTTCGTCAAAAGTTTCGGCTGCGTTTCATGCCCATGCCAAAAAGAAGTCAAAAGGAAACTTCATTATTCCAATACTGCAGTTTTCTTTCTTTACTTGGTAGTAATCGAAACTGCGCCACTTACATATTCTATGGCGTCCTCTTCCTCGGCATCCTCTTCTTCTTCGCTTTCTGCGTCGCTTTCAAGTTCTGGGCCAATGTAATTTCCAAATTCATCATACAAATCAGCCTCCATTTTGGAAAACGTGCAGCGAACGTTTAGGAGTAAGCCTGGAACGAGATTCTTGTCTCGTCCCAGTGCTACTCAACTAATTGAGCCTGGAATATGAGGTCAGCGAGCTCACCCATGGGAGGAAGGTTTGCAATATGGCGGACTGAATTGTCTTCTCCACGTGTGTTTGGAATTCGATTTCTTCTGACTTGAAACAGCCTGATTGTTACAAGAAGGTGAAGATATGGGTCGAATGAGGAAAAGGCATAACTGGAAGGCGAGATTACAGCCAGAAGCATCGAAGGAAGATAAGAAATCAACGCAATCAGCGAACCCGAAAGATGTCTTGGAAAAAACAGCGAAAGATGAAGAATACAACACATCTCAGGACGATACGAATATCCTTATTGCTCCTAGCAGGAAAAACAAGGTTAAGGTAACGCATAAAGATCCGAATGAAAAGCGGAAGAAGCTGACTAAGAAGCAGCGGAAAAAGCTGGAGAAAATTGTCGAGACGAAAAGAAAGAAAGCGAAGCGGGCAGATTTGCTGAAGGCACTCTCTGAGCACACTGTCAGCGACAAAGAGCTATCTCAAATGAGTTCTACAACCGATCTTGGTCAGCTGAACACAACTAGAAAGCGGAAGGTTTCGGAGGCAGACAGCGGTGGCCAAACAGACACCGTTACAAGGGGAATGACCTCTAGCATTAGCCGTGGGCGCAAAAAAGGAAAGAAACTTCGGCTGGAGAAGAAATCTCGAGAGTCTGTACCTGATAAGACCGCGAAGAAGGTGGAAGAAGTATTTGAATCCGAAGACTCGTCTGAAAGTGATGACGAGGAAGATGACAACCAGAATTTGCTTGAGAAAAATCAGGCTTTGGGAAGCATAGATTCAAATGTAAATGTCGATACGATTGAATGCAAAGACAAAGGAAAGGACAAACTGACTGACTCTAGAAAGACTTTAAAAGCCGAAGCTAGTGGTATTAAAGAGGATAAATATACAGAAACTAAAGATAAATCTTTTGCAAACAATGTGGCGCCCACAAAACCGGAGTCTGAGCCAGCCATCTTTAAAGAAGTAAAAAGAGATCCACAGATACAAGCAGCGAGGCTTCGACTTCCGATTCTCGCCGAAGAGCAAGCGGTTATGGAAGCGATTCACGATAACGACGTGGTGATCCTTTGCGGCGAGACCGGAAGTGGGAAGACTACCCAAGTGCCTCAGTTCCTGTACGAGGGCGGCTACACCACAAGAGGACTGATTGGCGTGACAGAACCCCGGCGTGTGGCTGCCGTGACCATGTCACGCCGTGTTGCTCTGGAGCTGAACATGAGCACTGACTTGGTTTCTTATCAGATCCGTTACGAAGGCAACGTGACCGTGAAATCCATCATGAAGTTCATGACCGATGGTGTGTTACTCAAGGAAATCGAAAACGACTTTTTCTTGTCGAAATATTCGGTCATTGTGATAGATGAAGCACACGAGCGTAGTGTATTCACGGATATTCTTTTAGGATTACTCTCCAGAATAGTTCCAATGCGCAAAAGCCAAGGAAATCAACTCAAACTTGTAATTATGTCCGCTACACTCCGCGTGGAAGACTTTACGGGAAATGCGCGTCTTTTCTCCACCCCACCCCCTGTAATAACTGTAGAATCCAGACAGTTTCCAGTCACTGTGCACTTTAACAAGAGTACACCAGACGACTATTTAAATGAAGCGTTCCGCAAAGTGTGTAAAATTCACCGCACCCTGCCACCGGGAGGAATTTTAGTTTTTGTTACTGGCCAGGCTGAAGTACACGGATTGTCCAAGAAACTGAGGAGAACATTTCCTTATAACTCGGAGAAAACAAAATCAAAGCAGACCGCTAAGGTGATGGACGAACACACTGATGATGAAGACTTTGATCTTGATAATTATCCTGTGAATCCAGCTTTGGAGGAAAGAGACGTTGAAGATGAAGATCTCGGTGAAGAGTTTGCAAACGATGGCGATGATAGCAGCCAGTTTGATCTCGACGACAGCGCGTTTACGTCATTGATCGACAAAAATCTTCCCATGTTTGTTCTTCCGTTGTATTCACTTCTCCCGAGTCAACAACAAGCCAAAGTGTTTCAGCCACCCCCTGACGGGACACGACTTTGCGTCGTGGCAACAAACGTGGCAGAAACTTCATTAACAATCCCAAACATCAAGTACGTGGTGGATACAGGTATGGTGAAGAGGCGATACTATGATAAAACTACTGGGGTTTCTTCGTTTAAAATCACGTGGACGTCAAGAGCCTCAGCGGATCAGAGAGCGGGTAGAGCTGGTCGAGTGGAGCCTGGGCATTGCTATCGATTGTATTCATCAGCCGTGTTCACTAACGAGTTTGAAGAGTTCTCGGCGCCGGAAATCTCGCGTCGACCAGTTGACGATTTGGTACTGCAGATGAAGGACATGAACATTGACAAGGTTGTGAACTTTCCTTTTCCCACTCCGCCAGATGCAACAGCGTTACAGAGCGCGGAGAAGCTTTTGTTGAATCTTGGCGCGCTGGAAGAGAAGAAAACGGTGAAGGGGAACATGAACGCGGTTATCACTCCTCTTGGCCGCGCCATGGCAAAGTTTCCGGTTTCTCCCAGGTACGCGAAAATGCTGTGCCTGGGGCATCAAGATAACTGTATGGAATACGTCATCGCTATTGTGTCTGCTCTTACAGTAAAGGAGATCTTCGCTGATGACAACGGCAGAGAAGCTGGTCAAGTAAGCAAGGAAGAACGACGGAAGATATCGCGGCTTCGTCGGACTTGGGCGGGCCAAGGTGAAGCACACATGCTTGGAGACGCGATGGTCCTCTTGCGAGCTGTGGGAGCGAGCGAGTACGCAGGCTGCACCGAAAAGTTCTGTTCGGAGAACGGGCTTCGTCACAAAGGAATGGTTGAGATCAGAAAGCTCCGGGCACAGCTCACAAACTCGGTGAACCTTGTGAATGCTGACGCAAAAGTAGCACTCAATCCACGCATGAGCCCGCCATCTCCTGTCCAGTGCAAGGCCCTCCGGCAGATCTGCCTCTCGGGCCTTGGCGACCACGTGGCTCGTAAGAGCCCCACTGGAAATAGCCCCCAGCTGAAGAACGCCTACAGTTGTATGTCCCTGGACGAGCCTGTGTTCATCCACCCGTCGTCCGCGCTGTTTGATGTGTTACCAGATTACGTAATTTACCAGGAAGTTGTGGAGACCTCGAAACTTTTTATGAAAGGTAAGGCTCGTTCCATGACAAAAGTAATCACAAATCTGAAACGTTTCATAAGCATTTATTATGTTTTTAGTGAAGCCGTATTTTATTTTTTGCATATTTGAAGTTGTTATGCGTGTCTTCCTTGCAATTAAAAAAGAATTAATTTAATTCCTATCTATTTATTTCCTTCGTTTTAGGTGTGACTGCTGTCCAGTCTGAATGGATTCCTGTTTTGGTTCCGAGTATGTGCGCCTTTTCTAAGCCTTTAGAAGATCCGCGGCCTCGTTATGACTCCGAGGCTGGCGCCGTCAAGTGTCACATGACCTGTACGTTTGGACCCAGGTCCTGGCAGGTTCCAGCTCAAGAGCTTGAATACCCAGTAGGACTCGACAAATACAAGTGGTTTGCGAAATTTTTGCTTGAGGGAAAAGTGGTCTCGACACTTTCAAAGTTTACGCCTTTTCTGCTGGGCGCGCCTGTAACCATGATCAAATCGTGGGCAAAGTTACAGCCGAGAACCGAAGTGTTGTTAAGCGAACTTGTGAGCGGAGGTGCAGATAACAAGACGGCGCTAATGGCAGCTTGGAAGAAAAATCCGAAATATTTACTGGCTGCGTGGAAACAGTGGATTCCACAGAGTCAGCATGCTGAGCTGACGCTATTGTGGCCGCCTAAATAGTGACTCTCTTTAGCAAAAATTGTCTTTTATGTACAACAATACTGGCTGTCTTGTTAGCGCCGTGTTTGAGAAAAAGTCATCTATAAGAGTTATTAGAGTTTTATTCTTGACTTATCTCATTCTATGTCTTTGCGGGTAAACCTTTACGTCTAAAGCAGGCCACAATCACTGTTTCACTGAACATCAGCCTGTGGAATCGTGCCATCATCTTCTCCGAAATTCTCTTTAATGCGGCGATATACACCGCCGTTACAAAGTCTTTAAATCGCCATTAAAATGCTCGCAATCTTTGTCCTGCCTCCTGTCATTTAACTGAAAACTTTAACATTTATCAAACCACTCGGACTACTGTATTGATGGAAAACGATCTCATTTATTTACAGTCTTCTTTGCCTCTAATTTTAAAATACTACAAACGTGTAATTTGTACACAGAATAACGCCAACGTTTTATGTCTGGCTTTTTGTATGTAACCCTATTGTTAACCCAGCACATCGTAAAATTCCTATTAATTTAAAAGCCCTGGGCTTATGCAACATCGTAAGTAGTTGTCCGTGGCAATATATCTTGGTAAATGAAAGAATTTTGAAACAACTGGAACTACTCTTTCGTACAAGAACACAGAAATGTTTAGGGATAGGCACTGCATCCGAGGGGCGGTAAAGGAGAGCGGGGAGGGGGTGACGAGGGAACTGATACCCGGAGGGAGTTACTTGGTATAAAAACTGGATGATTACTGGAAGATTTTTACGGTGTTCAGATTGATTGTAATAACATATTGCTATCCAAAAGCATTTAGCAATGCTAAGTTTCCGCAGAAAGCTTCGCTGCCTATCTACAGGAGCTAAGTCGAAAAATACATCGATATATAAATAGAAAAATAGCTCAGTATTGATATTAAAATTCAGCAACAACGAGCTTCGTCTATGGGCCTTAATAACACGGCGGCCATGTTGAGACCCGAGGAATTAGAAACTTTTGTTTTGCCACGCGGAAACTCGTTCCCAAACATTTCAACTCGAGGCTCGGGTTACGAACTCTATTGTCTTTGGCCAATAAGGCCGCCACGCGAATAAGAAGCTTTGCGCACGGGCCTTTGCGTTGATTAAATTAATTATTGTACTCCTGGTCGCAGTCTGTACGACACGGCTTCATTGCTTCATACTTTGTTCATGGGCACGGCTTCTTCGGGTGTGGCTTCCAACGATTCCTTCTTTCGTTTGAAAAACCCAAGCTGAAAAAAAGACCATAGAAATACGTTACATTTAGATACATTCGGCATTCAAGTGTGATTGGTCACGACGACATATTGAACAGTTTGTTTTTAGCCGGATCGCTTGAAACTGCGTGACTCACGGATTTAGCCACCGTCCTTTACCAATGGATGCTGTTGTTCAAATACAGAATCTAGACGTCTTGCACAGTTTTGTAGAGGATGTGCAGATAATAAAGAAAAATTTAAGTGCGGAAATCCGAATCGGAAAGGTATTTGGAAAAACTGATCGAAGATCGGATATGAGATCAATATTTCGGAGATTTCGTAACAGCTCTATACTGACTTTATAAAACAAAGCGCAAAGAGCGTTGGAAATTGAACATTCTCAAAGAGGAAACTGAACTGAACTTTATACGTTTTAAATGCATTACATATCTTCTATTCAAAATAAAAGTCACTAACTAAAAGAGACAACGCAAAACACAAACCTTATACAGGACGAAAACCGCGACAGCCAGTAAGAGGACTCCACCGAGCACAGATACTAAATATATCCACCACGGGATTGATTTGTTTCCACCACCAGCACCCAAAGGCTTGGCTGTAAGAATAATCTACAAAAAATTCAAGTTGGCTGTAAGAATAATCTACAATATAAAATAAAAGGAAAAATCTTTTTCGCGCCCTTAAATCGTGGTGCTTTTCTAAGTACAACGTTCAGGACCTTGAAATAGAGCTTTGCTAACATCAAAATCTGTCTACTGAAAATTGCTAGCGAGATGCATGGTCTGACTCGTCCCTAGCCTTCTCACAGTCTACGGCGGGAGTGAGCGACTGAGAGAAACTGATAACGCAGAGGAAAATGAGGAAGATGACGGTTGTGACTGGAACGGTACTTCAAACTAAGGTGGGACACCTTGTGATGCTTAAACAGTGGCCAGGGACGCCGTTAATCCAGTCACCAGGTGGCATATTAAAGAAGTTCTTTTCAAAAATGACTGACCTTACCTTGCTGATAATATAATTGCTGACTAATTTGGGTTGATAATGTAATCATTTCAGCAGCCATTATATAATTCCTTACCGTTGCAACATCATTTTTTTCGTCTGGCTGCATAACTTTAGCAGGAGGCCGAACTTTGGCGATTGTTTCAAGTTCCACTGTTACTGGTTTATCGAGCTGTTAATCAACAAAGTCAAAACATTGAAAAGCGATATCGTACGGAGATGGCAATAGAAATGGGAATAAAACTGTTCACTGGCAAACAAACCCTTTCCGAACCGCTTAAAAATAACCTTTATTGAATCAGAATAATGCGAATTAGTATAAAAGTATATAATTTATTTTATAGTTCCGAATATTTGTAACAATAATAGTTGTGAACTAATGATCGATGGGAAAACATAACGGCTTTAAAACGTCTTTGCTCATTCATATTCTGCTGCATATACTCGGAATTAATTGCGCAGGAGTAGTGGAGAGCAACTATTTGAAACAACATAAAATACCTTAAGAAGAGTGTTTTGCCACAGCCGTGACGTCAGCTTAATTTCTACTTTGTCACCCTGCCTCAATCGCCCCAGTCTACATTGAAATGACTGGCAGCCAACCTCGCCGCATCCCTGTAAATGAAATGGTCAGCGGTGTCAGATTCCCGTGAACACGTGCACATTGCTATTGTCTGGGTCTGATGCGCTTTTTAACACTTACCAGTCTCGTGACGTCACGCCTCTCTCTTTTGGAATCCTGGATAATGACTGAGTTATTCGTGTTCGCAGACTGCAAGAAATTTTTAAGAGAGGTAATAAAGTTAGTTAAACGAAAGAAATAATTCACCTACATTCGACATGACTTGCAAAGTCTTTGCCTAGTACTGAAACACATACATGCTTATTTCCTTCAATTACTTATGTTAACTTCATATATTCTTCTGACAAATTCGCAACTTTTGTACTAAAACGGAAAATAAAAAATTCAGTGTAGCGGTTCACCTTTATGTTCAGATGATTGACGACAGCATTACAGCTTCCAGAACCAATGACCTGTTAAGAAAAATATGTTAATTTCGATTTTTATACAGGAAAATATTTGCAAAACTGCACACACTTTTTCCAAGGGAAAATGATCGATGGGTCAGTGAGAGCCATTGCCAAGTTCCTGTACGGCTTTATTCCCAGGCCTTCGCGGTATTGTATGACGTCAGTACCCGTTTCGGTGACGTATCCGACCCGAAATGAGTTGACGGCGACGAAAATTGAGGCCTAGGAACTAGGCCTAGGCAAACATTGAGGGCGTTAAGTCAATTCCACTAAATTTGTAATTTATGGATGCGCTCTCGTACTGAAGTCTGTTGGTTAGTCTTGTGACCAATCACAATACATTTTTCTTTTAGATAAGGAGTGGTCAAGTAAACGTTATGTAATCCACAGCGCATGAGGTGTTATGTCAAGGGTTAAAAAGGTCCTGTGATATCGTTTTTGACAGGGATTTGACGCGCGTCAAAGTTAGTAACACAACTGATGCGAAACAAAGGACCCTTTGACACGAGTCATAGCCATATTTCACTGTAGCATTGCCACACCTTTGTGTTTTTCAAGACGTTTCTCACCTCAACCTGAAGCAAATAGATAAGAAAACTGCCAGGTTCGTCTTTCTTCAACAAGTTAGGAACAGTGACCGTCACTTCCGACCAGTCAACCACGCTGGGACCATAGTTACTGACCTATATCACAAGTTGAATAATAAATGAACAATTGAGCAGTGGGGGATTTTTTTAACCGCGCGTATATATAACAACAGTTTTCTAACGAGTATTGTAAAAGTCAAACTGGTTATCAGAGAGCAAGACAAGCGTACAATAAATTAATCAAAACCGTAGCAAAGCTTTGGCTTAAAACCATCTGCGAGGACAGGAAAACGTAGCAAACCCATAGGCGGACTTGGCGGAGGGGGGGGGGGGGGGGGGGCTGTAACCTCCCCGCCCGAAAAAAGTTACACAATTTTCTAATGTGCTTAGCATTGAACCGCAAGGTCAAATAAAGATGTAATCGTCGGCATGTACGGAAGGAGTCTGCAAGCAAGCAAGTTCCTGAGAGTTGCTATTAGGGCGGAATAGAACAGTCTTGGCGAGATCTACCATTCCAACTAGCCTCAACTATTTATATGTAATTATTATCTGTTTTCAATAGTGACTCAGTTTGGTCTAGTACGTTTCATGTATACCACGTACTTTGATGGTTTGAACAATTTCAGGGCCAATCTCCTCTTGAGACTCCTCGATTTTCTCTCTCTCTTTGACTGCTCCAGAGTAAATGACCTGGTCTGGTTTTGACGAACTGTAAAGAAATCAGAAGATATAGGAATGATTATGCGAATGAACATCTTTGTGTCACGGTATATGCGCTATGCAGAGAAACTAGCATGATTTCCTGTGCCATAACCTTTAGTTCCGCCGATGATAATTAAATTGCTATACTTTTTCGGAGGAGACGCCACATAATCTCTTACTGGTTTTCGTGCTCTATCCAAGTCTTAACTGGAATTTGGAAATGTTGAGTTTTAATTATCCTTGATCCCCGAGTCTATTGGATAATGTCAAGTAATGTACATACCCTCTGATCACTAGATCTGCTTCATATTTCACGGCAATGAAGAACTCCTTGCTGTTATCTTTTTCATTGGCATCTATGTCGTGACTGAAAACGTATTACAAAACGTCGTCAAGAAGTCGCGAAATCTCGCCAAATTCCAGGTTCTCATGGCGTGTAAGTTATCATTGAAGAATTTAATATCAGTAATTATGATGATCAAAAACTTTTACTGGACATCTACACGTCTAACAACTCATCGTTTTCCACAGTAGTGAAAGATGCCCTATGTACTACACCCAGGTGCAGATGGCGTACAAATTCTAACCTTGACAAATTTGTTAACATAAGACGTCTAACATACCTTTCGGCTGTTATTATGATGGAGAAATCGTCTTCTACTGAGTCTGTTGAAAATCTAAGGCTAAATGTTTCCTGAGGTACGAAAAATAAACAAATAAACAATTTCCTGACTACTTCACTACTTGACTGCTAAAACGTTTCGAAATTGACAAACACAACTTTTCAGTAGCGGGAACTTTTCCCCCACTGGGTATAACAAGCGTGCGTTGAAAGTTCCTGGATTGGTCAATTTATTGTGCGATCAAGCGATTTAAATTACTCACGTTACTGAGTCCTGTAAGGGCGATTCGTCCCACGTCGCAGGTGATAGAAAGCTGCGACAGAGTGCTGTTGTCCGAGTTCTGGTCGCGTTCACACTGCTGGAAGAAATAGAAAATAAATACATGAAGAATCACACCAACAACGTGCTTGTAAGTGTCTCAGCTCTTCTCACCAGATATTCTTTTGTAATTCAGTCGTTTTTGCTACATTTGCTTTCCAAAATTTTGTTTCATTTGCGATTGAAATTTGTTTTAACTACAAATGAAGTTAATAGCGAAGGCAGAAAGCAGTTGTCAGTTGAGTGAAGTAAAACCAAAATCAAAATAATAGGGAGATTAAGCATGACGTTTGTTTTTCCGGCAGGAATTCAACTTTTGGGGTTTTCCGTTGAAGTTTCTACGCGGAAGTAAGTCGGTTTGTGTTTGTTTTGAACAAGTGAATTTTTCCCTGTTTTTCTGAGAGATTTATTTTGGAATCAAATAAAAAGACAATAAAATGAAATGTAACTTCGCGTTTGCCGTTTGCCGTTTGCCGTATAGCGGACCTCTCTAATCACTCTGGCTAATCCGACACAAGGCACGCAAACAATACTGTTAACCAATCAAAACTCGAAGAAAATACACGAAACCGGCACAAAGCGCGAGAAAACGTGCGCGAGCGAGTCACGAGTGGTTTTGCGGGTTTTATTTCTGATTGGCTGAGGAAGTTGCGGGGTTACTTTGGACAAATAAAACGTTTAAATGGGCCTTATTCGCGTAGCGGCCATAAAGGCCAAAGACAATAGATTCCGTACCCCGAGCATCGAGTTGAAATGTTTGGGAACGAGTTTCCGCGTGGCAAAACAAAAGTTTTCACACCCTCGGGACTCAACATGGCCGCCGTGTGATTAAGGCCCATGATTAGTTTACAATACGCTGTTATTTTTTTTAATTAAAACTTTCCATATGGTTATCACTTACATCACTAGTTCCTTGATAACCCAGTGATCTCGGGTACTTCACGATGATTTTAGAGTAGTAAGCATAATCATTTGCCTTGTTTGACACTGTCAACTGTAAAATCAGTTCTTTCACAAGACCTGTCCGTAGAATACGATCAAATGCGCGATTACGGTCATACCTGTCAAATGTAAACATACAGTATATGAGCTATAAAAGACCCTATAAATGCAGGATTGGCAGAGATAGAATGGGTTCGACAAAAAACTGCTTGTCGAGATACAAAATTGAGGTGTTCCTTAGATGACTTGAGATAATTGAAATTATGTGTACAAGCTTCATTCTCCAAAACGGGCACAGCCATGCGATCCAACGTCGCGTGTATGTGAATAGCGCGCGAAATTTCTCCTGGCACGTGCAAGCTATTCCTGGGTTTCCATCCATTGATTAAGCCTGATTTTCATACGTCGGAAAAATCCAAGACGGTCGGGGATGTCACTGTTTCCCGACTGTCCCAGATTTTACCGATATATCGGAGACACGCCAGAGGTTCTGTTGCAGATTCTCTCCACATTCTGCGTTTGGGACTGGCGCCAAGCAATCAAAAAGAAGCTAGAGGATTGGAAGCAAGTTAAAACCATCGGAAACGTCCCCGACAGTGGATATTTCAGTTTTCAAATGTCGGGAATGATCGCCGACCATCGCAGAAATCTGGGACAAGTCGGGAAATAGAAACGCTCCCTATTTTCCCGATTTGTCGCCGACCATCCCAAGCGATCGGGAATATTAAAGATTTCCAATTTTCATTAGTCGGAAAAATCTGTGACGGTCGCGGGAAACAGTGAAATCTCCGATCGTCTGGGATTTTTCCGACATATGAAAACAAGGCTTTATTTCAACTTCTTTTGCATCGTACTAACGTTATTGGGTTTTTTCATGCAACTTTTAGTGTTTCGCAAAAAAGAAAGCCTACGAGTTGACCAAGTAATCAAGCAATTGTTTTAAAAAATCAGTACTGCAATGTTAAATTTTTCTACTTACCCCACTAAAACAACATCTCCGTCGACAGCCAAATCAGGTGAACATACTTTTCGATTCTTGCATCTTTTAATGAAGAATGCCTGTCAAGTATAAGAAGGAAAATTATGAAGTAACTGACAAGAAGCTGATGCAGGAAAACGCTGGTAAAAGAGCGGGAAACGATTCACGCGCTTTAGCTTTGGCCTTTTGAGTGACAACAATGAAACTAAGTAATCTGTAGGACCAACGGAAAACGCCACCTTCATCCCAAGTTGGTTCGAATTATTAATGTATAGATTTAGCCAAGACTAAAAGCGGAACTTCCAGTTATTTTGCGCTTTACTATGTTCTATATTTACACGATATCACAAACTATTTAAGTTAGACCAAATAAACAGCATAAAATGAATGATCTCTCCACCCCCACCCCCAAAATAACACATGGCCTGGTGTACAGATTCAGTTTCTTATTCTGGTGTTCTATATAGCAATTTGAAAGAACAATATTAAAGAGCAATATTAAACAAACGAGAGAACATTTTTTTACGTTTTAATCGGGGTTTCAAGACACATGCGAAAGTGTCTTGTTACGCACGTCAACACCACCTCTCCTCGGCGTCGAAGGAAACAATTTACTGTACTGTACATTCTTCTCCCCGTCGGAAAAATGTAACTTCCCCTCCGGTGCTCCCCTCCCCCATAATCTGTACAGACGGACGGACGCTCGCTCGTTCGTTCGTACGGTCACGTGACAACCAAATTTTCTGGGAATGACAGATTTCTCTTACCCATTGTGCTTCGCGCGCTGCGAGCTCCGCTATTAATGAATCCAGCAGACAAATGAAAAATTTGTAGACGGCAACCGTAAAGTTTTGGCCTGTAGCTAAAAAACTAACTTGACGATTTCAAGATTAAGATCTCTCTTATGTTTTGAAGAATTTTTTTGCTTTTCTAGTTGATCTTGAACTCAAAAAGTGCAAATCTTACCTTTACGTTGTCCTTGGTGTGAACAGAATCGTTTAATATGGGACACAAATCTCTGCCGCACGACTCAACCAAACCAAACTCGAGATCAAATGAAAGTGAAGATGCGACGTCTCCAAGACTGTCCTTTTCCTTCATTGAAATGCAAAAGAAATTAATTCCCATCTTTCCACATTTCCTGAAAACTGCAAATGCGTTGCATTATAATTAGTACCTTAAGGTAAACTGTCTTCGGCGGAGAGCAGTGACTTTCTCCTCTTTTTGTTAAATTAGTAACGCCATTTATCACAAACACTCTTTCCTTCGTTTTTTCGTCTATGAAGAACATGCGGCGAAATGAATCTGTTCCGCTCACAATTTTAACTCGATCCAAGTCCACTGTATAGTGTATACCCAAACCTGCAAATAAGAAAAAGTAACATTTATGAAATGTTTCCGGTAAAAAAATTGGTGTAAGCGAAAAACTCTGTGTGTGTGTCAGGTGCAACAATGACTCCTGGATGCATCTAGGGACTTTCAGATCAGAGAAAGAGTAAACCGGAGCCTGTTCAAAGGCTTAGAACGAGTACGGCTTTTCAGTTTCAGTCCAGTAACGTCCCCAGAGCCGTCACTCCTCACTATTGCTGGTCAGTTTGTTTGAAATGCAATACTTGAAAACGATTGGCACTAGGCGTGTAGGTCGTACTCGTACTGTGATCTGTAGGTCCCTAGTATTCAACTCGATGCATTTCTCGCAACGTTCAGTATAGAGATTTTTAGCTGTGGGTTGCGTCTTCTAAAACATTTGACTGGCCGGCGACGCGATATGTGCCGGTACTACAACCAAGGGTGGTCGCAAAAAACACAAGACGAAACCCTTACCTGCATAACTCTTAAGATCATTATCTTTATTTGTAAAACACACTGATAGGTTCAAGCTAAGTTGAAAAGAAAAACAGTTTGATTAAGCAATATTAAACAGAGTTTGTATGCTCACAGCTAAATTAAACATGCACAGTTTAAACTGGGGCAAAAAAAATTAAAAAAAATTATCCCTTGAACAACTTACCATTTATGGAAAGTTCCGCCATCGAGACGGCACAAGCTATCATTACTTTCTACAACGATCTGATTTCTGCTTAGTTGGATTTTTCCTTCCACGTTAACAATCGAACGAGTCCTGGTAATCCAAAATAAAACTGTCAAATTAGGTAATATAATTCATAATTGTCGAAAAGTCCAAGTAATTGCACATCCAATCACTGGAGCGGAAAATGTGACAGCAAGAGAACATGACTCGGTACCAGTCGTTATCTCACGCGCCTCAATATTTCAGAGATGACTGGAAACGAGTCAAAATTATGCCGGATTTTGGTTTTAGCTTCTCATACAACCGTAATTTCTCTAAACAATAATTTCTCTAAACAATACTTGAAAAAAATAGTATGAAACTCAATAATCACACTCCATGTCTGACTTACCTAAAGAGGACTGCTTTGTTTGATCCGTACGCACCAACGGCTATATCTGAGTGAAAAATAAAGAGCCCTTGAGAAAAGCCACGAGCCTTCCACTTGCAGAGGATGGCTAGAGGACTACATATACAGGAGTTATGGATTTGTCAAACATGTCAAGTCATCTTTATCGAATGAACATAGTTTACCTGGATAACCATTGCCGTCCATATCCACACCTCCGGCTACAGAGGAACCGAACAATCTTAAGCCATGGTCTACCGAGGAACCTTTGAGTTTCTGTCACAAAAAGAAAAAAAAAACTCAAAACAAAACACCAAAACTGACTGCAAATCTAATAATCTGAAACGGTAACCTAGGCTAAAACTGACTGAACCATGATAGCTAAAATGAGTTAGTGAACAGGGACCGACTCGAAATTTAATTTGTGGGCACGTGGACACAGGGTTTGTTTACCAGTTACCAAAAAGTTCCGGAAATCTCGGATGGAATGTAAATGGAAAGATTAATTTTGTCTGCCCGAACGGAAATTTTCTCGGGAAAGCGGGATTTCTTGAAGGGTAGACCAAAGTTTCCCAAACGGAATTTCCGATTACAAAATGTGCGTTCCATAGGGCATTCCATTTGAATCCCAACTAGTTCCAGGCTCGCTCTATAATTTCCTATCTTCCGGGAAAAAGTTGTGGAAATGGAACGAGCGCATCCCTGTGGAAATTTCCATTTGGAATTTGACGCGTCCCATTTACTGCGACTTTCGATCAACCGGTTTTTCCGAGTAAATGGTAAACAACCAGGTTAAACATCAAGGAAACAAAACCTAGCTAATGAGGATCTCGCAACTTGAACACGCGCATACCTGTTTATAGATGGGATTTATTCCTTCTTTTGAACCGTAGTAAACGTACACGGCACCATCTCCTTCGAAGGGCGCTCCAATTGCAACGTCTGTCAATCAAAGATGTTATAAACGTAAGCACTTCTGGATATACCATTAAGAAAATACCCTTTTGTTGATATTTTGATTTGTTTCCCTTCACCAGACGGTATTGATAATGGATACGAAATAAGAAATAATTCCGGTTGATCGCGGTCAATAATCATAAACGCTAACAAGAAGTAGCATGATGTACCTTGGAAGCCATCTTTGTTTAGGTCACCAACTCTTACTATAGCCCTGCCGAACTGAGAGTATGCAATTTTGTCACCCGTTAATCCAAGTGGGTCTTGTATATTGAGTGCTCCCTAAAACAGAGAATACAACAGGCCCTTTTATTTTGTGCAGTAACATGGTTCAATGCGACGAGCATGGCTATATCGGTTAAGTAAATAAATTGATCATTTCAGACGCACAGCAACAAACAAACAAACAAACAGACAGGCAGACAATCTAGCTGACAAATATCGATGGGCGGACGGACGAACGGACTGAAGGACATGAACATGAACGGAGGGGATAGACAGACAGATGGACCTAAAGACCCATTCATTAAAAAATGATAAACGGACTCACGTTTTTATTGTTGACGTAAACAAATACTTGTCCTTCATCCCGATTTGAGGCCCTTGGAGCTCCAACCAATAAATCTGAAAACCTAAAGTCAAACCGGTGACCCAAATAATTAAGGCTCAATGCTTTGCTCTTTTTACGATCTCAGTCTGATAGAGACTTAAAATAGATTTAGAGAACACAATAACTACGGTTGTTCTCGTAATATGTATCAATTGCAAAGGCACACCTAAATTTTAAAAGCGATCGATTGCAAGAAGAGGCGATCAAATCTTGTGCGCGTGGCATGCCATGAAGCTAAGACATAACGTAGCGTCTTGAAGCGTTCCTTGTACCTTGGGCGTCAAAGTGTTTTTGGATACACTTGAAAATATAAAACGAACAGGAAAGTGTACTCACATATCGTTATTCAGATCAACTACACAGAGCGAGCTTCCAAAGTAACTTCCAATCTAAAGAGCAGTTAAATAAAACAGATTACAACTTTGTCTAGCATACACTCATTTCATTGCCAGTTTTACTCAATGGCGTTGTTGACTGAATTCTGTAGGAAATAGTGACTAAAGGTATTGGAAAAACCAAGGACTCCGGCCAGGCAAGTCAAGTCCCGAGCCTCTCGGTGCGGAGTCTAAAGCAATACACATTAGGTCCCTTAGTGCCAGTTGCATGTCTGGTTTACTCACTGTGATTCCCGGCGGCAGAGGAATCTCCGATGTTACTTGTATCGCGGAGTTTTCATCCATTGAGTACATGAGAACCTACAGGAATTTGAAATGAATGATATTTATTATATATCCAGATCTTATACGGTCATCTGTAGCACTACCAAAGTTCTCCCCTCCCCTACCCGAGTACAAATCCAGCCGTTTTATGAAATATATTCCGATAGACAATATCGATATCGTTTAGTTGTCGGAGTGGTGTCGGGGAGATTTCGGAAAGATGTCATGCCGACAGTGTAGTTTATCGGTTTAACGGCCGGTGTCAGCCGAGCGCGGAGGGACATTGAGGTGCTCTTAAAATGAATAACCCGGAAATGAAACAACAATTTACTGCTTATACTTACTTTCCCTTGCATGCCGTTACCTCTGGGTGCACCTCCAACAAATTCTAAAAGAAAAGCAGTTGAAATAAAGTTTCAATTAGAAAACTTAATTAAAGTCAGTTTTGAAAATGGCTGTAAATTACTACTGATTGAAGTGTACCTGTTGATTTTTGGCTCAAGAAATGTCCGCTAGAGACGGAGTAACCTGGAAAAAGTGATTTAAATTTTATCAACACGTTGTTAGAGATAAAATATGTCTGCACATATAGAAGTAATTTCTAATCATAGTGCTGTATTGAATTGTGTATCCTTTATATGACGTATAATTTCATGCGCACATTGAAAAAGTGGCAGTTTTTCACTTTTATTGGAGATAAAGTTCATCAGAGAAGTGAATCGTCATTTTTGGTAAACGAGTAAAGCCTGGTTTTAATTCACACGTGCGACGCAAAGGCAAATGCAAACGCAAGGAGACATACGTGTGAACCGGGGCAACGCAAATGCAAACGCAAGGAGACATACGTGTGAACCGGGGCAACGCAAATGCAAACGCAAGGAGACATACGTGTGAACCGGGGCAACGCAAATGCAAACGCAAGGAAACATACGTGTGAACCTGGGCAACGCAAATGCAAACGCAATGAATTGAAAAGTTTTCATTTCCTTGCATTTGCACTTGCGTTTCACACGTATGAACCGAGCTCAACGCAAATGCAAGCGCAAACGCAAGGTGAAAAACTCAGCGTCGTCCGCCATCTTGGAAAATGACGTCAACTGCGCCTGCGTATCTAACGTGTGAACGTAGCTTGCGTTTGCATTTGCATCGCACGTGTGAACCAGGCTTAAGTATCATTTTCTTAAACTTTAAGTCCTTATAAAATAAACCAGTAGGAAAAGTCTGACCAAAAACTCCACACAGTTTCTATTTCAGAGGAATGAAGGGCGTAGCCGGCATTTATTCTTACCCATATAGTCATCCCTTCCTACAGAAACATTTGGAGAGAAAGTCGATGTCTTTTCGTAGATATAATAAGAAACTAAGCCACCTGACGAGAGACAAATAATAAAGTCGATTAAGCACAGCATTCTGTTCGAAATACTCCTTTACAAATAAGGTATATAGATTGCAAGCAAGTCTTCGCTTAATCATTTTGGCTTTGTTTTGTTATGGTAAAAAACAAATAGACGGCCTCGTGAGCCAGCACCAAATTTGACGATGTGGTGAAGAAATTCATGGTCGATTACAGGACGTACCACAATCAGCCAACCGCGGGAAATCATGCAAACGGCTGTAACCGAGGGAGAAGAGCATGTGACCAAAGCTATAAAGCGCGGGAAAATTTGAGTTTACTAAATCAAGAGTCTTGATTGGTTGCTACACACACTCATGAACCATTAGAACGAGATGGAGCTTAGCGCCAAACTTTATTAAACAAATGACTTGATGTTCATTAATTTGTATTTAAATTATTACCTCGAAATAGCTTAACTCCAACGGTTCCCATGAGTAAATCCTCGCCATTTGAAGTGTACTCAGCACTTATTCCAGCCTGACAATCGCCGTAAGGATACCCTACGTGACCTATCAAAAAGAACAACGAGCGTTAGAATGGGAGGACGTGTGGACGAAAGAACGACGAGCGGACGAATGAACGAAAGAATGGACGGACGGACGAAACGAAATGAAATGACCCGAAACATACAAACGACAGAAAGAAATAAAAAATATAAATTAAAAAAAGTCTGAAGAAAGGTGCCTTTCGTTTTTAAAGTGCTTTTCAAAAAAAATATCGTAAGTGTGTTTGTAGTTGGAAAATCCTTACTTACCTTCACACGGAGAAACCACTGTCCCTTGAGGTCCATAAAGATCTCTGCTTATTAGGAAACACCTTCCTATTAAGGAGATCCATCGGTGATCTATTATTCCTTTCTTGGCGGTGAACGGCGCATGCGTGTATCTTGGAGCACATGTCTGACGAACACAAATGGCAGTCATTAGGGCGGTTCTCACTTCGGTGTGGAAAGTAATAGACCAATTTCGATATTTTAATATTCAGCCTAAAACAATAGATATCACTGCGTGGCTCCGGAGAATAAATCCCACAAACTCTATAATTTATACCCCGGAGCCTCGTGCTAAGGTCTATTGTTTTTTCCTGAATTTTAAATTATCGAAATTGGTCTATTCTGCGTTTGCTTTGGTTTTGCATTACTGGCTTACTGATTGGTTTAAAAAATCTCGCGCCACATTTTCAACCAATCAGAGTAAAACCAGAACCAATCGTGACTCGCGCGTGCACGTTTTCCCGTGCTTTGTGTAGGCTACGTGTAATTACTTTGAGTTTTGATTGGATCACCAGATTGTCTCCGTCCTTTGTGATTGGCCAAAGTAATTACTCTAGTTTTGGTTTTACGACACTCAATTGAAACTCCCTCTACAAGCCTTTGCTGGTAGTTAATTTTAATTTCTGATAATGAATATTGCTATACTGTGAGGAGTCGGATTTTGTTCCTGAAATCCAACGAGCGGCTAGTTCAATCCCTTCAACAACGAGTTTCCAAAGGTAGCACTTGTTTCCCCCGACTGGTCTAATCTGGAGTTAAATGCATACGTATTTAGAAACAAAAAGAAAACGACTTACCACCACGTGCCCGTTTTCTCCAGTACTATATAATGTTGCGCCAAGCCACTGTTCAGTTTTCTTTTCAACTTCGACCGTGACTGTTTCGTTTCCCAGCCGATGTTGTTCCTTGAGCGGAGCTATAAGATACCAAGAAAAATTGCGCGAGAAGAAAATGAGGGAGAATGGTGGTAGATAAGTATTTTTAAATACCATTGTAAAATTCATTAATAATTCATAAGGAGTAGATCCAATGCAAAGGTACTATTTAGGTCACATGAATGCTCTGTAAACCCCAATACAAATCAAGAGTAGAATTAACTTTTGATACAAACTCCTGCTCAGCTGATTAGTATTTATTAACTTTTGATACAGATCTTTACTGATTAAAATGCAAAGCACAATGGAATCGAATAACAATACTTTGCATTCAATTTATTGTTTTCATTTCACAAGTACGATAAAATATTCGCGTCCGATCTGTATGGGCTTTACAATTGCTCGCCTATCGGCTCGCAATTGTAAATGCCCATACAGATCTCCCGCTCATATTTTATCTACTACTAAAAAATATTTAGCTAGTATTTTAAAATCTAAATCTATGTCAAATTAAAGGAAAATGAAACTTAGTTCTGTAACTGTTTTGAAGAAATAAAGAATTGTTGTTGTTTTCATTGGTAGTTAAGAATTTTTGGAAGGTGGCTGCACACAGGCTAATTATATATAGAGCGTTATCATATGACGTCTTTGGTTTCAGCAATCCAATATGGCCACTTGTCGCGTGTGTGAAAACGCTCTATTATAAATTAATTTTTGTACATTCGTTAAGCCATGTGACTATTTTGAATTTTTAAGCCCAACTTTTAGATATTATAATGAGTTCTAGCCCTTTCCAAGCTAGAAACTTCAATTTAGATTTATTTTAATAAAATTTTTATTTAAGGCTAGAATTTGATTATTACCTATTATTTATTGTTTATTCTTAAGAGTTAAAATATGTTCTAAAGAAACTTGTAGAAAGAACGTGAAATATTGAACGTGAATAAATAAACATTGATTGTTTAAATCTGACATACGCTGATTGTCCACCGGAATCTCCATACATGATTTCGAGTTAGGTCTGTATTCACATTTGAACACAGTGCCGTACTTCACCAACGTTTCTCCTCCAAAAGGTGACGTAATGTTACTAAGAGGTGCTCCAACCAGCAGCCTACAGAAAATGCAGTAAAACAAGGTTTGGTAAATTGCTTAAGAGCTACGTCACAATATTTTTAAACATTTTTTTTACGACGAACCAAATTAAAATGAATGAAACCTAAACCTAATAGTTTACTAAGGAAGAAAAACATCAAAGAGGTGATAGTAAAGCAAAAAGGAACAAGGATGGTCAAGGATGGAGAAGATTGAGACGGATTAGAAATGAGAATTTTGAGACAAAAACGTACCGTGACGAAGCTTACAATGAGAAATATTTTCTTTTTCTTTCTTTCTTTTTTTTTTCATTTTTGCCCTCCATTGCGATTTTTGATGGCTTTTGTTTTTGCTTCAGTTTTCATCTCAGGATTAAATATACAAATAGAAGGTCGCGTGTTCTAGTGTTTTGGGCCAAAAGATTCACTGGAGCTATTTTTTAAAAGACAGTTCATTATCTGAACATTTACTGCCTTGTAGGATTTTTCTCTTATCGGACCTGTTTGCTCGGCCTTCGCGGGAATCCTGTTTACACAGCATCAGGCTGTTTTCCTCTGTTTCAATGAGTTTTACCCGCACGTCTTGTGCAGCAGGACTCGTTTTGAAACAGAGGTTGAAGGCAACGCGCCATGAACATTTGCTCTCATGGCACACAAATACTTCAAACACTTCCTGAATTGCTTGACTTACGCCTACAAATTCCACACTTAGGTCCATACCCCGTCAATTTTTGACATGTTTCTAGCGCGAATGCGTGAAAAATCGCGGCACACAACAACGCAGTGTGGCTTTCCTGAAAAAATACCATATCCTCCGGAATGCATGCTTTAGTTCAGCTGATCTGTGATACAATTACATGTTTAAGAACGCCGAATTGTATTTCATGTCAATCCTCTTCAGTCTCTGCAAATGTTATATTCGTTGCGCTTCAGTTCCTATTAAAACCATTACAATGTGTAATTGCTGTAATTGACTCAGCAGGCGATTAGTAACACAATAAAACAATGTGCATTACTCGTATCAAGCAGAAAAATTCCCGATGAAAGATGCATCATAAACTGAATCACTTCATCATAAACTTCATTCACGTGAAACTGAATGAATAATTTTCATTCAGCTGGAGGAAAAATTCTCTAGGGAGGTTGCATTACAGATCTGAAAGACGCAATAATTAACATACCAACCTAAATATAATCTATTGGAGCACGTGCGAGCGATGGAAAAAAAATTTCGGCTTGATTGTCGTAAGCACATTAACACAAGATTCAAGATAAGATTCAAGTGAGCATCAAAATCTGAAAGCAGCTTTTCCGTGCTTAAGCGATCTTCAGTTTAAGTCGCCAAAGTCACGAATTTGTTCGAAAGCATGCATGTTCAACTTGTTTGGCATTTCTTGTCTTTGTTTTGTCGGCTGACTCCCTCTCGGCATTTTGTGGATCAATTATCTGAGACCAAGAAACCTCTTAATTTAACCACCGGGTCTGTTATGTCATTTTATCAACAGAATCCAAATAAATTAAGCGTTTTAACAATACCTTGTCGAATAGAGAGCTTCCATTCGGAATTTCCCGTCAGAATATTGCACACAGACAAACAATACGAAAATCCAAAACGGAACATTTACAAATGAGAATAATGAAGAATACTCCAACTAAGGAAAGGCTCGATAAGAATAGTTTTTCCTTAAATAACCGAATGTTAAGGCTGTTATGGTCCTTATGAAACAATTTAAGCAGTTCTTACCACTTTCTCCCGTTGTAGGAATGAGTTGCAACAGTGTAACCAAATAGATCGCTTTGGTCTGGCCCTTCATACACAACGGCTGATTTAATGTCCAGGTTAAAACCCAACACTTTTCCAAGTGTGAAAATAAATAAGAAAATGAGCGCAGCCGAGAGAACTTTGTTCTCCATTGTCAAAAGATATAATCCTAAAAGTTTTACGTCTCCGAGTCGATCGACGGTAAAGTGTGTCTGAAGTAAACAAAGCCACCACCGATCAGAGGTACTTTTGGTTATCCGCAAACTGATGACGTCACATCCGGCGGAATGTTATTAATGACCGCGCCAAGTTGTGGGCGATAACGCCAATTATGTTATTCTAAAAAATAAAATAATAGATATCGTAATTTAACGATAAAACTTGCCCAAGTAATGGTAAAGTTTTGTCTAATAAACTTATGCTGCAAATTAGCTTATATTAAAATTGCGATATATATTTTGAAAAGTAGTACCATGTTTACGGCGAAAATTTTGTAACCACTCTTTTCCTCCTCTGTCACTTATATAACTACTGGCGTCTAGAAAGTCGGAAGTCCGCAAATACATGGCTGAGTTTTGAGAATGGATTAATCATGTTGACCGGCGAACTGGTCACATATCACTTTTGGTCGACTTTCTCCAACGAGGAGATTCTATTTTTCATATTAACAGCTAAAACGGAATTTACAGAACCCTCCGTTTTCGCGAAGACAATTTTCCCGCTATAAAATGCATAAAAGAAAATATCGCATTTTAGTAAATTTTGACACCTTCCACGTGCGAGTGCGAACTCTGTTAGTGGCATTCTCGTCCCCATAGCCGTTTTCGTTTCTCTTAGCCGGCACGGCCTTGGCACGAAAAACGAAGGGCTCTGGGGACATACGATTTTCAAAAAAATTCGAATTTTCTTTATTGGCTGTTGAGAACAAAGAAATCTGAAACGGAAGTGAAAATGTTCACCGGCCGCCTTATTCCAACACACAACATGTAGAACCATCAATGCTATATACATGAAGTCCGGAAGTCCTAGAATGTCGGACTTGAAATCGTATGTCTCCAGAGCCCTTCGTTTTTCGTGCCAAGGCCCTGCCGGCTAAGAGAAACGAAAGGGCTATGGGGACGAGAATGTGTTGGTGGTGTTTCGTTCTGCCTCGTACCCAGGCGCGTCCTTAATCGTTTGGGGCAAAGGCTTGGGAACGACTATTAAGCGCACAACAACGTGAGCCTTCCCATGATCCTTTGCGTTTACAAGAAACCTTCCCAAGTTCCTTGCGCGCGTGACTTTGAGGCGCCTGGGTACTTGGCATGTGTTTTGTTGTGAAATCAAGCGGCTGAAAACTTAACATTCTTCCAAGTCTGGTGAAGCTAAACTACACGCATTATAGCCATAATATCGATCTTGTCTCGCCTGCCCAGCAAGGGATGTTTCTCTCTTTCCTGCCCCCTCTGTACTCAGGCCACAGTACCAGGCATGCCTATGCTCTTTACTGGTCCCTCGCTGATCGCCAACTTATCAGTTTAATTCAATCTCTAAGCTTGCAAAGCTAAGGATTATAGGCATGGAAAGTGTTTCCTTCTCACCTAGTCCGTTCGCGTTCCAGCTGGCTACAAGTGCAGTAGCCTCCCAAGGAGGCGGTGTTAAGGGATCGCGTTTCACATAAACGCAATCCCCCTGACAACGCCTACGTGGAAGGCCACAAGTGCAGTGGAACCCCTTTAATCAGGTCACCAGCGGATCACAATTTAAAACTCTGGCCGCCTTATCAGGGTGGCAGTAGTGAAAAAGGAAAAATGACTGCGTACAGTGTGCACTTATATAATTGGGGACAATCACTACAGTAACCATATCTAACAAATGAGAGATCATCGCAGTTATGAATTCAACTAGAAAAGAAAGCCTGAAAAAATTTAGGCTTGGATTCAGACCTGAATCTTTTTCAAGCTTTCTTTTCTCAACTACTCAATTTGAGTTTATAACTGCGATGATCTCTCATTTGTTAGAAGCTTTCTCGGCAGTTCAAACATATGACATTTAATATATTCTCTTTCAAACGGCACCATTATATTTCCAACGCTCCTCTGTATATTTCTTCATAAAAATCAAAGATAATTTTACGGTAGGCGTGATGGTTTATTGGTTAGTGTGCATTCTCGTCCCCAGAGCCGCTTGCCCCTCTTAGCTGGCTGGGCCTGTGCACGAGAAACAAGTGGCTCTGGGGACACACGATTTGATTCGCTGAATTCAAACAAAGGGAGTCCAATCACATCAGCCGTTTTAAAATCCTTTATCGTTAGCAGGATTAAAACGGGACAAGCGGCTCTGGGGACGAGAAGGGGTTGGTGTGCTGAACGCTAGCCTGTGTAGCAGTCGATTCTTTTCCCAGTGCACAAGGAGAGCGAAGGAAATTGCGAGCGAACGAGCACACAATCGTCGCAGTAGTCTGGGGAGTGCACAGCTCAACTCCGCCGGAAAACGCACCAAGCATGACGTCACGATTTCTAGAGGTGGTGAGGCCATGATACATCAATGGCATAATTTTAGTCCAAACGCGCGAACTTTATACGAGCTTATAACAAAAATTTTAAGCAAAATTATGAAGGTGGGAATTGAACGATAAATAAACATAATACAATCTACCTCTAGTATAAATCTTAACCTTAAATACTCAGGGGTTTCCTTAAAAATTGCCAAAATCTTCACATTCTCTCGTTTTTCCGCAGTGTCGACAGCTGGCAGTTTAAGCTAAATGAACGACAAAGATATGATGAGATTATAGGTACTGGCCAGACCGTTAGTTGGTGTTTGACTGTGTTACTTGCTCTCTTTATGTTTATTGAATTTTACTGACATACCGATCGGCAATAAGTGCTGATCCACCTTCCCAGCACATGCCGTGGGAGAACTGCCATGCGGTTCCCAGCCAACAACTCCCACCCGCCTCGACAGTAAAGGGCACGAAAATGCGACTTTCGAGTCACCACGTTACCCCGACGGCTATTCCATGCTGATGCGGCCTGATACAAGGCCGAAACAACTGTTCAAGGCTGCCGCTGTCCGGGTGATATAACTCTACGCATGTGTTATGTACTGGCTAGACCCAATCTCCTCCCAAGAGCCCGCATTTCTTTTTGTCAGCACCAAGAACACAGACTCTGGCCAATCCCGGAAGTCCGCATTTCACGGACTTCTGGCCGTTCTGCGCAAGCTCCCTTTGGACTCCAGCCAGTCTAATCATGTGTTCCCAGCTGAGCCACAAGACTTGTTCTGCCCCAACTTTCGCGAGGCCATATATGAGCTAGACCTTTGGATTTGACGATGGCTAGTTCCTAGGCCTCAATTTTTCGTCGCGGTACACCTTTTTCGGGTCACGCGAGGCAAGAATCAACGCCCAAATCATTCCTTTGTTTGTTGGAAGTATTAGATTGCGTGTTGAAAAATGTTAGCAAGTTTTCATGATGACGATTTATTGATTTAGAACAGGCTTTTGCTTGTAACTAGAAAAATGATATGGCTACACCGGAGTCGGCCTCGCCCTCGACTATTCCAGAACCTGGAACAGGCTAGTTTATACTGATGGAATTTAGACACAAGAGTGTTTTTATATATAATACATGCATCCTCGCTGTGAAGATCCGAAAATCAAGGCAGAAGGGTACGAGATGCTTAGCCTGAAACCTAGTTACGAACGTCTTGGGTTTCAAGCTGGTGAAAGGCCCAGCTTACCGCTCGGTTTACTTCGTTACATCCCGACTGTCACCTTTGGGTCTCCGAGAATATACGAAAGGGTGTTTGGGAGAGAAGGAATTTGGGTGGGACGACATTCGATTGGCAGATAGGAAAAGGATGCAAGCCATGTGTTCCTGCACGTCAAACCGAAAATCTTGATTAAAAAAATCCGCGGAAACGATCAAACATATTCAGCCATAGATCGCGTAAGCGGTACATGCATGACACTGCATGATGTTGGATAAAAATGTTTGATCGTTCAGTCGGGGTTGGGAAAGAAAAATTAGCCTACGTGATATTTTAACCTTTACAGCGTCACGCAATCTTTTTTCTTCCCTTCCTTTTCACCAATTCCAAAACACGGAGGCATTTGGTTTTCGCAGCCGTTATTAGGATCGTCACGCAACGCTCCTCCCCACGGCTGCGAAGGAGACTAGCATTTGGTGGATTTTGCGTTGACTGTTTCAGTAAGGAGAGTCTCCTCATAAACGGTAGTAACAGTCAACGCAAAACTCACCAAATCGCTCAATTTCACCATTTGAGCCAACAAACAGTCGCACTGCTTGTATGGTCTTCCTGTGGTGGACTCTTGGGGACTCTCGAAAACGTGACGTTCGGTGACCTCCCTCTGCACAAGAACTTGAAAGTCTCCAGTTTCGTATTGGTGTTTTCTCTTCTCTGTCCGGTGCAGGCGCTGCAACAGCTGACAGGCAATATTTCGCTTTAGTTACAGGCAAATTTCGCTGGTTTCGAACTTCAAACAACGCAACTGAACACCAGAAAACTGCAGAAACGTTCGACTTTTCACGAGAAACCGCAGAGACGTTCTTTCAGCACAGACTGTCATTCAACGACAGGATTAATTCACCTTCTGACTTCCTTATATCTTTGTCCTACTCCGGGCCCGGCGTCAAATCTGACCACTACCTATTTATGGATAGTTATCTGACAATCACGGTTTGTTAACATTTGGCAAGCTGTTCAGCTGTTTGAATAGCGACGAAACACGAGTTCATTTATTCAAAGTGGACCGAGCGACAGAATCACGATAAAGATGAGGACATTGTTGACCGCATTTATTTGTTTACTGGAGTGTGTTGGAATTTATGGATTTAACGTGGATATAGATTCAGCTGTCGTCTTCGATGGACCTGCGAAAAGTGAATATTTTGGTTACTCTGTGTCCCTTCATTCACATCAAAGCAAATACTGGTATGTTGTGTTTTTGTTGGAACAATGAGTTTGGGCGTATTTACGCACGAGTTTTGCTATCCTTTTGTAGTTTTTATTGACTTTTTTATTGTGTATGTTTTTTGTATGACTTTGCTAATTTTACAGCATGAAAATGGGAAAAATCTACATATTGATTCATACCGATTATTCCGTAATGTGAGATAGCAGTGTTCCGCTCATTGACTTAATTATTCGTAATATTTTATTAGTACCCATATTTGGCCAGAACACGCAAATGAAAACCAATTATACATTTTTCGAGAACTTTATAAGGTTGGTTTCGAATAAAAAAAACATACACCCAAGAGGCTAAAAGATACTGCCCTTTACAAAATTACATAAACAGTAAATGTGTTTTCTAAGATAGCATAAAACCATTTGGTTTGACTATGTTTTAATTTGAGCAATTTAGATTAATTAATCTCACAATTATGCAACTGCTCAGATAACAAAAGTAAAGGAATGTTTGTCGAAAGAAATCTCTTGTGGAAAATGAATTTCTTCTTAAATTCTGTCAAGTTGTCAATTCTTTTAAAACAGACTAATAAACTCCCAAGATCATCCGATATCTATATCATTTGACATTTATTAATAATTTCCATTGTGAGCTCGATAAAAGTGTTTCAATGTCAAGAGTTTAATTTGCTTGAAATATTCAAATACATCCAATAATTGTTTATAATTTTGTTTTTCAGGGTATTAGTTGGTGCCCCTCTCAGTAATGTAACAAGTGCATCAGACTCGTCTCAAACATTACCAAGATATGGAGCTGTGTATAAATGTGAATATACCGGTTCAAGTCAACCATGTGACTTCATTCCTGTTGATAACACCCGTAAGTTCAATTCATAATGAATTAAAAATGATTTTGTTTAACAAGTGTTGCACATATGCATATATGTGGCTGCAAATAACAGTCAGACATCAGACAATGGTCAACCAAACTATACCAAATAAACTCCAAACTCGGACAAAATGTTTGGACTATTTTTTGCCTTCCAGTTCAAACGCCATTGTTTTGTTTAACTTTGACAACCTGATATTGAGCAATGCTGTTAATATGATGTCCAACCTCACAATAGTTTTGACTGATCAAAAAGGGAAACTTAGATGGATACATTTCCTTGCATGGGAAAAATTATTTGTAGGCCTGCACATAACAGTCTTGATTTAGAGGGTTTGTTTTTATGGAGGGTGTACAACTTAACCAGAGAAGCGGAAGAAACACCCTGACTTGTACTTTATTACTGCTACAGTGCGATGCGCCAAACTGTGGCCACCCAACAAACTTTTTTGACAAGTTAGCCAATCAGAGAGCGAGAATTTGTTCAAGTTGTCCCGCCTCCTTGTTGAAAGCGCAACAGGTTTCGTTACAACAGCTTTGAACATTGCAAGGAGGCCGGAGAGCTCAAACAAATTAGCGCTCTCTGATGGGCTAATTATAACTTGTCAAAAAAGTTTGTTGGGTGTTGCGTGTCGCGCTGTAATATTATTTTATTTTAAATTGTTAGCTGACAGAACACAACAAGCTGTTTTAAGTAATCAACAAGTCTGGGTGAATCTTGAGGAGAAAAGTGGCCAGTGGCTTGGAGGGACAGTTTCCAGTACTGGTAAAAATGGCAAAGCATTGGTACAGATTTTTTATTCATTGATTTTTCTATATTTTGTATTTAATCTATTGCCTAACAAATGGACCAAAAGTTACACATAATGTGGGAGGTTCTGTGGCCCAATGGTTTCATATGATGAACTTCAGAGTAACTGGTATGGGCTTGAGCCCTGGCCAAGGTAGTGCAGTGTTTGTATATAGGCTTTACCTTAAGACACAAGCTAGACTTTCTAAAAATATAATATTCTGGTGGTACGTACCTTGTCAATTCCTTGTGAGACTTCCCCCCTAACCATAGACCCTATGCATAAATGGCTGCCAACTTAAAATTCTTTTGTATGTATTCAAATTAGCCTCACTAACCTCGTTTAAAAGTAAAAATTCTATTGAATTACCAACTCAAAACCGAGGTTAGTAAGGCTAATTTAAATGAATACAAAAAAATTTTAAAGTGGCAGCCATTTATGCATAGGGTCTATATCAGATTTTAGTCTTGTGTAGGGTGTTAAGGACATAACACTAACCTTTTCAGCTATCAAAGTCTTGTTTTGGGTTGCATTTGAAGAAATTTAAAAAATGCCATAATGGCATAATACTATGTTGGTGTTCTTGACCAACCATGCTTGGTAGGCCTCCTTTAGGATTGGACTATTAGAAAAGTTATGGGGATGGAGAATTCTTGGCTTGTACAATTTTTTTGTATTTATTGTGATTTTACTGTTGTTTTTTCCTTGCACATTTTTTTTTTGTTTTCCCACCCCTGCCATCAATGGCTGAAATTAACTTCCATGGATGTTTCTTGCTCTTTCAGGCTTGTGCATTCAGATACACTTATCGAGGGCTGCCTCCAAATCCTGCTGGTGACTTGCAATATCGTTGGCCTCTTGGGAAGTGTTTTCTTCTCTCAGAAGATCTTTCACGCTCAACAACAACTCGCGAGCCTTGTTATGATGGTATAAGCTCATATTAGTTAGTCTAATATATTCATGTAGTTTATTTGCTGTTTCAGAGGGTTGTAGACATAACACTGACCGCCAGTCCATGGACTACCCCGATGGACTAGCTACCCAAATGGACTACCTTAAAATGGACTACCCCTAAAAACTCTTAAATGTTTTTAAGGGTAGTCCATTTTAGGGGTAGTTTATTTCAGGGTCAGGAGGTGCAGTGGCCTAATGGTTAGTGCGCTGGACTCCAGATCGGATGGTCTGGGTTCGAGCCTCTAGCCGGGGCACTGCATTGTGTTCTTGGGCAAGACACTTTACTCTTGCAGTACCTCTCTTCACCCAGGTGTACAAATGGGTACCTGGTGAATTTACTGCTGGGGGGGTAACCCTGTGATGGACTAGCATCCCATCCAGGGGGGGAGTAGAAATACTCTCTGTTGCTTCATGCTACAAAAACCGGGATAAGCGCTCCGACCTGATGGGCCACTAGGCCCGAATGCAGACTTACCTTACCTATTTCAGGGTAGTCCATTTGACTACCTTTAGAAACATTCAGAGCTTTTAGGGGTACAAGTCCATTTGGGTAGTCCATTGGGGTAGTCCATGGACTAGGGGCCAGTGTTATGGGCTGACACTTCTAGTGGCATATTCCAGAAACACTTCTGGATTTCTTTTTTATTAACAGTTTCTTCGAGGGTCTCACCACATACTGCTGGTGAACACCTGAAATTTATTTGTGATATTAGACAACGATGTAGTGAAAAGTTTGTTAAAAAGTTTTCCACAAATTCTTGATAGGTAAACACTAGCAAAAAGCATGACTTTTTCAAACATTTCACCATGAAAAGGTCCTGAAAGGTCTTGAAATTTTTATGTTTGTACCCTAAAAATGCCTGAAATTGTTTACAACTTGGAGTCAGTCAAGAGATCTACATTATTGCATGTAGGTTGTTGTTTCATACTGGTCTTGTGTAAAGAGCTGCAAAGGTAATGCAAGATCTTTTATGTGGACCAACAGCTAGAAAGTTATTGCATTTTATCAGTAATTGTCATAAAAGATACACAGGTTTCATATCAGTTGTGGAACTTCTTGACCAAATTAATCAATCACGTTTTCAATTTTTGTATTTTACAGTAACATGTGTTAATTTGTAACATAATTTTTCTTTCGTGATTAGAAACCAAAGGCAACAATCATTATGGTTATTGTCAGGCAGGATTTAGTGCAGAGTACACAGCAGATGGTTATGATGTTTTAATGGGAACAGTTGGCGCAAAGAGGTGGAGAGGTATTGTCAGTATAAGAAAGTTGACCATAAAAATGTAGGACCGCACAGTGCGACAAGAATTATGTGACTGTGCAGTAAAAATGTGCACATCAGTAGTTGTGGAAAGATCAACTACAGTTGGGAGGGGGGAGGGGGGTGCAAAGTGAAAAGGGCAAGCAGTAGTGCACAGTCGGTTTCTTGCTCCAGTATTGGTAATCAGGGTTTAGAGGAGTATGTTTGACCTACATGCAAGATGGATACAACCAGAAAACAGGAAGTTAGGCCATGGCAAAAAAGCAAAGTCTTTTGCCACTGCATTCTTAATTGACGATGATGCCATTCCTCTTTGCCCCTGCCATGGGGAGGCCCAAATGTGGAGTACCAAAATCTCCCTTGATTCAATAAAATTGCATGTTACTTATAAATATCTTTTGTAAAAAATAGCTGTTCTTAATAATTGACGTGTGAACCACTTCTACCAAGAATTTTGAAGTGAAAGTTCCCTGCTATGGATGTGAGTACAGTATCTCTGGTTTTTCGTCCAGGTGGTTTAGTTCTCTCAAGTGCTAGTGGAAGTGTGGCCCGTTATGCCTTGTCACCGCAAGATCAAATTGACTTTGGAAATTACATGGGTAAAGTTTTGTCAGAATACAAGAATACATATAAACTATAGCTCTAGTTTTCTCCAGTCCAGCTGAGATCTCACTGAGAATGCTGATAATTTATTGAAGCTGAGATGTCACCAAGATCTTGCTGACAACCAGTGGACCAGCAAAATCTCAGAGTGATAAAATCAAAAGCTAGGTGGAGAAAAACTCATGAGTATCGCACTGAGATTCCACCAAAATTAAGATCCTGGCTAAAATTTTATTCAGTTAACTGCTGGTAACAATGTGACTGATGTACAGTAAATTGTATGTAGTTGTATGTAGTGCAAATTATTTAATTTTTGAATCATTGTTATTATTTTTTCCAGGATATTCTGTGACCAGTGGACATTTTTCTGACCCATCAAGAACAGGTTTGCTGATTATTTAGAAAACCTGATTTTTTTTTAAAGCATGATCTCAGGCTACGTCCACACTAAGCGGGATAAATTTTAAAACAATGTTTTTGCCTCCAAAGCAGATAAAATGTTTTTTGTCCACATTATGCCGTTTTCAAATTGTTTCGCATTGTTCGAGCAACATTGTTCGGTTATTTTGATGTCAGCGTTTTCAAAAAGTTCCGTTTTTGCCTTCCACACTAACACAACTAGCCAGCGTTTTCAAATTATACACCTTGAAGAGCATTTTCAAAAAGCTGCCTTTTTGGTGACTGAAAACACAGTTTTAGTGTGGGCGGAAGCTAAGGCCAATCCGGAGAAAAAAAGTTGCATTTTCAAATTTATCCTGATTAGTGTGGACGTAGCTTCAGACAGCCTCACCAACACTGTGGTTCCTCCTGGTCAGTTACAAACTCTAATTAATGCATTTGTTTTTAATTTCAGAGGTTGTTGGTGGTGCCCCTAGAGGTGCAGAATTAAAGGGGAAGGTATACATTTCTCCTGAGGGGGACTCCCATATGAAAGAGACGTGGATGCTCATCACCTAACTTAGGGGTGCAAATTTCAGATTTTTTGGTCACTTATAAATTAGGGTGTTCTGGGGGAAAGACTAATTAAAATAAATATTATTTTTAGCCTTCAAGGTCTCATTTAGGGTTGCATGCAAAGAAATATTATTATAGAAATATGAATTTCATATCTTAATTTTTTTTAATATCTTTTAGGGGTCAAAAAAGCTTGAGCCCAGATTGGTCTACATGTATCTCCTTCAGGGGTTTAATTAAAAATTTTAGATGAGCACCCCTTCTGTTTCATATGGGATTCCCCCCCTGGAAATTTCTCTAAATCATTGGCATGTTTTCCAACTCTGCCATAAGTCAGTTGACTGCTGTTGAAAGTAACTGTATTCTTCATTGCCAGTTCAACTTTCGTGGCCATGCAGGCAACAATAATAAATTACATGATCAGTATTTTTGATACTGGCTGCAGAATACGAAAATCAACAATGCATGGATATGTACTGAATTGTAACCACTTGAAATGAAATGAAATGTTTGCCTTGGGTACTGGTGACAGAAGTATTTTAAGCTCTGTATATAAGAGCTGTCTCGTAAACACCTCCATGGTCCCAGCAATGTAATGAAGCTGACATTTGTTTTTTCATACAGTTTCATTTAACCTACCACAGTCTGATTTTCTGATTTCTTAACACTTTGCCTTTGTTCAATCAATTAAAGGTGCTTATTTACGATGTTTCTGATGATCAGCAACAACTCTTTGTGAGTTCACAATTGCCTCAACCCAAAGACATACCAGTATGTTTACCTCTCTCTTTACATGAGTATAATACACATAGTTTGACTGAATGTACCTTTACCTTTTAGCATGCCCTAAAGTTTGCCAATAATTCGCCAAGTGATTGCAAGTTACAAATTTCTCACTGAGTCATAATTTATCTCTTATTAATAGAGTACTAGGTCTGTATGTGAGAGTCTTGACCAAGGTCATGATCAGTCAGTACTGCACAAGATCGACTGAATGCAGTGAGGTCTGTATACCCATGACATTAAGGTCAAGAATCTCCCATATAGACCAACTAAGCTTGGGTAATATGTTATTTATTATATGGCCAAACATGCTGGTCTAAATGGGAAAATACAGAGCAATCAAAATCTATGAATTCAGTAGTTGCCAGTCCTTGGGAGACACAGCCATATAATTAATGAACTGTATTATTATAATAAGCCATTTTGGAGTTTCAAGAAACACGTGCACATGTCGGGATAAAGCAGAAGCATATAATTTTATTCTTTTCTCATGCAAAATATTTGCTCGACTTTGAATTCAAATTCTTTTTATTTTTAAGGTTACTATGCACCTTGGGACCGGCCATTTTCGCGAAATTTGGATTTTTATGCTAATCAATAGGTCTAAGCGTGATCTTTCATCTAAAAAAAAAAAATCAAAAAAATATTTTTTTAGCGGCGGAGAAAATGCGATTTTTCGTTTGTTTACGAATTGAGGGTTTTGTCTTTTCGCTATTTTCTCGAGTTGAATTTTTCGCTAGATAGGGTGACTTTCAAAAGCTGCAACTCAAGTGCAATTTGTTCAATTGCCGCCAAATTTGGAGAAAAGTTAGTTTAATATATAAACAACAAAAACGTGTCTGCGTATTTTTAATTTCCCAAAACTTTTTTGTTGAGAGCCATTTTTGTACGATAACTTCGATTAATTTTTGCTCTGTTTTGAAAAGGCGCTGTAACTTTTTAATGCAAACGAATTTGACAAAACGCAGACACGGTTTTTTAGGTCTTGGGGTCCGAAAACCGGAAAACAAACCAATTAAGCAAAATATTAAATTCGCTTTGAGTTGAAGCTGTCAGAAGCCGAATCACGCGCTTGCGTTCAGACTTCGCGGAAAAATCGGCATTTCAGAATATTACAAAATGGATAGGATATTTAAAAAGCCAGCTCTATAAGCTTTAATTTGATATAGGGTTTTAGATATCTGCGATGTAACCCGCGCGCGCTACATCGCTTCGACGCGAAACACCCCTGAAGGTGCATAGTAACCTTAAGATATGCTTGATTTTATGCCAACACTCGCACATGTATTTGAAACCCTGAACTGGCTTATTTTACCAACACTGGAAGGTGGTTACAGTGAGGACACTCAAACCATGAACACTTTGCACAAGAGTTTTTTTTTTTCATTATCCAATAAGACCTCTTCATCTTGACAAAAGGATTTAGTGTTTTCAGTGCCTAACAAACACTATCAGCCCCTTTTAAAATTGTTTTTATGAAGAGCACTCATAAAACATACGAAAAATTCAAATGTTTGTGGTCAAATGCCCTAACTTTATTGAGTATTTATTGAGTAGCTACATCTTATGTCTATCTTTTCAGACTGGAACCTATTTTGGAAGTGTCGTGTGTGCAGTTGATCTTGATGGTGACGAGTAAGTGACATAATTTAACAAACATGTGAGATATCTAATTGGGGTGATTAGTGTGCACAAGAGGTACTTGGAGGAGGACTAGCCATCTTTCCTTTTAATAAATGCTAATTGGTAATAAAATTAGACTATCATGTGATTAAATTGAGAATGAATAATCGTAAATTGTTTTAGTATAAATCTGCTAGACAAGGAATAAAATCTTTACACTCATGGTTAAAAATTTTGTCAATAAAATGTCTAAGCTAGTAGATTTATAGAAAAAGGTAATATTCAATGAGTCACAGCCAAGTTGACCATTACTCAGAAAACAAGGGTGAGTAAAACCTATAATTTTATGTTATTTTAAATCACAAATCATTTTCCCTTTTAAGAACAATGTGAAACAGTTGAAAACCAATCAGATGTCTTTATTTCCAAAAGAACATTGACTAAGTTGTTTGCACTGAATAACTTGTAGCATTATGTCGTGATAAACAAACTGTTAATAAGAACTGGTTTTAATTATTTTCTATTTATTTCCTTAGGTACACTGACATTCTTGTTGGTGCACCATACTACACACACTTGAGAGATGAGGGACGAGTTTATATTTATTTGAATAATAAACAGGTTTGTCTATGAGCTTTTCAGATCTTTTAATCAAAAAGGGCGTTATTGTTAGTGTCGTAATAAAGTGAGAATAAAATACTTCTAGAAAAAAATGCTAGTTCTCCAAGGTGCGTGGGGTGCAGTACAGGCCAATGATCTTTTAGTACACTGGACTCCTTATCAAGCGGTCCGGTTTGGAGACCTGGTTGGGGCACTGTGTTGTGCTCTTGTGCAAAAGACACCTTAATCTAACTTGTAGTGCCTCGATCTCTTCACGCAGATGTGACAATGGGTACCGGTGAATTTAATGCCGGTGGGTAACTTTATGATGGACTAGCTAGCTTCCCATCACGGAGGGAGTAGAGATCTATACTCCAAGCAGCTTCAAGCTACAACAACAAGGATACAAGCTCTGTCCTAATGGGCACTAGGCTCTTACAGATGCTTTACCTTTGCCTCCAAAGTGGAGATTTTTAAAAATGATTAAAATCGCAGAAGCTATAATATAAACACTGAGTCCACCAGGCCATGTTTGAAGTAAAGCTGGATGTATTGTCATCTGCAGGGAGCTCTCAATTTGCAAGATAAGGTGCTTGAAGGAGATAAAAAAGCAAATGCTCATTTTGGAGAAGCTATTGCTGCTGTTGGCGATCTGAACCAGGATGGATTTGAAGGTACAGACTGTTCTGAGGGAGGGGGAGGGAAGAGGACGGGGGGACAATTCACAGTATCATTAGTGTCATTTATTAAGTTGTTTAATTCACATTGTTTGATCTGTTGTCTGTGTGTAATGTTCAGTTAAGTTTAAGTGTAGTGTTCTTTAAACTGCTGACAGATGTTGCTATTGGAGCTCCAATGGAGGGTGATGATGGAAGCGGCGCAGTGTACATTTATCATGGAAGTAGTAAAGGAGTAGAGACCAAGTATAGACAGGTGTGCTTTATTTAAAGGAGCAATGTCACGATATTTTGAGTCGTTTCTCTGATGACCTAAATTACCCTTGAAATTATGTAGGAAACATAAAAATAATAGTTTGCTAAGGACGAAAAACACCAAAGGAGTGATACTAAACCAAAAAGGACCCAAGATTGCTGAGGATGGTGAAGATTGAAACGGATTGGAAATGACGATTTTGAGAAATTTAGCCTAAAATTAAGTTTTCAAAGTGCATGAACATTGACGTAGCTCCCTTAACCGAAATCAACAGAAAACAGCCAATTAGATTAGTGATGCAAAGGTGATTGTTTATATTATGAGATATTAAATAGCTCCCTACACAGACGCTCCTTTGGCTTGTCACACAATATTTCCTCCCCAAAGATTGTGTGACGAGCCAGTAGAACATCTGTGTTTGCCCTTTGAGTAGTTATTATCATCAAGGTTGGAAAAACGTAAAATGCAGTTAACTAAACTTGCTAGCATTGAGTCAGTCAAAGTTAATGCAAACTTAAAATGTTTGTGTATATTATTGATCAGACACAAGATGGTAATAGACTATTACAAAGAATATTACGCATTCTTCTGACTGCTGTCTAACATACTATTTCAAGTGTGTGTAATAAAGTGTGTTTCAGGACTTCAATAAAGTTTTCTCCCGTGAAATGTGTCTGACTAAGTCAGCATTTTGATCGGAGAATACTACCGTCAGTAGTTAGGTCACACATCGTAACAGTACTGCTTGATAACGTGGGGTCAACGCGAAACATGGGCTTTTGTATTGAAAAGTGGAAAAAATTCTCCAGATATTCTATATATCCGACCTCAGTTCTGATTTCATCTGACATGGTCAGCCATTGTCCAACTAATCCGACTGTTATTTGTAACCCTGCTATTTTAAAAGAATTTTTAAGGATAAAGATTTAGTTCTTTTCATACCAGCTGGTAACTTTTTTTTCAGAAAATTTTGGGCTCAAAAGTCAAATCTGGACTCAAGATGTTTGGACTGTCAATTTCTGGTGGTGTTGATGTGGATGGCAACAAATATCCTGGTACATTTTTTGAAAATTGAAGTTGATTATTTTGTCATTTTCTTGGTGTTTAAAACTAGCGAGACATTGATTGCTTATAGATCAAAAATGCTGTCATTTTAGTCTTGTAACAATGCAGGTATTAGGAAAATAAGAAATGCACTTCTCTTACTTCTTGTTATTAACCAGATGTTGCTGTTGGTGCATATGGATCAGAAAATGCAGTTATTTTGAGGTAAATTTGATTGCAGTAAGAAAATGTATTTATTTATTTGTTTGTTTGTTTATTTATTTATTACAATTTAATGGCAAATAAAATACTACTGTCAACAATAATAATAATCACGTAGGGAGGGAGTTAAGTATATAATTATGTATTTTTTTAACGTTTAGCTTCTTGCGTCAGGTGATTGTTCATAAATTATTAAATGGTTTCGTTGTTATCATGAATTTCAGGACAAGGAGGATTGTGAACGTGATCGCTGCCATTAAACTGAGCAAATCGCAGATAACTTTGGAAAGTAACGACAGCTTGTGTGAATTAGAAGGTGCTAAACATCAGTGGTAAGTGCGACGTGTGCCAAAATAATGGGTTCAAGTCAGAAGAAATATCAGGGGTTACTCTTTGAAGGAGAAAGGGGTGTTTAAAAAAAATGATACCTTAATTTCTGTCAGTTCTCAGAAAATGAGTTGTATAGACCAATTCCAATATATCAAAATTCTAACACGATACAAAATATTTTTTTTATTCCCCTAAGCCTCTGCGACATGTTAGAATATTAATATATCGGAATTGGTCTATTACTGAGACTAGACTAATCTGAGAATCTGATTGGTTCTCCCATTGTTGTCTAATTGCTGATACGTCTTAAAGAGAAAAAAAATCTTGAAAAATATTCTTGATTTAAGTCTTACAAATGCACAGCATTGTAGGTTTTGGTTTGTAGTTCTTTTATCTGGCGTTCTTTAGCTCTGGGGCTGTTTCCCCTGTTTGCTATTTTGCCTTTTGTAGGCACAGTCATATTCATCGCCAAGTCTTTCAAGTGTTTCTAAGTTGCTGGGTTCCCTAACACAGAGGCTCCCCATCTGCATCAGCCAAGAGCTAAAAACAGTAGATCATTTCCACAGGAAAGATGCAGTGTAAGTTACATTTAACTCATCACCAACTATTGTTTTACAGCTTGAACATGACGCTATCATTTTACTACTCGAATCAGGTTGAAGCAAGTCCTGATCAAGGTAGGTGGAATAATGGCGCTTTGAATTTTCTCAAGTTTGGTGTCTCTGTGCTCTCAGGGTTACTCCACCCCAAGAAGTCACATGTTTTACAAAAAAATAATATAAAATAACTGATGTAGAATTTTATGAATAACAACAGTTTCTTGCCTTTCTAGAATTAAAAATAAAGTACACGGTGGAACTTGACAAAGGAAAGGAATCTGATGCGTTACGTCGAATGTTCTTTTGGGACACAGCTAACAAGAAGAAGACCTTCACCTTGGAAAAGGATTATACCATTAAAACCAAGAGAACGTATTACGAACCTCCGCCAATATCAGTTTATTTACTGGTAAGGCAATAACAAATAAATAGTTCGAACCCAGGAGAACAATTTACAGCGCTGCAAATTATTTTTTTCCAGTGAAAGTGCATGTGTCTGGTCAGACTAAATCACCATTTTGATTGGGCAAAACAGTAGTCAAGTCAGACTATATATTACAGAACTCCTCGATAACACATTGTTTGTAAAAACATTGGCGTTACCATTAGAAGGCGTAAAAAATTGTCCTGGACATTCTTGTCTGACCGCAGGTGGGATTTAATTGGATATTGGCAAATTTAGGGCGATCATTGTCCGTTGTCCAAAACTGCCCACCTTGAACAGTCAGGTTTTATAATTTTTGTCGATTCTGTTAGAAATGAACTGCTCTACATTGTTAATGTTGTCACCCTGTTTCTGATTGTTCTGCTACACATCAACTGGTCTTACATGTAGAGGTCACGGCAAATTAAAGGGGACATCAATTTAATAGTTAAATTATTAAAAGTAAGCAAGGATGGCTGCAACTCAAATGGGTTTAGACCGACCAATTACAAAAATACGACTCAGACTATTTGGGGTTGATTCTGTCACGTCAAAGCACTCTTATTTTGCTTTAAGTAAAGATAAAGACATGCAAGTTGATTAATTGCAGGAACATTTTTGATAGTAATATATCAATCACTCGAGACAGTGTTTCATCACATTTCCAAACACCGAGAAGAGAGTTTAAAAAACGACGCGCAGTAGAGTATTTTTAACGAACTTCGAGTTGTTTGGAAATGTGATGAAACACTGTCTCGAGTGTGTGATATATCTTCTCAATCGAAACTAAAACTACGGAGAAAACGAAGAAATAAAATCGTAAAACCACGGTTACGGTTCTGATTTCCTTTGTTTTAACGTGATGAATTATTAATGAGTTTGAGAAATATGTGTGAAGAATTTTTTTTCTATTTTTCGCATTTTTGATTTTTTTGTTTGCAGAATAAAGATGAAATCGCAGATGTTGGATCACTTCTTACTTTTGATCTAACTGTGTCCTTACCACAAACCGCTTGTGGTGGTCTATGCCCAGTTCTTAATGACTATCTGTCAAACTCATTCAGGGACACGGTAAGTTATTCTTTGACTGTAAATTTTGACGGTTCAAAAAAGTCGTTTCTTTTCGTTTCGTTTAGCTCCTTTCAAGCAGCATTGATTCTTTTTTACCCCGTAAGAATGTGTGACAAGTCTCTCTGCCGTAGGTCGCATTTAAGAAGAAGTGCAAGAACGAGTTAGCATGTGTTCCTGACTTGGCGGTTGACGGTAGTATTCTCTATTCGCCTGGGTAAGACCATTTTACTGAGTGTTTACAGCAGTTTCACACTGGGCAGTGATTACTTATGGACTCGCAAGTATTAGTTTTTAGTAAAATCCAACTAGTGGTCTATTATCAATGGTGTGTTCTGATTGGTTGAGCTACTACCAGGCTATATGTTATAGCCCACTAGTAGCGAAAGCGCCGGCTTTGAAAACGGCTGAATTGCGTTTTGCTGAAGTTTCGGACGAGTATTTGAGCTCATTATTAGATAAATATATACTTTCTAGTTGTTCCTCTCGCCCTCATGACCTCTGAGTCAATAGCCCATTCGGCCTCGAGGAATAATTGTTAATAATCTGATTGGTCATTGTGCGTGTTTATTCGGCTTTGTTTCCACAGGGACCTTAAGGAAGTAAGAATTGGTGTTGTCAAGGACTTCACTGTGATGCTGAATGTCACAAACAACGCTGAAGACTCGGCATACTATTCCCAAATCATCTTAAAGCACCCTGCTGATCTGGACTACATAGGGCCTATCCAGGTACCAAAAAAAAACTATTGCCTTTTTTAGAGCTAAGGCAGAGACACATTCAGCGACAGGTAGCTTCTACACCCCATGGGGACACGTCGTGTGACATGGAGAATTCTTGTGAAAGTCGAATTTAGACTTGGACTTCTTTTGAATGCAGTACCTGCCATTGCGACTTGCTGCCAAGTGTATCCCGGCCTTGAAACTATTGCACAGCTGTACTTAAGATGTATTCTCGCGCTTGTTGTCGGACCTTCTATTATACATTTACCCACTCTAACCACCGCTTGCGCATTTTCCTGTGCCTATCACTGGTTGCGTATTTTCCCGCCTTTTCTGCACACACTTAACACTTATCCTTCAAAATTGCGCGGAATATTGCCTTGATATAAGACTTAGGACAACTCTTGGCAACCTGGCCGGACGTATATCGCAGAATATCTGTTAGGTAATGATTGTTACGTGTTGAGTAATAACACTGTTTACATTTTCTGCACTTTTTTGGTTGTTATGCATTCCCATGTTTGCTGCCGGCTACACAGTTTCCCGCGCTTACCGCTGGTTACATGTGAACAGCGTTATTCTGAAGGCTACAGACTAAGGGCGCGTTCGTTTGGGATATTCCGGAATATTTTCCGGCTATTCTGCTCCTTGGAGCGCGCCCTAAATGAATATCTTCAAAATAGCTTTAAAACTTCTCCAAACGCTAGCGAACTCGACTCGTGAAGCTACGAGTTTGTTTAGTTCCACTTGGTTTTTTTAACTGATTGTGTCCTACTTCAGCCCATAGAATGTGACAGAAGTGATCCAGACAACGGTACAGCGACGATAACTTGCAACATAGGAAATCCTCTTCAGGGAAAATCTAGCGTAAGTGATTTCAGTATTATTTGTGCAGTAACAAACAACTGGGGATACTAAGGGCCTTTGTGGGGCCTGGTAATTATTCTGAGCCTTCAATTTCAAACAGCGGTGTTGCTTGGAAGCATGACGTATTTTGTGACGTCAAGTAGGGTTTAGGGGAGCGAACCAATATGGCCTGGGTTCGACTAGTCTCGCTCCAGGGGTTTTGTTCGGGTTCTCCGGTTTTCCTCCCTCCTCAAAAACCAACATTTCTAAATTTCAATTCAACCATAGAGGACCTGACATGAAAACCAGCTGAGACTGATGTGGCTTCCTTTCTAAATATCGTTATTTTAATTTTTTTTTTATTTTATGTGGAAGGAAAGTTTGCCATTGGCGCTAACTTTATGTATGTTTTTTTGTCTGCCTGTAGATGAAGTTTGGAATCAAGTTTTCACCAGGCTCTGTGAGAGAAAGCTTCAAGATGGAAGTAGTGGCATCAAGGTACCTATTTCATTTCACTGACGTAAAATATTTCGTCTTTTTCATTCGAGAAATATTTTTCTACAAAACTTAAGTATTAATAGCGAAAACCATTCTCGTTAAAAATTGCGTCAAAATAATGAGACCTGTCAAAAGATGGGACGTTTTCTTGATGCGCCAGTTAATTCGCAAAACTTGCATTTAAGATCAATTTGGTAACCTGTAAGGTGAATTTATTTTTGGAACTTATACTGATCAATGTTTCCCTGCTTCTCATCTGTAGCCAAGATAAAGATGCCTTCGACAAGGATAACAAGAAAGTCTTTTCCGTGCTCGTCAAGTTTGAAGCTGATGTTGAAATTAAAGGGTATACTATTATTTAATGTATTAGGTGCACATCTTTGAAATAATTATTGAAATAATTATTGGTTAGTAGAATACCTCTAACGACTGGAATTTGTTTTGGCTACCCGTTACAATTTTCTTCAACGTCTTTTTTAAGAAATCACAGAGTGGCTATTAGCCGATATTTTCTGGAAGTGGTAAAAGGCATAAACCGCATTTTGCAACGTAAAATTCTCCATGTCCAAGACTACTAGTAAAAATTGTATGGTAAGGAGAAAATTTGCAATGATCAGAAAATAAACGATGCCTCTTTTCTGTAGTATCTCAAAACATGGACAGGTCGTATATAAAGGGCCAGTGAGGGAAAAGGAAGAGGTTACAAAATCGTTGGACTCAATAGGACCAGAAGTGATTCAGACATTATCTGTAAGTACAATTCTTCATAGTTTCGTTCATCGCTGTTTTTGGTGCAGCGTGCCTGGTATAGTCGGTAAACTGTCAGGGTTAGTGTGTACGTGGGTTTATTTGTTGGTTCATCAACCTCGTGTGACATGCTTTGACCAATCAGAGCAAACAGGCTTTTTCAAAGCCGATCAGCAGCTATATGTCCGGCGCTTGGCACCGGCTGCATGTTTTCCCGCGCTTGGAACTAGCTAAATATTTTCCCGGGCTGGAAAACCAGGCAGGTAATTTCTTTGGGCTTGGTACCAATCACATGTTTTCCCGCACTGGGAACCTGTTACACGTTTTCCCGCGCTTGGGTCTAGTTACACTCTTCTCCGCGCTTCTTGGGACCATGTTCCCGCGCTGGAAAACCATGCAGTTAGGCAATTTCTTCGTGCTTGGTACCAATAACATGTTTTCCCGCGCTTGGAACCAGTTACACGCGTCCCGCAATTGTTACCGGTGATACAATTTTCCCACACTTGCCGTCGGCATATTTTTGCTTCTAGTTCGATTTGCAGTTTTTTATGCAATAGTGTAATGATTTTTTTTCAGATTCGTAACAAAGGTCCAAGCGCTGTTGACGGCTCGGTAGTGACGGTGAACTTTCCTGCCCTGTATCGATCGTCTGATCCAGAAAGCTACCTCCTCTATCTTCTGCTTGTTGAAGTAAGTAAAGAACATGCTCTGATTGGGCGAGAGTGCGTAACGCAGTCTCTCTTGTCACGTAATCTTACGTGCAGCTATTTCATGTCGCATGTGACGCCAGCTTACGCGCCACCTTTCAAAACAAATCTTCAAAATTCGACAAAATTGTAGTATCCTTACGTTGAAAAGCTAAAATCTGCGTACGAGCCTTGTGGCCCGCTAGGCCGGTGCTTATCCTGATTTCCTTAGCGTGTTTTTCTATTTGCCCCTGGATAGGATGCTGGTCCATCAAAGGTCTACCCTGCAAAATTTATTTGGTCAGTACTGATTAGTACGTAGTATTCATACCCCAGGGCTCGAACTCGGACCGTCCGATCCGAAGTCAGCATTAGGCCACCATTAGGCCACCATGCTTCCAACAGAGAATAACGCTCCGTGAAAGAACAAAAGGGAATGAGGAGGGGTGTGGTGTTAAGTAGGAAACAATGAGAACAATAACTATTTAAAATTAATTTTCAGCTTGAAGGTGCGTCGGGGAGCTGTAATGCCAAGGTCAATCCTTTGGATATCAAGGTTAGAAAACACTTTGCATCACTTTCCGACCTGAAACTGTCAAGGTATTCATTGTTATGGGACCCCTGATTTCACTCAGGCTACGTCCACACTAATCCGGATAAATTTGAAAACGCAACATTTTTTCTTCGGATTGGCCTTCCGTCCGCGCTAAAACGGCGTTTTCGGTCACCGAAAACGGAACTTTTTGAAAACGCTCTCCAAGGTGGATAAATTTGAAAACGCTGGCTAGGTGTGTTAGTGTGGGCGGCGAAAACGGAACTTTTTGAAAACACTGACATCAGAACAATCGAATAACGTTGCTCGGACAATGTGGGCATGTTCTTGCATGTATTTAAGCGTTTCTTGCGGGCAGCGTTTCAAAATCGATGGCGAAACAATTTGAAAGCGGTATAATGTGGACAGAAAACTTTTTATCCGTAGCCTCAGTGTCGTTTATTTTAAAGTAAAACGGAGTAAAACTTGACGTGCAATCATGATAAGTAATTTTATACTATGTGCGTCTTACTAACACGGACACTGGATAAAAGATGACAATCATTGTTTAAAAAACTAAGAGCGTATTTGTCAAATCTTTGCCCCAGCGTTACTGTAAATGTGTAATTGTGTTTTCTTTGTTGTTTCCTCTAAACAGGCTTCGAATGACTCATCTCAAGCAGACAACCAACAGTCACGCAAACGCCGTGATACTGAAAACAAATTGCTGGTAAGTACGATGGCTTTACCTAGTTTGCGTGTATTAGTGCTGTCACCCCGTTATGAAAATCAAATTTCTTGCCTTGCAAACATTGTGTGTTCTTACCCAATTATGGCTATTGTATCTGTCAGATGCTACTTAACCCTATTTAAGGGTTGTTTTCTGCAGTAATACCCCTGGGGTTACTACCTTAAATTTCGGATTGTGTGTGCCACGAAGGTTCTTAAACCCTGACCATGGTTCACACAATCTTGAAAAGCTCTTGGATTTTGTTTTCTGCAGTAATACCCCTGGGGTTACTACCTTAAATTTCGGATTGTGTGTGCCACGAAGGTTCTTAAACCCTGACCCTGGTTCGCACAATCTTCAAAAGCTCTTGAATTTGGGCGTTCATCTTGAAACGTCCTTGAAATTGAATACGGTATCCCTATGTTTGCAGACAAAATGGACAACTTACACTTGTTGTCAAGTCTAATGCTCTGAAAAAGGTCACAAGACATAAAATTATTACCTCGAACAAAAAGACTTTGAGAAATAACTATTCTTAACTGCAAAGTTAGGTTTATTTGAAAGGCGAATGCATGATTATTGCACCAAAACTAATAAATAGTGGATATTGCCTGTAATGTTTGCATCCAAAACTGTTTTGGTGCAACAAGATCAAGTGCTTGAAAATTGATTTTGTATTCTTCAAAGGTCCTTGAATTTTTTTGGCCTAAAGCTTTACGAACTATGCTGACCCTATTTAAGGCCCAAACCCGAACAGACGTGCAACTCGATTAACAGAAGGTATTTATTTGCAGGATTGTCGTACGGCGAGCTGCAACCAGTTTTCTTGTAACCTGGGACAGTTGAAAACGGGTGACAAAGTAGACATCAAACTGACATTTCGACTGTGGGATAACACACTACTCAAGGTTTGACTTCCTAAGTTTGATATCCGTCTGTTCTCTCCCTACAATATCAATGAAATATTAAGCAGGCAGGTAATGACAATAATGAAAATCATCAACGTGGGAATATTGACTTGATGGTCCTTGATGCGTCACCAAATTCTTAGAAATGTTTGACAATGCACCAGGAGATTGGGGTGATTGCGTTACAGTTGCAAATATTCGTTGCGTGACAGCCTCGTAGGAAATTACTTCCACCAATTCTCATGCTTCGCTACTCTCCCTCTTATGGACGAAAAACTTTTTAAAGGAGCTCCGAAAAGTTGGTGTTTACTATTCAAGTTTGTCGGTTACCATCCTTCTCAATCTTCGTCATTCGAAGCCATCTTGTTTCTTCTCAGTAAGGTGTTTTTCTGTTTAACTACTATTTTCAACGTTTCCTTTGATATGAAGGCAATTTTATACATTACCAAAGTTGACTTAATGCATGATGACTAACCGCTTTAAACAAGGAAATATCGACCCACAATCCGCCGTCTTTGAGCTGATGTCGTTGCATTTTTTGTTAGGAACTTGACCCGCCTGAAGCTGTGGACCTCGTGACAAGTGCCAAGATTAAACTTCCCAGTGAAATCACCCAACCCGATGAGGACAACGATAAGACAACGGTAGGCACAAGACAGGATACACGCTACAATGGACTCACTGTTTCTCCAACTGACAGAAAAATACAGTACGAATTAAGTTAGCGGACCCGCCACAGTATATAACGTTTCACGCAAATTGTGTCACAGTTTTGTTGCGCCGTTGCACGTTTCCGAAAACGTTTCTTAGTGTATTACCGCCTTAACTGCACATAGAAAAAGCGCCAGGAGTGTTTTCCCGCGCTTGGCGCAGGTTGCTTGCAATTGCGTCGACGTCCAATTTGCGTTCCCATTGTTCGTGATTGGTCGATTTGATTGTGATTGACATTCGCGGAAAACAGTTCTATGAGTCAACTAAGGTCCAGTCGTTACATTCAATATTTCAAGTTCAAGACTAAAAGCCCGTGTAATCGTTTTATTTTTCATAGGTTATAACAACCGCCAAGCCAGCACAAACAGAAGCTCAGAAAAAGAAAACTCCTTGGTGGGTAATTTTCTTGTCTGTTCTTGGTGGCGTTCTGCTATTAGGAGGTGCGGCAGCTGTCCTGTGGAAGGTAAGAACATGTTACAGCATTCACCGATTTAAAATGATACAGCATTCAGTACATTGGCTTTTAATTAGTTAGCACGTTGTGGAGGAGCAGTGCAACTCCGTCGGTTTCATAACACGGTGCTAAGCAACTGACTGTTTTGATCGCGAGTGTTGTGTGACGATTTGATTGGTTAATAGAAGTAGTCTCTGCCCATCCCCCCTGAAGGAAAGGTGGATGAAAGATTTTCAACAACGCAAAACCGATTTGATCATTACCTCATTGCAAATCAGCTCTAAATTGTGTAAATATCTTGTTATTATTTGTGTAGTTACATCACTCACGTTCTCAACAATCATCTATTCATAAGTTCAAAAAACGTCCATTTCGAACACCCACGTTAGAGACACAACGTATTTGACTAATATCGATACGCGTTGAATGTAATGCAGTGCTTGCTGTAAATTAAGGAAGTTGCAGTTCCTAAGACTAGAAAAGTGTTCGCGGTGCAGAAAATTTATGTTATGCTAGACTTGTCTTATTGCCAAACGTGCTTGTTAACGTGTAAACAGAGAACATAATTAACGGAGATCATCAGTGGTGAAGGGTTCTTGTGAACAAAAAGTTAGGTCACATGTGAAAACACTGGTGAAGGGCACGTAAAACTTAATCACGCTTAGCTAGCCTTGCTAGTGTAAACGGAGATCATCAGTGGTGAAGGGTTCGTATAAACAAAGAGCTAGATCACATGTAAAAACACTGTAGTAGAACTTAAGTAGAACTTAATCACGCTTCGCTAGCTTTGCTAGTGTAAACGGAGATCATCAGCGGTGAAAGGTTCGTGTAAACGAAAAGCTAGGTCACTTCTTAAAACACTGGTGAAGGGCAAGTGTAAACAGCGGTTAAGGGTTCATGTAAACAAAAACATCATCAGTATAACATCAAAAGTAAAAAGGCAGCAAAAGCGACATTCTTAATAGACGTGCTTGGATAGCCTATCAGTATGTAGTGTAAACAGACTAAATCTGCGGTGAAGGGATCGTGTAAACGAAAAGCTTTATCGCGTTAGACTTGTCGAGTTAATGTGAACTGGATCTAACTTGGTGACAACATCACTCCTCCACTGCACTGTACGCGACCATTAATCCGCACATCGTAAATCATCACCTCAACTGTAATGGACTCCATCTGCATCAACATCAACAGCTTTTTTCCAACTCGCCTTGTTGCCACCTCATTTCTAACGTCACGAGCTTCATGTCTCGTTGATCTGGTTGTGACTGAGTTTTGCCTTTTTCTTCAGCTTGGATTTTTCAAAAGGAAACGCGTAAAAGACATCTCGGCTCCGGTGGAGGAAAGCGTACCAATGACGCAAACAAACCCCGCGTGACTGAAGGCCAAGGACAAAATGTAACGCGTTCTTATCGTGATTGCATTTTTCACAAAACGTAAAGCATAATTGTAGTTCAGCAGTTCCTGTCATCGAAGTGGGAGGCTGGTCTCTGGACTGGACTCCGGAACTAGACTGTTGTCGAAGGTAGCTTCCCTACCTTCGAAGCAATCTCTTTTACGTTGTCGAGATTCTTCAAAGCAAGTCACTGCGTTTTGTGTAAGGTGTTGTTATAAAAGTGGTAGACCAAAAGTTTCAAGGCAATTGCTGAATTCTTTGTCGCCTGAATTAACGTATTTAGAACATTGCTTGAAGTATAATTATGTAAAAATAGAGCAGATTTCAACTGAGTGTGCAAAACTAAGACTAAATGAAAGTAATACTCGGGCCATGTGGCCAGTTGCAATTGCAAAGGACACAGGCAATCCATTGAAGCAATCTAAACGCCACGCAAATACGTGCAGATACGTGCAGCCGACGCCAAGGGCGGGAAAACGTGTTTGAGCGAGTCACAATTGGTTTAAGTCTTACTTCTGATTGGCCGAGAGATTTTCGCGAGTTTTTTAAACCAATCATGTACCAAGCGAAAAGACGGGACGGGAGTTACTTCATATGACACTCTAGTAAAAATGGCTCTACACAATTTTTTAATTAATTCTTGTTTTACTCGTTTACATCGCAGATGGGATTTTTCAAACGCAAACGAATAAAGGACATCTCTGGCCCGGACACTACAGAAATGGCTACCATTTAGAGCATGGTGCGACTAAAGATGATATATTGGATTCTGTAGCTAGTTTTTAAAATATCCAATCACAAAGGGGAATTCACGACTACATTTTAGGAAATTTTCATCCGGAAACTTGCTGCAATTTTGATTACTTTTTGACATCTTTTTGTTGGCTTCCTTATCTTCTCCGCCAATTAAAAGCCAGTAAAAAAGATGTCAAAAATTAATTACTTTAATACTCTTTCTAGTTATTCTTTTGTTTAAAACCTGAATTTAAGCGAGATAAAGATTAAGGTGGCTGAAATTTTGCCAAGTTTATGAAAATAATAAATATAAAGAACACATGCCACTGTTAACTGCGCTCGAATTGGATACCAAAATGTTTTTCAAAGCCCCAGCATCAACGTACAGATTCTCTTGTAGTTCTCAAGCAGTTTTATAACGCCTGTTGGGATAATTTTCTATTTTAATTATGAAAAGTCATCTTTCGTGGACCTTCCGTCTGTTTTAAAGAATGAAAACTGGTGAACATTTGCCCAACTGAACTAAGACTTAATTACACTACATTTCACTTAAACGAATTGTTATTTTTATATACAATATTATCTAATTCATACGAACGCATATATACCTCTGGATATGTCGGACCAATTCAATGCGCCATTTGCCTTTGTCAGAATGATTAGTCGTGTGAAAAATGTGTTTAACCTACACGTCATTTTCATGCCAATCAAATTCATCTTCATTTCAACGGTGTCGCGCGTGAGGACTCGTCTTGAAACTGAGGGAACTCGGAAATGGACTGGTACTTGATCGATCTTACCATTTAATAGGCAACCCATAACGAGCGCCGTTGTAGCATATTGTGAAAGTGTCAAAGCTGTTAAGAATGGTTTTTAGAGATGTGACAGGTTCCACAATAATAATTTGTAATTACTTGTTTTGGGTGGCACTTTTGATGGTACTAAAGATTTTTATGTTGTTATTTAGTACAAGGCACGTTACAGGGCATAACATGCCCTACTAAGCTCATTGCTTTTGATCATTTTATACATAATTACAATTGTATTCGATAATGAAAAGCCATAATTTTTTTTCTAGCGGGTCTACTAAAATAGTGTTTAGGTAGGAAGTGAATGTTGTCCTGGTATTTTGATATGTCAAATGCAACAACATTTTTTTTTTATAAGTCGTACTTATTTAATTGCATTTTGTAATAAATTTTACCATATATTTTTGCTATTAATCAATTAAATACTGTTTAAAGCTCTAAGTTTGTCTTGTCATTTGTTGTAACTGACTAAAAGGGATGCTGTTCTAAACATAAGCTAAGTTTCTTCAGTGGCTGTTTTGTTCGCTATTATGCATTAGCTTGTTCCTTGTTTTCGGGGAAAGCTTGTAAAACGGGCAAGAAATTTCGTGGAAAAGAAATTCGTGTCGGTAGAATGATTTTGTACCAGAAAAGCTGTCCTTAAATTCATACAAGCATTTGTTTATGACTGATCAAGATGAAGACGAAATCGCTTGTAGGAAGGTCTTACATTTAGTCCGCTAAAACTTCAACACTCATTTATGTAATAAGCCCATCACATTGATTGGTTCTTACCCATGATCTATTAAAGGACGCACTCACTGATGACGTCATTCTTTTTTTATTTTGTTTCTTCATCATAGAGCGTTTTCATGACATGTCATAAAATTCGAAAATCTAAAACCAAAGAGTCACCAAACTTTTCATATTCATCAGGAATAAGAGGTGCTAAATTCAGCTCAACAACTTATCTTGTTAGTTTTAGCCATTTAAATTTTTCGGCCGCCATATTGGTGTTCCACTGAGGTACACCAATATGGCGGCTCCATACTGGGCTCTGTGAATTTGTCCGGAACATTTCGAAGAATATGTAAAGTTTGGAATAACGCATACACCTGAAACTTGGAGGAGTGTATTCTTTATTTATCTTCTATAGTATTATAGTTTCTTTACTCTGTCCAGTGACTGGTTTTCGATTTTTTTGGTCACGTGAGTGAAAACGCTCTGTATAAGTGCTACACCGGAGGGGGTGAGGTTTCGGGATTAAGTGCTACACCGGAGGGAGGGAGGGGTGGGTGAGGTTTGGGGGTTAAGTGCTACACCGTAGGGGTTGAGGTTTGGATGTATTCCAAGACCAATCAAGGCAATTTGAACGAATTTTGACTTCTGAAGAATGCAATCGGGCAATATTTTGCTGGTAGAATTGAGTGACTGGACACTTATAAAAAAACATATGAAATAGAAGTAGGTTGTGCTGCATGCCGCCGGACATGGCATAGCTCTAATTGAATGGTAACTGTTCAGTTCAGTTTGTTAGTGAACGGGAAGGAAAAGGCTTGACGTTTGCTGCAATGAAATGAGCAATGAGCGTTAATTCTAATCCACAAATCGTCTACCTCGGTTTAAAACATGTTTGATATTTCGACTTTTCCTTCTCTTATTTATCAGCAGAAAACCCTTTTTCGGCAATATTTTTGCAGTTTAAACAGTTCAAGTATTAGGAAAGACACGTGACCAGAGCAAACGTGGGTGTGCGCTGTTTAAGGCTGGAAGAAGAGAGACCCTGGGAACGACGTTGCCCAAGTTGCTGGGCGTCTGTTCATAAGACGGCAATGGCAACGGGAACGTCGCTAAACAAAAGGTTTAATGAGCAGGACAATGGCTTTTCACGTGCGTTATAGTTCTTGGTAGATTTCTTTGCCGTCCTCTGCAAAACAAGAACGTGAAATGACCAAAGTCTGCGTTGTCTGCACAGCGTGAACCATGAAGGCTAATTGTTAAAGGTTAATTGTTATCGCTGTGTTCCAGATTCAGTTTTGAGATAGTTTTGACAGTAAGAAACAGACTAATGACTTTAGAGTATCAAGAGATTCGTAGGTAAAATATAAATTCACTTTTTTCATCGCCGTTGTTCTCGACGTCGCCGTCGTGGTATCTTAAACTCCCTAATAGATTACAGGAGACGTCAGAATGTGGCGGTAAGATCAATATCATCAGTGGCACGCTTGGCGCGGCTTTCGCTTCGTGTATCACTGTTTTGTTCTTACCAAAGATCGCGGTCACTGGGAACGAATCGATCTCTATTTGAAAATCATGTGATCGTGACAAATTAAAGACCGTCGGCCTTATGTGATGTATAGGAAAATTATTATCTACTCATTATGTACCCAAAATATTATGGGTTATATCAGGAGCCATAACTGACTGTGACCCCTGGTTATATAAATCGCTGTAGACTACATAAAAGATTATATGGGGCAGGGTTTGGGAAAGGTTTCATGATTGACCACAAAGGCGCTGCCTGGCGCTGACCAAAAGGATCGCGGTCACTGGGAACGAATCGAAGGCGTTGCATTATGTTTCAGTGACGAGAACGGAAGTGATGTGTTGGGCATAACCGGAATTTGTTTTTGTTTAACTTTTGCTAAGCAAGGAACTATCTCCAAACGTTTTTTTTTTACAAAACAGGTTTTATTTGAACCACATACTTTTGCCAAAATCTCCCGAAGTTTCTTGTATAATTACCGTATTAATTCAGTGTTAAAACTTGGGTTACAAAAAGTGTACAATAAAATGTCACGTCGAACACCAAGGCAAGTTGCACTGACATTTGGTTCGTGACCTGGAATATACAAAATGATTCGTAAAGTGGTCACGATGAAGTTATTTCTTAAATCTTTTTGGATATGTATTAGAAAAAAATTCAATTCAAAATGCAAAACACATCCCTTCTCAGAAAACTTGGTATAAATGCCAATAGGTTATGCCTGATGACGTGACATCCGCTTCCGGTGAAACATACCTTGTGCACGTGCATGTGACATTAGTCATTGTCATTCACGTCGACGAGCAATACACATACACTTGCAAATTAAAAGTTTCCTGGTTACTTTAAAGGTCGCTCAAGTACACATTATTTAATACGAGAATTTAGCTGGGACATAGAGTATTCTTCATTAGAAACTATGGCTCGCACATGGAACTTTGTCTTGCTCTTGGCACTTGTTGCGTGCATTGCAGTGGTTGAACCTTTCAACTTGGATGTCAAAGATCCTTTCATCTATAAAGGAAGCTCAGGAGAGTATTTTGGATACACAGTCACCCTGCACGCTCAGCGAAATGGACCGAAATGGTAAGCCACAATCTGTAAATTATAGTTGTATCATTGATCAAGCAGATTACTTTAAGCCAAGAATGTCGCAGGCTTTTAAACGGGTTGGTGCGCATCAGCGACAAATCGAACAAGCACAAAACACGACTCCAGACAACTCCTCAGAAATCCGACGGTTTAGCTGTCATCACTCGAGTCACGACAACTTTTTACAACTGGCCATCTGTCAGATATTTATTCGTAAGGATGTTTATATCTGTAGATAGCAATAGAAACTGAATAAAAGTCTACGACTATTAAACCAAATGGCTTGATGTGATATCGACACACCTTGGAGTTATCGCAAATTTGATCGCGACCACATTCGCACATTTTAAGTTGATTAACACAAGCGGCATGTAATAACGATGAACATAAAATTAAATAAATTAACCACTGTACTAGCACTTCAAGGCGAATCGTTTTCCCTTTTGTACAGTTCATACGTAACTGCGACCAACATTTATTCACGTGGCTATTAAACGCGAAATCTGTCAAACAGACGAATGACCTCGACGAATACACCGCGAAATATTGAAAAGAAGTGTCATATCAGTATTCAGATACGCATAAAACTACAAAAGAAAACTAGATAAATATTATATCTCTCATTGTTTACTCTCATTCCTGTTGTCTGAAGTATTACTATAAATATGAAAATATTTTTAAGAAATGGACAACAACTTTAAGTTTAAAATAAGACATGTTTCGATCGTCAACGATCATCTTCAGTTGTGAATTCGTTTACAAGTTCGGTTGAATTAATACAAGCAATGGCAAAAATAAACTTTGCATAAAATCCACGGTCGAACGCTTCGTTTTTGAGGAATGAATAAAATGTGAGTTTAATCCACTGAGGTTATTTTCAAATACAGACCAATATATTAAAACCGCCGGTGCTTCCTTAATCTTCCAAACGCCTACCCCAAACACAGAAATAGCTACAAATTCCCATGACTTCATAACATCACGAAAATCACAGCGCAACGAAAGCGAAATTTTACAATGAAAATGTTAACAGGAATTAACGCCTTCATGAAACAAATAATTTTAACGTCATTGTATTGTTTTAATATTTTTAGGGTTGTGGTCGGGGCTCCTTTGGGTAACAAGACATACACCTTCAATGAAAGAGAAAGATACGGAAGTGTTTACAAATGCAGGTCCGACTCGTCAAACTGTCAAGTTATCAGGATCGACGACAGTGGTAGGGACATTTATGTTGGCTAGCGATTTGTCAAAACAAATAATTTTATGTAACACGATTGAACGTGAAGTTACGTTTTCAACCGCACCGGCATTCCTAAAATTGTATCTGTAAATTCACCACCCTGGGTGCCAGAGGGGTTTTTTCCTCGCGGCTTTGCCGCTATTATGACGAAAGACGAGCAAAAACTTTTCGCTTGCCGCAATCGCGGCTTCGTCGCTTAGTACCTTATGTAAGACTATGTATAATGTCCCGAGAACCCCTATATACCGTTGTATACCCCTGAAAACTCTGGTAGACATTCCGCTTCGTTCCAAAATTCAGCGAGGCACTAAATGCAGGCGTAGACTGAAGTGGGCTGAAAAGACGGACAAAACTTGGAACACTAGATGCGAGTGCGAAAATGAGGGCGCGTAGCGGCGCAATCAAAGAGGCGCGAAATAAAAGCGCGAAAAGGAAGCTTGCAAGGAACAAGAGGGCGCGTAGCGGCGCAATCAAAGGGGCGCGAAATAAAACTTAAAAGTGCGAAAAGGAAGCTTGCAAGGAACATGACCTGACAAAACAGAATCGCAAGTGCACAAGTTTACAACAGGACTCTTCACTTTAGGCTAGGACTTGCACACACGGGATGATCACGACTTGGATTTTCTTTCCTCTTGATCAAATTTACCCGAAAGTGGACAAGCAAACGTAAATCAGCGTTTAAATGGCTTCTCTCTTTTTGAGAACTTGCGCGCACTTGTGATTAAACTTATGAGTCTGTTTGGCTATCTACAGCTGTCCTCCTTCGCTCCCGCCTCTCGGCTGGGATCGGAGAAGAACAGCTGTATTCGCAGGCTACCTAAGGTCAGTCTGAACAAGAGTTTATATTTCAGAAATTTTGACAACTTTCGTTTGGAATTTGCTTTGCAAATGGGTGATACCATGAAACTAATAGGAAATCCTAACAGAAAGGTCTGCGTACGCCAATCTACGTTATTTCTCACTAGTGGCGAGGTAGCCTGCGTGGCAGGCGTCCGAAGGGGAGGGAGATGGGGGAAAAACCAGCGCGGGAGGCGAGAGGGCGGCCCTCCCCTTCGGACGCCTGCCACGCAGGCTAGTGGCGAGGAGAGAGTATGAAACAATTCTTAACATTTTAACATCTTATAGCACCTACAAAAACATCGTGGACGGACGACAAAGGCATCAGACGAGAGGTGAATTTAGAAGAGAAAACGGGTCAGTGGCTTGGGGCGACTTTGATAAGCACCAGCACCCCATACAACTACGGAGAATTACTGGTAAGCAGAATTTTAAACTAAGACATCCTAACATCACCAGGATTTTTCAGGGGTTAAAATCTCCCAGCGCCGTGGTCACTTTCTCTTAACCAAACGGTGTGAATGAGTACCAGCTGTATTTTGGAGTCGGAGTCGTAACGCTTACGACCTAGTATAAATCGAAGTCGGAGTCGTAACGCTTACGACCTAGTATAAATCGAAGTCGGAGTCGTAACGCTTACGACCTAGTATAAATCGAAGTCGGAGTCGTAACGCTTACGACCTAGTATAAATCGAAGTCGGAGTCGTAACGCTTACGACCTAGTATAAATCGAAGTCGGAGTCGTAACGCTTACGACCTAGTATAAATCGAAGTCGGAGTCGTAAGCGCAGTCATAAGTACGACGGAATCGGTGTCGGAAGAATCAGAACGTTTCCATTTTATTTCGATTGCGCTTATGAGTCCGTCGCTTACGATTTAGTGAAAAATAGATTGCCAGAGTCGTAAGCAGAAGCGGAAGAATAAACCAATCACATGGCTAGTTTCAGGCACGCCGAGTACGTCCTTGCTGGTTTCAACTCCGACAATCTAGTTTTCTTTAAATCGGAAGCTGCAAAATAAGCGGAATCGGAATTTACCTCTCTGTCGATTTGATTTTCACTTGTTCATAAAGCTTGCGACTCGACTTATGACTCTGACTCCATCGCTAGTGAAAACCAAGCTTTAGGAAGAGGTGTGTTTGTGGGCCGGGCGGGGAGGGTAGGGCGCTATTTAGATCGGTTTAGTTGGGGAAAAATTTCAGCTACGTTACAAATCAACTTTACTTTTACTTTATGACTTTTATTAGGCGTGCGCGCCGAGGTATACAGTCCGTGGCAATGCAAAACCCGGCGAGGGACCTCAAGATAGGTCGCGATTGCTCCTGGGAAAATGTTTCTTGGTATGGAATGACTTGACTTACGCGCCAAGGACTATTCAGCCTTGCTCTTGTAAGTAGATCATCACGAGGTCTCTTATGTAATAACATGACATTGATTAAGATCGACAACAACCTCAATTTGGCGCAAAAATATCCTGCACGCATCTTGTAGAGTCCGCCGCGCGAAGACCTTTTACATGTCGCGCGGGGATTGGGGATTGGAGGTATTTTTCTTTTCTGTCACCTTGTAATAGATAAAGGTGACAGCTCTCGACCTCAGTTAAACTCCGGGGGCGTTTATTTAAAGTAGCTACATCACGGTTCGTGCATTTTGAAAATTTTAGCCTAAATTTTTCAAAATCGTTATTTATAATCCATCTCAATCTTCCCCATCCTTGACCATCCGTTTTCCTTTTTGGTTTAGTATCACCTCTTTGGTGTTTTTCTTCCTTAGTAAACTAGTAGTTTTAGGTTTCCTACATTTTAAGAGTAATTTGGTTCATCACAAAAAATAACTCAAAATATCGTGCCTTAGCGCATTTAAAACTCAACGTGATATATACCGCCGGCGATTATTTGAGACCGGCGTTTATTCGGGGCCGAATTACAGTATATTCATTTTCGATTCCATTACAGTATCACCGTATGCAAGTTGGAAGTTTGTTCGGTAGTAAATATTGTTGGTATATTTCAGCTTCTGGCGGAGAGTATGAAGAAACCAAGGAAGGTGTATGCCAAGCAGGTTTTAGTGCCGCGATGTCAAAAGACGGGCTGACTGTCTTGCTGGGAGCGCCAGGCCGATTCTTGGTGAATGGTAATGTTGTGTTGTTATTCAATGCCGTAGGGATTAAACAATACCTCAGCGTTACTCGTGATCAGGCGGTCCGAGTTCGAGACCGGGCCGGGGCACTGCGTTGTGTTTTTGGGCAAGATACTCGACTCTCGCATTGCCTCTCGTCACCCAGGTCTATAAATAGTAATTCTTTCGGGGAGGGTCCCTGCAAGAAACCGGGGTTAAACTCCGGCCTTTTAACGCCAGTAGACCCGTACTCAAACTTCTAAGTTGTTCCTTTTTGAAACAGGTTCTGTCGAACTCTACTTTGCCGATACCAGGGAGTCTACAAGATCTTCAAAGAATCAAGTACGAGATGGCTTTAGTTCTAGCAATGCGATTGGTGAGTATTAATAGGCATAAGTTGTTAGTCCAGTTTTTGCTCCATATAACGTAGCGTATTCACAACGATAAATAACAAGAACCGTTTTTACCGGCGATATTCTAAAGAAATTGTTGTGCTGCGTCGACGGGCCAGTGAAAGACTAAGTTGATTATCAACTGGAAGTTTTTAAAGGTAATTGAGCGTTTACCCTTCGTCGGAGCAAAGTTTTCTAAAACAATTTTGTAATGCCATTAATCTTTGCAGGATACGCTGTCGCCATGGGGAATTTCAAATCACCAAACAGAGAAGGTATGCTCTTTACATTTTAATATAAAATGGATTCCTGTACAGTTATAAATTATCTTCTACGCCTCAATTTACTTCAAGCTCTGCGTTTGTTGAGATGCAGTGGAGATCTGTGTTAGAAAAACTCGGCTTTGGATATGGCCTCTTTATAGAGTTAAAAAAGCCTCTGAGTTATCATTTATTTTAATACGTTTTTTGTGATGTTTCTTACAGAATTTATTGCAAGCTCTCCTCGAGCTGAAAATCTTCGAGGAAAGGTAAACGGATGTATAAAACCTGGAGGTCGTTTTTCCCCTTAATTGAATGCACTTCCGATATATAAACTCAGCATAGCTTTTCATTGACGCTCAAAAGTAAATCGCTTGCCACTGTCACACATTTGCTTTGCTCGATGATTGGCACAAAAATGCAACGCGCTGTTTTCCAACCAATCACAAACAAAACGAAAAGCAGCTTGGCTCGCGTCAGCTTTCCCGCACTTTTTTTTTTCATGTTCTTCCCGCGCTTTGCTCTGTTAGGCTGCAGTAGAGCTCTGCAGTAGTAATTTTGTTTACTGCGGTATTTGCGTGTATTTTGATTTGCGAGTTTTCGACAGTTGCCATGCGCCATTTGGGTTTGGTTTAACAACGGGCAGAATTATAAAGTTTCAAATTTAGCAAATGAAGACAAGTTTTGATTTTCAAATCCTGTTTCACTCTTGCCGCGAAACTGTGCATAATGTTTTGCAGGTTATTGCATTTGATGTAGATGAAGACAACTTACTAATGTCTGTCAGCTTCACTCTTCCTTTACCCGCGAAGCTACAGGTATGGCACAATTCAAGCCACTAGCGTTTATTAATATATTAATTCTCCTTACTGTTTTCGCACATTACTTTTAATTTCACTTCGGAGAATTTCGTGGTTCATCAGTGATGGGATTTTTTTGTCTACATCAGTCAATATATATAAACTTAGATCTGAAGGGATATGAAAAAACTGGAAGATTTTTAGACTCGTATTGGATAATAAAAAGATTTGGTGCTTTTTGGTGCTAAAATTGATATTTTTCTTCCCCTTTTTTTAACTATAGCTTATTGCTTCGTTTCCTTTGTCCCTTTGTTTTAGATGGGAAGCAACTTTGGTCAGTCACTTTGTGCGGTCGATTTGAACAACGATCGGTAAGAAATGCGATTTACCTTATTACATGAAATTTTCGCGACATTTTTAAAAAAATCGCGAAATTTCAAGTGTCGCGAAAATTAAAGTAAGTGTCCCGGCTTGTATACTTGTTGATAATGCTTTCGTTTTTACTGTTTGCGTAATAAAACCATTTTGCTTTTGTTGGTGTTTCGGAGTAATTTCGTTTTATTGTAAATTTAAGAAATGTTTACCCCACATGTAACCAGACTTGTAAAGCTGGTAAAATCGCGAAATTAAAATGAGTTTCGATACGACATTTTCGCAAATTAGCGAATTAAAGTGTGGCGAAATAAACGTGTCGCAAAAATTTCATGTAATAAGGTATGTTCCCTGCTTCTAGTAAAATATAACAAGCAAAGTTTAATTTAAAATGCAATTGTGTTTTTGTCAATTCCGAAAAACATCCTCTATACCCTGGCGATCAACTCCAAAAAGCACCGAGAAAAAGTCCCTGTTAGACTTGTGTTTTCTTAACATGAACTACAAGAAGTATGCAAAATATGACGTGAAGTATACTTGGCAAAAAGAGTTTGAAGTTTGTAGATTTGAAGGAAAATTAAGCGTTATGGTTAAGTCGCTCAGCTCATTGTTAGTTGAGCAAAATAAAATTGAATAAAAGAAATCTAACAGCAGAATTGAGTCCAGCAATCTGAGCTGTGCCCTTGTGTTTTCTGTTTCTTCTTTTTCGTAGTTATTCTGATTTGTTGGTTGGCGCTCCTTACCACCGTCACGGCGAATACGGCGATGAAGGACGAGTATACGTTTACATGAATAATGGGCAGGTAGGAATGCGGGCTTTCACTAGCGAGTCGAAAGTAATTTGCGTTTTCTTTGGTTTTGTATTGCTACGCTACATGATTGGTTTAAAACACTCGCGTCACGTACTCAGCCAATCAGAAGCAAAGGTAAAACCACACGTGACTCACGCGCGTACGTTCTAGTTCCCGCGCTTTGCGCCAGTTACATGTATTTACTTCGAGTTTTGATTGGTCCACTGGATTGGCTGTATCTTTTGTGATTGGCTCATTTGAAAACCGCTCGGTCGCGTCAATTTAATAAAATTGTAGTGTGACCACCCCTGAAATTATTGTTAAGTGGGGGGGGGGGGATCGTTTGTTTCTAACCTTTTCAGGAATTTGACCACCAGCACCCTTGGTGGAAACTGGCACTGCGAGAGTAAAGTGTCTAACCTAACAACACTATAAAATGACCCAAGACAGGGCTCGAACCGCGCACTTGTCCATTAGACCATATTTTTTTGTTTTTTAGAGCCCCGGTACTCTCAATCATGTGGAGGCCATGAGCCTGGATGGTAGAAAAACGAAAGGCGCTCTTTTCGGTTACGCGATGGCTGTTGCGGGAGATTTAAACAGAGATGGATTTCCAGGTAGGTGGGAAAACCTTTGAATGTATATTTGTCCTGCGCAAGTCAATGTGGTGAATTTTTCAGCCACGTTTTAAGACGTTTCAGAAGAGCTCTCTTTCCTCCTTTAGCGTAATAATGGCACACCTTGGATACGGCAGATTTATAAATCATTTGTTTTCTCTTCAATCAACAGATGTGGCCATTAGTGCACCTTATGGAGGCAAAGAACAGGGTGGTGTAGTATTTATTTACTTTGGTACAAAAAATGGCATTGAGACATCGTTTAGACAGGTATGAAGGCCATTCGTGTTCAATGAGGTTATCAGTTAATTTACAGTCTTGACTGAAACTGTAATTTCAGGTTTTACACACAATCGGATGTTAGTTAGCCACAGTGAACGTTTCCTGTGTTTTGCCTTTTTTCATTATAATTTTTCTATATACAGGCAATTGAAGCCTCCGATGTTTCTGCTGGTGTGAAGACGTTCGGTTTCTCGCTGTCTGGTAATTTAGATGTGGACAGCAATGGCTATCCAGGTATCGTTTTTATTTGCCTGCTTAGTTGCTTTCCTTGATTTTGATTTCTTCTAGCCAACCGTTAACCACTTCTAATTAACTCGTCGCTCGCTCAATCATTCCTGCCTTTGCTTTCTCACTCTCGTGCTTAGCCCGTATGTAGCTGGGTGCTATACACTGAAAATTTCTCACCCTGTTTACTCAAACACTGAGGCTACTCTGATCTTTGCGCTTTCACTGGCTCAAAATTCCTTAACATACGCGCCTATGCCCTCACCCAAAATTAACAGCACGCAGTATTTTTTCTACCAGCCTCATAATTTTCCTTTCTTTCTGTAGATATCGCTGTTGGTGCATATTCGTCAGATAAAGCCTTTCTACTAAGGTATAAAAGTTAACATGAATATCTGGACTAAAATAATCATTAGCACAGAGATGTTTAATTGCACATAAATAAGAGAACGAAGAAATCGCGGCATCGTGCGCTTGTTAAGTTATTGGTAAGAGTTAACCAATCAAACCAAAAAGTTGCTTATTGACCAATCAGGTGCTAGAACAAATCAACCTTGTCCATCTTTTCCGCGCTTTGAGGTTTCCCGCCCATTGCATTGGGTACATTTTTCTGTACTTGACAGTTTGTCGCCGTTGGCGCCGCTTACAACAGTGTTCTCCACACTTGACAGCGGTTACACGATTTTCCGCGCTTTGCACCGTTTACATGTTTTCCCGCCATTATTACCAGTCACGTGCCTTTTACTCGACTTCTTATTGGTTTATGTCACGTTTTGTGAGTGTAGTGACTGACTGTAATATCTCAACTTTTAATCATGTAACAGTCGTAGACAAATATATTTTTTGCTTCTCTTTAGATCCCGACCAATTGTAGAAATGGACGGGAAAATAATACTGAGCACGACGCAGATTTCGCTGGAAGATAACAAAACCATGCGATTAGCAAGCGACCGTGTTTTACGTCAAAGGTATTTTATTTTATACGGCTGCTTGAATTAGAAATGACTTGAGGCAAACTATTTCCGTTACTCAAAGTGAGATTCTTTTGGTTGCAGTATAAATGTGACCGTTTGCTTAAAATACAAGAATCAAGTGCAATCGCTTGGTAAGTTATTAAACATTGTAAGCCTCCCACCCCCTCCCCCTAGATTAGATGCTAGTCCATCGCGCTTGGTGCTCCGAGTGTTCCTTAGCATTCTGTCAGTTTGCCACAGCAATTTGCCATTAGCACCCTTTAACCCCACCCCCCCCCCCCCCCAGCACCCCGTGCCAATGATATGATTTTGCTTGCGTTTGTTTTTCTTGTTTTTTATTTGCTCAAGATGCCGAGCAGTCTCCCGCTACAATAAAGGGCTTCACTTCTCCATCACTTTGATTTCAGTGATTTCGTGGTAATTTCTTTCAGGAATGCCAAATGCCACCTTTTCCGTGCAGCTGGACAACGATCGCTTCACAGACGAACATGATTTGCGTCGAATGTTCTTCCTCCACGAAAACAAGACTTCCTTTTCTATCACTCGGCAAATTTCTTTGACGAAAGAAAATGAATGGCATTGTCAGTTTTTGGACACGGCCTACTTAAGGGTTAGTTGTAACTAACAGGATTCATGCCGCGGCGCAAAATGAATGAATCGTCATCTTTTGCCCACAGCCTTCACTCATCATGTGTGAACAATACAGAAACGGGGAGACCGAGTATCAGCTTTCGGCTCTAAGATTTCTGGGATCGTTTTGGTAGCCACCGCAACGTGAGCTGTGATTGGCCGACGGTTGCCTTTGAAGACCATCGACCAATCAAGTTGTTTACCCAAACAATCCCAGAAATCCTAGCGCCGAAAGCTGTTCTTGTATAAGCTTCGTGTTTTTACTCTTTCCATCGTTTACTGAAAAATCTCACTTTTCACTTTTTTTTCTTGAAGGAGAAGGAACAGCTTCAGAATGTGGTTGACCCGTTAACATTTGACCTGACCTACGATCTCAAAGTTTCCTCGTGTAATCTCTGTCCAATAGTAGACGACTACAATGATATCAGTCAGCGGTCTGTTAGGGCTGAAGTAAGTACTCTATGTTTGATCCCAAATGGCGACACGGCCATTCTGTGGAAGCGAACATTGGCTGGGCTTTGTGAGGCTTATCGCAAACTTCCCAGTCACTACATTTGTAATTGTACGAATATAACGGTACATGAAATTTCGCCCAAGGTATTTTTGGAGCAAATAGATATCCTATCTGACGATTTTTACAGCGACATTAGGGCCATTCATACGGGAGCCGGGAAATAAGACGCGTCTTATCTAAGAGGCGTCTTAAATAGGCCGCAAACTGACCGTATTTTGGACGCCACTTAAATAAGATGCGTCTTATTTTAGAACAAGGTTTTGAGCCTCTTAAACAAGACGTGAACTTCCTCATATAAATCTAATGCTTTGGTGTCTAAACTAAGACACGAACTAGAAGAGCTGGGCTTTCGGAACCGAAGTGTTGTTTGAATAAATACGTCGAACGAAAAAAGAAACGCTGAGATATAAATAGACCTTTTCTCATCTTTTCCTAATTACTTTTATAAGAGAGTTTTTAGCAAGTCGTTTGTCTATGTTTTATGATTTTCATGTTTTTTTTCGAGTCATTCATTGGTTTTTTCTTTCACTGTTTTAAAGGTTGGCTTTATCAAACAGTGTGGATTCGACAAAATCTGTGAACCTGATTTATCTATCAAGGGAGAGGTGATAGTTGGTGATGGGTAAGGTTTTAATAATTGAAATATCGTTTCTCCCTTCTAAATAGAATACATTTCTTGTGATTACCTGTACTTGCTTTAAGCATCGTATTTCGCAGATGCGCAATGCGATGTCAATTGATGTCCCCAGTTGCTGATTTCTTTATTCTCATAATAAGTCTGCTTGACAGTGTAATGATGTTTCAAGGCAAAAACGGATATTTGAAAAGAACGAAAGACGAAACCACACGAACCCGCCGCGAGCAGCGGTGTCAGCGGTACGACAGTTGTAAAGGATCACACTTAGCTACCGCGCCTAGCTTGGTAACCTCTACTACAATACTCGGTACCAGTCTAACATATTATTCCCTCTTTCTGCGCTGATGTGCTGATGTCACAGCAATATTCTTTTATCATTCTTTTGCAGAAGTCAAAACGTGCTTCTGATTGGTGGTGTCAAAGAAATTACCGTCAGGGTGATGGTGGAGAACAAAGCACCTGACGCAGCCTACCCTGGAAAGGTCATCGTGACGTACCCATCTGTTATCGACTACGCCAGCAGTAAGGTAGGTCGACATCAGTTCAGCACATAGGTCCTTGGATTAACGTTGAGCCCTTGACGATGTGGGTTTACAGTAATAGAGAGACTTTCAACTGACTGTCGTAAGCCGAAACCAAAGTAATCACTTAAGCCTATCACAAAGGACACAGAAATTTCAGTGAATCAATCAAATCTCGAGGCACGAAGCAAGGAAAAACGTGCGCGAGTGAGTAACGATTGGTTTTTCAAAGGGTAATTATTTTCCTCCCTCAAATGAACAGTTCATTAACTGCCCTCATTTGTAAATTTATAATTTAATTCTCATTTATTGCACCTTTAAAAGACTTATTGGACGATACTCAAATAAATCTTTCATTTACACAACCAGTGTATGCTTCAGTATCGAGCTGTTTGTGTTATTGTGTTTTTTATGTGTTGATGTAATTTTCTCTTTTTAGGAAGTTTCTTGTTCCACAGAGGCGGGAGACAACAGCAACAGGAAGGCCGAGTGTACTGTCGGGAATCCTTTCGGAGGAAATGTTAAAGTAAGAACGTCAGTAATGAAACAAAAGCTTTTCTCCTATTGTCCGGTTGAATTCCAGTTGTGATCAGTTGTCTGTGCAATTAAATTAAGATTGATTCCGTCCTTCATCCTAAAAATGATTAGTTGATGATTATTTGATGATTTTCTTGAAAAGGTCTTTCTTCACATGCTCACTGCGGAACGCTAATGAGACGCACGCGTTTTTACCTTTATGATATGTATCACGAGGTGTCCTCACTCAAAAAAGTTCGCCGAAACGCACATAATTTTGTCAAATACGAAGTAATAAAAAATTGCCGACAATCCAGTTATATAATTATGAAGTACTGTCTAAGTCCTGGACATGAGTGATTTTTATGTGCAAATCTTTAAACGTACATTCATGGGGTCTCTGCGAATTTGCATTTTATTCTCTTTGGTAGGTATGTTATAGAGCAAAGTGGAGCGGAATATAAAAAACATAGTAAATAATTGTTCTTATACGTTTCTTCTTATACAGAGGCAGTTCGACATCAAATTTAACACCCAAAGAGTGACTGGAAAGATAAGTGCGTTAACCATTCATCTTGAAGCGTCGAGGTAATTTTAGTGAAAATTAAATTTCGAATAGCGGCTTTCGTAAGGTCTGATACGAAATGGCTCGCTACTCTTCACTAGCCAACCACAATGCAGAAATGTTTTTGGTGTGGGTTTCTATAAATTCAGTTATATTCTTGCACTGTGCACAACTGACACGTTTTTTTTATTTTCAGCGGTCCGACTAAGGATGCAGATCTGTCCAATAACGAACATACGCTCACTGTCGCTGTTAAATTCGAAGCGGATCTTAACATTATTGGGTGAGTTATGCGACGGGGACTGGGCACCAGTTCGTTCCTTTCGAGTCTGCAAATGATCGATGCTAAAGAAATGATCCTCAAGTGATATTTTTAAATCTTTGGATATTTTTAGGTTTTCTAATCCAGATCAAGTCGTCTACAGTGACAAAGTAACAGAACCGGTTGAGACTATGTACGATATTGGACCTGCAGTTAAACAAACAATCACGGTGAGTGGACACATATCTACTTGTTTGTCGTACTGGGGGGCGTGTTCCTGGACTCTCTTGCGTGAGCTGAGTTCGAACCCAGGATGCTGATATGGCTGTGACATTTTCCAACCAAAGAGGCCGCGTTCACAGCTTTGTCCAGTTACTACAAATTATCTTTGCGCACTTTTAAATTATTTAGTTGTTTCACTTGTTGGAGTACGCCTATTACAGCTGCGTTCGGCTATTTGAAGAACACCACAAAAATAGGCGAGTGAAAAACAAGGGCACAAACCCCTCGCCCCTTTTTCCACTCACGGTTCCTCGCGCTATCTTGAGTGTTACCAAGAGTAACCCGTTTATACTTGTTGAAACTTGTTTCCAGGTACGAAACAATGGTCCAAGTCCTGTAGAGTACGCAGAGGTGACGATATTGGTTCCATTCAAGCATAACAAGGAGGAAGATCCAAACTATCTGCTATACCTAACGGAAGTGCAGGTGAGTAGAGGAACTCTCGTTTTGCGCATTCTTCGAAAATGTTCAGAAACATTCCGCGATCTCGGAAACCTTTTTACGTGACGTTTCACTACTATTGCATAAAAATGCAACGACAGAGATCTAGTTCAAGTTTATTGCACATTGTTTACATAACACTAAACATAATACACTATACAATTATTTCAGAAAAATGGAAGTACACTCATAGAAATTAACTAGTCGAGACAATAATTAGTAGTGTACAGTGACCAAAGTAGCCAATGAGCTTTCGAGTTAGTCACTGTCATGTGGATATAAGCTGGCGTTGGCCGTATGTTAGTATAGTGTAAATCAGATTTCAGACGTCAAAGAGAGCAGCGATAGAGTTTTTTGTTTGTAAAATAACTACAGTTTTTTTTATTTACTTAACGTTTAACTCAGAGAGGTGGAAAGTCTGGCAGAAACGTCTGTTAGAGACGCGTAGATCACATTTTGTAGTGCCGGTGATCTTTTGTTCTTATATTTCACCATTGATCTTTTGTTGCAATTTAGGTTATTGGAAATGCAGGAGGCTGTAATGTGAAGACCAATCCTCTAGGTCTTGGGGTTAGTGCAGGAATACACAGTTTACAGACATTTCTTGGGATATACAGTAATGATTCGATTTAGTGCCCCTATTCCAATAAGCGCCACCATTCTAATAAGCGCCACTATCGTAATAATCAAGCTAGGTTCATCTTCCTTTTATAATGTTCACACACGTTATGGCGCATTAGAAAAACCGTGGTTTTCGTCTGAGTTTATGTCCATGTGAGTGCATAATTCCTTTAAATGAATGATCTCTTCTTCAATTATTAATAAATTAATACTGTATTAAATTTTTGTTTGAACATTCGATTGTTTCTCAAAAAAGAAATAAGCGCCCTGTCTGGCTTTGTTTCCAAAGAGCTAGAGAAAGACGTAAAACAGTACTTCAGCTACAGAAATAAACAAACGTACCTTTTAAAGCTCCTGTTTACTTTTACTTAAGGCGCACACAAGGCGCATACTCAAATGTGATGGTTTTTTTTCTTTTCTTTCCTTTTAGCTGACTGCCAATTCCAGTCAGCAGGTTGGTGAAGGGTTCAGTTTATCCGCGGACAAATCAAAACGTGAGGTCGAGCAGTCAAGTGTGGAACTGGTAATTAAATTCCAAAACATGCAGCTGGTGCCAAGCGCGGGAAAACATGCAACCGAATCCAAGCGCGGGAAAACATGCAACTGAATCCAAGCGCGGGAAAACATGTATGTAACCGAATCCAATCGCGGGAAAGCATGCAACCGAATCCAAGCGCGGGAAAACATGCAACTGAATCCAAGTGCGAGAAAATACGCGTATATCAGTTTCAGTTTGGTTTGGTCCCTAACTGGTTAAAAATACCACTTTTTCAAAAGTAAAAAATTCTTTAATGAAGGATGTGTCGTTCATTTTTCAGCCATGTAAAACTGATAGCGACATGACGTGCCTGAAGGTGCCATGTTTCCTGGGAAGAATGAGGCAAGGGGATCAGGTGAAGATACAAATGATGTCCCGTCTTTGGCAGAACACCCTTATAGAGGTACTTGATTGTTCAAAGAGAGAGCGCATTTCTCTCAGTTCAATTTTATTGTTCATATAATTATTTAGATTGACTTGTGTTTATTTTTTTGTAGACGAACGCTGGTTCATTGAACCTTACAACAACCGCCAAAGTTGTTGTAACATCTTCCGTTACTGAACCTAATGTAAAGGACAACGAAGTCAAGGTTTGTTTCACGTGTGTAAAGGATAAGTTGTGTTATGCCTTGACTGGGAAAGCGAGAACACCGGAAATGAGAAGCCAACGACTTTGAAAAATGCTGTGTCGTGTCAACCAACCCATTGACTGCCGTCCTGTCTTAGACAGTTGTTGAGCCAGCGGTATTTGGTAAGGGCGTTGCTAACCAACATGACTTATCAATGTGGCAATAGGCTGACTATGTTATGTAGCTTTTGGATTGCTCGGGTTATCCGTGTTAGAAAAGAAATATATAGTTATATTATGGCTTAAAATATTGCAAATCCAAAAGGAGCACAGAAGAATTGGAAAACGGCAAGTTAACATCTTTTGTTATTTTTAACAGATTGGACTGACTGCTAATCCTAAGACCACGCCAAAAGGCAAAAATGGAAAAGTGGCTGCGTGGATCATTATCGTGTCTGTCCTGGGAGGCCTTCTGCTTATCGGCCTTGCAGGATTTGCTCTCTACAAGGTAATTTTCATATTATTGTACGGTCCCCATCCCCTCCCCCTACTGGCAATTTTGTTACGATACTTTCTCGTTATGAGAGGAATGGTAAAGAAATACACATCGTTTTTCTTTACTTTGCAGTTTGGTTTCTTTAAACGAAAGCGCCCCAACAAAGACGAAGTGACCGAGGAAGAGATGACTCCAATGAGAACAACAGAAAACCAGGCTTAGTAACAACAGACTCGCTTGCCTGTAGTGTGGCAGGGCTGCCTTCACATTCGCCCTTCGACTCAGTTTGCTACAGCAGCGGGCAAAGATTTTTAAATTAATCAATGCCAGCTCTAGAAATCTCTGTTATCAGTTTAGAAGGAAGTTAGATGTCTTTACATGTGAAGCGAGATAAGAGGGTGTACAGTTATTTTATAAATTTCTTTTTGTCTAGTGTTTTCAGCTAGCATAATGTAATTTCAAGTGTCGTGTCTTTGGTAAAAATGTAATTATATATTTTACAATTCAGGTTACAGCTTGCTCGCAGGCTACCGTTTAAAGCGGAAAGATCGAAGTTATTTATTCTAGGATACATTAAAGTAGAACAATAAGAAAGGTTCAACGTTTGAAACGGAATGGATTATTTCCAAAATGTCATGGCCCCCCGTCCCGCCCTACTTCAAATGATATCTGGTGTAAAATAAAGATACGTCATTCTCGTCCCCATAGCCCTTTTCGTTTCTCTTAGCCGGCGGGGCCTTGGCACGAGAAACGACGGGCGCTGGAGACATACGATTTCTAGTCCGAGATTTTAGGACTTCTGGACTTCATGTATATAGCATTAATGTTTCTACATGTTGTGTGTTGTAATATGGCGGCCGGCGATGATTTTGACTTCCGTTTAAGATTTCTTTGTTCTCAACAGCCAATAAAAAGAATTCGAATTTTTTTGAAAATCGTATGTCTCCAGAGCCCTTCTTTTTCGTGCCAAGGCCCTGCCAGCTAAGAGAAACGAAAAGGGCTATGGGGACGAGAATGAAGATACGTTTGATTCTGACTCGTCCCTAGTTGTCTCTTATCAGAAAAAAACGAGTCTTGCTATTTTCTCACAGGAGACGACTGGGGACGAGTCAGCGTTTGATTGACTCAATGTGAACCTGGCTTCATTAGGTTTTACCCCAGCTATGACAGAAACGGAGGCAAAGGGCAACTTAAATGGTCTATTTTGTGTTTACTCTAGACGGAGTGTATATAATAAACTGCTTGAAGTAAATAAATACGTTATTACGAGACAGATGGAGCCGTGTTATTTTTGCGTCTCGTTCATTACTCATCATCAACATTGAAAAGAGGATGGCCGGGGGGAGGGAATAGTTGTTAGTTAGTCCCAATAAAACATATTTTAGGTTATCGTTGACGTCTTTATTGATTCAATATTTATCCATAAGTCCTTTCTACTAATATCTGAATCGAACCGAATTGCACACTGATTGCCTGCATTTCAGTACCAGAACTAACCAGTCCCCCCCCCCCCCCCCCCCCCCGATCGGCTAGTCCATGGCCTCAAACGCAGGTCTGCAACTTGCAAATTTAATTGGGAGATTTTTCAGAACTTAATTTTTGTAACTGCTCCATTCGCTTTACAACTGCAGTTATATCTTTCATTTACGTTCTTTTCCCTGCACTCGCCGTTCAGTTCATGTGTACATTATAGAGGTGCCATCCAACGGGAGGAATTAACTGTATTCTACATTTCAAATTATCTTCCTAATTCCTTTTCGACTATCCTAGTCTTTCAGATCATGACAAAAAACGCCATATAAAAAAATTTATGACCAAGATCTGTAGGCGAAGCAATTTTTGTACAGCTTCCAAATTTTGATTGCCAACAATAGTTCTTTTTCTTTATAAGTGCACTGAAACATGGTTCTAGCGCAATTCACGTAAAATTCTTTATCTTCTGTGTCAAAAACAATTCAAAGTTGCAAATTCTTAAAACAATTAAATTGACCTATAAAAATAATTTAAATACAAAATGATGGAATGTGATTTCCTTAAGAACTGAAAGGCCTTTTCTAAGAACGTTAAAATTCGCCACTATCTTCCAAAGGATGCCGCGGGAGCCTGGACTCACCCTGAGCAGTTCCGTCGCGATTGACAAACACAAATTCACGGTCAGGAGACTCGGTACGAAACAACTCTTCAGAAGAAATTTCTTGTACATTTTGTCGTTCATTTAGCGGATTTGTAGCTGGCGTTAAAAGCTGGAAAACAGTGTTAAAGAAAGGGTCAGTTCCATCTGAGGTATTTGTGTTATCAATACTATCATTTTTATTGTGCAGAAGTGACTGATCATTGTCTAGTTGAACCCTTTCATTCTTTTCCGTTGGTTCAATGTTAGAAGACAATATGGTTGTAGCGTTAGAGTTATCGCCACGTGTTTTTTCCTCGGCCTTATCAACTTCACTCTCTCCGCAAAACAAAGGATTTGAATGAATTGACTCGATGTTTGCAGGTCCTTCGCTAAAACTAGCGAAAAGATCTTCGCTACCATCTTTTAAAAAGCCTCCGCGAACTGCCTTTGCTGAGCTGATCTCTACGTTGAGGTTTTTGAATTTTTCGACGTGCTGGTCCAGGTCACAATTTGTCGTTTCAGTCGCTGTTAAGTCGCTTTCGTCGCTTTCTTTGACTGACTTGTTAAAGCTTGTCGATTCTCCCTTCTCTACTCCTTCAACATCGCCTGACATAAAACTACTTTCGGTCTCGTCCGAATTCTCAAAATGATCAAAGTTGGCGAGCATCGGCACTAGAAGGCCTTCAGGAATATCGGTGTCCTTGTGTTGATGTGGTGATGGGACTTGCAGGCGAGAAGCAATGTTGTTATCGATCTCCATAAAGTCGCACTCTGTTTCCATTGTTGAGCCGCGAAATGCCAAAGTTCCTTTCAACAAATCCCGCACCTGTGGGGAATGTAGCAATGTTCGTGTAAGTAGCCTATTTTTATTAGGGAGGTTGTCAATTGGGTGTCGAAAGTAATTAGCGAATTGTTTTGGTTTGCAATTTGCAATATTACGCTCAGTGACTGGTTTAAAAATCTCACGCAACTCTTACAACCAATCAGAAGTAAAACCGACCGTGACGCGCGCGTGCACGTTTTCCCGCGCTTTGCATCGGCTACGTGTAATTACTTAGAGTTTTGATTGGATCACTGGATTGTCTCCGTCCTTTGTGATTGGCCAAAGTAATTACTTTCGTTTAGGTTTTACGACACTCAATAGGCCATTTCCGAGTTCGCTTGTGCCTCTATTTCAAGGCGAGTCTAAGTGCGAAGTCTTTGTAATGAAAATGAGTTTTCATTCATATGGAAAGCAAAACTAATTACCATCACAAAACTTTCGCACTTAGACTCGCTTTGAAGTAGAGGCTCAAGGGAACTCGGAAATGGCCTATTGAAACTCGCTCTATTACAATACATACTGTAAAATCTTAACTGCTCCCGTTGGTAGTTTTTAACTCCCCTCCCTCACCCCACTGGAAGCCTGAGTTACTGAAAGGTAGACATCTATCACAAACTTTAATAAAGACAAGGGATATTTCTTGCCTGTTTTAAGCCCGCTAAGCATAGATACACAATATCTCGCACACAATCTTCATCCTTTGTTAGTTCGTCTTGAAGAAGGTCTACAACAAAAAAATCGTTGTGTTGACTGCGGTTTGATTGTAAAATGACAGTAAAAGTTCGGCATAAAGTAGTGGTAGGGCTGGTTAGGTGAAATACAGCAGCAGCCATTTTGAATAATTTAAACCAGGTTAGGAAATGACGCGTGTGTGTTCGTATTGAAAACGAGCCTGTGCTGAGGAAATGATTGGCACCAGATCCAAGACATTCAAGACTACTCGCGAATCATTGGGGTGACTTAGCAAAACACGAGATGTGTGTGTGTGTGGGGGGGGGGGGGGGGGGGGCGAAGGATCTGCGATTGAAAGCATTCCATCAAGATGGCGCGGTAAGGGGGGATTCAATATGCCTACACTTACCAATGTACGAATCCATTTTCCTGCCGCAATACAAGTACAATCCCTGCATTTTATCGAGCTCTGATTTCAGTGAAGACACTTGTTTCTGAAGCCGTTCATGATCCTACAACAAAACAGAAATATAAACACCGTTTTGACTTCTCATAAATTTTCGCTGTTTGTTATCCGTCTTAGCACGCGTGCAGGCGTTTCCTTTTTGCATTGCTAGCAAAGCCACGCGATCAAATATATAAGTATATGTAAGCGTGCACAAAATCCATTAGTGAGCACATTACTTCCCAGACTTACGCAAGATTTGGCGCGGGTGTTGATGTAAACTTTCACCGGCAATGACAACTGGTTCATGCGTTTAGCTGTGCACTATAGAGTTATGGCGTACTTAAGGAGTTTGGAGATCACACAAGTTGCTGGAGTTCAACTCTTACGCTTCTTTCGTGCGTCCCAAACTTTCTGCATGTACTATAACTCGACAGGAAACACTAAAGCTTAAACCAATTTTTAATTGGAGACGACTGCATGGCTACACGCAGGTTCAATCTATCTCTATCTTCGCCAATCTTAACCATCGTTGTTCCCTTCTAGTTTATTATCCCTTTGGCTCTTTTTTACTAGGCAAAAGCGATATTTTGAGGTTTACCTTGATTTGAAGGGATGTCCACAGAAAATCGACATAATTTATCACAACATCACAATTGTTATTTACCTGAGCCAGTTCGTCATAGTCTACTCTGGAGCGGGTCCTGGGCCGAGCCATAAGCTTGCCTTTCAGTGGGTTGCTGAGCGCCTTCAAACTCTTCCCAGGACTTGACGAATGAGATCCGGAATCTGTGCGATCTCGCATCTCGGGAGCCGGGACAGAGACTGGACGGGCTGGCCGTGAGCCCCTGGGAACAAGCTCCTCTGCTAATAAAAGAACGAACAAAACAGATTACAAACCAATAAACATTTAAGACAACAAAGAATAACTTGAAAGTAGTGTATTCAAGATGAATTAACCAGGAATTTTTTAAGAAATATATACTGTCCTATAGTTTATTTTGCAGTAACGTAATCGCAAAGTCGCCGCGCCGATTGCCGACAAAGATTAATTAACGTCTTCCAGCGCCGGTTCGTTGAAACTACACAACAAAGTTACTACTAACACATCTTTCCCCCTTTACCGTAAAAGCCCTTATCAAGCCCCTCAGGGGTTTAAGAGAGCTCAAGAGACAGATGGGACGAGGGGGTGGTCATTTCTGCTGGTGTGAAAAATAAATATGCTTTTCAACAAAGGTAAAATAAATATAGTGTATAGTGTTGTGCAAAAACACACAACCGTTCTTACAGAAGAGCGAGAGGTGGCTTAAAAAGAGCAGGTGGGGTGAAAAGAGGGTGGAGGGGAAATGAAAAATGTTTCCATGACAGTCTTTTACCATCGCTGTTAATCCTCGGCGTCTGCTGATTCAGCAGTTTCACTGTGGGCTTTGCAGATGTTTGTTTGATTGGTTCCATGAACTGCTGATACCGCTTGGTGAATGACGTGAAAGCAGACTGCGGTCTCTTTGGTCCTGGTTTCTATGGTAACAAAAAGAGCTTTAGTTGCGTGCACAGAAAGCCCATGTGACGCAAAATTTACAACAAGAAAGGTACCTTTCTCATTGGGAATGTTCCAGATGAATCCATGTTGTGAGGCGCGGACGGACGTGACAGCCGAGGACTGGATCGAGCTGATGATGGCTTGTTGAATGATCAAGAAACGGATAAGTAAAAAATTTACCCAACTGATCAAAAATTCACTTCCTACGTAACATAACTTATTTTGATGTTGTGCACCTCTTTAGGTATCACTTCTTACCTTGTTTTCTCTCATAATCAACGCAGCTTTGACGTAACGATACACATCATCATGGACACGTGGGAATTTCATAAGATAGCCCATACAGGCCGTGTAACTTCCTGCAAGGACTGGACACCAGCAGCAACCATTATTGATGAATACAAAGACAATGTATTGTGAGAAAGATAGTTCGCAAGGCTCGTGAAACTAAATACAACTAAAGCATTCGACACAAACGATTTTCATTTTCAAATTCTAATCTTGAAATACAACTCCCTGACTTTTAAATGAAATTAACAGCGCTTCCACACAGACGTTCTTTTGGCTCGTCACGCAATGTTTCCGCCACAAGATTGCGTGACGAGCCACTTCCGAAATATTTAATTTTATGCAAAGTTAGTGTCAACTACTTTTGTTGCCGATCGTTACTTTACGAGAATGTAAGTTAGAATGCTCAAAGAACCTACGTCATGGCTTGTGCCTTTTGAAAAATTTAGCCTAACCAAAATCGTCATTTGTAATCCTTCTCAATCTTCTCCATCCTTAACCATCCTTGTTCCTTTTTGCTTTTCTATCACCGCATTGGTGTTTTCTTTCTTAGTAAACTATTAGTTTTAGGTTTCCGACGTTTTAAAGTTAATTTGGTTCGTCGCAAAACATAACTCAAAATATCGCGATGTAGCTCCTTTAACGAGCATGGTTTAGTAAATAGTAACACACATACGTTTTCCTCTGATAGCCTCCAACATGCCGATGTAAATGTAATCCACTAGATCCAACATTGGCCCATCGGCAAACAGAGCATCCCACAACACAAGAACATCGTCTATTGGAAACTCACGACCAAACAGCAAGCGAATCCAACGACTGTGAATCACACAGTGAAAATACACGTTATATGTATGCGACACGTTAATTAACAAAATTTTGAGTCGCGCGAGTTTGAGCACCGCGTCAATTTACCTGGCAAGTTACTTTATGACTGAACGGATTTACATTATTTTACCCGGCGCGTTGATTCAGGCACAAGGAATAATAATTGATGATTTTTGTTGACACTTGACCCGTCATCCATTCCTACCTCAGTTTTAGAATGATATAACACATTTTAACTCTACCCACACACAAACTAAAATCATCTACCATTGAATTTCCGGCACAAAACGTGTCTTCATATCAAAGACGTTTTGCATTTGGAAGCAATTAGTACGTTCTCTGACGAAATTAAATATGCGCACTTATAAACCATTACTTTTTTCGTTCACATTTACTTACAGTCCATAGACTTGGGGTGTAATATCCAAGTTCTTCATGTGAACCCACAACTCTGGGTCATATTTCCTTAACATGTGCTCCTGTATTCGATTCAGTTTCTTGACGATGGCTGTGGACTAAAAAATGACGCAAAACATCCCGTCAAATCTTTGTACAATTTGCCAGACTTTCTTCCGATTCTACTCATGTCGCTTACGATTTAGTAAAAATTAGATTGTCACAGTCGCAAAAAGAAGCATAGGAATAAACCAATCACATTGCTAGTTTCAGGCACTCCGGGTGGGTGCGTCCTTTCTGCTTGCGACTCTGACAAACTAGAGTCATACATGTAAGTTGAATCGGAACTCTCCTAACTGATCCGTCGATTTGATTTTCACCAGACTCCAACTCCGCCTATGACTCCAACTCCGTCGGCTTTAGGGCTAAGCCTTGAAAAGTAACGGGATTTTGTTTTTCTATCAAAATTAAAATGAAGTATCTTTGGGCTAACGGGCTAACGCTCGAAACGTTAGCTCTTGAATCTCTTTACGGTGGTCAATTCACATTATCAACCCAGTTGATAAAACCAAATTACATTTTTGGGCAATGGATCAATTGGGGTGGGGAGGGGCAATTGTCACTCCAATTCTAATTACACATATTTTGGGCCTGCCATTACATTCCAGACAAGAAATAGCTGTTAGTGTGTAATAAAATGTTTAACGTCCAGAATAGATCATATGTATAGGGCTTATGAGGACAGGTGTTTGACTTACGGGCATAAGCTCTTGATCTGCGAATGGCTCAACATGAGGGTCTAGAAACTGACAACAAAAAATTGTGTCAAACGAAAATTGTCAAAGTATGCAAAAAATGAAGGAGGCATCAGTAGTGTAGTGAGTTAAGAATGAATTGAAAATTTATGTTAACATAGCTATTGCCCTGACGACCAAATGCTGGAGCAAGCAACAAAATGAACCAACCATGGCCTAAAACAGCCTAAAACACTGAGGGCTTCCATTTGGGTTACAATGAATGGTAAATAAAGACGCAATAAATAATAAAAATGAGTTTTAAAATGAATTATTTTCGTATCAGAGAGAGCACAACCTGTTGTCTGCATTTATTCCATTATGCTCTCCAGGGAAGTTAGATTATTTCAAAAATAAAACTTGCCTTTATAGTCCAAACATTGGTAAAGTTAACCCAATGATTAACACAAGGTTTGTTATGTCACCAAACTGTCTTTGATAATTCTTCAAGTTTGTCTACAGGTTTGAGATTAATTTCCTGAGAAGGCTTAGGCAAGCCTAAGACTTATTCAGATGAACTCACTTTATTTCTCTCAGGAAGGCCTTTAACTGGCAGCTGAAGATACCACGTTTCTGTCTGATCCATGAGTTGAACAAACAAGGCACTGTGTAAAATATAATTGGGTTCATTAAATTGCAATTATTGCCAAATTAGTAGCACAGTGGAGTAAAGTAGGAAAAGGTTAGATGATTTGGGGTGATGAACGATAGACTATGGTGGGGTGTGGTGCAGAGCAGTGACTGGGTAAGGGTAGGGTTGAGTAAGGTAGGGGTGGGGAGGGCAGGGTAGGGTAGGGAGGGTAGGGTAGGTAGACCAACAAAAGGGTGGGGTAGGCAGGGTAGACACACAAATTTAAGGAGTGTTTAAATATTGCTTGATGACGAATACAAATCAAATCAAATGAAGATTGCTGAATCTCGTTGTTTCTCTTGTATAAGTGATCAGTGGTACTGATATTAGGTGGTCAGAAGGTTACAATTGTGGGTAAGATACCATATCTTCCAGATTATATCCCAAAAGTATTCCTCTTGTCAGTCTACTTACAATGCATCATGCTCCAAGAACTTTGGATCCATCAAAAATCTGGCCATTTCCCTGTGGTTCCATAACAAACAACACATTACTTTCAGCAATACTGGAAATCGAGGCAAAACCTGTCATGACCAATTGAAACATAGCTACTTGGAAATGTACATCGAATTGATCCATGACAAGCAAAATAAAGTAATGAGTTAATATGGCAGTTGTGCACTGAAGTCTGAACTTACAAGCTTGCACCCTCAAGGTATGAAGAAATCAGTGTGTCTTCAGTCAGAACAAAGATAATTGGCGCAAGGAGTTCATGCATACCCTGCAAATGAAAGAAAACAAGAGTGTTAATAAACAATGGAAAATTCTCATTGTTAAGATTAGAGCGAAACAAGACATAAACTAGTGATGTACCTGTTTGTAGCTCAAGGCTTCATTCTTTTTGGCGTGACAGAAAAGTATGTGGAGCATCATTTCTCTAGTAGAAACCAAGCATAATACAATGTACTCAATGTTTGCAGTATTCTTGCCATTGATGTGGATTCCAGAAAGCCGTCCTGTGCAGATGCCTAGTTACTAGTTGCTGTTTCCATAACAAGAGCATTTTTACATGACAGGGTTCTTAACCCTGTGCAAAACTCACAACCTGGAGAACCAGTAGATTGCAGTAGTGTAGCAGCTCTCACAAGCTTGTAATTCTACTGGCAGCAGTTGCTATTGTTTTAGGAGCTAGGGGCATTGTTCCTGTTGTTTGTTCTATTGTTTTCACGCAGGGTACCAAGTCATTCATGTGAGACCTTACGAGAGCTGCTACATTGCCTGTAGATTGCTCTTTGCCTGGACCCTAGCCAATCTGTCTAGCATGGGTGACCCTACCATCATACAAAAAGTTGGACTGGCTAGATAGAATGTTTTACAGTATGTATTTAAAGTTTCTTTTGATTTTCCTCTCAAAATTCTAACTTTATCGTCTGTATAACTTTGTCTTTATGTAACAATATTAATTTAAAATGTATCTAATGTATGTAATAATACTTATAAAATCTAACCCTCAGTTGTTCTTCTGTCCCACCTAGATTAGCTTTTGCTAACCACGGGACAGTGTAAGTTAAATATTGGTAATAAATTTGTTGTTGTTGTTTGTTAAACCCTACCAGGACCTGAAGAGGTCCAGCCAGCATAACTCTCAGATTCACTGGAGAGCACAAGCTTCCCTACCACGTCAAGGTAGCAATCTAATTCAGGGGAAATATTTATAAAATAATTAATTAAAATACTTATACTGTTCAAAGCTTGAACAGTAAAGTTCAGAAGTTAAAGTTCAGAATCTTTCACTTACTTTACTTTTGATTGCTGGAAAAACTCAATTTCCGGAAACCTGTAAAGAAAATGAGAAACTTGTCAAAATTCGACTGTTTTCATCTAATAATAACTATACTTACAGTCTGTCTAGATCTTGTTTGATTGTTGACTTTAACTCATTGTCCAGGAAATACTGTTTCCAAGGGCTCTACAAACAATATGGCAATAATCATGTTATTATGTAGACTGGAATGCACTATTTCTTACATGTAAGGGTTTAATATAATAGTTGTTGCACTCACTGTTTCCTCTTGAGAGAGTGGATTGAACACAGCCAGATCAAGATCCTCATTCTTGCCTTTGTTTGGATCAAACAAACACTGAAACAAGACATCGAAAACAATGCTTACAATGATATAGTAGCAATCAACTATGAGCATTGATATAAATTCAACCTAGTGACTAGAAAGTTCAATTGGGAGCTGGAGGTAAAACAGCTCATGGGAGATGAATGAACCAAAGAGTAACAGCATCATTCAGTCTACAGAGTGGTTGCACTAAGGTGAAAACACTTGCCTGTACATAAGGCTCTCAGTAACATGAGGCAATAGCCTTGAAAGGAGGCAACTACTAATTAATGAGCCTAACATCAGAACAGTCTCTATTCTCACAGGACTGTTGGTAAAAAAAGGTCTGCATACAAGCCTAGTGGCCCATCAGGCCAGACCCTATCCCAATTTCCTTAGCACAAAGCGACAGAGAGTATTTCTCCCCCCTGGATGGGATGCTAGTCCATCGCAGGGTTACCCCCCAGCAGTAAATTCTCTGGTAGCCATTTGTACACCTGGGTGAAGAGAGGCATTTTGAGAGCAAAGTGTCTTGCCCAAGAACACGCCAGGGCTTGAACCCGGACCGTTCGATCAGGAGTCCAGCACACTAACTATCAGTCCACCATGCCTCCAACAGGACTGTTGAATTCATCATAACTTTAACACACACAAAAATAGATAAAAATGAAGCCTTACTTTATTCTTGAACTGGGTGTATTCATTTCTGAGTTTAGTTGTCTTTGCCATCCACTCATCTTTACGTTCAGGAAGACACTCCAAGAAAACCTGCCCAGCAAAATGTATACTATAAACCCTCTTTCGTGTATTTCTTACTGATCAAACAAAAGGTTTGGAAGCAGAAATATCAATCATTCCTTTTTCGATTCATGAAAAAAGGTAAAGTCAAGTTCCACTAGCAAAAAACAAGCAGATATAGTACTTAATTTTTTCTACATCTGGAACGCACAAGCTTGGTGAATAAGGTTTAAATTAATACGAATTTTACCTCACCAGTGACCACAAGCAATCTGAATGCAGTGCATTCAAAAAGCACTGACAGCTAACAAAAACCCATGGCTACTTTTCTTTATGCCGCTCAGAGAAGTATGTTACTTTTTCACCTACATTGTGTAATTAAGGAAAGTCTTAGTAAGAGTCTCTCAAACAGTTGGTTACGCTTTTCCAACCAGCTACCCAATTTAAATTTTATTGAGATCCCTTGTAGCAGATGACAATATGAATGGCTCAGATTGTTTAACTGATAAATAATAGACCAATTCGGCTAACAAGTTTACATCCTTGTTGCCACCCATTTCAGGTCATGTGATGATTTATTTGGGAGGCTAAAATGAAATTAATGAATCATCACATGATCTGAATTGGGTAGCAATAAGGAGGTAAACACGTTAGCCAAATAGGTCTATTAGTCAGTTTATTAATGGATGTTGTTCAACTCAGTAAAGCTACTGAATCAATGCTATTTCTACACTGTTAGAAAAAATTTTGGCTAAATTACATTTCATTACAAGCAATTGTGGAATCAATGGCACTCAAACTGTAAATAATGAACAAGAGATTTACAGCATTTCTATAAGTTCCACATACCTTCCAGCAGATGCTTCTGAACTTGGAAAACCGCAACTTGCCATCCAAAGCATGTTGTCTGATCTAAATGGTGTAAGGTTAAATCAACTCAGGAATTCATTGATATCTTATGAAACAACTTTCAACATGACTAGGGTTATTTCTACTCCCATGAATTGGTGCTAGTCCATGGCAGGATCCTCCCCAGCATTATTTCACTGTTAACCATTTAGACTTGGGAGGCACAGTGGCCTAATGGTTAGTGCGCTGGACTCCGGATAGGACGGTCCAGGTTCGAGGCCTGGCTGGGGTACTGTGTTGTGTTCTTGGGCAAGACACTTTACTCTCACAGTGCCTCTCTTCACTCATGTGTATAAATGGGTACCAGCGGATTTACTGCTAGGGGGTAACCTTGCAATGGACTAGCATCCCATTCAGGGGGAGCCTGATTGATACGGAGTCCTGCGCATTAATCATTAGGCCACCTCGCCTCCCACTGGTATACTATAGGAACATAGGAATATTATTGTCTACCCCTCCCCTCTCACCAGGTGGTTTAGGATGACAGGCAGTAGCCTAATTCAGGTGCTAATGGATACAGAAAAATGATGACTGTGGGGGCAACATGTAACCTAGAATTTGGGGATAATTTGTGACTCCTAAAGTGCTATTTTAAGGAATTCGGAGCCGAACAACCATCTTACCTTGGTGTAATATACTGTTGAACCAAAGAGAACTTCCCACTCTATCCTTAAAACAAAATCAGTAAAAAAATTATCAACATTAGTGTCTATCAATCTCATCATTACTAATGTTAATTTTTATATTCACTTTTCCTTTCCAAGCATAACCTTCCCCACACATAAAAGGTCTCTTTTTAATCACACTGCCTCAATAATAGCTGGTACATGGTGGCACATCACCTGAAATTTTTTTACTGAAATCTTCATAATCTAAGAAATACATTGTAGGACAGGCTCTCAAAGTTAGAATAATTCCAATTTAGACATCTGATTTGCTAAAATTCAAATACATAGTGTGGAGTTTGAATGGGCTGTCACTGATAATAAATAAAGGATGTTACTGCATGTAAAAAATAATATCAAATATTTACCGTGGTCTTTAGTTTAGGGGTTTCCAGTAAGCTGGTTTGAGTAGAGTCACTGACTGTTTCTTATGTAAGAATCTTTCTTTAAAATTCTGGGAAAAATTAGACTAAGTAGACTTTTCTCAGTAATGTAGAGCAAAGTAACCGACACTTGTTGTCAGCTGTTGGTGCTTATTGAAAGGTCTGGTAGTGTCAGAGCTATTCACCCAGAGAAGACTTAGAAGTACAAGTGGTATACTTTTTTGTACTTCAGCCTTCAAACTAAGTTGATCAGACATGCTACAGATACTTTGTCTGGCTTCAGTATAGCACTAGCCATGCAAACATACAATGTAAAACCAAACTTACTCTAAGTTTTTTTGTTCGTCAGATACATGAATCACTGAACTGGCTGAACTGTAGTCAGAATCAATTTCGCTTCCATCAGCAGAAACAAAACTGAGTCTTTGAGTGCTGAGAGGGTCATCAAGAAATGACAACCTGTGTGAAGTTGAATTATCATCTGCAATGAGAAAAATAAAAATACAATTTGAGGGGTAATAGACTACCACAAAATCTTATTTGAGGTAAAATTTGATTTAAAAAATGTAACTTTTGAAGGCATTTCTAACACAAGATTCAGAGGTTGAGATAACCAAAAGTCGCCTAGCCGGATCACTGTTGTCAGGATTCTTTCCTTTCATAATTACCTCTTTCCACCCAAGAGTATACAATTCAAAATCAATGGGTACCGGCGCATACTTCTGGGTTGAAAGAGGTAATTGTTTCTGGTACTTTAGCTTGCATCGTTTGACCAAAGCCTGACAGACTAGCCATAACACCTCAATGTCACACAGTCATGTGCTCTTTTGATTACCTGCAATTCTAAATTTCACGATCTGGCTTACAATAGTTTGAAGAGAAAATCTTTCGTAGCCATCACAAAGATGATTCATTATATTAGCTTCATAAAGCATATAGCGTATGTCATATGTGTGCTTTATCGGGTTATAATGCACATGGCTTATGTCACGAGTTAGAGCACATACAATTTCTTTAAAATTTGATAAAAGAAAAATTTAATGAAGAACCTGCCCTTAAGTATTGTGGAGTTCCATACTGTAAGTACTTGAGAATTTTAAAGAACACTTGAGAAGTGTGAGAAGCACTCGGCTGTGTCTTGTGCTTCTCTGGCTATATACTTCCCTAGTGTTCTTAAAATTTCCTGTGGGCTTATATAACTCAACAATGAACTCAGGCACATTTTCATTCCTTTAAAGACACTGCTTTAACTTTTGTCTGTACAAAACAAACTTGGAATGGATAATAAATTAACAAAAACTAGCCGGCAGATGCACTAAATTTCAATTGGTAGAGGAAACCTTGACTTACTATAAAGTCACTAAACTTGACATACATAATAAAAGTTTAAATTAAAGTTTTCTTCACCTTTCATTTTGATTTACCACAAACAATGAACTTCATGCACACTGTTCCAAATTTTAGCCAGATCAGCCTTACAAATTAAAATGAAAAGGAAAAAAAGAAATGCAACCACATAGAATCATTCAATAATTTCTTTTATGAAATTGTTACTTTTCTATTGAAACAAAGCAGTTAACTTGGATACCGAAAAAAACTGAAGTGCAGTGAAATTTGCATGCTTGAATAAAATCTCATAAATATAAATGACCGGATCACTTCTTAGATAGATAAATTATGTCACTACTAAGATCACATCTTAAGCTTACTATGAAGTCTACCCATTCAACCTAAACTTAATTTTATACAGCTGAACCAAATTAAATTTATTTGACTTTAGGTTTTGTCAATATTAGCAGGTTTTCAACATAGCTATGTGAAAATCTTAAATAATTAACAGTAAAAGTTGAAGTGTTTTGTGTTTCTGCTTGCTGATGGCAACAATATATCTATTTTCATTTATCAAAGGATAAATGGTATTCTGTAACAGCGGGAAAAAGCATGATTTAACTAAAAAGATCAAAAATTGCTAATTGTTGAACAACATCAGACAATTTTTAATTTTAACTCAGAACTTGAATATTTGTACTTCTATCAATTTGAATTTGTTGATATTCCAAGTAAGATTGAAAACCATACATTAAAATATGTTTACTGAATTATTAAAAGCTATACAACGTTTAATAATTGTGAATAAAATAATGTTGTCCCTTGTCAGAAAGGATTACCAGATTTTAAATTTACCGCAACACTACTACTTGATGATGTTGTTGGAAAATTAAATTACACACCTGAAAGATTTAGACATGCATTTTATAAATTTAGCATCTTTTCAGTAACGTCTGAATAAAAAGCTTTTGTTTGTCAGAACAAAATAATAGCCTTGCGCTTCTTTTCACCAAATACCGAGAAACGAAAACTGTGTGTTTAAAATTAAGGATTGTTAAAACTCATCTTTTGGAAAAAAGACTAATAAAATGAAAATCCCCAAAATGAAAAAGAACGCCACATGACACTTCAGCTTCGGATAGCAGAAGTTCAAAAGCTTAATTTCAAGCAATTTCAACCCTGCAGGTTTATTGCTTTAAAATTAATTTGAATTAAGCCGATTTCAAGAAGGAAGTAATTCATAAGACGGAAAATCAACTGCAAATGTCAACTTCACGAGTGACCGATTCTGAAATGAGACATCTCCACAAAATTTAGCATATGCAAACTGTAAAATCGGCAACGATGTGACCAGCACAAAAATTTAAGTAATTCAGCGACGATAACCAAGAAAAATACTGCTTAATCCGAGAACTGAATAAACAAAATATCAATTTTGAAAAAAAGAACGGCACTCGATCGATCAATCACAGTAGTAAATAAGTTATGTCGGATTCAGAGATCAATTTCCATTATTGGAAACTAAGAAAATGATCGCTTCCAAACGCTACAGATATTTACAATATTGGTCTTGATCTCACACAGTGAAAAAAGTGCAAAGTCATTCATTCTTTCAATGGCAGAACAGGAATAATATTATCATACTTTTATCACAGGGCTTCGAAGCTATATAGGTTTTTGCTCATGGCTCACCGGATTCGTCTTCAACAGGGCTTGGCGTTTTAGAGCGCGCCCCAAAACGATCCAAGGCTTTCAGGATATCGTCAGAGGAGATATTCTTATCCTTTGCGGAGCATTTATCCATTTCATTTAGAAGTTTAAACACCCAAAGTTGTGCTTTTAGCTTCCATAACACCTCTGTAAGGAGTGCGATAATCGCGGCCTGCCTGTTTGGAATCCATCTTGAGGAACGAACAAAAATATTGCAGGCTCAGATTAACCGAGTGTGATCAATTGTAATTTTCTCCTAAAGTTACTTGCGAACAAAATGCGATCAAAACTTTTGGCTTCTCCTCTTCAATTTTTTTTACAGATTGATTCTTGTTGCAAAAAATAGGATTTGGTGGGTTATAACGAAGGCAGGAAAATATGGAAACAATTGACGATGTGATTGAATTAATGTGAACTGTTCTAGTTCTAAATACATTACCGCGTGCTCAGACTGCAGTTTTGACTCAGCTGCAAGGCTAATTGATTTTCTTCGGCATGATGAAATGATTTCATGGCAGCGTAACTCCGATTTGATTTGGCCCGTGGGCGAACTTTATTCCAGGTAAGCTTAATGAAATGACAAGTTCTTTCAGCTCATCAGCTGTTTGCTTTCTTGACGCCTTAATGTACTGTTGTGCGGTCAAAGATGTCAAAGATGCCGCTAATTGAGCTAACCAATTAAACTATTTTTATTTTCTCGAAGTCAGTGCAGTGATTTAACATTTGTTCAATAAGAATGGGAACAGGAGCAAGCAAGAATTCTTTGCGATCCACTCTTAATACAGCTGTTACAGCTACCAGATGGAAAACGAACGCGGCGCGATCGACAACCAGTTCAACAACTTCGAACTTGTCTCCATCGGAAGAAGACACTGTTCGAGGAAGCAGTCACATCGATATCAAGACTGTCAAGGCCGAAGGGAGGTGTGTAAAAGACTTATATCTAATCTTCAAATATTATATTGCTCAAAAAATAACCAGAACGTACATGTAACATCCGACAAACTTCTCCATATAAGGACAACTAGTCAGTCGCATGTCCACAACCTAGAAGCCATATCATTGGTCAGCATACACTATAGGTCTGCAATGCGTGCAAAGGGTTACAGCGCTGATCTAACAGTTTGATAATTCACTTCTTTAATTCTTTAATTAATCGTAATTAATATTGTTCAAGAGACTTCAAGTGCTAGTTTCGATTTTCAAGAACATTCTGCATGTTGACAGAAATATCGGAATGCTAACAAATCCCTTTCTACTTTTTTGACTACACAAAATTGTTAATTTTCAGATGTAAGTTTGTAATTGCACCACTCATCCATCACCCACCTAGTTCACAGATCAGATACCCTAATATCAGTTCACTCTAGCCTTGTAGGGGGGACTTCAAAGAAGGTACGGTGGGGGGGGGGTGCCACTGTCTAAGGTCTTCAAACGTAAAATACAATACAATGGTAACCATGGAACCCCCAGCGTGGAGCAATACCCGGCACCAGACACACTGATTTCTCACTGGAAAATTAACAGTAAGTAGACTTACCAGTACATGGTATCTATGTGGAGGTCATGTCAGGATGCGAGGAGTAAAATGCCAACAAAGAACAATCCGGCAAAGCATGAAGGCCACACATTTCTAAATAGTGAATTAATGATACTACACATGTGCTGTAATGCTATCCACTGACAATTGTAAATTGATTGATTAAATAATCTAGTATGAAAAATAGTGTCTCCTTCTTGTACCTCACCTATCCTCCTAATGCCTCGGGGCAAATAGGGTCAGGGCTTTTCCACTGTTCCTGCCCTCTGTACCTGGCCCATGAGCTCTAGGCCACCTCTTCTCTTTCCTTCACCACTGTGCATTTCCACATGGTCTTTGGTCATCCTCGTGCACTTACCACTAACAATGAAATCCCTTCTTCTTTATATACCTCCTGTCTTAGAAACGTACCCTTTCCGGGAAAGCCTCCATGTAATACATTACTTTTAGAATCTTCTCCCCTCCCCAAGGTCACCACAATTTTTGTCAGTGAATTATCAACTGTGATCAACATTTTACGTATAATTTTCTTTCATTTTCATTTTAAAATAATTTTTTTTTCAACTTCTTGAACATCATAGGAACATTAAAAATAGCAAAACGCTAGTTAGCCCAGATGCAGCTAGCTCTAAGCAAACACTTCCCAAACAAAGAAAGGATAAAGAGAAATCCAATGAAACTGCAAAGCCACACCTATCTACGGGAGATAAAAGCAAACCAACAGCAAAGAAAACTGTGAGAACTACAGAGACAAAGAAACCAGCTTCAACAAATACTGCTTTAAAAGAAACCAGCATTGTTAATGGCAATGCTATACAAAGGAAGAGTGCTGAACATTCAAGAGCATGCACGTGAGTGCAATTCTTAACAATTACTTCAGTTAAGTAGTGTTTACAAATTAAAAACAACCTGCAAATTGTTCAATGATAAACTGAAATATCAGTACCTTTAGTTAACATATCAAGTTATTTATCAACTTCTCCCATCTTCCCATATGCAAAATCGAGTAATTCGGGCAATTCGTGTTTTACGAAAATTGAGTAATTCGTGTTTTAGTAATTTGTGTTGTATGTCCTTAACACCGCCTGCCTAGATTAGCTCGCTATTTGCAGGCGGTGCTTACTGATTGTAAAAAGATTTTCTTGCAAACTAAATAAACTTACTTACTAAGATTTTGGTGAGATATTTATGATGTTAATTCCATTTTGTTTAGATCTGATCTTTTCCAGAAGGTTGAAAGGGTTTTGCAAGGATTAATAGAAGAAAACTGCCCAGTGAATTCAAGAACTATTCGCATCTTCCTGAGTTCCACATTCACTGGTATAAATTGCTAATTTATTAATTCATTTGGCCTTTATTAATTAACTAAGTACCTACCTGGTAAGCTAAAAAATATTGTTGATGCTTAATCTGTGGGAGAAACATATTCTGATCTTTTTTAACATATTTTGATCTACGTACGGTTACCGGTATGTGTTAAAAATTGAAATCGTGATGATAGGAGTCAGATACAATGACTAGGTAACCAACAATAATTGTTTACTGTCTATTATTATTCTATAGCAAGGACAATCCAAGTGTTCTGATTGGCTCTTTGTTGGTCGGGATTTTGCCATACGGATTGTTTCCATAGAAATGGGACCATTTCCATAGAAACAGTCCTAAGCTGCGTATTTTTTCTAAAGTTGGATAATTTAAAACTTGCAACTTGAACTGCAGATAGAAAACTTATAAAAATACTCTAATCGTTGTTAGGCTAGGTTCTTCACATTCCTCTCATAATTATTTCTTGTTTTTCAAGACACTGAGCATGAGCGTAATGCTCTAATGGAGTTTGTTTATCCAAAACTGAGAGAATTCTGTCAAAAGAAAGGCTATGAATTCCAGGTAAGTCTCGATTTTAATTACCAAAAAATAATTATCAATTAATGGTTAAACAGGCTGGCTAGACTGATTACAATTCAGGGGGTATTTGGAGGGAAATTTTACTCAGAGATTCAGTGCTATTCTGCAGTTGGTTTTAGAAGAATCCCCAGTCAGTGTTATTCCAGTTACTTTAATTAAATTAAAGCTGTTGAAACACTGCTGTCTGATTTTTTGGTGAAGATCAGCGCTGTCAGTAGCCACTGTAACCCTTTGCACGCATTGCAGACCTATGGTGTATGCTGACCAATGATATGGCTTCTAGGTTGTGGACATGCGATGGGGTGTGCGAGATGATGCCACAGACACTCACATGACAACTGAGCTGTGTCTGAGAGAAATCAAAGCCTGTCAAGAGATATCTGTTGGACCAAACTTTGTGGTGAGTTCACCAGTTAGTAACAGCCTCTGATTTACAGTCAACTTTGTCAAATTGAGCACCATTTTAAGGTGGAAATGCACCTCAGCTCCCTCAGGTGGACACGGCTGGTTGACTTGTTTTGTCTGTTACTGAGCTCTCTTTAAGGCGGACACCTCTCGGTGCACCTTATTTGTCCCGAGTGGTTGATTCAGGGCTGCAGATTATTTTTTCCTGTGAATAGACAGGTGTCCAAACAAAACGATTATAGTGGTATAGGTTGTCACATTACTTAACTCACTCCCTATAGAACGCAAAACATTGTCGTTTATATTGTCCTGATATTCTGTCCAAGTTCAGATTGGATTTTGCCAATTTTTACCCTTTTATTGTCCGATGTGCAAGTTAAGACTGAAATATGGCGTAGCTCCTGACTTTTTGATTGTATCACCATGTGGTTGAGGATCAATTCAAACTTTAAAGTAACATTTTTCAATAGACGTTGCTTTCTGAGAAGTATGGTTACCGTCCACTGATGCCATTGATTGATGCTCAGGAGTTTGAGTTAATCCTTGGGACAGCCACTGATGCTGAAACAAAGGAACTGCTGAATAAGTATGGAAGATAGTGGCATCTTAATTGTCTAATACTGCTGTTAAACTGATTTTTGTTGAGACAGACAGGTAAAACAGTGGCTATTGTAGTTGTTTCGTGCTACAGACACCAGTCACAGCTTAGTGCCAACCTTGTATAAGCTGCTATACACTTGACAAGACAGTTTACCTTCTACTGTATCCAAATAACAATTTTTTGTCATGCGCATATGGCAATTAAGTAAAAGATCTTAGTCCCCAACAGGATTTGAACCGAGGCGTACTTTATTTATTTTTATTCGTTTTGTCGGTGAGCAGGGTATCAATAACAAGACAACCGGAAATTCCTTTCATTTCTGCACGAGACCACGTTAAAAGTTACTCAGCTGCATTAAAATTAAATTAAAAGATATTTTCTGCGATAACACTGGCAGATAAAAATACCTTGAATGCCGAAACTAGAATTGTGTACTACATGTTGTGCATGTCACGCTGCAATATGCAAAGATGTCCACCAGGATTTTCAGTTCAAATTTTGTAACAACCAGGAAACAGACATCTCAGCTGTACTGCATTTGGAAAAACCTCTTGAAAGGGATGTTTTCGCTTTGATTCGTTCATTTACGAATATTAGACAGAGAACAGAATTTTAATACACATTCACCGCGGGACATCACAGCCCATACCCTGTAAACGAAACACTTTTAACCTTGTGGTTCACGTCCAAGTATCGTATATCATATGTCGGATGTCACGCTTCAATATAACGCAACAACGGGAAATAGTGTTAGAACAGAGCAGTTGAATTAAATGAGTAGTTAAATTTTAATAGTGCAGCTTCAGATGATTTTCATCTTGTAACATTTTTCTTACAGGTGGTATAAGAAAGATGAAAACTGTTTTCCTGCGTCTTACATTCTTCAACCTGTAACAACGTGGATACCAAACTATTTTAATGATGATGATCAGTCCTTAAAGGAGCAAGCACAAAACCAGTGGCAGATTGAATATAACATGATGAGGGAATTCCTCCAGCAAGCAGCCAAGGAAGTGTTTTCAGACAAGGAAATATGGCACAAATATGTCAGATCAGGTGAAATGGGGTTTAATTTCATGGGTGATTTCATTTGATGGTTAGAAATATTTGTAACACTATAGATATTAGCTAAAACATAATATTAAGTAATTCAAAACTATTTTTAAAGCATAGCTGATGGGCTCAGAGAGATAGATGGTGTCACCATAGGACCAATACAGCATTCAAAGTCTGTTCGAGCTAGGAGCAGCTCACAGTCTCATATGAATGGCTCACTATGCTTTGAGAGAACAATCAACAACAGGAGCAATGCGTTAAATTACCCCCAAAACATTTATAGGAAGGGCTACACTAAATACAGTGCCTGCAGAAAAATGAATACTGGTAATTCAAAGTGATAGATCGCAATATGTCCTAAAAAGATCATCTTGAATTGTAGGTGTGTAGATGACTGGAAATCTAGCAATTCTGTGTACAAAGAGATATTATTAATTTAAAAAAATCATTATTATAATATAATTCTGAATCACTTTTTTCTCAGTTTGTGAAGTAGAAATAGAGTATGGCCTCCTAAAAGCTGCAAACCCAAAGCGATCCTGTGTATGGTTCCACCGAATTATCAGTGGACTGGACTCATCAGAACATACAGAGAATCCTGAGGTACAAAAGTATACCGATTGCTGTGTTGATGAAATGTGCCTCAATGATGGTGCACATCCTCAAGCTCTTTTGCACAATTTGAAAAACAAGAAGATGAAAGAAGCAATGCATACGGAAAATATTTTCACATATGATGCTCCTTGGACACCAAAAGGTACAGATATCTTATTAGACGTTTTGGGCTCCATTTAAACTAGCTCTGCTAAATTGGATGCCCCTGGATAAATAAAAAAAATATAAAAAAGTGTAGACAAGGCTCGCGCATGTCTGTGCAGGCAAATTTCTAACCAGTTCTCTGGAGTACAAATACTGTGTGATATTTGTACTCGTTTTGGTCGTTATTTGTACTCTACGAAGCACAGTTGGTTAAATTATAAAGCTATATATTGTGATGCTCAAGATATTATCTATACCCTACCTCTGGAGATTTCTTTTGCACAGAGTCCCACACCCACCTCTTTGGAATTCCATACTTCCTTTAAAGACTATCAGTGGTTGTTTGGACCTCCCTCCCTTCAGAATTCCCAACCAACTTTCATGGAACAGAAGTGAATTATTATTTTCTGGGTCCACACATTCTTGATTATGCAAGAATGTGCAAGAATTCCCTTATTTGCTTATTTGTGCCAGTCTGTGAAGTTGAGTTCTGTTGACCTAATTCATTCTAGTTATTCTTTCTTTTTCTTTTTTCTTTTTATTTCAAGGCATTGATCCAAGTATGAACATGATGCACAAGAACTATCTTGATCAATTTTGCAAAGATTTTGAAAGCAAGTTGAAAGATATGATAGTGGAGAGCACTGCAGAGCAGAAAATGGCTGAAACAGACAATTTACTCTACACCGAGGTGGTACAACACACACTGTTTTGTAGGAGAAAAGTCCAAGTTGTTTATGGAAGAAAGTCAACTCTGAAGGTAATGGCGCCTTGACCATTTTTTAAATTAATGCACCTGTAATGAAACTGCTCGGCTGGCCTGAAGATCCACTGGGGTTTGGAGACAGACTTTTAACTAAAATTAAGATTATAATTAATATTACAAAGACTTTGTGGCTGGTTCAGTGGCAAACCTGATGGTAATCTGTCATCAGACTTTTGTTTATTTTGAAAGGAAAAGGAAAAAAGTGCACCTGATATGTTTACGTTGAACCGGCCGCCATACGCCCCCTAATTTAAATGAGTCAAGGTGTGGTCGAACTGTCAAACCACTGTTTGTAGAATTTGAGAAGAATTTTGGGATTAAGATTTCCACTAGGTTAAGCACCGGACTCCTGATCAGGAGAGTCCACCAGAACAAGCCAGAGTCATTGCATTGTGTTCTTGGGAAAGACACTTGACTCTCGCAGTGCCTCTTTTCTCCCAGTTGCATTTGTACAAATGGTTACTAGTTGGGATCAACTGCTGCGGGTAGCCTTGTAATTGAGTAGCATCCCGAAATACTCCAAGTTGATTCATGTTACAGAAACCAGAGATAAAACATTGATGCCAACTCTCCTGGATAATTTATCCGTTTGTCTCACAGATACAGAATGGATCTCCCTGTCTCCCGTATGGGTCACCAAATCTCCCGGATATGATGGAAAATGCTTACTCTTACTTTGGCCGATTTTGGGAAGGAAATGTTGAAATATTTGATGCATTTTTGTACATGAATCAGAAGGGCTCTAAAACTTGATAAAGACGTGCAAGGGAAGGGCTGATGAGAGGCTGGGACGCCAGCTTCAGTTTACCTTTAACTTGACTTTCCATCCTTTCTCCTGCAGTATATTGAGGACTATGTTAGAGGCCCAAGTCAATACCCTCTGGTGATTCACGGCAAGTCTGGTTGTGGCAAAACAGCTGTTATTGCTATGGCAGCCAAGGCGATAAGTGAATTTACAGATCAAAATGGCTGTATATGTCTGAGGTACGTGTGATTATCTCTTTTCCGTTTGTTTTCAAACATTTGAGACTTTGTAGTGACCTCCCCAACCCCCACCACCCCCGAAAGCTCATCGTCTCATGTAGGGTTTAAGTTGCGGATTTAAATTCACTTAGGTTGTTTAGGGCAGCATTTCAGTATTTTTAGCCATTGAGAGCTCTTCTGTTAGGGTTGCACCTGAAGAAATAATGCAGCGCCTCAAATAACAGTCAGACAATGTTTTTTTTTGCCTTCCAACGCTGCCATACTTTTTTGCCGGCTTAGACCGATGAAAATGGTATCTTTCCAGGTTCCAAAAGTGTTTGAGCCGCCCCCTTTCGGTATCCGGTTGTTTCGACTCCTACAAGTTGTTTCGCGTACAAACGTCGATTCGCCTACAAGATCTGAGTAGATTCGCCTACAATGAATACTTGTTGAGCAAACGTGCTAATGAACTTGGAACCTATGGAATCCCCCCTCCCCCGCACTGGGACTTAGGAAAAGGTTCTGGAATTAAAAACAACATTTTTACCGTTTGATAGGTTTCTTGGAACGACACCAAAAAGTTCCACCATTCTACCGGTGCTGAAGTCGATCATGTCACAGATTAATCATGTGTACAAACTCACCACCAGAATTCCACGTGTAAGTAATGAACAATGATTACATTCAGAGGAAGTTATGAAAGTACGTGAGCCTTACATGGCTTCTGAATCATTTGAGATCTTTCGATTCGAAGACGAAGACTGTAAGTAAGGAAGTTTTCCATGGTAAAATACTTTGCGCGCGTGAAATAGCGACATTTCGCCGGGAAAAGGCGACATTTATTGTCATTTTACTACAAGTTTTAGCGAGAATATTGTAGTGGTGGAAATGTCAGCAAAGGGTTTACATGTATCTGCCTGGCTTCAGTAAAAATAACCGTGTTAAATTCGATCCTGAAGAATGTCCATTGAAGTTTTCCGCGGTATCTGTATGTTCAAATCTCATCCACGCAGGCGTTCTCGTTTTAGAAGCTAAAGCCCAAGTGGCCGATCCAGACCTTGAATTAAGGGAGGGGGCGTTTTTTGTGCGATAAAGAGCCCTTTACTGTAATAGGTCTATTAATGTGAGTGCAACGTTGCAGCAGGGTTGAAGAAGACTCGTGCATTTGCTTCGCATTGATTGATATTTTTTAGTCATCCAAAGGTGTGTTTGATCAGTTCCCAAACTTCTTGTCAAATGCAACAAAAGAGCATCCATTAGTGATAATGCTTGACTCGCTGGACCAGCTCTCTCCTCTGCATGGCGCGCGGAAATTAACTTGGTTTCCAAGGAAACTACCTCCCCACGTGAAGTTCATTGTATCCACGCTGCCTGATCAAGAATACAAGTGTCTTCCAACGCTCAAGGTATTTATATCAGATTTATTAATTAATCGTTGCTTTAACTGTTCTATGGTCCTAGCCTGAATTTGGGGTGCAGGGATGGCCGTGCAGTGGTGACAGCGATCGCCTCTAACAATGTGGCTCGGATTGGATTCCGGCCAAGTGCCAAATAGTTTCAATTTGGCCGAGATAGAGGAGCCGCATGAAAGCCTGAGCTCGGGCTGATGCGAATTCCTCCCTAACTATCGTTAACTGTTAATTTCAGCCGGTCGCTAAACCCTAACCAGAAGAAGGGCGTTAACAAAGCTGAAAATCGAGCTATTTAACGTAATACTGTTACGTTAAAAATCGGCATTTTAATAATAATAATAATAATAATAATAATAATAATAAATTTATACCGCGCCAGTATGCTAATGATCAAAGGCGTTTTACAAAACACGAAAAAAATCTTTTAAAAGTAAAAATTAAAACATGCTAGCTACTTTGTGTAGCATGGTGCGCTATACGATGATTAACGCTACGTTTTATTACTGTTAGATATTGTTTATTTTTGAACTGCTTTTAACAACTTGCAAAATTGATGTATAACTTTAACGTTGCGTAAAAAATTGTCTCGTGTAACATACCGTTGTCGCAACAGGGTCATGTTAACGTTATTAAAAGCTGTGTCGTGTATCACGGATGAAAAGTCGCCGTTGATTCGTTAAAATTTGCGTGGTGTAACGCCACCTTTATTCACATACAAGCAGGCTGAATGAGTTCAAACTTTCTGTTTAAATTTCAGGCGCTTTTCAAAAATCCGAAGTGCTTTGTGTCAATCCCTGAGTTGTCTTCAGATGATGTGTCCGAAATATTGACCAACTGGCTCAACACCGAGAAAAGGACCCTTCAGGAGCATCAACTACAGGTGCTCAAAGATGCCTTCAAACAGTGTCCCCTCCCTTTGTTCCTGAAGATCTCCTACGACGAGACGCGCCTGTGGAAGTCATATTCCACGCCCAGTGAGACTTATTTAGAGACAACAATACGGCAAGCTATTGACAAACTTTTCAAAAGAGTTGAGATACGCCATGGCGAGGTTCTTGTCCGACGGGCACTGGGATACTTAACAGCGGGTAACTTACTAAAGTTTTTGCGTTTGACGTTCGGAGAACACAAGACCAATAACTAGGCGTTGAACTTCGGCGAATTAAGGAGTCGAACTCACTCTCGTAATCTTTGATTACTCCTAGTTTAGAGCATATTTCAACTACAGCCATAATGTAATTATCTTGATGTTGCTTTGCACCACCAGCTTCACTAGGCCTGACCACAAACGAACTCCAGGACATCTTATCATGTGACGAAGACCTCCTCCATGATGTGTTCCAGTACTGGACCCCACCCATCAGACGGCTCCCTCCCCTGCTGTGGGTCAGAATAAGAGCAGATCTTGCCTCATACCTGGTGGACAGGGGGGCTGATGGCACCCAAGTCACGTCCTGGTATCACCGTCAATTTGTTCAAGCAGCCGAAGACAGATACTTGTCTGATCCGTTTGAGAAGAAGCGCTTGTGCAGCTCCATTGCAGATTACTTTTTGGGAAGAAATTATGTTGGTAAGCTAGCCGTCTAGTCTATGAATTTGTCTGCCCTCAGAACACTGGACACCGGATCGGACGGTCCGGGTTCGAGCCCTGGCCTGGGCACTGCGTTCAGTTCGTGGGCAAGACACTTTACACTCACGGTGCTATTTTCCCGGTGAATAAATGGGTACCAGCGAATTAGCTAGTATCCCTTCCGGGCGAGAGTATAGAAACACTCCTGGTCGCTTCATGCTAAGAAAACAGGGATTAGCTCCAGCCTGACGGGGCGCTAGGCTCGTACGCAGACTTTTACCAGAACAAAGTTTGCTTTTTAAACCAAAAAAATGTATAATTCTTTCAATGCAATGGCTGTGACCTGCAGTGGACCATGATAGTTCCAACTCAGTAGTAGACAGATTTAGCATGGAGACAGGTTACGACAGGTTATATTCATCAAACGACAAACGACAGCTTGATTTTCATTTTGTCACTTTCTCATAGAATTCTTAAATAAGTCCATCCAAACAATAGGGAAAATTAAACATTAACAAAAAATACAGTCCTACTCGTTTTCGCGTACACACTCCTAACGGAAAGCAGCAGAAGTGGGGCTGAATAGACGTCATGTTGTCACGCAACGAGGACAAACGTTGCGTGACGACTGAAGTAATGGTTACGAAGGAGACCAAATAGACCATCACTTGGTTGTATCAAGGGCTTGAGAGTGACACTGTTTCTGTTTGAACAGAGGAAGGCACGAGAGAGACGACGCTGATCCACGACAAACAAGTGCGCCTGGCGAGTATTTCAGGCCAGCCTTTGTTATTGTCGAAAGGTAGATACAATTTGAGAAAACTCCACGAGCTTCCTGTTCAGCTGATTCGCAGCCAGAGATGGGACGAGTTAAAAAGTGAAGTGCTTTGCAACTTTCACTGGCTTAGTACAAAGATTGAAGCTCGATCACTCAGGTGAGATGACTAGTAAGAGAGAGATGTTGGTATGTGTCATCTGTACACAATCCGCGTGAATCTTAATCAACCATCCTTCTTTCTTTTTGGTTTAGTGCTAACCTTTTAGTCTGCCTTTATAGTAATTTACTATTTTGAAGCTTCGTTCGATTTGAACTTATTTTTTTGTCGCAAATGAAACATTCAACAGACTTTATGGTTAGCGCGCTGTACTGCGGATCGCGAGCCGAGTAGTTTTGGTCGAAGTCAATGTGCTCTGTTCTTAGGCTAGAGACTTCATTCTTAAAGTGCCTCTCTCCACCCACGAGTATAAATTGTTTCCGGTGAGTTGTTATAGCAACCTGACAGAATGCTGGGGAGTGACCTGCGATGGACCCGCATTCCATTCAGGGGGGAGTAGAAATGGGCCATTCCATTTAATATCCGCTCCCCCTATTGAGGGTCTTTGCTGTCTGCCCACTCAGAAATAGTTTCCCTCAGGAAGACATGATCAAAGTGCCGAGGCAATCCCCCTTCAGAAAACGGAAGAGATCAAAGCAACCGACATGTCTGCCCCCTCAGAAATATCTTTTAAGACCCCCCTCCCCCTGAGATTTCCTTGATCCTCAATAGGCCGGGGGCAGGGTTGCGGATAAAAAAATGGAATGGCCCTAATACTCCAAGCCGCTTCATGCTACAGAAACCGGAGTTAACCGCCAGTGGTTGTATAGCGTTAGACTGGTAAAGACATACTTTTTCATTCTTGCTCATTTGACAGGTCTGTGTTGGATAATTTCCACGCTGCCATGAATGCCGTTAGCGACCCCGACATTGCTGCTGTCGGGGAAACTCTTCAACTCGCTCAGGACGCCATTTTGAGCGACCTGAAGCAACTACCTGGACAATTTATAGCCAGGCTTTACGAGGTACACGCTGTTAGCACGTGAACAACCGCTATTAGCACGTGATTTGCAGCTTTTGGATCAATTCTGTGTTCTAATTTTGTTTCCTTTCTAATTTCTTCGTTTCAGTGTAAAGTGCAGGATTCCCTTCAAGTTATACCAACCTTCCTGTCGCCTGTAGGTTACGAGTCGTTGTCGCTTAAGCTTGTTCACCTTTTACACCTCTTATGTATGTAAATGGTACCGGAGTTGACAGGGTCGTATAGCCCTTCTAACCATCGCCTCTTTCCTTTCCAACAGGTCCTATCTAAGCTTGTCCAGGATTCTCGAAACCCACCAGAGCCTGCACTCATTCCGTCCAGAGGTTTCCTGACCCCTCCGGGTGGACAGTTAGTCCAGACATTAGTGGGTCACTCGGCAAGCGCGGTGTATGGACTCTCCGCCACGAGTGACGGAAAATGTGTTGTTACAGGTATTTCGTTTTCCACGATTTCCGCGTTTTGGGCCACTTCTCTGAATTTTTGAGCCTGCTATGCTGAATTCGTCCCACTGTTACTCTCGCTCGGGACACGTAACAAATTTGACCCAATTCCGTTAAATTTCAGAAAATACCATTACCAAAAAGTAAGCCCTTCCCTCCAAATCTCAGACGCATAAATCCTTCAAAAACGTAAGCGCTGTCGTAAAGTCCATGGGCGTATACTTTCAGTGGAATCTGTGTTCGTTGTTGATCGCAGCATTCTGTTCTGTGACAGGATCACTTGACGGTGTTGTGAAAGTCTGGGACATCAGGGATGGCTCGTTAATGTTGACCGTGCCGGAAGCTGGGGACGAGATTGGCAAAGTCACGTGCTGTTGTGACGACGACATCATCGTTGCGTCCTCTAAAAGTGGAATAAGTGCGATATCGTTCGAATCTGGTGAAATTCTTCATAGGTGATTCCGTTATTTCACGTGAATTTTCTCTGTTACCGAGGTTGTGTGTTTTTCCTGCTTCATTCTATAATTATTATCAAAGAAGCAATGTAAAAAAGCTAGTTTCTGTGTTTCTTAAGCGTTTTAATAGAAACTCACCTGGCCACCGAGCCGATATCGGTTCAACTCATGCTCAGTTCAAGGGTTTTCTTGGAAGAGTCCGTCTAAGGGGGAAAGGTGCAGTGAGGTTATTCCCATGCTAAGCACCAACCCGTGAAACGAGGCCAGACCACAACACCGGGAACCTCGTTCCCTTTGCGAGAAGTGCGTGGGTTCTTTATCGTTCCCTTCTTACGGTGACACTGAAGATGCAGGAGACGGGACCTACGGTTTTTTTTTCGTCTAACCACTTTGCAAGGGTAGCACATTCTCCTCAGTTATTTTAAGACCCTGTGGTCCGATCTGGGGCTCGCTAACCAGGCGGCGGTTGTGCCTCGTTGACTATTCGTTCATAGGAAACTGAGCTAAGGACTAATAATGATTTTTTTCCTTTGTCAATTTTCGCATAACAGAGTGGAAACCAAGTATTTTGAGAGCTCTCCTCCATTCACTCTCGCCGGTGATAAAGGTTCTAAAGTTGTCTTCCTCAAGGAAAAGGGTCTACATGCGATTTCAACGTCTTCTGGCAAATTCTTGTACCAGTTTTCAAGCATCAATCCAGTTGGTAGCAGCGGACAAAACAGCCTCTTAACTTCATGCAACGAAATTGTACTCTGCAACTCCAAAGAAAATGAAAATTCCCTGAAAGTGATTGATTCCCAGAACTTTAAAATACTTCATTCAATCACGGTGTTTGACGAAAGAGACGAAGAAGATCTCCTTCATCTCACCCAGATAGTAATGAAATCGGAAAACGAGGTTCTTGTCGCGAAGAAGATGAAAATTGACCTGTACTCGGTTGATAAAGGTGAATTATTACGAACTTATAAGTGCAAGATCGATGATTGGGTTCGGAACTCGTCGTTGGACCCAACGCAGAACATACTTATCTTTCCAAAACACGATAAAGTCGCTCAAATTGATCTCGAAAACGGCGAGAGAAAAGATGTTCTACCACATCCTAATTACGTTTCCAGAGCTTTCGCCGTGGGCTGTGACGTTATTCTTACTTCCGGCGGTGACAACGTCGTGCGAGTCTGGGACCTAAATCGAGAGGATGTTCGTCAACAGGTAGACAAACCCGAGACGTTAATGAACATATATTCCATTCCTGGCGACTCACGACATCTGGTAACAGTCGGCCGATTGGGGATTGACAATTTCCGCGTGACAATTTGGGATTTGTCCACCATGCTCCCAGTGCGCAAAGTCTCCGGCATAACAACAAGTTACCTTCAAATCGTCAACGATAGAAGAGCCGTTATCCGTGTGGACAAAAACGTGGCGATCGTGGACTTAGATACGTGGAAAGTTGTAACGGTTCTGAAAGGAAAAATCCCAGCGTATGATTTTCTAGGCGTGGACGATATCTGTGTTGTGAACGACAGAACAGAAATACTTACCTACTCGCACGATCGCAAGAATTTGACGCTGTACAGCATTGAAACAGGCGACCAAGTCGCAGTGTTAAAATCTGGACAATCCCAGCTTGATATTCGTTCTTTTCTCGTCAACTCTGAAGGAACTGTCGTCGTGTGGAATGTGGCGCGGCCGTGTGACCAGCTGCAAGTGTGGGACCTGGAGACGAGAGAGCAAATCTTTGTTATCCAGAGGGAGGGGTGCGAGAGGCTGACTGGAACCCACGCGGGGTTCACCCCCGATGGTCAGTATTTCGTGTCCAGTGCGAAAAAGGCTACGAAAAGTTACTGTATTCAATTCTCAGCGGTGTGGGATGTGCAGAAAAGTAGGTGCAAACACCGTAAAATTCTAGTTAAGTGGTTGAGTCTAATTAAAGGAGCTATATGACGATATTTTGAGTCATTTCTTTGACGACCTAAATTACGGTTAAAGTGCTGGAAAAAGTACTAAAAATAATTGTTTTCTTAGGAAGGAAACACCAAAGGGTTGATTCTAAAGCAAAAAGGAACAAGGATGGCTGAGGATGGAGGAGATTGAAACGGATTGGAAATGACGATTTTGAAAAGTTTAGCTATTTTTTGCAAAATACACGAACGATGACTTAGCTCCTTTAAGTTTAATTAGAAAATTTTGTTTACGTTACAAGCAATCCAAAAACGTTACTCAAAACGTGAAAATGTTTTAAGCACATTACAAGAAATCAAAGAACGCTTCACTTATAACACGAATCTATGTTTTGGTTTGTTGTGTAAATGTTTTGGTGATGGTTGGGATTAAATAGTTTTTGTCAAATGACTTGCATAATTTAGAGAAATAAGAAATGTTGAAGATTTCATGTGCTCTTGCGTGGGGGTGGGGTGGGAGGGGTAGGAGGAGTGGACGTCATAATTCACATATTCTTTGTTTTCACGTGATGTGCACGGTCATTCATTTTAAAAACAAAATTCGCTGGGCCTTCCTAATTTTTATTATCACCACGTGAAAGACGTCCTAAAAATATACCTATACACAAGTTTTCAGCTATATAGTATCCTTTTTGTTTGAAATACAGCATGTTGGATTTTCTACATTTCCGCCGTACGTGACATCATCATGGCACCGTGGCAAAGCTGTCGTGCTCTAAGAAAAGGACTTTTCTCAAATTTTTTGCAGTTTAAACATGGAATTAAAGATGTTTATGTGTGTATATATTAGATGGAGAGGAAAGAGCAATCGCTTTCATAGCAAAAGTGAGTGCCAGATGTTTTCTTTGATTTCCGGCCGCCATGTTGGTGCCCATCAAACTGCATGTGCACCAACATGGCGTTTCCATACTGAGCGCTATAAATTTGCATGAAATGCTTCGGCAGATAACTCACGAGTGGTGCACCGCACAGACCTGAGAGTTGGAGATGTTGTTTATCTAGTCATATTTTATTACATTTGAATTGATCATGGTTTGGAGTTTACTTTTTGATGTCGTGACAGTGAAAACCAGCTATATCCCCAAATATTAGACTCAAGATTGCCCGCCCTTCTTCCTTCTCCCCAGCATGTACTTCAAGGAATGCATGAAGGCCACTATGGAGAATTTGTATGTCCATAATGAGAACACTTTATTAAAATTTCAGAGGTGCTAGCGCACGACTTACGTTACACGGATGATACAGACACTATCGCTCTTACTGTAATGGACAACACTCGTGTGGTGACGGCGCACAAGGACCTAAACATTGTTTGCTGGAACATCGAAGAAGGTATAAGACACTGTCCCCGTAAAGCAGAAACAAAACTGTAACTTGGCGAGGTGTACTAAAACGAAACCCTTCAGGGACATTTAATTTTAATTAAATGCATTTATTTCGCTTTTTCAGCCGTAAATAGACCACGTTCGCCATATTAAAGCGAGTCCTAGAAGACACAAACAAAGAAAATACAAATGCCTGTTTATAAATTTACTTTGTTTGTGTCTTCTTGGCCTCGCTGTCAAGTGGGAGTGGCCTATTCCCTTTGCTCAGAAAAAATTGCCCCCCCCCCCCCCCCATAAATGTTCCGTCCCTCCTTGCAGTCTCTAAAACTGTTGTGTCGCTGTTTGGGGGAACGTCACTTCCGTCGTGTTCCGAAAGCGTCACACTTAATTATGCCCGTCGTGCAACGCTACTCCCCTGTAGAGTATTTCTTTTCGCAAAGTCATCACTTAGCCTCCTTCAAAGACGTTCTTACGGCTCGTCTTATTACCGGTACAAGTCAAAGTCAATTCGCTACAAATCGAAACTTGATTTGACTGTACCATGGGGCTGTGTGAGGTTCCTTCATTCAGATGTTTGATAGCTATACTTCTATCTCCTGGTGCTCAGTTTAGTTTGCAGTGAAGAACACCGTTTGACGGCAGTTGTTTTGGAAAATGGACTATATTTTATTTTGACTTGCTTGTCCATCTTGTGATAAAAGTGACTCACAAAAACCAAAATATTTTCTGACAACTTAGACCAAAGGACGTCGTTTTCTTCCGCCCTTTAGGAACTCTTCTTCACATCCTTCCCAGCAGTCATTTCAGCAACTTGCGGATTGACGTTGTCGCGTCAGAAGGAGACCTGGTCGTGTCCTACGACGAGAAGACGCTGATCATGTGGGACATGAAGGCGGGCGCGCAAAAGGCCTCCTTTACGGTTGATAAGGTGAGGAAACGTAATGCCTCTCCAGTGCTGCGCGCGTTTTGCTTACTTCCACGGGTAGCCCCTCAAGTTTGCCACTGTGTTCAGTGTACATACAACCCGTGAAAGCCCTGAATTTTATCAGGCTTCTTTATTCCACTGGGATGATCATTTCTCACTTAATACATTCGTCCGTTCCAGCTTCGTTTTGAGAATCTGGGGTCGCGTCAAAATTATGTCCCCAGCTCATCAAGTCGATGATTTTCTTTATTTTCTTGGGTAATTCTTTGGAATTTAGAAACAAATATTTGCTTCTCTGCTTACACAAAGAGAATGTTTTTATGCTTTTCGTCGTATTCTATTCAGTCCGTCGTTTTGAATGGTAAATTTATTGACAAATGTGTGTCATGTGGGGCAGGTGTTTTTGTAATGATGGGTTTCGGCTTGCGGTCTACCAGTTTTGGATTACGCTCTGCTAATCCCAAACAAAAGAGTGACGGAAATAATACAAATGTAAATTCAAACTATTCCCCTAAACCTGGACTAAATTGTTTTATTTGTGATCAGTGGAACGTAATTCAAATCTATCTTATTGGCTATACATGCTGATTTACATTGTTTTTGAGGGCTTTCAATTTCATGAATCGAAACAAAACGGCGTCAAAGGTGCGACTGATTACGAGTAAACTCGAAGTTTGAAGAACAAATAAGCCTGCTGAACTTATAAATAAAATCAACTCAAACTCTTTCTTTAGGTCGATTATGTTCTCTGTGCAGGACAAACTTTCTTCCATCCACATTTCTTAGCCTAATTGGTTTCAAGGCATGCAGAGATTTGGTCCCAAAAAAGTAAAAAAAAAACAATGGCATACTGCAACTTGCAGTGCCACTGGAAGCGAGTCACTGACTAAGTCAGTATCCTACAGATTTTGGTGAGTGAAACGAGGATACGTTTATACCGAAACACTCCAGTGGAGGTTTATGAAAGTGTCTCTCGACCGTGCGCGAGGCATCGGGAGTGACTGAATATGGAAAGCTGGGTTGGCATTGGCGTCCTAGAAGGGTACCGAACCAGAGCTGTTACGGATATCACCAGATCAGCCACAAGGGCGATGCGATGGAGGTATTCGTAATAGCACCCTACGCTTCCAGTATTCTCATAAGAGCTACTAAGCCTTATATAAGGATAGTTAGTGAATTTCTCGCACTTGTGGTACGCAGATGTTGATTTTTCATTTCAATGACAGCATTTTACTTCGGAAGGGTACAGGGTGTTAAGGCTTTAAAACAAATGAAAATTGACGTTTCTGCCGAAATTTGCTCGATTCGATTAATTTCGAGAATTTCGTTTGCGCATGCGTGGTAATGTTTTATGAGTTTATCGCTCTCCCGTTAAACGGGCGCTTAATTTTTGATCGAAAAATGACATTTTAGCTTCTTTCTCATCGTTTTTGATGATGCCCGTTTTAATCGAGTATCGTTACAATTAAATAATATTTTGAGTTAGGAAAACATATTTTCGTAGCACCGACTGGGAAGAGCAAACGTTTGACTTTCTAGATCACTGGGTCGATGTTTTCGAAAATGGCACCAAACCAGATGTGATAAAAGTTTACTAGAATGCCCATGCAACTGTGGATCTGCCCGGATGCTTTATCTACGAGGAAATTCTGGAAGCTTTCCCTTACTGCAAGGTGATTTTGAGCGAACGAGACGAAGATTCGTTGGTTAAAAGCCGGGCTCGTCAACTCAAAACCATATTAGATACACGATCCGAGTATGTGGCCATGTTATCGCAAACATGGAGGAAAATGTGGTACGTTTATAATTCCTACGTTGATGTAGCTCATGGCTCGCGTAACTCATGTTTACAGAAAGCGATGTCGCATCCACAACCACCGTGTTAAGTCCACTGTTCCCGGTGACAGGCTGTTGGTGTACAACGTAAAACAAGGATGGAAACCGTTGTGTGATTTCTTGGAGCGCGAGGTCCCGACTGTTACCTTCCCGCATGAAAATATCAACGCTGAAATTACTGACACACTTCCCACGACCAGATGGGGTCGACAGGTGAATCGGGAAGTCCAGAGAGGCTCTCTTGTCGTCGGTTCAGTTCTCGTTCTTATTACTGTAATAACTGTTCTGGCTATTTGTTTAACTCAGTGACGTTTGGCTTATAGCGAAGACGACTTCTAAATTCACATTAGGGCACCGCGACCGCTTAACATATTGATCAGGAGGAGACCCCTTTAGGGGTTTTCATTTTCAGTATTTTTCTGACAATTGCTTCTGGACTTAAAAACCTGGCCGCATAAGGTGTATAATAGGGACCGCATGGCCGCTAAATAGGGATTAGACTGAAATTTCGTCATCTTGTGTTTTTTATTATGCAAGTTTGAAAGTTCACTGCGTTCCCTTGGAAGGCTTCATGAACCTTACTTATTAAAATAATCCCAGGTACCAATAAAGTCATGGATAACACGTCACGTGACATACATACAAAAGGTTCTAATAAAACGAAAAATGTTTCTTACCTTGTTAGTATCGTTTATATTTAGGGTACTAATACAACCCCCCAAAAATGGCAAAAATGGCAAACTCCATACAATACAATTAACAAAGCTGGAAGCAAAACCCACTGGAGTAGTTAAAAAGGTCAAATACAAAGTATAACTGAAACAGACGATTTATATTCAATGATGTGAGAAAGATTTTAGAAACAGAAATGCTTTTTTGGGGTTTACCTATATATACATACACTCTTTTTTTTATATAAGAACGTCTAATTTTGTAGCTGAGGCTGAACATTCTTATATTTTTTTGCGATTTGAGGCTGAAAGCGTTCTTTAAATGTTCTTAGATTTACATGTTATAGTATTTCATGATGCGAACGTGAATCATGATAGGAAACCTATCAAAGTTCATTGCTGGCTGAGATGTAGTATGAAGTTTCTTACACATTCTTAAGCGACTTGCTCTGATACCACGTGCGAGACCTCTCGTCAACCAACAATGGCTAAATTTGGCTTCAGAAAAAGCATTGAACATAGAGATTGACAACGGGACAGTACGCGCAGCAAACCATTCGTTAACCAACATTTAAAATATACAGTGAGCAAAATAAAAGCGTTCTTAATCGAGTCTCAGCCTGGGGAATGTTCTTAATACGTTCTTAAAATGTTGGTTTATTTCAGCCTCAACGTTCTTATAAAGAAGGTTCTTGTACATACATACATACTTTATTTAGCGTGGAAAATAAACACACTTAGCCATTCGCTAGTTTCCAGGTGCTCCACGATTTAAATTAAGTAGTGTACAGTATTATATAAACTTATTTACATCTAACTAAGTTTTAGTCGACTCGTAAGAATAACAAAGTGACACGAGGCACTAAGCCCGAAGGGCTTTTGATTGTCTTTCTTTCATGTCTTCAAATAATTATTTTGTCCCACAGGTGACAGCTGTACATCCCGTTGGGGAGGGGCAGAGTATCGCTCTTGGATATGAAAGTGTTCTGCCCTTAGTACTTCTCACTCTCCAGGGAGGGGACATAAAGCCCAACGAATTTCCCACAGAGGGTACGAAGGCCTTGGCTGGGACAGGTAGAGAGCATAAACATCAATCCTATTGTTTTTGTTGTTATATGATAACATTAAATTTCAGTAACACTACGCGTGAGTCACGCAAACGCAACGTCCAACTCTTCTACTTTATTTTCGTTTTTTAATAATTTTTATTCTAATTACTTCTTTTAGTTAATTTTTTATTCTAATAGCAAAATTTCCCATCAGTGATTGAAGATCGAATTGTTGCCGTGAGTCTCACAGAAGATGGCTTCTAGGGGTGTGGGGCTTTGGAAATTTATGGGTTATTTGTACGGAAAGATTTTCGCATAAACTCCGACACCTTCTGGTCGAAACCTTGTGTTCACTGTTTAATTCCTCGTTTTCTTAGGAGTGCAGATAGCCTTTGAGGGCATCAAGGGTATGGCTACCGAAGAAGAGGATGAGGAATTCGCAAACGACGCCGAGGATGAAGGACAGCCGCAAGACGCGAATAGGACAGAATGAACTGGAACTGCTTTGTCACGCAAGTTACCAGTGTTGTGTGACCAGAAGTGTTAATGAAGTTCGTGGCTTTGTGCGGCCGTGACTATCTGTCACATACGTTTTTCAGCGATTTGTGACTGGCTAAATAATGGCGGTATCTTTGACCTGTTTACAGTATCTGCTTCGCTGAAGGTAGCCTGATATGTCGACTCGTGTCATACACAGTTGATAGAGAAAACTGCTATTTACAATTACGTGTAGCGCGTTCAAGTTTATACGTCCGCCATGTTGGTAAAATGTATTTATTTCTGGAATGATATAAATATTTATTTATTTATTTTTCCACTTACTGTTGTCGTTGTTCCTGTATTACTTTCATGGTTTCTAACCAGCTGTTTTGTTTTTCTGTGAGCCGAATGCAATGGTATTTTATTTCAAAAAGTCGGTCCTTGGAAATAAAGAGTTTTTTGCAACTGTTTTCGTAACTTTTCCAGCTTTTCCATTCAATCACAAATACTTCCTTAGATTTTCCCTGCTAGCAGAGGCTCTTGAGATTAATCGGTATTATTACATGTAATAATGTTATTACATTCTCATAAAGAGCTTCATCTATCGCTGGCAAATCCTTCCTTAGATTCAGTTCGTAGATCAGAGGTACACGCCGTCACAGTCTTCATTACACTATTATAAATTTATCCATAACATGAATTTTATTACAAATAATGTTTCTCGAAGTAACGACTTCATCAACCGCCTCAAGGCACAAAATCGTTGCCAATACTTCCTATTAAAATTAAATATCTGTCAGAAATTTTTCCTCACGCTAGGAACTTTTATCTATAGTCATTCTTGTATAGTCAAAATTTCTTCCCGTAAAAAGAGTAATTGATAGTATTCATAGTATTGAACAAGAATTTTAAAGAACGATCTGTTTGACACAAAGCTGTAATCTATCATAATTAAATGGTATTTTAATTTTATCAAGGGATTTTTAAAAGTTTGAATATGAATAGACCCGCTGGAGTCAATTTATTATCCATGTTACAACAATTAATTATCCATGCTAGAAAGCGGAACTAATTTCTTGATAAAATTGGCGCCTTTTAAGTGAGATCCGGTGGATAATTTAAACATATGAATTACCAAGGATTCGAGACAGAATGTCTCCATCTTTTGAGATTTGAAGTTTAGTTTGTGACATTATTTACAATAAATTTATTTTAAATCCACCGACAGCAAAAGTTACAAATTTTAAGAATCGCTCTGGGTGCTTGAGAAGAAAAGAAGTTCTAAATACATGATGAGTGAATGCCTTTTACTTCGTTACTTTAAACTGAGATTCACAAAATTATCCACATGAAAATTTATATTCAGAAAGGAAAGCAACAATGTAAGCTTTGTCAGTTTGGTGCGAAAGGTTATCCCGCGGAATTTTAGCTGGCGCGTGTGTGAATTTTTGAGAAAAGAGAAATTAAAGGGGTGGATCAGTTGACCCACAGGTAGCCCAAGCTCGAGATATGTAAGATATCTACAGAGAAGAAACCGTTGGAACTAACATTGCACTAAATCGCTCCAAATCAGTTAAAAACAACACAGCACACAAATAAAGAAACAAAGGAGTTCAAGTGAGAGGTTTTTATTGTAATTCAACCATTAATTTTTAGTTTTTTTTTTCGGCTTTATTTCTTTCCCCATACAAATCCTTATAAATATGCAAATCACTCGAGTCACGTAACAATGCAAAGGTCAACATGAGAGCTGCTCATATATCGAGCTTGGGCTACCTGTGGTTGACCTTTGAAGGAGGGGCGGGGTGTGATCGATTTTGTACGGGCATGATTTTTTTGTAACCTTATCTTGCTCTAGCAAATTTTTTTTCCTGAAATGTGTGTGTGTGTGTGTGTGTGTGTGATATGTTTTTGTCCATGTGGAAATGTCAGTGTTCGGTAGGAATAGTCGCCTTTCGGTCGCATTGCTAAAGTGATGGTTGAACAAGGTAGTTTCTCAGAGTTCGTAACTGACCTTTGATCACCAGCTCATTGCTTTTAACTATATGTGTTAAAGGGACGCTTCAACTTCAAAAATCAAGAACCCCCAAACGTCTACATTAAATCAGGAACTTTTGATTTATAAAACTCAAGCTAGCGTTTTCAAGTTCTGACCCCTTGTAGCTTGAAAAAATAACTAAAAACTAGTTCGAGCTCCCTCTCCCCTCTAGACTGTTCACAGCCGCTCTATTTTTTCAACGCAAAAGAAAGCGCGCGAGCAAAAAAGAACGAAAGCGCTAGGGGGTGGGGGCGGGGAGTGAGCGAAAGAAATACCCCTTCGAGCCTCACGTTTTGCGCCGGAGTCCAGTTCTCTCGCGATTCATTCACCGCGTTCGCCGATCGAGGAAAAATACGAAAAAATAGCGGACTGTCTATCTTCCCTCGACAATTACGTGACAATTTTAATGTCTTCTTTACGTTTAGACTGTATTTTCTGTATGGGTGAAAATTGAAATAATTCAGAAGGCTCGAATCCAGCTAAACAATAGAGACCGGTATAAAGTCTTCGAAGAACCCATGGTACAACCGGCTCCACCGGCTCCACCAAGGCAAATACAGTGAATAGATTATATGACAAAGAAATGGCTTTCACCAATTTCCGCCGAGAATTACGATATTCTATCCACTCACAAAAATCCACAAATTAAATGAACCAGTCGGTAGTCCAATTATTTCGGGCTGTGGCTGCCCCGTCCAACAGAGAATATCTTGTTTTGTGGATCACTTGCTTTAGCCTATTGTCAAAAAGCAAAAATTGTATCTTAAGGATACCACAGATTTTATTAACTTAATAAAAAAAGAAACAAAACAAAACGGTATCAAATGATACATTTTTAGGAATCGAGACCTCTGGCCGCAACAAAATTGTGAGCATGCGTAGAGAACTCGTTCTGTACCTTTCAGCCAATCAGATTTGTCAGATTTAATTTTGTGCATGCGCAGAGTGACGGGAAGTCAGTGAATCGCGGACTTCCGGTGTCGTTTCGTCCTTCCCGGAGGTCGCGATTCTTGGTGCTGACCAAAAGGATCGCGGCCTCTGGGGACGATAATGGCGACCAGAGATCTCAATTCCTTGCTGCTGACCAAACGAAATGGTTATAACAGGCACAGTTAAAAGCAATATTGTTCTTCAGCTTTTAGTTTTTAACAAAGAAATAGCTAGATCGAGGGATCTAGGGAAACTTCAACGAGCATAATTTTCAAATTAGACGGCGCGGTAGATCAGACCACCGCTTTTGAGACTGTGACCCTTTCAACGGCCTTTGCCTAATTGTTGAATATTGGATATTTATTTGTAGGTGATTGCTATTTCCACTGCCGCAGACGATCTGTATCGCAGTTTATACGTATATACCGGTGTATATCAAATTATTATAGGTATTTTTTGTTCTTTTCTCACTAATACAATATGCACGGCGAAACAACATCGCAATTCAGGCAGACTGAAATTTCTAAACTGCTTGGTAAGGTTCTAGCACTTCTTGATCGACGAGTATCTGTGGTTAGCAGAGATCCAGGTATTCACCCGAGCTCTATTTAAATTCTTCCTCGATGTGATGAGATACTCAGCCAGTGCTAAGAAGAAACTGTTTTCAGTCAAAAGTAGTTTTTGTTTCATCGGTAGAAGCCAGATTTTTCAGTTTCTATTTTCGTCGATGGGTGTGTCTCGGTCGGTCCGGACAGGATAGCTGTTAATTAACGTACAACACCTATTTTCGAAAAAGAAACCTCATTTCACAAACTTTTTCAATATGCAAATTGCAATTTTTTCATATCGGCTAAAAGCAATTTAAATCAGCTGAGAATGGCACCAACTATATATTACTGAGGGATTGTTGCAGCTGTTTCAACTAGCTCAAAACAGCGAGAAATGTTACTTTAGTTTTAATTAAGGGTGTTTTGACCAGCGAAAGCAATCTGCAATGATCTTTCCTTATTAGTAAATGAAGCAAACCTAAATAGAGATTCTTGTTTTCTATTTTCTTCGCTAATTATTTGCACGAAGTGACATTTTTCCGTTAAGAGCTATCTTACGAGGCACTATCTTGCGGTACGTAATTAGAAATCAGCGGTAAAACTTTTGTTTGATAAGTTATTTTTTGCAATAATATATTACACATTTCAGAGCGAAATTAGTGCTTGACTGGCTTGTAAATGCACTAAGGAATATAGGATTTTAAAGCATTATTCAAATACTTTCTTGCCAAATTTAGCGACATTTATCAGCGGTAGCGGCCGCTTTTTTTTATCAGGATTAACAGTACGTCCTTGAACGAAAGTCTTATCTTTAGATTATGCCACACAGTTTCAGCCACATGGCTCACTGTTCCTTGTTGGAGCAAGAACATAGGCTATGTAAAAGATTCTTCCTTTATCGGTATAAACCATATCCACTGAAAACCGACCTTTTGCCAAAAATCATCCTTCTGTCTATGTGATAATACCCAATTTTGCAGACTATTTCCGTTCCTTTTAACAAACAAGTAATTAACATTTTGCGCCTCAATTGAAAAAAGGAATCCTTTTAAAAACATGATTGACATTTTAAATTTGGCCAGTTTTCAACAGACGGAACAACACAAAATAAAGATGAAATTTTAAAGAAGTTTTTTCTTTATTTGCCGTTTTAAAATTATTCTTTTAATTAACAAATTCTTCGGCACTTTTTAGTTTTGGTACCAAATTTACCTTTTTCCTGCTTAATTGCCATGCAATTTAGACTAAAACCTTTATACTTTACGCGTAGATATTAAGAAAAAAATCGGCTCATGCGAGATGTTTGGGGCGGCCTCTTTGCGAGTGAAATAAAAAGTTGAATAATTCTTTTAAAACTTTATCAGCTTTTCCAGTGAGCTACAGTCATTTCACAGCTGGGAAACTTTTCCGGTTAGGATTTCAGTATTGTTGCGAATTTCAGCGCAGCGCAGGCTGAAACTTCCATGTAATCGCCACTTTCATTTCAAGAGGAGTTTGTGAAATCAGAACCCGGGCTGAAATCTCAGCTCGGCTAACCGGGCGGACATTTCAGCCCCGGCTGAACTTCGCTATGTATTGTAATCACCCCCTATAAAACAGAAATGGTACAAATTGTGTAGGATTGTATGCGATACGTTTTAAAGCCATCTTTTTACTATTACTGTCCGGCATCCTTTTTACCTTTTCTTTTTGCGACAATTGTCAATTATCTCTTCGACAATGTGTCTCGGATTTGAAATGTCATACAAGAGGGAAGTTTTCGAGACATTAACGCATTATCCCAGCGCCTTCAATTCGATCCTTCAAAGAAAAAAACGTATATACTTACAAAATAAAACAATAATGAACAAAAACCATCACATTTAAAACACGAATATTTAATCGACATTTCTTCAAAAAAAACTCTCAAGAGGGAACTGTCAGTGTAATCCCTAGATAAACAGTTCACATTCCAAGCTGAAGAGATCGAAGCTAAAAACGAAAACAGAACTTTCCTTTCCGATAAGATCACATAACGCCTCCATAATTATATGTTGATTCAAGATTACTGCAGAGCGAAATTAACCAAAATAAAACCCCTGTTGTACTAAATCAGTGATGCGGTTGGTTGGTTGAGCTGAACATCAACAAAGCTCTTCAGAAGTTTACATTTCCCGCGCGAAATGATTTGCAAACACGACCAGAGTTAAATATTTTTGAGAAAACAAATTATATAGACTTAATGAAGTTTTCTTATTGAACGAAGGCGACGTTTTCTCGCGAATGATCTGGCAGTGTACAAAACTTGGACTAAATTTCTTTTCCACGATTTCCGGTTCAAAACGCGTAGGATTTTTTTGGGCGCGACCGCGTCACGTCGAGAATGCCGATTATGTGCGCTAGGCATGCGTAGCGTGAGTAGTAACGCGAGCGAACTTCACAAGCGCGATGTAGATCAATTGTTCCTTTGCTGGAAGAAGGACACACAGACTCAGTTATAGCCGGAAATTGTCTGTTTCTTAATTTTACGTCCAAGATGTTACTTTTGCTCGCATCACTGTCCTGCATTATTCAACATTCCTTCGGCTATAACCTAGAGACCGAATTACCCGTCATTAGACGGGGAAATGTGGGGAGTTATTTTGGATTTTCAGTTGCGAGCCACTCGTTTCTAGGGATTGACAATCAAAATCATTCTTGGTAAGACCATGATGTTATTTGGCCTTCTGTCGCTCAACATTGGAAGACGTTGAATTTCTTTCTGTTGTTGCAGGCTTCTGGTCGGGTCACCCAAAGCGAACAACACGGCTGTCTCCGAGCTCACCAGTCCCGGCGTTGTATACAAATGTGATTTTAGCGTTAACGCAAACTGTTCTGAAGTCCCATTTGATACGGACGGTAAGTTTAAGCTGGTGATATGTTTTGTTATTGATTTTCGAACGTACGTTAGTTTTAAACAGGTTTGAGAAAAAACAATAATTTGTAGCGTTCTGTTGAATTCCATCATGATCGGTGGTCTTGTCACGGACACTCGCCGTAGCTATGTACGCAACCTTTGTGGAAGTACTTTGTGATGTCCTAAATTGCAATGGCATTACTGCTCCTATTATTTTAAGCCAGTGTTGGAAAAGTTTAAACAATAAGCAGTTTAGAGAACAAATTTTATTGTAATATCTCTGCAACTTCGTTGAAGAATTCTTGTATACATTTCAGCGATCAGAGTGATCGATTTTCGAATTTCTTGCAGCATAGTTTTTTTGAATAGCGTGCAAAATAAAAAATACCTTTGCCTTGGAAATCTAAAATTTTTCTTCAATTTGCTCTGTTATACTCATGTTCAGGTATAAAGTTTAATTCACTGCTTTAAGGATTTGCTATAAAAAGTGGGCCTTCTAGTCACAATGCTAGATATGTGGTTCGCGGTTTATAAAATCGTGATCGCTTATTGCTTATGTCAATAGCGCTTGCTAATGCAGGCAAAAACAACTATGTCAAAACAAAAGTCCTTTTCTCTTTATAAAGTTCCAGAAATTTGATACTTGCAGTTCATTTTCATTCATATATGCGTGTGTAAACTATTATGCTTTTTAGCGGCTCGTTTTACACACACAAGGAGAGAATTGACGAGGTGTTGTCTTCCATTAGTCTCGGTGACAGAATTTTCAAAGCCCGTGTTGGCGTTTCCACCGAGGACTCCCTTTGTTTTTATGTATACCCAACGGGGGTTAAATTAATGACTTTTCTGCTATTGTACCAGCTGTGAACAAGCGACCACTTGGAAGGAAAATTGTATGACTATTTACCCATTGATTCTGTGTGTGTTGGCCTTTCATTCAGTAAACAATGCAAACATAGCTGACTTTTTATCTTATTTCTTGTCAAAATGTCAGTCTTGCTTCTGTTTTAAGACAATATCGATTATATACTGATATTGTTAAATAAATTCATTTCTGCGGCTTCACGCACGGCAGATGTTTTGATGATGTCGAGTCATTTGCATTTGTGCTCAGTTAAATTATATGCTCTCTCGTGGCCTATCTTTATTTTAAGTGAAAACTTTCACAATGTAGTTATTTTTTTTGGTATTTTGAGTGGTTGATCAAGAATATTCTTTATTTTAGCCTCACGCCATCAAATAGCCGAGCTCTTCTGTCAATAAAATAATAGCGCTCTCGATGAGTGAGTTATTTTTGGAAGGTAAATAGTTCCATTTTCTTAATGGACTTCTTCGTCAAAATGGATCGCGAGTTTCCTTCATTTACTTTAGTAGAGCGCCTGAAATTAAGCCTTGATGACCCATTAACCACTCTCCTAATGGAAAAATATTTTTATCTTTTTGTGAATGGGAATTTTTTTGTTTTGATAGTTTGCTTTCTCTCTTAGCTCATTAACTTTTGCCCCCCTTAAACTCTTTTCAGCCATCGTAAATTTGTTTTGAATTTCCCTAAGATGACATGACATCCATTAATTGAAAAGATTACGTTTTAAACCAATTGGGGATCAACTAGTTGACTTTAAATGTAAATACATTTACCTGTGCTTGGAAAATTCCCCTTTGATTGTCAGTAGGGAATATATCAAGAATTATCTCGCAGTGAAATATATCTACACTTAATTATCATTGGCCGATTGTAGCAGTTTTCAATATATTTTAAAATACAATACTTTTACAATGAATGTTGATTTTAGAAACAATACATAATGCAGAATTTGTTCTTTGTATCCATGGTATTTTATCTCCATTGTGGTTGCTTTATTTATCTTTATTTTAAGTTTTGTTTGGTTACTTGCATTATTAATCTAATCATTTTCTTTTCTCCACTTATCAGTAAATATACATATGAAAATTGTACACAGTTTTTTAGTACAAAGAACATATCTTCCAAGTTTTATTAAATACATGACCTCCTAAATTAAGCGAGACATGATAAAATATATTGGCTGATATATTGGTATACAGGTGATCAGCTCTATCTATCTCATTATCCAGCAACGCCAGGTTTTGCAATCTAACATATCACTGGGATATGAGATTCCCAGCATGAAACCATCACCCCTGTCGGATTCAATATGAGAGTCATCTGGAATCACCTGATTATCGATATAATGATGGTTATTTACTCCGCAGGTGGTATATAAGTCTAGGCAGCTTTTTCTCAAAGAGTGAATATCATTTAGCAGGGGGTAATCTAGAAGTCAAATTTTTCAATTATTTCACAGGATATTAAAAAGCTCACTGCATTGATTTTACGAAATTTAAATTTCTTGTGATAAATGTATGGTTGACTAGCTAAGATGGAGTGTTATATAATTTTCATATATTCTTGTTTTTTGACTGCACATGTATATAATAAATACTGATAAATTTATAAATTTTAACTATTCAAAAATAGTAAGGTTAGTCAAGACCTTTCTCTCAAATCACAAAAATGGAATGTTGTAAATTTTTGGTTTATAAATTGATTCCATTTGTAAGTAAAATTTCTCTTCACTAAATGGCATAAGAGCATAATTTAGTGAGTGAATGACTGAATGAACAGATAGATGGACCAATGGACCGACTGACAGACCAACCAACTGGCTGACAGACAGACGGACAGACAGACTGAACAAAAGGCAGTGGGCTGACTTCTTGTCTGTCTCAATGAAAATAAACAGTGTTAACAACAAAATAATAACATAACACTGGAGCCAAGTGGCCAATGAAGGCAGGTTGCAGCTTACCCTAGTTTCTATAGATTACAGTAGAGGGGTTTTGGTATCCCCTCCCCTCCTTAATTAGATGAGTGAGGTGCATTCACCATGAGCCTCCGGTGGCTCTGCTGTCCCCACACCTTGCGCAAGTCTGTATGCAGGCTAAATATGCGCTGTAAGGGCTCATGTGCTGGGTATCTGACTGAGTGTTCCATGCCCTAGCAAAGGTCATAGACAAGAATATTGTGTTGTGTCCTTGGGTAAGTTGTTAGTCCATCACAGGATCACCTCTTCCCAGCACAAAATATGCTGGGGTCTATTATTTTGTACACTTGGGTGACTAGTGTATAAATGGGTAGCAACATTGGCTTATGTGGGCCCTCTCTCTCTCTCCCCTTTGTTAATATAAGTATCAGAATTAAATGCTATGGGCTATCCCTAGCGTTACATGCCGTTATCCATTTACAATAGGCTGGTCAGGTTGATAATTCAACTTTCGCTTCTTGATCTTAGTAGAATCCAAATTATCTGCATTCAAGCCAAGTGACCCGCAAGTCCAATTTGTATTCAGTTCCCAGTTCCATTCTACTCCTCCATGGATAGCATGAAAACCTACAGTTGACAGTCTGGGTCTGATATTCCACCGATGGGAAGTAGCTTAGCAAGACTCTTAACTCTCCCTGGATGGGATGCTAGTCAATCGTTCACAGGGCTACCCCCAGGATAAAATTTGCCAATACCACGGAGGCCTAATAGTTTAAGTGCACTGGAGTCCGGTTCGGATGGTCCAAGTTCAGGCCCTGGGCGGGGTACTGCCTTATGATTTTACTCTCATAGTTCCTCTCTCTACCCGGGTGTATAAATTGGGGGGGGGGGGGGGTAATGCTGTGATACACTAGCATCCAATCCAGGGGGAGTAGAAATACTACCAGTTGCTTCCAGTGGTCTCCGGTTTAATTATTTCTTTGTATAATATAGATAGGATTCGGCGGAGAACATTTGCTATGAAGAAATTCTAGGCTGCAGAAATTGTTGAGGAAACTTCTGAGTTCGAGAGGAAAGTAGAATAAGCAAAATTAAATTGGTTCAATTTGTGCACATTTTGTTGTTTTACTCATGACATATAACATCTGTATTATAAAGCAAATAAAGAAGCCTAAGCCATGTATTATACTGTCATAAAACACTCCGGACATTTGAAAACACTCGAGAAATATAGAAAACAATCGCCTGTGGCTCATGTTTTCTACATTTCCCTTGTGTTCTTACAGCTCGACGCGCCTAACTGGCCACCTAACAAACTTTTTTGACAAGTTAGCCAATCAGAAAGGGCAAATTTTGTTTGAGTTGTCCTGCCTCCTTGTTAAAAGCGTGACAGGTTTCGTGAGAACAGCTTTGAAAATTCATAGGAGGCGGGACAGCTCAAACAAATCCATGCTCTCTGATTGGCTAATTATAACTTGTCAAAAAAGTTTGTTGGGTGGCCACAGTTATGCACGTTGCACTGTAAATGTCGTCTTGTTTTATGACAGTATAATACATGGCTTAGGCTTCTTTATTTGTTGAATATTTCATCATTTTCAGGTAACAGAAATGGGGATATAAAGGACAATGCATGGTTTGGCGTTTCTGTTCTAAGTACTGGACACGATGGTTATGTAATGGTTAGTAATGGTTAGCAATCCACAGCAGCGAAAACTGCTCTTCAAAATGCACAGAAATGTTAATATAGGGACACATTTAGCACATGAGCATGGCATTCTGTACTGGCCCTTGACTGTCGAGAAGCATTGTCGTGTCAGGATAGAAACAAAAATTCTAAACATGATCAAGTATAGTAATAATTGAGTTACTATGAATAATTATATAGCTACACCAAAATCCATTATTGTCAACAACAGATGCATTTTTTATTAATTTTTGCCAACTGTCCAAATTTAAAATAAATTGGACAGTTTTTGCTCAAACTGTCCAATTTAAGAAAAATCTGGATACCTTCCATAAGCCAATCAGTTGTCAAGAAAAACTAGTTTGGAGGGCGAAACATTTGCCATGTTCATATATTTTTGGATGTTATATATTAATTAATAGGTAACAGGACTACATGCCTGTTCAATTTGGAAATAATTGGATTAAAAAATTCCTTGAACTGCCAAATTGGACTCGGCCCACAGCCTCGTCAAATTTCGCAGTCCTCGGAATTCTTCTCATCCAATTATTTTCACATTGGACAGCATGTAGTCCTATTACACATACTAATTATACCATAATGGATAGATGATTGTGTTACCCATTTTAGCTAATAGTTTCAAATTGTTTGTTTATGCAAGTGAATTGACAAGACATTGTGTCGTTCTAGCAAATACCCCTACCCCTCATTCCTGGAAATTCCATTTTAGCTTCTTACTTACTTGTAAAAAAATTTGCTTTTTAACTCTCTCTCCCCTCCCTTTCCTCCCACTACAGTGGTACCTTCAGAATTTTCAGTGACCTATTTTAGTGTGGGTTTGGGGTGATATTTCCAGGAATCAAACTTGTCTATCACTGAAATATTGTTTGTTCTAATTATTTCTAGGCATGTTCCCATAGATTACTACATATAGAAGGTTCATTTCATACCTACCCTGGTCGATGCATTGGAGCATTTTACATTGGAGACAGAAAAATCAACAGAAGGCAAATATATGATGCCTGTGAGAGAGCAAATCAAAGTAAGGGAATTCATTTTGTGTGGGCCATTAAAGGACCCGGGTTATCTATGCCTTGAAAATTGAAGCGAAATCAATACAGTGTATATTGCATCTCTGCAAGTTGTGGTCCTACAAGTCTAAAGGCCCTTTGGAGTTGGGGTCATGTGACCAAATTTTTGCTAATAATTTTTTTATATTATGGGCTATAACTTAAAGAATGCCAGTAATGAGAAGAGTATGTCAAAAATAGCAAGGTCTTGCTCTCCAGCAACATTTCCATTCAAATCTTTTAATTTTTTCAAAAATTTAGACTGTCCTGAAAGTGACATACCGGGACTCTTTCCACTTCTCACATTCTTTAAAGTGCACCTAACCCCCAAAATTATTTTTTTGCTAAAATAAAGCTTTGTACATGAGTTAGAAACGCATAACACCTTTCGTTTCTCCTTTTTAAATTTAAATGCTGACTATTTATAGCATTCAAAAGTTATTAAAAACTGTGCACAATTTGTTGCACGACCGAGTCTGTAGAAATTAAAAAAAAGAAATCATACAAAGCAGTGGATTAATTCTTTAACTAATGTACATCCCCTGTTTCAAATTGTATTTAAATTTGTTAATATTAATGTCATTTCCAAAAAGGTGTTGGAGTAAGTTGTTCCATTCCTTATGTCAACAAAAACAAAGGCATGTTTTACCCAAATTTGTACATTAAACATGACTACCAAATTGAGTGAAATATATACCATGGGTATGGGTACACTGAACTAATTTCTTTGCAATGTTGAAATTCTTAGCAAATATTTGACAGAACTGAATACCATACGTAGGCTAAACTCAGACATGATGCAATCCCTTTAAAGTCCACAGTGTTCACAGGCTGATCCATCGATCTATTCATGTACATCCTCTTTTTAGATCAAGCTAATAAAGGTGGTGTAGATACAATCAATTATAAAGATCATAAATATTGTCAAACAGGAGTTGGTGCTGCTGGCTACCTAAAGGTGAGTTATCATCCATTTGTCAGAGAAGAAAGTTTATTTATAAATTGTGAATTATTTTTGGTTGTTGTGAACAGCTACAGTTCAGAACCTGTTGTTTGTTGCCTCTCATCTTGTTTTAGAATGAATCATTAATGGTGCCTAAAATAATAAATTGATAGTTTATTAAGCTTATTTGAAAATGAGGAAGAATGGTTGGTGTTTCCGTCTTTCGTTCCAGAGATATTGATGTTTTTGTGTTATGCAAATTAGGTTACTGGTGACGTCATATATTCTTCATGTTGTTTTTTGACTCCATAAAGGAACCACTTAATGGCATCATCAGTTATCTAATTTGCGTAATACAAAAACGTGAATAGTGCTGCTGCCTGCAACAAGAGTTGATACCACAAAAAGGAATAAAGCATTCTTCCTCATTCCAAAAGAGCTTTCAGTAAGGTTAAGTTTTTTTTTACTTCATAGCAGAGTGGATTTGTGTCATTAACAGGAGCTCCTGGAACTTATAACTACCAAGGTTTGCCATGCAGTTGATCATCTTTTTAATTTTATGGTATCTTTTCAGGTAGAAAAGTGATGAGTATGATAGAGTCATTACTAGCTATTTTCTTGTTTTGATTTACTGCAACTGATCTGAGTAGAAGTTCTCTTTATAAGCCACTTTTAGATCCCCTTGCTAACAACTGACTTTTTATCATGCTGCTAATTCAAAAATAGAATTGAAAGGGATTTTCCTGTTAATCCACGATTGTAGTGAGTTCGCTGTCAGAAGGGGGAATCTTTTGGTGACCACAATTTCCTAGCTAGCAAGTTAGAGTTTTTGTAAGGTCACCAGCTGGTGCCAAGGGCAAAAAGTTAATTTCAAACTCTGTATGTGGTGTTTTTTTGGCCATTTGATTGGGGGCGGCAATTATAGTCTAGTAAATACAACTGTTTTGAACATCGATAGTGGGCAGACTTGAAATCTTTTTAATTTTCATTCTTTGTAGGACTGGTTAATTTTAGATTAAATAGGGACCAGGAAGAATTAATGAAGAAGGAAAGTGACTATGGTTATCAAGGTTTGTATTGTATTAACTTAGCAACAAAACGATTCAGCCATCTTAATGTTCTATGTATCTATTAAACGGAAGTACCAGTATTAATTCAGTGCTCAAAATTAGAAAAAAAATTCCAGGTTGTCCTTGTGGCAAATGCTGGACAATTGCAGGTAACCTTTATTTTTCCTAAAAACAGGTTGCCTGAACGAAGTTTAAGTTGTCTTGGACAACCAAGTAACCACTAATTTCGAGCACTGTTAATTGTAGCAGCAGGAAGTAAAGTCTGCATACAAGCCTAATGATCTATCAGTCCAGAGGTGGGGGGGGGGGGGGTGGGGTGCGGTGCTAGTCAGGGGTATCCTCAGCCTTAAATTTGTCATAACCCATTTAAAAACATGAACACCTGGGTGAAGAGAGGCACCATGAGAAAGTGTCTTGCCCGAGAACACAATGCAGTGCCCCAATCAATGCTCAAACCTGGACTGTTCGATCCGCAGTCCAGCACACTAACCATTTAGTGTAATAATTTTGCCACTTGTGATGAAATATTCATTTTCTGAGAAATTTACCTGTTTAAACAGTCCCATAAAAGACACAAACCCAGAGCACTTGATCTGAAATCCATCATTCTACAGCACAAATAAGAACATTTAGTTGTTATTGTTTAGGTCGTTAGCAGGTTAGTACGAGTGTCTTTCAGGGTTTTATTGAGTAAAAATGACAATACTAAACCTGAAGTGTGTTTAAACAATGTTAGTAATAAAAAATGTATTTATTATTTCCAGGTTATTCTGTCACATACGGAAGTTTTTTTAAAAAAGGCAACAATGGTAAGTAGACGTCTACTTGCCTATAATTGCCACATTTTGTGAGAACTGATTGGATTTTTTTTGTTTCAATTCATAGATGTTGCTTCTGGAGCGCCCAGATTTAACCACCATGGAATGGTAAGAGAGCATCGTGACTCTTCCAGCTTTTATAATAGGGTGTAATTATGATAACTTCCATAAAAATAGCTGAAATAACACTTTTTTGATTGTTAGGTTGTCATCTTTAGAAGTTTAGGTCAGGGGAATTTTTACAGTGATCCAATGGTCTTGTTACCACCTGAAATTGAGAAGAGTGCAGAGAAACAGCGCCAGCCAGGCACAGGTTTTGGCCTTGCCTTGTGTGCTGCAGACCTCAACAGTGATGGGTAAGTGATTTGCAGATAAGGGTGTGTTGAGGATGAATCATGTTTAGGATGAAAAATGTGAATATTTTGATGGAGAGCTTCCAGATACGACTGGGGTCTCAGATCAAGAATACAGACAAAATCAGCTTAATTGAAAATCAGTGACAAATATTGGCAGTGCCCTAGTTTGTCTAGTTACCTCGTGGAATTATGACTTCTTGATGCCCTCCTTTTAAAATGTACCTGACTTCACCACAATAACTGCCAGAAAGACAGTTTTTTTTAGCGAAATGCAATAAGCTTTCAAATAATTATTAGAATTTGAATAATTTATAAACTGAGTGAAAAGTTTTTTTCCAGGAAATTGCACGACCTTGAGTACAATTTGTGATAGATATTTCTGATGTTTTGAAAGTTCTTGAATTTGCACAAGCCTTTAGGCGAGTGCAATTTGAGAACTTTCAAAACATCACGAGTACCTATCAATCATGAATTGTATGAGAAGGTTGTGCGATATTTTCTTTATAATGCACTCACCAAAATTGAAAGAAAACAGACCGCATCTGTTTCTTACCTCTACATAAAATCGCTGAAGAATTTATTGAGTTCTTCTGCCGATTATTCTTCAAGATTAGGATTAAATTTGCACTCTTCAGCCCACCTGTGCCATACATTTATACAGGTTTGTGTGCTTTTCTTTGTCTTTCGTTGGTTGTTGTTTCTTTAAGTTTTTGAAGCTTGTTCTCGTTAGAGAAAGCAAAACGACTGTTGCTCATTTTGTCCCACCATTTCAAATTTGCCTCGCTTGCCTGCGTTGCTATTGAAACGTAACACGTACTTCGCAGAGTAACATTTGGGATTAATTGTATTGCTATAGTCCAATCAGAATAAAGCAATTTTGTTGAGTGTACTATTAATAATACAGTAACTATTGAATAATAATTGGAGTTTGCATTAATTTTATAATTGTAATAGTCTCCCACTCATTGCTTTACATATATTTAAGAAATCATTTAGGGAGCAGAGCTCTCTCCTGTTTAGGCTTTCAGAGCTCTTAGTTGGAGCACCCTTCTATTCTGATGATTTGCATCCTGAACAAGGGAAAGTTTATTTGTACACTAACAATGGAGATGAAAAACTGGTGTTGTCTCTTGAAATCACCGTCAAGAAGGAAAAGTGGAGAGCAAATTTTGGGCGAGCACTTGCCGCTGTTGGTGATATTGATCTGGATGGATATCAAGGTACACGATGTTGTTAGCTTTCATCTGTTCTCATTAAGGTCAATATTCTGTATAATTATCCCATATGATTGTATTTAAATGCCACCAATGTAATGTAATCTGTGACTGGTAAATAATGACACGTATATAACAATTATTCCATGAGCCCGCGTTGGATATGAAGTAATAAAATAACCAACGAGCGCGTAGCACGAGTTGGTTATAATCACTTCATATCCAACAAGGGCGAATGGAATAATTGTTTTAGTAAATTCCCAAACCGGGTTTTGCTGCCGATTTTTTATTTCCACAATTTTACAAAGCGTAAAATAAAAACTTGGCGCACTATTTTCCATATGACGTAAAACTCCAACTATTGGCTCATAGTCGGAGTTTTTTAGCCAATCAAAAAGCTAGAAATGTAATAGTCGGAGCTGAGAATATACTAAATAACTGTCAGTCAAACAGAAACTTGCTTTATTAATAAACTCCCAACTGGCAAAAGGGCAAAAAATTGACTAGAGCCTGGAGGAGTTGAACTCGGAACAACCAAAAGCTGCCTAGTGACAGGGAGGGGACTGAGGATTTGAACCTAGGACCTCTGGATTACAAGTCACACACCCTAACCAACAGGCCACGCTGTCTTGCCGTCTCCACATGATGACAACATCTTTACAAATTATTTTATTTCAGATGTAGCTGTAGGTGCCCCATATGAGGATAGTGGTGAGGGAGTAGTGTACATCTACAGAGGGTCTAAAAATGGACTTGTTGAAACACCAATGCAGGTACATGGCTTTGCACCAATAATTTTATACTGTTAATAAGCAGACCAAGCAGCCCTAACACCCAGGGATTATTCCAGTTTCCATAGCAATGAGCATAGGACGCTAGTCCATTGCAAAGTTACCCCCCAGCAGTAAATTCAGTAGTACCCATTTATACACCTGGGTGAAGAGAGGCACTGTGAGAGTAAAGTGTCTTCCTCAAGAACACAATGCAGTTTTCCCCCTGCCAAGAGTCAAACTCAGACCGCTCTTCCTAGAGTTCAGCTTGCTAACCATTAGACAGCAATACTATACTATGGTGTAATGCATGGTGGAATTTTACTGGTCTTGTCACAAGGTGGGGATGGGCCGAACCGAAAGTAATTCGTAGTATGTCAGTTATCGGTTGACACGATGGTGCTGAGATGCGTAAAGGAGGCTGCCCGTTGTAAGGGAAAGTGGCTAAAACTTGACGCCAACTGGTTCTTTCAAAATTGAAATCTTTATCTGAAGGTTTTTTGCTTTGCCTTTGTTGTTCTGTTCACTGGTTGCAAGCTCCATGTTGACAAGTGCGGGTTAGAGCTTTTCCTTCAGTTTTCTTTTTAAAATGTACTCTTCTTGATTTCTTATATTATATAGTTGACCTCCCTTGTTCAATATATAAAGATGAGAAAGTGTTCACAAATTCTTGAGAAGAGAGACGAAAAGTCGTCCCATTTACCCTTTGAATGACGACGCGTGATTACAAGTGATCACTAAGCCACGAGAAGTGAGAGACTTCCCGGCCACCTTCAGAAAGTCTGACTAACAGAACGTCTGCTTTTGCTATTTGTACAGAAGTCAATATTTTTATCTCAATTTTGTCCACAAGATGACATACCTGTGGTCAATGAGGAGTCCCGGGGGTGGGGAATTGTTTCTTTCTGTGTGCCTGGGGGTGGGGAATAGACTGCTAATTGGAAGGAAATGCCTGGGGGTATGCCCAGGAGGGGAATGGTAACAGGTAGGATTGAACCACACACAACTTTAAATAAAAGTTAATGTATTGTATTGCATTGTCAGTACCATATGCTTCCTGTCCATTCGACAAATGGCTCTCAAATTTTTCTTTGTTATTTTTATTCTCTATCTTAGTTTGTTTTGTTTATTTATGTATTTCTATTAATAAATTGTTCTTTCTGCTGTAGGTTATCAAAGGTTCTTCTGTAGCACCAGGCATCAAATCGTTTGGGTATTCTTTGTCTGGTAAACTCGACATGGATGCTAATGGATATCCAGGTATTTTTCCTTCATAGGACACAAGATGGCAAGTTGGCTGAAATACGTTGTTTATTAAAGAATCATTCTGCCAAATCACTAATTAAAATATTGCCTGATACATAGCCAAGCAGGCCACAAAAGGAGTCAACAAAAGTGAAGACAATATTCTGCAAAATTGAGTGGAGTAATATTGCTTTTATTATGTAACAAATTGCCAAGTTTTCACAGCTAAAAATAATGTGGTAATGCAGCACTTTGCAAGACTTCAGGTTGATCTTTGCAACCTAATGCGTATATCACAGGCCAGATATCTGTTGTGTACAGATTACAGATAACAATGGCTTTCTGACCATCTATGGGCATCATGAAAATTTATTGAATATTGGTAGTTTGATATATTGATCAGATGATCTTTGATCTCCAATCTAGTGTTTGCATAATTGAACATGCAATTTCTGTGTTTTCCAGATATCCTTGTTGGAGCTTACCAGTCTGACACTGTAGTCCTGCTTAGGTAAGCAGCCGCGGCTATATCTGAGATGTCTTATTTAGCTGGCATGCATGCTTGATAGGGCATTTTGCCGCCCACTTGCCTTAACAGTTTACTTGTAGTGACCATTTGAATTGCGGAGTGTAGTTCAAGAACACGTACATGCAACACTTTCTCTGGAGTTCAATGTGCCAAGCATAAATTACCACTCCCATTTAGCTAAATAATTATCGAAATGTTTTTTCTATAGATCCAAACCTGTTATCTCATTGTCATCAACAATCAAGATCGACCCTGACACATTTGATATCAAAGGCCGCAAGACCTGCAATAGAACTACTCTTGAAGGAAATGTTCAATTTGCCACATTATGGTGAGAATTCTTCCTTTGATTTTCATCAGGTTTATAATATTATTGTTGTTGCCACTTGTATGGATTCTGTTTAACACTATTTTTCTTCTTCTTTCCTCTTTTGAATCAGCTTCTTGATTTCTGTTTGCACAAATTACACTGAAAGATCTGGAAATGTAAAAGATAAAATAGGTGAGTTTGATATAAAATGAAGTCATCTTACAGATGGAGCTCTTGCCTTGGAGGAGCCAAAGGTCTGTGACAACAGTTAAGCAGTGAACAACTAGGAGATGTTTTTACACCCCTTTGTAGCAGTTAAACTCCTTGAAAAGCTGTATAAGTATGTACCTGGCCCATTTCCTGGATTTGGGGCATGTGTGCCTCTCAGGAACCCATTAAGAACTATGTGTATGTGCAGGCTCAAGTAAGCTGGACACATCTTGAAAGACAGCTAGTAAGAGCTCTTTCATCTGTTTTGGGGATTGGTTACATGCAGTGCTATCTGTACCTACCCTATCCTGTAAGAAACATGTTTCGGAAACAGCATGCCCATTTAAAGAGCATCTCATGTTAGGAGGGAACAATTGTAATCAGTAGGTTCAGAGGGAACCATTCAGTAAACTATTTTTTTTTACCTCAATGGGCTTACCGTGTCTAACCTGTATGAATTTTCTTTTCAGATGTGTTGTTATTAATGCAGTCTGACATTGATTACGTTGTGGAAGCAACTAAGAGAGTCTTGTTCAACTCAACTAAGAAGGATGAAATCAATCGTACAGAGGGGATTTTTAGCAACAAGAACACCTGTTTTACCTGGAATGCTTATCTCAGGGTGAGTGATTCTTTCATTGTTACTTTCCTTGTACAAGGTAGATAACATGAGATCATTCTTTTAATTTCCTCTAGATAGCCTGCAACCAAATACCAAATTATGTTTCAACACGACATTGGCAAATCTAGAATGATAATTTTTACAGAACAATAGTTATTCGAGACATGTTAGCATGTTTTCCCAGAACATCACCAACGACTGACTGGCTGATCATTTTGCCCATAGGTTAAAGGGACACTGCACTGTTGCTAACATTGTGACTAAATATCTTTGCCCGCTTACAAGACATGGGGTGTCTTGAAAACCCGAATAACAAATAGCGAATAGTCGCAAATAGTGAACAGCGAATAGTCCCAAATAGCGAATAGTCTCGAATTGTGGCGAACAGTCGCGAATAGTCGTCAATAGTCACTGCTTTAGTTCAGCACTGATCTGGATTCACTGAAATTGATCACATGAAGCAATTAGTTCAACACACACATCTTTTGTCTTGACAATCAAACTGATTTCCATATGAAAGATTGAGCACCAAGACTCATTTTTAAATTGAGGTAAAATGATCATTATGTAGCTTGCCCCTTTAAAGCACTACATGTATAAAATCCCTTTTATTTTTATCACCTCCCTTTTCAGGAAGGAGTAACAGATGCTGATGTTTATCCTGACATCAAATTCAGACTGACATATCAAATTGTGGAGAAGTCTCCTCCAGTCCCCAGTGGCCCAACCGATGTGCCGTCTCTTGTCCCGTATTCAGTTTTAGATCCTGCAAAACCACTGGAAGCAACTGCACTGGTAAGTTCACCTACATTAAGACTCTGCAGTCTGCATACGAGCCTAGTGGTACATGAGGCCAGAGCTCATCACAGGATCCACCCTGGATGGGATGCTAGTCCATTGCAGGGTTACCCCCAGCATTAAATAGGCCACTTCAGATAATACTCTTTGTTTGTCCCCAAAATTTTGCATAAGCATTGTTTTTGTTTTCTCTTGAGACCATTGTAAGTCCCATGAGAAACTGGAAACAATGCTTATGCAAAATTTTGGGGACAAACAAAGAGCATTATGGTATGTGCCTATTTGCCAGTAGCCATTAATACACCTGGGTGGAGAGAGAACCCAACTAAATCAAAACCAGACAAGAGGTGTTCTAAATAGCTGCTTGTTTCCAAGAAAATTCACAGATCGGCACTATACATCCGGGTATTTTCCTCAGATGGGCGCTATGGGCTGATTGGGTTGTCCAGCGTGCGGGCAGTATATATACCATCATGTGAGTAATTTAAACCAATCAGAATCTGAGAAAATGTAGTGGTGAATTATAAGTTGGGATAGCTAGCCCAGAGAACTTAAAATAGGACAACCACTTGAGTATTTAGGGTCATGAGTTAGTTGAACTCTGTTGTGGCACGCTCTTACTCTTTGCTTTGCTTTCTTGTAGCTGACATTTAAAAGAGACTGTAAGAAGTGTGTTCCAGATTTGGTGCTTGATGACAGTAGAAGCAAACGGTGAGTTGAAGATAATTATTAGTCATGGTCCTGACCAAATACACACACTACAATCAGAATGTTTGCCTTAGCATACACCTCTCTAGCCTTTAAAATAGCAGTATGATTTGGTTTTATCAACTGGGTTGATAATGTGAATTGGCCACCATAAAGAGATTCAAGAGCTGACGTTTGGAGCGTTAGCCCTTCGTTGGAGCGAATTGAAAATAGCAGGGCTGTATAATAATGTATATTAATGTGTAAACCCCTGACAACAAAGTTAGAGGTTTGCTGCATGGGAGAATATTTATTTAATGAGTGTACATTGTATTTTCCCATTAGGACACTTGCTGTTGGAGCTGCGATTTACAAATTGGAAGTTACAGTTAGCAATAAAGGAGATGACGCCTACAATGCAAAGTTGTATGTTACGATTCCCAAGGGAATTAAAATAGGAAGAATCTTTACTGTGCGCAACTTGGATGGAGAGGATGTAAGTCTTCCTTTTGGTTAACAGTTAAACAAGGCAGTTGGTTTATTTCTGATTGTTATTACAGTCTAGGTAACTCTCACAGCAGACACCACTGGGGGGGATGGGGGTGCAACAGCCCTTTTCCGAGTACCCTTTATGCTGCACATCTGCTTCAAAATGAGCCTAGGTGTGAAACCGTGAACATATTAAAATGTGTTTGGTTTGCATGAAAATAAACATGCAGGTAAAACACATTTTCATATGGATTAAATGGGTTTTTACTTAGACTTCTTTTGACAGTGAGAGACAACTCTGAAAATGTTGTCCTACTGCATTGGGCATGTTAAAAGTTCACTTGTTTGTCTGCAGTGAAACTCCAATCTAAGTCGCCAGACAACTACTCTTCAAGAAAAGTACAGTTAAAAGTACAATCATGTAACTCTCTAAAGCCTCACAAGAAATTATGCATATTAATGTCGGGTTACATATCAGCTAATATCGGCCAACTGTAACACTAATATTGTATATGCAAAATATACACTAGCAACTTATATTTCAGTACCATAACGCTTGGCACAAATCAAGCAGATATTTCACTACCACTGTGGAACATAATTAATATTATTATGGAAAACTGTTTATTGTAATTTGTGTTTTAGGGCAAGATCACGCCTGGCGTTGACAAGACGACACTGGACACAAATGACACCATGCTCATTATCAATCTTAATACTCCTTTGAAAAAAAAGAAAGACGTAAGTAAATTAGTTCCTTTTGTGTGCAACTATGACATTTTATAATTGTACATGAGCCTAAACACTTAGTGAACTTAATTTATTAGACTTAATTTTTTATAAGCACTTCTTTGCTACTTTTTTTCTATTTCAGCAATCAATTCAGATTGAGTTAATCACTTCAAGATTTGCTGACTCACCAGATTTCCTGCCTATACACCTTAGTACAAACAGGTGAGCATGAGGACCAATCTCACATTCCTTCTCTTCCCCTCACCACCTCTGCCTCCTCCTCCTCACCCCTCCTCCCCCTCCTCCTCCCCCTCCTCCTCCCCCCTCCTCCTCACACTTCCCAGACACCTTGGGCCACACCCAATGATCATGCAATTTACTTTATTTGTAACCAGAATAAACTATGTGAAAATTTTCCATGAAGAAAGAGATGTCACTGACAATATAATAAGCTAATTCAGTGTGTTACAAGACATAGTGTGATCAGTATGTCTTAGTTGTTGTTAGTCTATTTCTTCTTCTAGGTTTAATATTATTAGCTCAATCTAAAATGTTACAACCCTTTTTGATTATAAGGATTTTGTTATTTTCCGTCTAGTACAAATGAAGAGGAAACAAGTACATTAGCAGACAACTACCGGTTCTTGAATATCTCTATCAAGTCGCAGGCAGACCTGGAGATTAACGGGTACGCTAAGTTACAAAAGGACATCCTCATACAGCTATGCATTGTAAATCTTCAATTGTTCCCACCCTTAAGGTCTTTGATAAATGGTCAGAGAACTTTTTCACATTTAGATACTTTAAATGACTTTCAATTATTATTATTAAATAGTTAGTATGCTGTAAGTAAGCTTTCAGGATTGTAATTTTAACTTGATACCGGTAATTCAGTTTTACTACCAGAGAGTTTTTTATTTATTTAGCTTTGCCTAACTAGAATACATAAAAATATTTGGCAGGGAGACCACTACAGCCTAGCCAATTACAGTGGATCCTTCGTTAATTATTTATATAAAAAATACTAATTAGCTACTAATATGTAAGCAGAAAACTTAGGAGGAAGAAGCAGCACGTTGGCATCTGTGTTGCACCTAGGACAGATTGTTCTCCAGGTTCTAATGTCGTCAGTGTTGTACAGGTTCTACTACTACCTTTGACAGCTTGTATCTGTTTCAGTACAACTGTTGAAGAGCAAGTATCTTATGGTGGCAAGGTTGTTGGTGAAAGTGCCATGAAGCGTGCATCTGACATTGGAAATGAAGTCAAACACAAATATTTTGTAAGTAGCTAGTGCGTTTTTAATTCTGTGATTGTAAGTCCTGAGCTTAAAAGTTATTGCTTATCCTTATGGTTACCAACAATATTGCCTTAAGTGACAGAAATTCCTTTAATTAAAGAAGCAAACATCGCTGTACCCAGGGTTTTCCTTTTCAAATAAAGTTGAAGTCGATGAAAGCGAAGCTGGCGGAGACAGCTTGTATAAATTATATAACTTTTGGATTATATAACAGCAAGGATTCTTTTAGTTGCCGGCAACTGAGCCGTTCACATGCGGCGAAAATCGCCGATCGCCGGCCGAAAAGGAAAACCCTGTGTACCAAAATCACAGAACTGCAGAATCATCTAATCAGACTTACACTGTACTTGCACATTATGTGACAATAACCTTCACTGTGCCTCTTGTCCTCTAATTACTGGTATGGGCAACAAAATTTTACTTTTTAAGCTGCACAGGTCATTTAAAATATTTATTTTTTACTTCAAATATATAGCCACCAGTTGAATTTTTTGTTGCTTTATTTTAGGTTAAAAATCGTGGTCCAGATCCTGTTCCTTCAACTGAAATTGTAATTCAATGGCCTTTTGAAGTAACCAATGGAAAGCATCTACTTTATCTTATAGATGTTGAGGTTAGTAAATTTTCCTTATGACTGTTTTTTAATTTGTACTTCCACCTGTTCAGGGCACGAAATTGCGCCTAATACAGTTGCCAATGCGACTAAAATTACCGTCCTGGCGACCAAAATTCAAAAATTAGTCAACATATAATAAGGTGATTTTATTATTGGTTTCATTATTGCTATGCATTACCAGACTAAAAGAAAGTACAAAGTTGTAACAAGGGTCAAATTGAACCACAGTGTAGTTGTGTACTGACGTTAATACTTTGATTGTGTCTTTAGTTTGATGACAAGAGAGTTGACTGTGATTTCAAACCTAATCAGTTAAATATGCTAGGTTTAAAGGTAAGTTTGTTTACAGCTGTACGTTATTCAAGATCTTACTTTTACTATTGTAAGTCGTCAATCCTTCAAGCCTGGTTTTCACTAGCGTCTGAGTCTGAGCCTGAGTCAAGCAGATCTCAAGTACAAATCAAATCCACAGAGTCATAATCAGAGTTTTGATTCCACTTGTGACTCTGTTGCTTGTAATAGTTTCAACTGTTATCTACACGGGCAATTCCCGCCAACCAGTTAGCTCAGTTGGTAGAGTGTCAGACTATTGGGCAGGAGGTCTCGGGTTCGATTCCCAGACCAGGGACTTAAAGAACTGAGGAGAAAGTGCTGCCTTTATAATAAAATCTACAAATGGTTAGACTTTCTAGTCTTCGTGGACAAGGATGGTAAACCATAGTCCTTGTCTCACAGCACTTGCGTGGGACGTTAAAGAACCCTGTACACTATGGCCTACGGTTTACCATCCTTATTTTGCGAAGCAACGGTTACAGCCTACGAGGCCATCTTAAGGTTGTTCTTCCAAGACCAACCTCATCTTACAGGCAGCATTCTTTCATGTATCAGGCTGGCAAATAATGGAACAATCTACCAGATGAAATAAGAACGTCAGAATCTCTTTCTACATTCAGAAAAAACTTACAAAAGTTGCAGTTGTCATCATCGTATTTTGTAAATAGACAGTTTGACTACCTATTATTTTTATCTGCGATCGGTTATTTTATTTCATTCGTTTTTATTTCTTATTTCTTTTTCATTATCTGTATACATAGATTATGTAAATTATTACATTGTAATTTTGATGTCACATTTGCATTTAAACGAGCTTTTGCTCATAATTATGCGATATGTGCTTAAATACTTACTTACTTACTTACTTACTTACACTGTTTGAAAAGAGTAGCGTAGTTCCCAACCAGTGTGATGGTCTGTAACTTATTCCGTTCTTGGGGCACCTGTGAATCCTAATGTTCTTCAAAATAACTTTATAAACTGCAAGGCTGCCTTTAGTGCCTATAATGCAGTCTGGAAAGTCTTCTGCATATTGTTGTTAAGTGCTTTGAGACTATAATATTTATTATTATTTTTCTTGCAGACATCTTCAACAGGTGGTAGCTCTGGGCAAGAGCAGAATGACACATCAGTTGATTCTTTTGTGAAGAAGCGCAAAAGGCGTGAAGCAGCTGAGAATGAGGAATTTGATTCTAGTTCTAAAGTAAAACGAGAAGCTGAACCTTCCAAAACTGAGACACAAACTGAGCTGGTAAGAAAGTTGCAAAATTGAAATATCAATTCTCCTTACTAATATTCACAACAATTATTTTTGTATTAGTTATGAGAATTTGGTGATGCATCCAAGAGTTTTTGTTTCGTTTCCTCAGAAACGAAATGATATTACTTTGGCTTCAGGGGTGAGCTACTTACATAGAGCTCTAGCTCCTTGTTAAATAAATCATAATTTCTGGGAAACTACCACCCTCCCCATCCCTAGGTTATATTTCTGCACTAGTCATACGTCACTGAGAAAGGTGGGCTAGGGGAGGGGAGGGGAGGGTGGGGGTTTTCCCCCAGAAACTGATTGATCCAATTTTTTTCTTTTTGTAATATTGCAGCTGTGATGTGTTCATTTGGAACTGTTCCTTTGGAAATATGAAAATCCAGTACAGTTTTATCATCTAAGAAAAAGCTCAAGACCCTTTTTTCAAAATTTATCAGGAGTAATTCTTTTATTCTTCCATATTTTTAATTTTTATTTATTAATATTAACTTTTTATTTCTTGAGTATTTTTATGGTTTAGCGATAATTTTGTAAAGCACCTCGAGCAAATAGTGGATGTGTGCGCTATATATATTTAAATAAACTAATTTTAGGTATTATTTTTGGTTCCTCTAGGACTGCAAGTTAGGAACTGCTAAGTGTACCGATATTCGCTGCAAAATAAAGTTTTTACAAGCAGATGATGATGTAACATTTACAATAGTGTCACGCCTTTGGAATAGTACCATGATAGAGGTAAGGGGTAAGGGGTGGACCATTTCACTTCTGATCGGGGGGAGAGGTGGGGGGTAATTTGGTAGAGGTGTGATTTTTTTTTCAAACCCTTTAATACACAGGAAATTTTTTTCTTGGTGCATGTGTGTGTGTGTGATTTTTTTCTGCATGTAACAGGAATTTTTCAGCTCACAAAAAGTATTAGACTAAGTTTTCATTTACCTCAGTATCAAAATGAGCCTAAGTGTAAAACCATCCAATATGAAAATGTGTTTTGCCTTTATGTTCATTTTCATGCAAAGCAAAGTGCAGGTACTCATTTACATATGAATGGCTTTTCACTTAGACTCATTTTGAAACAGAGGTGAGGGAACTCGGAAATGGCTTATTCATTGTACACAGTTTGTGTATCATTTAAAATCATCAATGAATAATTGGAAACCTGTTGTATCATTTGCATTGTACTGATTAATATTTGGTTATGTAGGATTACCAAGGTGAACTGTTAAGAGTGAAATCACATGCTACAGTTAGGTCACTAAATACGTTTGTACAAGAGACTAACAAGGATAACAATAAAGCACAGGTAAGGGTTTTTGTGTTTGATGTGAAAACGCCAGTTGAATGCCTCTCGTGGGAACACATTTCTATTCAGGACCTTTCGATGGGGGAAACTTTGAAACACACAGCCCTTGGAGGTGGAACATGTAATGAAAATTTGAAATCATTATTTTTGCAACTCCGTAATACTGGTGATTTCAAAACATGATTGTCAGCCTCAGAAAGACATGGTTGTAAACTCTGTCTAAAGTATACACCCACAGGACCAACTTAAGCTGTTCAGTTGCAGAGAAACAAGTAAAATTCAGAACTGGCCAGACAAACATGCCCCCCCCCCCCCCCCCGCCCACTGATGTCTGCTCAGAGGGAGTTGTCTGTCTCTTTGATACCTACACCAGAGGGGCAGAACTATGTAAACATTATTTTAGATGAGGTGTCTCTGTAGAGATTATGTGAATTCTGGGTCCTGACCGTAAGCATCCCTGTCAATGTTCAGACAGACAGACATGTTTTATTTGGAGTCTTGTACAATAAATAGTATATTGACTACAAATGGAAAGAGTACCTCACCCACCCCCCCCCCCCCCCCCTTTTCCTGGCCATAGTCAACCTGTGCACAAGGAGGGGTTCTACTGTAAGCATCCCTGTCAATGCCCAGAGATATAGTCTCAAGAGATAGTCTCATACTTATTTTCTTGTTGTTACATTAGGTTGGCACTCAACTGAACCCAGATGTTGATGTAGCAGTGCCCTCTAGAGGCCTCCCGAAGTGGGTTATACCAGTCTGTGTTGTGGGTGCTGTGCTTCTTTTAATCCTGATAGTCTTTTGTTTGTATAAGGTGAGTCAGCGTGGTACAAACGTGTATAAATTATTAATAGTACTGCTGATCAATGTATCAGCTAGCCTGCTACGTGAAATTATATTCCTTTTAGCTTTTCTCAATTTCAGTGCATATTATTCTCAACTCTGATCTCAAGAGAATAAAACTTCAAAGACACATGCTAAGGGCTCATCCATCTGTGCCACATACAATTACTACTGCTCAATAGCTTGCATTTGGCTACACACTAGGGTTTCACCGACTTAAAAGTTAGAAAAAGTACCATCTTGCACAGCGCAGCATTAAATGGTACCACCTTATTGTTACTAGCATTATAATGTGTATGAACTCTATTGTCACCACTCATTCTTTCTTAATGCTTGAACTACCAGTAAATGCTTTGACTTCCATTCATCTTTAGCTGGGATTCTTCAAGCGTCAAAAGTACGACAAAAACATCACTAGTCCTGAGGAGGCCGAGGGAATGTTAGACAATGGAAAGGGATACCCTGCGTAAAGTTACATCCTCAAAGGAACCTTCCAATACAATGCGGGTCAGCATTACAGAAAGGCAGTTGTGCAGTTTGTTATAGACAGAGGACGAGGAACTCCCTGGAATGAATGCTTCACAAGAAGCTTTGTCTGCATGGTAGAGAACACATTCAAACAAGACTGATAGAAAGTAAATTAAGCAAGCCATGCCCAGACAAACGAACCTTCAGGTGTATCCAAGTTGGAAATCCTATTTTAGAGACCTCAAGGGCAATAACTAAATCATTTTGCTGGCGTTATCTTAGATCATTTTTTACCATATTGGTCACAACTTGCTGCAATCATAGTGAAAAAAGAAAGCTAATGTCATGTTTAGAAAATATTTGATTTTGCTATTTTTTAATTTGGTAAACTTGGATCAACTTGAAAGTACATTTTGACCAGGCATTTCAAGTGCCATTGAAATTTCCTTAGCAAGACTGTAATATTTACAAAATGTGGCTACTTTAGGGCAATAAAGATTTAACTTCGTTTTTTTTATTTTTATATAAAAAAATATTTTTTTAATTGTTTTTGTGCTGGGTTTTATGGGTATTTTCCTTACTCAGAGAAGTTTTACATTGTTGCAAAATATACATGGCAGATTTAACACATAGGTAATTATTTTGTGGAATGTTGTTATTAATGATAAAAAGTTGGAAAACAACACTTGTACATTCAAAGGTTAGATAACATAGCTACCATGATTACACAACAACACTGTCCTTGCACGAGGGTAAAATTGCTGGAAGTGTAGCAGCTCTCGGAAGCTTGTAATTCTACTGGTCCACTAAGTGTAACAGTTGCTATTGTTTTAGGGGCTAGGAGCATTGTTCTTGTTGTTTGTTTTATTGTTTTCACACAGGGTATCAAGCCATTGATGCCAGACCTTACGAGAGCTGCTACATTGCCACTAAGAGCCAGTTTGTCCTTTCCTTGTGTCTAAAGATTTCTGTTAGCACACCTTGTTGTTTTCTGTCTTGCAGCTACAAACAAGTTTACTGTTGTTTTCATAATATCAACTAATCAATGGAATTGTAAAATAATTGTAAGTAATTAATGTGACCACAAGATCAGATTTTGAAAGCCACACAGGGGACCCCCTCTTAGTAGTATAGCAATCCCCTCCCACCCACCCATGAAAATATTTTAAGAATACAACAGATAGTACAATTCAACTTTTGGCAATAAATGATTATGACCAATATAATTGGTTAGTACATGTTTTATTGTTCTGATATCGATATTTGCTAGGTTACTAATGTATTTGTAGATGTTTTTTCTAAGCTTGTTTTTTCTTTATTATAATAATAATTACCGGTATTTGTAGTTGAGTGGAGAAGAAAGACATTTTTTTTCTTATGTTTCCAGTCCTGTTGTGGCTGTTAATGAACAGTACATACTTAAACAAGGCAATTAAAAACAAGTTGTTTATATTGAAGTGTGTTTTCTCAATGAGGTGAGAATTCTTTTGTTGAGTATTATGCCCACTGTTTCTTCTTGTACATTTATTAACAGAGCTATGTCACAATATTTTGAGTTATTTTTTGCGACGAAACAAATTGCCTTTAAAACGTAAGAGACCTAAAACTAATAGTTATAAACTAAGAAAAACAACAAGGAGGTGATACCAAATTAACCAAAAAGGAACAAGGTGGTTGAGGATAGAGATTGAGATGGATTACAAATGACAAATTTGAAAAATTTGGGCTAAATTTTTCAAAATGCACAATCCGTGACATAGCTCCTTTAAGGTTAAAGTAGGTAATCACCTGTCACTAAAAATATAGTAATGGTAAACACAGGCAGATGTTGATTCAAGTCATTACAAGAAATGCTCCATATAAAAATACCAAACTTTGCACCTTTGGAGATGATTACATGAATGTTACAGTTATTAGTGTGATCTTGTGTTTTTGTGACATTTTAATTTCTGACAGCTAGCAACTCAAAATGTAACAAATGTAAAATATAGCTTAATTAACTATTTCTAAGTGACTGTGCTCTTTCCTTTTGTAATTTTCCTTTTTTATGTATTTATTTTATTGTTAAATGTTTCTGGGCACAAATAAAGATTGTTGTTGTTGTTGCAGATACCCAAGGGTTTCATTACGTTTTTGTGCAGGTCAGCAGAGTTTTTCAGCCGGGCATTTTTAGTTTTTCTTATAACAGAAAGTAAGTAGAGAAAATGAAAACAGCCGGTCAAAGTCATCGCTAAGTCTTGTTCACAGCAGGTCAATTTGCCCGGTGCATGGCCCTTAATGAACCCTCTTAGATACCACCAAAAAAATTAATAATTTAATGCAAGTGAACTTTATTCATCTGGCTTACGTCATATTGCATTTAGGGATCCAAAGCTGCAAAATTTGATGTTTTAACAAATAAAGATTGCCTTTATTCCAGCCATTGCAAAATACAGTAATCAGAGATTGAATAGCATGCTGTGATGTCATACCCCCTCAGTCTGGATTATCTGCCTGTGCAATAAAGTTTTGATCTTCAAACATGTATTTTTAACAAAAATTAATAATAACAGTACTTGTTAGGACACAGTGCACATTATTTTCATTGATACTCTCTTCTCTACTTAAGAATTTGACAACAGTTGTTTTATTGATTCTGAGAGCAGATCAGAGATATGGTCATGTTTTCTAAAACTAATTTGATGTATTTTTTAACTGCAAAACGGTTGCTATAGATGACTTCTAATCACCACATCTTGGGTTGCCTATCCTGGGATTAGTTTTTTGCCATGCTTGTTCTATTGGCGGTTTTGACCATTGGAAAATCACATGACCCAAACACATAATTGCTTAAAACTCGCACAGCTTACATCTTTCTCGGATGAAACCAAAGCCAATGGATAGAGTGCATTCAGATGCAAAATCTGTCGTATGGATTTGTGCAGATTCCCATTAGTTAAGATGGATTTGTACAAATTTCTCATTAGTTAAAAAGCTACGACATCAAAATTTTTGTGACGTATTGCAAATTTCAACAAGTCCGTACTACAGATTTTGCATCTGAATGCACTCTATCCATTGGCTTTGGTTTCATTCGAGAAAGATGAAAGCTGTGACAGTGTTAGCCTACTAAGCACTGCGGTTAGCCTACTGAGCACTGCGGTTAGCCTACTGAGCACTGCGGTTAGCCTACTGAGCACTGCGGTTAGCCTACTGAGCACTGCGGTTAGCCTACTGAGCACTGCGGTTAGCCTAACTGAGCACTGCGGTTAGCCTACTGAGCACTGCGGTTAGCCTACTGAGCACTGCGGTTAGCCTACTAAGCAATCCGATTAGCCTACTGAGCACTGCGGTTAGCCTACTAAGCACTGCGGTTATATGGTTAGCTCTCAAGAATGGTAAGGGTAACACGATAAATTCTTAAAATTGCCAGTGTTCGGCAGCTGGGTCTCGGTAGTGTAGTGGTTAGTGGGAATAGCTCATGATCTGAGTAACCCGGTATCTATTCCACATTTGACACTGCCTCATTCTAAATCTAGAATTGCAAAGTTAGAAGCACAGTCCATTAGCCAGGTCGATGGCATGCTACAAACAGAGTCAGTATTCCAGTTGTGGGGCTTCTTATCTGCCAGAGAATCGTAAATAATGTACCGAGTGCATCGGTATTGTTTAGAGCTGGGATCTGCATGATAAGCAACTGGTGCTAAAGTGACTGTATGCTGGGTAGATGCAGGTGTTGTTGGTAAACAAAGAGACTCGTCAACATCTGGTTTTGGTTCACGTGAAAGGATCTTGCCACCACCATACTTAACCATCTGAATGAGATCATCCTTTGAAGGGTTGGGTGGGTGGAATTCGCCACTAAAGTAAAACTGGCAACCATCAAACAAACCAGGAAGCTGAAAAAAATGTTTCAAAAGAATTGTGACACTGGGCACGGTCATGTACATGTAGGCCAATTGGTTTTCAGGTAAAAATCTGTTTCAATGAGAAGATCTAGATAACAATTTTGCAATCAGTTGCAATCATATCGCTCCATGGCATCTGCATTTTAAAAAGATTAATCTATAATGAAGGTTACCTGGGAAGTAATTTGCAGTTGGGATTTTACTGAAACAATGTGGTAAATTAGCCATTTTCTAAATGAGCAGGGGACTGGGTACAAATATTTAAAATCGATTGGAACGAAAAATTGAGCCTAGCACATGAAAGGTCATCCAAAATAATGTAAAATACCAAATTTTAGCATTATTGGCTTAAACGCAAATATATATAGAAAACATTTCAAAAGTTGAAATTTAAGAGAGCTTGTATCACCTAACCCTAACCCTAACCCTAACCATTACTTTGGATGACCCTTCACAGTCTTTTCAGTCGATTTTAAACATTTGTACCCAGACCCTTGCTCATTTAGAAAATCGCTAATTTAAGACACTTCTATATGTTAAAACTCTGAGGCTTGACATCAACATGCAGTCACAGCCTGTGAACAGGCTCTCTGGCAAGAATGGGGCAAAGAGAAAGCGGGGAGAAAGATGTCGGAACGGAGAAGGGGTGGGGAGGAAGGCGGGGGAGGGGAGAGCTCTGCCACCCACCCACTCATTTAGCCAGAGCCTGTTTGTAGGCTGCGACATACACATTATTCTCTCTTGTGGTCTCCACTTTAAAGGAGCTATGTCACAATATTTTGCTATTTTTAGCTATTTTTTTTTCAAAATACACGAACGATGACGTAGGTCCTTTAACTTTACATATAGGTACAGTGCCAGTTGAGACCATTTGATGATAACTTGTACCTAGAAGCATTTGTTTTGTCCAGACAATACCACTAACAATCAGTTGTTGAGTTTTAACTCGTGACAAAGTTGTATTGGAAGTTTAAGCACAAAAAGTGATCAAAATAACAAACCTGCTTGAGTGAATTAATGCGAGCTCGCCTGGGAGTGTCCACAGGGGCGTCATTTGTACCCTTCACTTCATGTGGTGTTTCATCTACACAGGCCTTGTGCCGCAGACATTTTAGTATCCCTGTACAACAGATCAACAAGCGAGTTCTGAGTTATGTTTATCAGTGATTTACCATTGTGATAAATATCAAAATGCTTTACTTACACTCATAGCTCACGATCCATTTTCCAGTTAACACACCATTCAAGTACTTTATAGTTCGTGGACAAACTCCTTTGCTGTTGTTTGTTGCTGTTACAATGTGGGTAACTACAAAATTAAAACAGAATAAGAATTCAAGGCAGTGGAACATTAAAAATGCTTGTATTAGCTACTGTGATTGTTTTGAACATGTTCAGTTCACTCACCTGAGAGAGAAAATTCACTGACAATGCTTGCATTGAGAATTCTTGCACACTTTTGCAGATTTGCCTTTAAGAAATGTATCATAAATAATGAAATATAGTAAAAATAAATAACAAAGATAAACAATTTGTTCATTGTCAACCATTTTTATCTTTATGAAGAACATAATGTATTATATTTTCAATTTTCTTATAGTGAATGAAAGCATCTTTGAAATGGATAGTTTTACACTGGACTAATATTAGCATTGATGTGTCACAAAGAAATTTAATTCAATTGTTTAAAAAATTAAATAAATGTATCTTATTATAATCATACCTTCATATAATCATATAATCATTACCTTTTGTTCGGAGCTTAGCCCAGTTGCTAGCAGAACTTTTGGTGAATCGTATAAACCCTGGAAGGAGTTCCAAAAAAATCATTTACACATCACACTTATCTTGTAATTTCACAAAATTTCTTCCTTTCTCCCCAACAATTTGATGTGCAGATTGGCAGAAAAATGTAGAACAATTTGGAACCTCCCATAAGCAGAAGTACTGTTTGTATGTGGCTAGGACCTTGACAAAGTGTCCTCTTGGGAGACATGTCTGCTTAATTCAGGGGTTATAGTGTTTGTAGGTGTCTGGAACCTTGCAAAAGTGCCCAATTAGGAGAGTTGTCTGCTTATAGGAGGTTAAAAAAAATGTAGTGTTTTGAATGTGGCTGGGATCAATTGTACTTGGAGGCTTCCTACTTAAGGTGCACAGAATCACTTTATTTAGGCTCTTGATTAAATATTAACAACTATTAATTAATAATAAAATAACAACTATTAAGCAATAATAAAATAAATTCAACTGACCTTGCCATTTAGTAGTGATGCAGCCACTGTTGATGTTTCATTGTCTTTGCTTGAAGCTGATGTAGATAAGATAGCCAACATTTCCTCAGTTGGTGCATAATCTTTTGGGAGAAGTCCTTGTTTGTTTCTTATAAAACATAAAGAAAAACAAAAGAGCACATTAAAATGTTTCTTACTGCAATGCTTAGAATGTCATAATTCCATTCCCTTCCCTGTCACTCCAGTAAGTATAGTCTTATATCATGATTTATGGAAGTGGTGGGCCATAGTGATCGATGTTGCTGCGATAAATAACTATCCTTGTTGCTGGACAAAACACTAGATTTTTAGAGCTGTTGTGCTTTAAATTGTCTTGCCACATACATGTATGCATGCAGAAGTTTAAAGAAAGTTTTAATTAGTATCTGCTAAAGAATAGATCACCTGACATAAAGAGGGGCCCCTTTGGAGACCAAGAGCCTTGCGACATCTAATCTCCCATTCATGACAGCATCATGCAGCGGTGAATCATGGTCAAACCCACCAGGAATGTCAATCAAGGCACCATGGTCCAATAGCAGTTCAGTTATGGTCAGGTAACCATGGTTACAAGCTTCATGCTAAAAATGTGAAAGTACTATTAATATTATATGTAATTAATTAAATGCATTCAATGTGTTTGAAAGTAAGCTAAATCAAGGCAATAAAACAATTGTCAGTCCCTGACCAGTGGAGTCCACCCAGCGTAATCTTTGGTATTGGGGTCAGCTCCTTCAGCAAGCAGTTTTCTGACAGTTTCTACACAACCCTGTAAAAGTGAAAACATGATTGTGCATTAAAGGGTCAGTTTTGGTACATGTAACATACAGTATAAATTCAAGTGCCTTCAAAGCAAAGGAAAACACCAAAAAAGTTAACAATAAACAGTTTAAAATCAAAGAGGCATTGCACATTAAATAGGAAAATCCCATTATTAATCAGCAGTTGAGGCATCTAGATTTGTCTCTTTCTTTTTAGTTACATTGTTCCTTTTGTCCTTTATTTTATTGTTATTTTTATTTTTGTTTTCCGCGTATTTCGTATTTCATATTCAAATTGTAACGCAAGTAATTGACGCGTAATTTTGTAACGTACGTTAATAATATAAAATTCAAATGTACAACCGTTAAAAACTGATTTGCAACTGAAGATGACATGAGAATGTCGAAACATGTTTTGTAAATTGAAAACTGTCGCTTCTTTATTGAGAGTTATAGTCACTCTGCTGTCTTTACGTCCGCTTACAGGATGTCTTTGAATGAGGAAGATTGAGAAGGATTGTAATTGACAAACTTGAAAAAGTTAGGTTAACTTTTCATGTTACACATGACAGAGCATTAGTGAGAGCACTGAGTTTTTTTTAGCAATCTTGACGAAACTCTCACAGTTCCTCTCTCAAACCAGAAAACCTGGGTAACCTGGGAACGGCTTGGGGGTACCATCCCATCCAGGGATGGAAGGGGAGGGGGGGAGATAATACAATACTCTTCATGGTACATAAACAAGGAAAAACGCCCTGTGATGTGTACCAGTGGTGCAAGTACAGTAACTTCAGTTTAACTTGATGCTAACATACTAATCATGAGAAAGTAATATATGCATTACAGCTTGGAACTTGCCCTTCATTCCCACTGGAATTATGATTTCATTCCATTATAGAATGCTCTTACTTTAATTGCTGACACATGTAGTGGTGTCTCTCCACGTTTATTTTTCTTCACACCAGCAGAAAAAGAAGTAACATTCTTTGGGCTGTAGAAATCCTGCTCGGATATCTTTCGTTTGTTAATCCCTACAATAAATAAGTATTGATAATTGTTGAGCTTTAATTATGAATTCTTTTCAGTCTTAAAACACAGCTTTACTATGTCTTATACATGACATTTTAGAGCATCAAAGATGTAATACAAAAATTATATTTTAACTTAAGTTTATACATGTAGCTTTACAATACACAATGTCCATATAGTGTAATAATGCATAATTTATATCCTGTCACACAGCATGACAATCATGTGCATAAATTTAGGAATTTTTGATCCTAACCTTTTGGCTTAACAGGAGTTTCTTTGCAGCTGTTCTTGGCCAGGTTTTTCTTCTTTTCCTGCTCAATGTATATGCTTTCACTTGCAAGGTCTCTGAGTACCTGTGGTTCTTTCTGAGATATGCTCTCTCCTGAAGAACTCAGTGGGGTTCCATGAAAGTTCCTCTTCTGAGCTCTAGTCTTTGGAGCACTTTTTCCTGCTTTGGGGGTGCCATCACATGAAGGTCCCTTATTTAACATTGCCATTGAGATCCCAGATGAGCATGTACCTGAGCTCCTTGATCTCAGCTTTGTAAAGGACTTTTGCTCAACATTCTCTTTATCTTTATCAGTGATCTTGCTTTCATCTGTTGACCCAAATTGTAAAATGTCTGCCACCTCTGTCAGCTGGGGATCATTCTGACCTCTTTTATCAAAATCAGGACACGAAATTGTCTTTTTTAATCTTCTCCCCTTTAATTGTTTTCCAAAGCACTTCTCTTTAGCTTGCTGTCTCTTGGCTGTTTGTGGACTGCTCGAACATTTTGCAACTTGTTCTGATTCAGAAGCATTTTCTTTGACAACTGCTTGCTTACTTGACAGCACCCCATTCTGACACATTAAAAGCTTTCCACCATTGTGTTTCACTTGTTCAGCATCACCAATGTCATCTTTCATTTCTTCCACATTTTCAACCCTGTTTGCAACAAATTGCTTGGCCTTCCCTACTGTGTTCGTCTGTGCTCTGCTGTAAGTCTTAATCTTAACAGATTTCTTAGAGATCTTGTTGTTATTTTTTGCTATTTCTTGTACTGCAGCATCACACTTATTCACTGACAAAGCAGGTAAAACAATTTCTGGAGAGGAGAACTGATAGGAATCCATTTCTTGATCAAATGTTGGCTGTGTCTCCTCCCACATCACTGCTGCTTCTGAAAAGAAAATGAAGACAAATTATCTTGTATCTAATAACAAACTGCAACTACTTTAGAGATAAACTAAAAGTAAATTACCATACTTAAGCCAGGATCTGAGCCTCTCTGAATCTAGTTTTGCAAAGACATTTGGCAAGTTTATTTTTACCTGTTGTGCCATCTGTGCATGAACGTATGTTATTCTTGATATTTTTAACATCATCAGTCGATCCAACAAGCTTTCTCATCTTGGTACACATGCTGACAGTGTTAGCAAGATGACGATTGGTTTTCAAGTCTTTCACCCATGCGAAGGCTCCGCATTCTGGGCATCTAGAATCAGCTCCAACCAACTTCTCGACACAGTCACTGCAAGACGATAAAATTAATTCACCAACTTAACTTATAGCCATTTCAATTTATACCCACCCCTCCCCTGTAGAAAATACTTTTGAAGATTCTTTGAAAGTAGTTTGTGAGGGGTTGCTCTTTTAGCATCCTTTAATCTTTTGAATAATTCTGAAGCTGCGAGTTAGCAAAAAAGTTTCCCGTTCTGCAAGGGGTTAAGGAAAATCAGGTTATTTAAGAGATGGGTGGTGGGGACATTGGGTTGTTTTGTTTCAGGAATACGGGGTGGATATGAAATGGAATGACCCAAGTTTAGGCCTCCTAGCAAAAATCAAATGTCCCTACCCTGGGGCATAGAATTAGTCAAATTAATTCCCGAGGGTGGGGAAGGCAATTAAGGTTCAAACGCCCCCACCTCTGGCTTAACATTGACAGCTGCATAATCTTTAATTCAATACTCCTAAAACAATTAAACACTTTTCAGTGTTATTTTTAACCATGAAAAATGTAGAACGACAATTTGTCAGCTTATTAACTGTGGAATTTGTAAACACATACCGACAGAAGATGTGATCACAAGCTTGAAGTGAGCAAGGATCAGACACCAGATTTAAACTGAAAACAACAGAAAGAGTAAAAATAAGGTTCTTTACTCAGATCATTCAAGAAATAAGTTCGCGATCCGGATCGACGGTAAAATGTCGTAATTGCGTCTTAAGATACTCACCAAACTTTGCATGTTAACAGTTCCTCAAGCTTTCCTAATGCGTTTCTCGTGTTCTGCCATGCAATCATTTCCATAGTTTCTTAGCAAAGTACATAGAAAACCAAAAACACAGACGACAACCCAAAGTAAAACAGAAACATATAATTATCAAGCTCAAGCCCTTTGAACGAAATTCCCGCGTTCATTCTATCACGGGGTAACCTGGCCTGATTAGCTTCGTAACCAAGCTAAGATGGCGGACAGTTTGCGCGAAGTGTTTTCGAGATATTTTCTTTCTGTTTGGCGCTAAATTTGTACGATTCTGTTATGCAACGTGTTCGCAGATGTTGGAAACTTGTAGCTGAAAACAGCAGGTGTGTTTTAAATTCAAGATATGTTGCGACATGCAGTAAAATGGCAAGTTCTGGGCCCTACTGCGCTCTCTGCTCTGTGCCAACACTGAATACTGGAACATCTTGTGCTTCGCGGGAGCGTTTATTTCCGACAGTTTTTCAGTGTTCGAATCTGGCACAAGACAGCAGTCTAAGAAAAAAGATAAGGAGGAATGTTCCTGACGAGCTGTGGGCTATTTTTATAGTTGGTAAGATGTACCACAAGTTTGTTGTTGTTGTCAGATGCAAATGCAGCCCAATGGCAATGCAAGTTTCCTTGTGCACGTGGCTTTCCCAGCTTTCCTGGGAGGATGCCTAGCATAATAGAGTGGTAAAGTGACGACGTCACAAAAAGCAAATTTATGAAATTATGGGATTGCTTGCCAAAAATCAGCATCTTATTCCATATTGGGAGTGAGATATTGGCCCTTCCATGCTTCAATGACTCCATACAAATCCTTGTAATTTTGTCTTGGTTCTAAACGTTTAGAACAGAGACAAAATTACAAGGATTTGTATGGAGTCACTGAAGCATGAAAGGGCCAATATCTCACCCCCAATTTGAAATAAGATGTCGACTTTTGGCAAGTGGGCATTCTTCATCATGTACTTTCTAAAGATCTTAATATCAAAAATTTAAATATTTGTGACATCACACTTTACCACTCTATTTGTAAACAAACAATTTTGATAATTTTTCCAATGAAGTGAGTGAATCTTTTAAGACTATTTCATGCTTTCATTTACAGACAGTTTTTTAACTCAAGAATGTCCCCTATCAAAAAGGAAAAATTTCGTTCAGCAATCATTGTCCCTGTAAAGAGATCATGTAGGTTGGGGGAGGAGATGGAAATGGCTGGAAATGATACACAGCTGCAAGATTTGCATTCACCTAAATTACTTTTGATAGTAAGAACAAGCTATCTTGGCAAGGGTTTACAATGGGGCTAAATGTAATTTAGGCAAGGTTAAACTCGAGACAATGCTGGCCAGCGGTTTCTCACTATTGTTAGGGGCGCCCTGATAGTATTTGCAGGGCCGTTTAGCGATTTGCAGCTCTTGTGCAAAGGTCAGGCAATTGCTCGCGTGGTTTTTCGCACTGGATTGCTCTTGCTCCCAGCCCCTCCCTCCCTTTGGTAAGTATTGGTAAGTATGGGTAAGGCCCAACTTGCCCGCTCTCCACTGATTTCTATCAGTGTGACGGTGCCTTGGTGGTGGTGGCCGCTCACAGGGTTGTCATGGTTACCTCATGCCCCCTTTTTGCTGGCGGCCCCCCACTGAGCCTTATGGCATCACCCTCCACACTCATCTATTGGTGATGAGTTTAAATTTATATAATTTTGTGCAAAAGGATCAACATTACATACACAAATGGACAAGAGCTTACTTCCATCCCTGAGATCCTGTTTGAGGTTGGAAGGAGCCGTCATATCACAATTTTGAAAAATCTGCACATTCTTCAATAATATCAATCAATCATTTTTGTTCTAAACAGGACTTGGAGGTTTAATTGTGTTCACTATCACAGAATATACAAAGGCAAAGGCTGGAAAAGTAAGACCTCCTGAAATTCAGTACAAGTTAAAGATGGCCAAGGTAACATGCTGCTTGACATTAAAAGTATTTATAATAAACTAGCGGTACTTCTTTCACTCTAAAAAATGCTAACTAAAGATTTGACCGAAGTGATTCCTTCTTACACACAACTGGGAAGTATGAAGTCTGACCTTCATCGATTACAACCAAGTTACATGTCCACTGAAAAACATTGCAATGGCCTAAAACCTACAGTGAGTAAACTATAAACTGTGATAAAAAAAACGTGCAAAAACAGCAGTAACCAACTGATCACAAAAAAAGTAGTGGGCCAAAAAGGTACACAAAGTCTACATACGAGCCTAGTGACCCATCAGGCTGGAGCTTATCCCGGTTTCCTTGCAAGCATGAAGTGACTAGAAGTATTTCTACTCCCCCTGGATGGGATGCTAATCCATCACAGATTTACCCCCAGCATTATTTCGCGGGTACCTATTTATACACCTGGGTGGAGAGAGGCACTGAGAGTAAAGTGTCTTGCCCAAGAACACAATGCAGTGCCCTGGCTGAGGCTCAAACTTGGACCATACGATCCAGAGTCCAGCGTGCTAATCATTGGACCGCCACACCTCCCACGGTGGACCAACAAGGGTATTAAAAAATAAGACTGAGGTAACTGACAAAAACTATTAAGCCAGAAGAGTAGGCGGGAGAGAGGTCAGGCAATAACAAATGGCAACAAAAAAACTGGCAGTTTGACAAACCATGTGACCCCCTCCCCTCTCCCTCTCTACACAGTAGTACCAAGATGTACATAAGAACATTTCCGTTTATTATTTCATTGGAAAAACTGTAGTGAACAAATTAGTCAAGGCATTACTGTGCATATCAGATCTTCGTAGTGCTAGGTAATCAGTGTGGAATGTTAGGGGCTCGATCTCAGATATGCCGGGAAAACAGGGAAAACAGGACTGAATATAAAGAGAGACATCTGTTTTCTAGTCAAAATAAAAATTGCTGGTAAATAATGTCTGTTGTTGTAGAAAAAAGCTCTTGATGGGGACAAGGGGCAGTCCATCATATTGTTAAAGGAAGTTCTTGGAATGGTGCACAATTATCTGGAGGAAATTAGACAATATCAACCTGAAGATTTAAGTGAACAGGAACAAGATGTTAAAAGCAAAGTGAAACTAATCCTGACATATGTGTTGGATCAGGTGAGCAGTGTTCCAGATAAGAGAGGGGTCTCGGGTCAAAAACCCGACAAGGTCAGCTTCCTGACCCGATAAATTAATAGAAAACTTGTAATGATTTGATGGGAACAATGGGAGTTTGGCCCATTGGAATTCCTTGTTGGCACCTCACCTCAAATACTTAACTGGAACCCTGGGTGAAGCAGGACAATAATATTCCTTTGCTTTAGCCATAATTTTACTCCTGCCAATAATTGTAGTATCATCATTATGCTCAAGCTGTAAGTTCTCCTTTCTGATTGCGACACAGTTCTTACAATGTTAGGTCTGGGAATTCAACATTCACCAACTGGAGCCTTACTTGCCTAAAGGTTAATCATACAGTCACGTGTGTGTGGTACATGTCCTGCATACAGCGAGGATCAGCAATTTCCAGACATTAATGCTTATAACTTTGAAGATTAAGTTGATTTAAATTATGAATTTATGGTAGCAATTTAAGACAAAGATAAATTACAGAATGATATTTTTATGTCATTGTTTCTACTTTCAGTTAGCAAATCTCTCATTTGAGCTTCAAAGATGGAGTGAGGTAAAGTATGTACATGTAAATGAAACTTGTTTGTTTAAACAGTAGTTATTCCTCAGTGGTTTTAAAGTGCAACAAAGACTTGAAGTGATGCAAATCAGTTTGTGACGTCTACCCATAAATAAACCCACACCCCTTCTGAGTCAGTCGTGCCACAAATGATGCTCAGTTTTTCGTGACTTTTGAATGCTATAAAAAGTCAGCATTTGGTAAAAAGGAGAAACGAAAGGGACATGATGTTTTTCGAACTGGCACAAAGGTTTATTTTAGCAAAAAATATATCTTGGGGTAGGTGCACTTTAAAGGCCAAATAATAAAATAGGCTAACCTACGTACATGTGTACGTAATTTAGAATTACAAAGAGAAATAAAGTCACTAAGTTGGCAAGAGATACATGCATATGTAGAGTGGCCTTGTGGACAAAATGCAGGCTAAGGTGTAGTGCTCAGATTACTGGACCAGCTGCAGAAATGATTCATTGTTGGTAATGTCAGTGCTTCTTTACTCTTTCGACAATATCTTTAATAGATAAGTATACTAATTTGTGTATGAGTACATTTGCATCCTTGTAGCTATGTACTGTACGGAAGTTTCTGTTGATCTAGGCAGAGCACTATTTTCGCCTTTTACTGAGAGACCTTCTGTCAACAGAAACTCCAAAGGTTAGTCAAGTGTGGGTAAAATGTTAGCAATAGCTCTCTGTGTGTGTTGATGTTTCAAGCTTCCACATTCTATCTTAAGTCTTGTTTTCTTTAGATGCCTCTCAATATCCTATCGTTAATGACCTTAGGACGCTAGTTAGTCATGCCTTTGTTTTTGTTTACGTACAAGAGTTTTAGAACTATATTTTACCCGGAATGTCTTGAAATGAAAGCAATCACTGGAAAACTGCTAAAGGCAACAAACTGAGACTGCTATTAATTAATGCAACTTACTGTAATGCAATAGGATTTTGTTTTAGCATACACTGGCATCGAAAATGGCGGCTGTTGACTAGGTTCCTTTAACAGACCTATCAGTAACGAAAAGTCCTATTCAACATCACATCTGTTGTTGCTAGAGTTTGACCTATGTCACCATAATTTATTATGATTAACAGCAGCAAAAAAAGCAATCATTATTTGGTTTGGTTTTGAACATCAAGATCTCGCATGATATTAACTGAAGGCAAAAATTTTTTGGTAACGCTAAAAATTTGGAGACCTTGTTTAAGGAAACAACTTTCTTTTTTGCATCATCAATTGTTTTCAATTTGAAAAGAATCTCAACATCTGATGTCAAAATTTGATTTCACAAAATTAATTTAAAAAATATATTGCATGATAACATAATTAGATCTTTTTTGTAAGCCAACAAAGTATAAGAATACTATGTACCAGGTCAGGTTCTAACCGTATTATCATGGCCTCATATAAAGTAGCTACAATTCCAATGAGAGTATGCTCTCTGTCAACATTTTATTAATTTAATAACTATTCTATGCAGGATGATGATGGTTTTGTTGAAGTGTCGCTCAAGCTTTCAATAGCATGTGCTCACCAAGACAAGTAAGGAATTCCCAGGTTCATTACAATTTTACATCAGAGCCACTTTACAGAAGTATTTCTGTTTAGAAATCAACATTTATTTTCCTTTCTTTCAAATTCATTATAATAATAATAAATTTTAAATAATCATACATTACCATACCAAAATACAAAGGGAAAATAAAATTTGAGCCAAGGATAAAATTGAACCACAACGTAGTAGGTGATACTCTTCACGATCAAAGAACATCATCCAAATTAGCAATTGAAATATTTCTGGTATCTTACAAAAACTAGACTGTTCTTCCCTTTATTGGTTGAAAAAGAATGTGTTTACTTTTCACTTGTAGGCATGATGTAGCTATACAAGGCTTCCAGTGGGCTACTGACACCATTCAAAAGAAAGTAAATGAGGCTCCATATGCGACAGACAACAGGTAAGATACACGTGTCTGTCTGCCAAGCAAATGTACAGTGTATCTCTCAGTGGCAGTTGAACAGATATAGCCTCACCATCTTGGTTCACTTGTGAACTCATTCTTATGGCTTCGACTCTTGTGCATGCTGTCCAAACTTGATAAGAAATTGGTAAAGAAAAATCTGCGAGCTGCGTGGCACTTGTACTAATACACAAAAAATTGTTAGTCAACGTTTTCCCTAAGGAATAAAAAGTGCCATATTTAAATTTAGAGGCCAGACGTTTTGGGCATAGTCCTTCATCAGTCCAAACTTGAGCCTGCTTGGAGGCCAGGGCTTCTAGAGCCCATCTTGTTTTGGAGGAATAATCCCCCCCCCCCCCCCCCAAACAAAAAAAGAAGGTCTACATTTGAGTACTGCAACGCTGTGGTCACTTATTTTTTCACCAGTAAATAATTTTTATGTGCATTTATTTCAGTAAGGCACTTTTAGGTGTGTGTCTGGAAGCATGGGGTACCTACCTTCTGTCACAGGACAAGTCTGCACAGGCTGCCCAGCTACTGTCAAGAGCACTGAAAGTCTCTAAACAGGTGTTGGGTGAGGATCATGAACAGGTATGGGCAGTCCAGCAGCCTGAGATTTAATATATCAAACATGAGACAGTGTTTCATCACATTTCCAAACACCAAGAAGAGAGTTAAAAATGCGGCGTGCAGCGGAGTATCTTTGACAAACTTCGAGGTGTTTGGAAATGTAATGAAACACTGTCTGGAGTGTTTGATACATCTTCTCAATCGAAACTAGAACTATGGAGAAAACGAAGAAATACCGTAAAAACATAAAAATCTATGCTAATTGAAATCACATTTCCAAACCACGGTTTATGGCTCTGATTTCTTTTGTTTTAACTTGGTGAATTATGAGATGATCAGATCCTTAATTTGGATCCCACGGAGAATAGTCCCTTTGTATCTGCCAGCGAAGTGACGAAAAATTTGACACATTGTATCCTGTCCAAATAACCGATTTGGTTGATTGTGTTTTTAGACAACTGTGATTCTTAATAACCTAGCGAAGGCCTACGCAGAAAGTGGCAATTATGAACTGGCAGAAGAAATGGCTAGAGAAGCAATACGCATTGCTGAAAAGACTCAAAACACTCATCTCTCTCAATTCATGGCCAATTTAGGAATAATACTCAACCTGGAAGGTATTCTTCATGTTGTTGTTGTTGCTAATATTGAGAGCACAGTCTGTTGACAAAAAACAAGCACTTGCTGGCTCATTTGGTGGCCCATTAGGGCTCGAGGGACCCTTAAAACAGGACCCCAGGCTCTAGGGACCCTTAAAACAGGACCCCAGGCTCTAGGGACCTCTAAAACAGGACCCAAGGCTCTAGGGTCCCTTTTAAAAAAACAGGACCCAAGGATCTAGGGTCCCTTTTAAAAAAACAGGACCCCAGGCTCTAGGGACCTCTAAAACAGGACCCAAGGCTCTAGGGACCCTTAAAACAGGACCCCATGCTCTAGGGTCCCTTTTGAAAAACAGGACCCCAGGCTCTAGAGCAAACGTTTTCAGGACTTCAAGAGCATACCGATGGGGCTCCAGAATCCAACACAAAACATTTTGGGCTCTTGGGTTTCAGCCACCAATACCCTTCCCCATTTGGACCTTGTATTGTGTTGTTTTCACATGACGTCACGGCGGCCATATTGGTGTCTCAAAACAAAGACGCGGCGGTCATATTGATGTCCCAAATGTTGAATCCTCCTGGAATTGAACTCTATTGTCTTTTGTTTCAGCAATCCAATATGGCCGCTTGTCACGTGTTTGAAAATACTCTATTAGTTAATAAAAACCATTTTTCTTCTTTTAGGGAATGTGTTAAAAGCCAAAGAAGCTCTCCGGGGCGCACTTAAACTGGCAAACGAGACAAAAGACGAAGAAACTAAAGAAATGATCAATGACAGTTTGGCAGAGATGAATAGTAAAGCATCTTAGTGACTGGAGCTGATTTCGCATTAAATGAAGAGTAATGTTTATTGGAGATTTTAACACATTAACTGAGACTCAAGAAAGGTGTTCCTTGCAAAAAAGCACCCAAGGGTCCAGGAGTGATCTGTAATCGAGTTCGTTTTGTAAAGAAAAGAAAAGAAAAGAAAAGAGACGAATGCAAAAGAAAGGAGGTTGCTAGCCCCTGAACAGAGTTCTTTATCGCGCGCGCTCAATTTACTGATGACGTAGTTCTTCCGATATCTGTGTAGTGCCATTGATTGGCTTTTTCTCGGCCGTTGAATTTTCGCGCGCAAAAACGAACACGCAAAACTAAGGCGAATTTTTCAATATTTTAATTTCGCAATTCTAGATGGAACGTTGCCGCCACTTGCTGAAAGGTTTCGTATTCTGTTCATTCTCCAACTTTGCTGTCTAATAAAAGAAAGAACAACCGCCTCGTACGTCTTTTTATCTGTTTTAAAAACTTTTTAGCCAATCATAGAACCACAAACCCCACGCACAACTTTTTGACATGCATATCCTTCTGTTGGTTCTAATAAGCTTTCTTTAATTCTCCGGTTTGGCCTTCCGTTCACACTAAAACGGCGTTTTCGGTCACCAAAAACGGAACTTTTTGAAAACGCTCTCCAAAGCGGATAAATTTGAAAACTCTGGCTAGATCTGTTAGTGTGGACGATGAAAACGGAACTTTTTGAAAACGCTGACATCAAAAAGATGAATAACGTGGTTCAGATAATGAGTGCATGCTCTAATGTTAATTAAAGCGTTTCTGGTAAGGCAGCGTTTCAATATTGATGGTGAAACAATTTGAAAACGCTATAGATTGGACAGAAAACAAACCATTTTATCCGCTTTCGAGGCAGAAAAACGCCGTTTTCAAATTTTTCCGGCTTAGTGTGGATGTCAAAGGGACACTGTCATCAGTTTTAGTATGATTTTGGAAATCTCAAAAACATACATCGATCTTTGGAAGCCGGACAATAATGGTTTTATTTTGTAGAGCAGTGCTCGACAAATGATTAGAACCCATTAGGAAGGGAGGATGGCTAACGATGGCAAGGATGGAAACGGATTGTGGTCTGGATTTTTGAAAAAGCGTCAGGATGTCAGTTTTTCAAAGGTTCAAGTTTGGCTCGAAAATCGTTGAAATTTTGAAAAAATGTTGCTACATTGTGGGCTTTCTTCAAGAAATTGATTTTAATCATTTAGTTGGAGCTAATTAAGTTCTTATTACAAAAATGTAGGGACCATTTCGTGAATTTATAACAGTTTTAGGCAAATATATCGTGACACTGCCCCTTTACCAGCGTACGGCTACTTTAACTTCGATTTAAGGTATTTTAAAAACTTTATTACAATGGCAAGCACAAGCGTTACTTTGACAATTATGGTAAGTTTGAAATAGCAAACTATTGTAGCCTACTCTTCCTCGTTATTCATTGGGCTTGTCACAAAACGCTTCTGGTGTGACGTGTTTCATGACGGTGCCAATAGCGGCTCAGAAGCTAATAAAAGTCGAACTTGTAAAGTATCGCCAGTTCGTCTAACATTGACGAACTACGAAGAAAATATTCAAAACGCCGCTTGAGTCATGGTCAGTTAAGGCTGTTCATTTCCTGGTTTCGAAAGCCGTACCTACAAATGGAATGAATAAGGAAGGTCAGTCTGCGTCTAGTGGCCCATCATGTCGGAACTATTCCGGTTTCCGTATAGCATGAAACGACTAGCTAGCAGTAATTCTGCTACCCCCCACCCCAACCCTTTCCTCAAATAGGATCGGGCTACTCTATCGCAGGGTTACCCCCAAGAATTAAATGTACCAATTCCGATATATTAATATTCTAACATGTCACCGAGGCTTGGGGGAATAAAACAAAAGATTTTGCATCGAATAAATAATTTCTTTTGTTTTATTCCCGTAAGCCGCGGCGCCATGTTAGAATTTTAATATGTCGGAATTGGTCTATTCGCCGGTATCCATTTATCCACCGAAGTGGACATAGGCCCCAGGACACAGCGCAGTGCCCCAGCCCGGACTCGAACTCAGGCCATTCCATCACGAGCCTAGCACGTGCACACTAAGCATTGAGCCTAGCCACCGAGCCTCGCACAAAAGAAAATGCGCAAAAAAGCAATAAAATTTCGTTTCGATATCATCCCAAAAACACATTGAATCAAAAGGATTCGAAGATCAATTGTTTTAAACTCCCTTCTGCATGTTCCTCTAAGCTGAACAATAGTCGTCCATAAACGACAATAAACATGATAACTTCTTGAAAGAGGGTCTCAATGGGGTTAACCGTTAGCCGTAAAATGGCCAAACATTTAGCCATTAGGCGTAAAAATGAAAGAATTTTAACCGTTAGCCGTAATACAAAAGTAAAGGCCTCGAGTCTGATGTGTTGTCCGTTTATGTACTCTGGTAGCGAGAAAAGCAGATCAAAACCGTAACTGTCTGCGTAATTTCCTTGTTTTAAACTCTATCTTATTTTGGTATTCTTAATATTTTTCCAACTCAGTAAAATCATAAGAGTGATATAGTTCACTGGAGTGTAGAGTGTACACACACACAAAAAAATACTTTTTTTCTCAAAATTTCTTTCATACTTTCTGTATGTTTTACAACAATGGAAATTAATATCTAACTTCTTAAAACAATAGCCATTTTTTAACTCCTCCTGTTAACCGTAATGAAACAAAATTAACCGTTAGCCGTAAAAAAGCCAAAACGTTAACCGTTAACCGTAAAAGCCGCTACCCCATTGAGACCCTCTTGGAACGAGTGTCTTAATTTGTTGGTGTGCCTGTTACCTGTCTTTGGAAAACAGGAATCCCACTCGCGCTTGTCAATTCCGTCTCTTCCGTTCAGGTCACATGACCTCAGAAAGCCATAAAGACATGGTTCAAAATCGAGCACGTCATTGAAGACTTCTTCAATCTCTGCTGTATCGAGGGTATCATTGTTGTTCTTGTCAATGTACTCAAACTCCCACTAAGTAAAACAAAAGCGTGTCTGTTAGTGAAAAGATGTACATAAATAAATCGACCTTTCATTTCGCTGCCGAAGAACTTCAACCTGTCGCGTAGTGTCCAGGTAAATTCCAGTTTTAAAATAAAACTACATCCAATCTTCAGTACTTCTTATTTATCTAAATTTTACTTATCCTTTGAGGAATACTATTTCTTCCCAAACGTACCCCCAAATCCCCCAAAAATTCGCAAAGTACCCCAAACCGTAGATTCATATAATAAACATGGAGATTTCGGATCGCTTGATGTCTCCGCAACCGCTGTTTGGATCGTCCTAACGCAATGCTCCTCTTCAGAAGCGTTACGCAACAAAACGAATAACGGCTACGGAGGAGACGAACTTCTTACCGACAGGACTTCTCGGCGTTCGTCTTCAGTGAGCGAGTCGGCACGAGCGTCCAAGTCTAAAGTGAAGGTAGGGTCCAGGGATTGCTCGCGCGCAACCATGATCCATTCTAAGTACCGGCTCGGAAACTGCAGCAAGTGGACATCTGAACAGACATGTTCAGCTGCAACAGAAATCACTCTATACATTAAAACCTTGTCTGCCGTTAAGCGGCGGGCCTATTTTACGCTTTACCCACCCCCACCCATTGCATTCGCTCTCGTTCTAATCCCAAGTGGCTTAGATTTTGTTCCACTGAACGACAAGCTTAAAGAAAATAAATGGTCTGTGGACAGACTAATGAAAATGGGGCCTGCACCATCAACTGCCCCGAAGCCAGGAGACTTCACCCAGGGATAGTATTACATCTTTTAAAGTAGCCGAACGCAAGCTTAACCCTCTCCGTCGGGCTTAAAGGTCACTAGGACTAGAGCAAGATTCATGAGTAAGATTCGTTTCCCTTTTCATGTTTCTGTTTTGTCGTCAGTTTTTCCGGTTTCGTTTCCAATAAATCTTCCAGCAAGGCACAGTTGCGTTAATTGTTCCCAAAATGTTCATGACCGAGCCAAACTTACAGCGCGTAAATCTTGAAGAAAACGCACCCATTTCTGTGAATTAAAATAACCTTGGCAACAGTCGAAGCAATTACTTTGTAACCTTGGAAAAGGTTACATCACTTACTTTGTAAAGGGCAATTTCCTTGGTTCTTGACTTTCATGGTTAGATCGTGAGCGCATGCGTACTTGTGCATCTCGCAGCGACTGTTAAATTGTCTGTTGTAGTAAGTGCAAACAGTGCCGTCCGACTCTGTGGGGCAGCTTTCTGGACATTCACAAGTACTGAACTTAACTCCATTGTCCATATGAGGCATGCACATTTGGCCCCTTGGACAAACCACGTCCTTACAAATGTCTCCTTCTTGCCCAAGTGCCACCTGATGGAAAATATAGGTCTACAGTGTGTACATTCGTCATGGTTCACAGCGGTCAAAATAAAACGTACTGCATTATTATAAATGTCTCAAATTTCTAAATCGGGCTTCACTCCTTTTATAGACTGACAGTGGCAGGTTGCTGGATTTTTGCGTTTAACCGCCGAGGAAAATACAAGTAAATATTTTGGAAGGTTTTCTTTGGGAAACCCTGGGGCCGAGATTTTCCTTTATTACATTGGGACTATAAAGAGACTTGCAGCCGTGTACCAGGCATTGTAGAAGGAGGAGGAGATGACAGACTGCTTGAAAGTACTGGTGGAAACGTTTGTAAGCGACAGGCTGGGTTTGACGGGAACTGTGAGCCATAAGTGTACGGGCAATTTTCTGCCGGCGTGGGGGGAGAGGGGGGGGGGGGGGCGAGCCATTTGCCCCAAAAATCTCCCAAGCTGCCTTGCCCAAATTTCTCTTGCTGCCTAAAAAGTCTGCGTTCCAAAGGCCCGGGAGAGGAGGGCGGGCTCACATTCCTACCCGGTCCTTAGCACGCCTCCTCGTTTGTTGTTCACTTTCCGGCAAAACCTCCCCGTATTATCACGCCCAGCTATGGCCGACCACCCTGAAGATATTTACCGGATTTTTGGCCATAGTCAAGAAGGACAAAAATGAGCGAGTTTGGGCTTAGATTTCGCCTATTAGACTGAAATCGAACTTTCCAGAACTGATCTGTAAATTTGCACGCAAGAATAGCTGCTGAAAACTCGAACGCAAAAGTTGATGTGGACCTGACAGCGGTTTCCTTTCAACTTCTACCCCAGTACATTTGATTTGGTTTGCGGTAAATACACTAAAAGAATCAGACAACCCCCGAGGTTAACTTTTTGGGAAAAGAAAACTTAATGGCGACTGTCCATCGCACGAAAGAATGAAACAGAGGGAATACAGAGATATTTACAAGCAGGCGATTAAGATAAAGAGGATACAAATTCATCTGCGATTGCCTGTGCGATTGCATTGTAGATTAGAACGTCCAAAAATGTTGTAAACATCAAGTGACCCACTAGAGTTCTGTTACCAATCGCATTTGACAAGTGAAAGCGGACTGAAAGGTGCCGAGTGATGAACTAAAGGCTGTCTGTCTCTCTGTGTTGAAAGATTTCTGATGGGAAGGATTTCAAGACTTCATTTGCACTTTCTCGCCGACAATTAGAAACGCATTCCTCTGCAGCAAAACAAGCTGTAAGGTTGCACATTATTCAGCTCATATTAAAAAGGCGATAAAACAAAGGCAATTCAAAAGAGGAAATGTTCACTAAATACACGGAAATCCTATAATTCTAAACATCTTTTACATGTAAACATATTGTTCGAAGAATCATAACTTGTTTTGCACCCAACATTGAAGCACTTTGCACTTTTGAAGGACTTTGAAGGACCGGCTAGATCCAATTGTGTTTTGAACAAAATATCACTGCCAAATCGTTTCTGCTTTTTTCACGCATTGAAAATCATAACTTCGCAAAGAATGTTGTAGATCTGATGTGTACAGGAATTAGAATTTCACAGTAACATTGAATTTTGCCGGATGTGTCTTCTCGAGAATAGTTTTCATTTTTGTTTCGTTTTGTTTTGACTAGACAAACTCTCTCCTCCGCAGAGTCTCCGGGGAGGGGGAGAAGGGGAGAATTAAAAATCCGGGAGCGCGGGGCACGATGGGAAGGGCGAAGCGAGCGGAGCCTCTCCCCGTTCTCGTCCTTCCCAGCATTCACCGCGAACTCTGAATTCCCTTCTCCCCAGCCTCCACGCGCTTTCTTTTCACCTCTCCCTAATCCCCTTCCCGAAAATGAAAGAGGCCTCTGCGGAGGAGAGAGCTAGACAAAGAAAATATAATTCCGACAACGACCTCTAGTTCTCAAAGGGGATTTGACATGTTTTGCTCTTGAACCCAAAAGAACTGCCCTTTGTTTTAAAAGTTGCAAATAATATTGTAAGACAAAACAATTGCGTAAAATGTTCTCGACTCAAGCCACAATTTTCGTATAGTTAACAAATAAAGAAGCCTTAGCCATGTATTATTTACCGACTGGAAGATGGGTATCCATGTTCTATAAGAAAATAATGCCCGCTTGAGGTCTAGAAAAGCTGCTAGTGGCATGGATGCCCCAGCCGTTAGGCGAGGGCATTCAGTTGCTTTTCTAGACCTCAAAAGGGCATTATTTTCTTATAGGACATTGGGAAACCCATCTTCTAGTTGGTTTAGAATATAGCAATTCGCAACGCAACATAAACTACATCCGGGGTACCGGAATTCTATAATTTTTGCCCATGTTCTATTAAAAATAAAGCCACTAAGATTCCATCATGAGCATACAGGGCTATATTCTAAACTCTGATAAAACATGGGTTTTTTGACCAATCAGAGCGCGCGCAGGGTCCTATCTATGTTATAATGCATTATAAGGTATTATAGTTCACCCCTAAATTTTCTCCGATTCTCATTGGTCTAAATTAAACACCTGACGCGATAGTGTTCATCCGTGGAGGGCACTATCAGCGCATAGTGCCCGTCCGAGGAAAATACCCGGATGGATAGTGCCCGTCCGTGAATTTTTTTTGTAAAAAAGCGGGCTTTCGGTAACAACAACAACAACAACAACAACAAAAAGAATTCAAACGCTATTTGATTGATCTGCATATTGAGGGTTTCTTGCCTGATTTTCGTTTATGTGTACATTTCAGCTTGAAGCAAAAAACTCAAGATGCCAGTTTGTGAATGTGCGCGCGGAAGAAAATTTGGTGGTGAACAATAAAGACAATAGAATATTTCTGTTTTGGAACTATCGATATCGGTCTGATAGTTGCCCCGCGGAAATTTGATGTTCTTAAAACTAGCATATTTGCCCTCGAAGCTCCGCTTCTCGGGCAAATATTTGTTTTAAGAACATCAAATTTCCGCGGGGCAACTATCGGCCGATAGCTCCTCGACAGAAACACTCTATTGTTTGAGTATGGACACCACAATAAATGGCTGTTCAATTTTTGTTCATATGTCGTTAGAGTAAGTCGAAAGAATGTGAGTGGAATTCTGCGCCGATTTTACGATTAATTCTTACTATTCGTTTCACTACTCGCGCCGGTATTCATATCTTCCTAATAAGAACGGATTGTTTATGCAGATATTTTAATTTCTGAATAAATCTAAAGACTAAAATTACATGAGATTTATCTTTTCCCGCCGCCAGTTATACTCTAGTCGTAAATAAGATCGTAAATTTGAGAAACTATATATTCTAAAACCCACTCATCTATAAAAGGGTCATAAAATGTTCCATCATTTGAAAGAAGCTAAGAAAGTGAACTCTAGCACTGTTTCTGTGAAATTGGCTATCCGGTAAATCCTCACTTGAGATTATCGAGCTCAGCTCGGAGTTTGTAAACGCGATTTGCGGAATAACTGTGAATTGATCGCTCTACAATGCGTCAGGACACAGCCGCTCGCTTCGGTCGATGTGTCATCGCATCAAAGCCTAGCTGCGTAACCTTGTCCTAATCAATTATATCAGCAAACGAGTACATATTGGGACAGAACAGGGCGATTATTCCGTACCTGGTATACAGCAGATAAATAGAGGAACACAGCCATGTGGAATAATCTCTCCATTTTCTCAGCTTTTACTCCTAATCCTAGCTCTCTCCACCGCCTACTGTTAAAATGCTTTCCAAGTTGGCTGATCGTTGAAGGCGTTGAAATTATTTGTACTACGTCGAGCCGCTTTAAACACAAAGAGGCGTTCACCAAGAATAAATGGTCTGGAACTTATATGGGAACTTATGTAATATGAGAAATTTTTTCAGCGGAAACCCTCAAGCTCGCCGTGAAGTTATTTCATGTGAAAAGCGTGTTATCTGATCTAAATGCAGGATCTACACCTTGATAAACTGGGGCTTTTAACGAGCGTGAATATTTCTCGCTCTAAAGTACCATGTTTTTGATAGGGAGGAGATAAGGAAATTTTTTCTGCAGTTTATCTCTGTTTTAGCCCTTTTCTTGTACAAGGATAGAAAACGCGCAAATTAAATATTCACTTGAAAATTTTTTTTTCTGTACGATCTACAGTGAGCTCTCCGACACAAGGATTTCATTAATCGACACAAAGGAACTAAAATTAAATTATTCCTGGTAATCGTTTTAACTTGTTTCTTGAACCTTTAGTGATGGATAAGTATTGTTTAATTTTTCTATTAACATTTTTGCCATACTTACCAACTTAATGTAAACTCAACCCTACGCAATAAACTGCTCTTGAACTCTGTCAATTTTTTAGATTTAAACACAGCAACAAAGAATTGTGAATATTAAGAAGAAATCTGGCGCCAAAGAGGGGGAAAAATGAAGTTTTCACGGCCGTAGGAGAAATTACCCTTTGGCACTGTGCAGACAGAAGTCATAACCTTGGTATAAGCTTGGTATTTGCGGGCATTTGCGAAGCAATTAACTCAACAACCAGTTGTTGTTTTTAATTTGCCCGTTATTTTGTATCAAAATATTTTCGATATGCCCTGGTGTTTATTCTAATAAAAAGAAAGTGACTTTTGCCTTATCAAATATTTGGATATTAGATATTTGAAAGAATTCTTCTACTTTCAAAGCATTCTCTTCAAATAAACAGGCTTTTGGCTCTCCTTGAAGGCATAACGAAGGGTCAATGAAGTGAGAAAATTACTTTAATTTACATCTTTCCGCCTTCTGCTCACCCCAGCTTTAATCAAAATACCATATTGACCCGTAAATTTCTCTCTAAAATACTCCGACTTCCCCGAACTACTTTCCCATGATGCAATGGTAGGATGCGTCGTCCCGTTCCGTTCTAAAAAGAGAACGGCGTCCTGGGGACGGGATTGCCCGTTCTCGAGCCGCTGATTGGATAACATTTTAATAGCTGATTGGCTGATTCTTGACTATCCCTATGTCTGTTTCAAAGTTGTTGAATCATTAGTGAGGTTGAGAATAAATATCCTCAGCCCTGCTGTTTTCCTACAGAAAAATGACGGTGAACAAACTCTGTTTCTTAAATATCTAATATTACTTAACACAACTGTATCGTTAAAGAGCACCTTAATTTATTTAAGTGTTAACTTTTGTAGCAGCAGTTATTTTGCTCTGAATTAAGCCAACAACAAGATCGATAGCTTCTTTTCTTTTAATTGTCTGTGCAGTGATGCATTCTGACAGTGCTTCCTTAAGCATTGTACTAAATTCGTCTTCTTCAGGAGGGGAATGAAGCAAGCCCTTCTCAGTTCCTTTGTCTGCTAACACACCACGGCAAACTGCATAAAAGTTCTGATCTCTTATGACTCCTTGACAGAGTTCACTGGGGTGCGAGGACAGACAGTGAGGCTCTGTCCTATCACATTCATTCACTGTCTTTTTATGTTCAGCTGCAAAGGAAAAAGTAACATTGAATTGAAAATCGAATGCAATCAGCTCGAGACTTGAGTGTTTAGGTACAAATTGTCTGCCTTGATGGAAGATTTCAATTAGTTATAGATGACTGCCTGTGTGACTGTCTGTCTGTTGTCTACTTATCTGTCTGCCTGTCTGTTGCCTACTTATCTGTCTGCCTGTCTGTCTGTTGTCTGCCTAGCTGTCTGCTTAGTTGCCTGTCTGTTTGCCGGTCGTTCTGTCTGCTTATTTGTCTTCATGTCCTTCTGCTAGTCTGTGCATGGTTTTAACAGGTGAGGGAGAGCAAAACAAACACTTGTAGTGAATTTTTTTGCATCCAATTTAAAAGTAGGCAGGCACTGAAGCTTTTGTATCCTGGCACCGTACCGCATCCTGCCTCCTAAACCACTCCACCCTAGAAAGAATGGTAGTCCATTGCAGGGTTACCCCCAGCATTAAACTTATCAGTATCCATTTATCATTGATACACCTGTGGGGGGAGAAGAGGCAATATGAGAGTAAAGTACCGGTACCTGATCTAAGGACACAACACACTGACCCCAACTAGAGCTTGTCCATACAAGAGGCATGACTAAATGAATAAAATATTAACTTTTTATCTCCTATGATTTAGAAGTTAAGTTACTTTACCTTTCACATTTGATTCAGAAAGATCGACCACTAAGATATGACTTGCATCTTCAAGCTTAACAGTGCCATTTAAAGCAACAAAATCATCCAGTCCTATTTCGATCATATACAATCCCCAATGATCCAAATTATTTGTCAATTGTTTTGCTATCTTGATAACTCCCAGGGCAAGCTTTGCTCTTTCCAACCAAGGATGTGCAAGAAAGGAATCAAGAGGAAGGCCAGCATCCTCCAACACAATAGCTCGACCGCAAGCTCCATAGAACTTAGGAAATGGCCATCCCTTCTCAGAAGGAAAAACCTTATGAAACAGAGAGAAAAAACTCATAAACATTGCATGGAACAAGACTAGTATTTTTACACTGCTTGAGAAAGGTGCTCATACAGAATACAGTCTCTCATTCATTATTTTAGCTGTGAAGCAAAGGAAAGAAAGAAGGGCTTATATATTAATAAATTCATTGTCATAAAAGGGGGGTTTATCACAGAGGGGAGCATATTTGAGGGAGTAGTATTAAAAATCAGTTAAACCATTAAATGTTATTAAAAATAATTTTGTGCGCCACCTACCTGAAAGATTATAGGTTCCTGATTTAAGTTCAGAGTTGAAGTAAGATGTAGAGTATTATGTGTAACAGGACTTTTTTGTACATTATCTCCAAAGTAAATCTTTTTTACTTCCGCTATCAATCTGTTAGATGGGCAGTCCATGGTTCCCTTCATTGCACTGAAAATAAGTTTAAAAAAGTGTAACGTCAGAAGGGGTGAACATACTTTTTGGAAAAAAGGGGGATCCAGTGCTGCCAAGTTCAACTTTGTACAATTTCAGACAAAAATAGCTCTAAAGCATTAAGTGACTACCAACTGGTATTAGTATATATACTCCCCTAGCTAGGGATTGGATGGAATACTAGTTAACAGTAATTACTTCCAACTTTAAATTCATCACTTGGCACCCATTTAACCCATAATTTTTTGGAGAGAAACACTACGAGTCAGAATAAGTGGCAAGTCCAAGAATACAATGCTATGAGCCCTGGCATGGCTTGGACCCCGGATCACTTGATTTAATAAAGAGTCCAGTGGACAAAACATCTGCAAATGTGCCCCTAAAGACTTAAAGACCATTTCCAGTCCGTACTGCGCAGTCTCGGGATTTGTTTACATTTCTGTTTTGAATTCGTTGATACGTTACACTTCGGTAACTACGTACATGAAGTTTTTGAGTCCACCATTATGGGACATTTTGTTTGGGAATTCGCAATGAGCTGAAACATCGGTTTGGAATATCGTTGAGGTTCGTTTACTCTTTATTACTGTTTTGCAAGGATATCGGATATTAATAATGAAGAAAAAGGTAAGTTTTTACCCGTAATTTTCATTTTGGTTTGTTTAAATTTCATCGTGTGAGGCGTGATAAACATTGCAGGCGGAGATTGCGCAGTATGGACTGGAAATGGCCTTTAAATTAAATGAGGCAATAGGCCAGTTTCGCTACATTAAAATTCAACTTGATTGCGAGACAATGAACATGCCCTTTCATTTTCTTTGTTTGTGTCCTCTAGACCTCGCTACCAAGCCGAATTTTAATATAACGAAAGTGGCATATTTAAAGAAAAATAACCCCCACCCCTCCCCCTAAAAAAAATTAAACAGAGCACAACATAAATATTCATAAACAATTTAATATAAAACAGGTGTACAAAATGATAGCAAATTAAGTTCTGATTTGAATATTTACTCTGTTTGATAATGATAAGTAAACGGGAAACGTTTTCTTTTTTCAATTTTGCTCATATAAATAGCCTCTATAGTCCATAACGCCAACAAATCTTCATTAGAAAGCTGCCACTCACCTCTCTACAGAAGAAGGATTAAGAAATGACTTCCAAACCACATCAACGTCACACGGGGCATTTATCTTTCCTACGACGCTACACATTTCATTATCAATTTTGTAAAACTGACTGGAATTTCCAAAATGCTTGACTGAAATTCTCTGCTTATTCCATAAGCCGATAGCTCTCGGTTTCCATTTCTCTCCGGCTGTAGTCTTCTTTTTGCGAAGTAGGTTTACCGTACTGTGTAAAATGCCCTCGCATACAGATCCATTTCGACCAAAACAAACTGGACAGTAAGTAACTCCGAGATTCTCTCGCGTTACGATGATCATATTTTCAAGTTCGTATTCATGTTGAAGACCAACAAGCGGATCACCTCCTTGTTTCATGAGTGACAAAAGGACAAGAAAAGTAACCAAAGATGGTGCAACTAAACAGCAGGTAGTTCGCCATCGTTTTGGAACAAAATAACTAATCAATCGAACCGATCGAACCATTTCGGCCGAACATGACGCTTTACATAAATGTATAAACGGCCTGCATGATTTTCAACTTTCCCTTCGTCCAGATAGCGAATCTCCTTGTCAAACTATATGCGATAATACAATTAATACAAGGTGAGGAAAAATCGTGTAAAGATGCAAATGAGAACTGCGACTGAAGAACAAGACACACTGAACAAAGTCACGCTGCGGTTTCAGCCAGGCGCAAAAAGGCAACATGAAAACGAGGGTTGTCAGCAAACACCTGCTACCGCTACCCTTGCTTCGGGTACAAATAAATCAACTTGGCCGCATTTAATACTTCATCTTCACCGCTTTTACCAAAATGTCATTATAGAAATGGCTTCACTGACCTACAATGAGAGTAACCAGCACTTTCGAGATGGCGACGGAGATGGAGAAGAGGAAGAAGATGGAGAAGACACCTTAGATCCCCGAGTGAAGGTTGGTACATGAACTGAATTCTGCTCAAGAAAAGATCGTTTGCAACTTAATGCATTATTCATTTTTGAGCTTAAATTGCTGGCAAAAACCTCAGATTGATAAAGCCACGTTTAATGCCTCTTATTTTTAACCCCATTTTTAAAATATTTATTTAGGGAGAACTCGATCGACTAAACTCTTCGACAGCAGAAATTAACCGCTTGGAACAAGATCTCGAGGTACGTATACAATTACGTAGACAAGCTAAAATTATTTATTATTAATTTTTCTGTATTCTGCCTTTTAATAACCTAGTGGTTGTAATTTTAGAAGGCATATTATTATATCTTTCGCAGCATAGCCGATGGTAAGTTAAACTAATTCAAGCTTGTTGGCTAGATTTGTTTGCAAGGGTCTAGCAAGAATGTTGTCTGTAGGCATTGATGGGTTTTGAAACACTTCGATTCAAAGCTTTTTGATTAACTTGATTATTAGGCCTTAGTACAATAGACGTGGCCAGACCAGTTTCAATAGCCGTGGGTGACTTTGTTTTAGTACTTTATAAGAGGTCATTCTGGTTTTGAAAATTCAATTCCCGTTTCCTCTCCGCGTTGGAGCAGGTGCTAACGTGTCATTGATTTGTCTATTCGTCCGTTTCCCTTTTCAATAAATTTATAGGCCTTTCATAGAATCATATAATTTGGTTTTATCAACTGGGTTGGTAAAAGCGAATCCGCTCGGACGAAGGGCTAACGCTCGAAACGTCAGCTCTTGAATCTCTTTACGGTGGCCAATTGACATTATCAACCCAGTTGATAAATCCAAATTATATTGTTATACTTTCCACCGACGCAGCACCACAGTTTCTTTAGAAACTTACCCCCTCCTTTCATAGAATGCTTTAAGTGTTACTTTGGTCAGTGGGATAAAATCAAGCAATCAATTTTGAAAGCCATTCCCGATAGCCCCGCAGCTCCTATAACCTCTGAATTTCAGTGGCAGGGATAGTGTTGCAGCCTTATTGTTTGTTCTTGTTTGTTCTTTTGTCTCACCTGAAGGGTGGTGAGGTGACCCAGCCATTCCAGTTAAAATAGCACCCCAGTTATCCTTAGTAGCACTCTAGTTAGCCTACACAGTTAGCTTAGGTAGCTTACAGTTAGTCTTTATATTGGGATTGGGGATGTACGCATTTCTTGCATGGCTCGAGTCATGCCCTCGCATGGCTTGTGGGTCATGCAAGCCATCCCAGTTAGCCTAACTAACACATTGGTTAGCCTACGTAGCCTTAGGCAGCTTGTGGTCAGCCTTATATTCTGGCTTGCATGTTCTACACAATCCAGTCAAGTCTGAGTAAACAGGTGTCTTTCTTTTGTTCCCCTGACGGGGGTGGGGTGGGGGCACTTGGTATATCATGGGTTGTAAAATTTCTTGAAGGATATAAAATGTTAAATTTCGAATAACGTTTCTTTCAGGAACTTCAAGCAACATTCAGGCAGACCCTCACAGAGTCAGCGTACATTCTTAAAAGTCAAGCCACATTTTTAGGAAAGTGTATAAACCAGGCACGACCTTATTATGATGCTGTCTGCAGAGCAAAGCAGGTTTGAGTAATTTTACATTTGAAGCCTAATTTTTCAGGTTTTTTGGTTTGCTGGTATTAAATTCATCCATGTTTCCTTTTATTAAGCTTTGGCTCTTATAAGGAGGGTGCTTGGGGGAGGAGATCTCATTGTAAGTCACAGTGACAAATCATGTAAATGATTTTGTTTATTCGGCTTGTTGTTTTTGTTTCTTTGTGATTAAGTGATCGAAAGAATTTTTTTGTCAGGTTGAAGCAGATTAACCTGTGGTAATGACCTTTTACAGCAGATATTTCCTAATTAAAATGGTGTATGTTGATTCTGTTCTTAGACACAGATCGAAACTCAGAAAGCAGCGTTGAAATATGAGAGAGCATACAGTGCTCACCAAGCCGCCAAGAAAATGCTTTCCATAGCTGAGCAGAAACTAGTTTCCACGTCAAAAGAACACAAAGTACTGGATCCAACATGGCAAGAAATGTTGAATCAGGCTGTTCTTAAGGTTGGATATCCTGTGTAAAGTTTGTGGTTTGTAATGTTATCTGAGAGTACACTGTGTGCTCTGAAGGTTACATTAACATACTACAAATGTGTGACTTGAGATAAAATATATTTCTAGTAAGGGTATCTTTGTGGTGGAACTATTTTAAAATTTGAAGTATTAATAAATATTAAGGCCTGATGAAGACTAGCAGGAAACAGCCGAAACAGCATGATCTACATCTCTAGTGACTATACATTGTGAGACAAATAATAACAATTACTTATTGTTATGTAGCAGTGTAAACTTGTGTATGCTAAACGATAGCTAAAGCACAATATTATTATTATTATTGTTGTTGTTATGATGTTATTGTTATTATTAGTAGGTATTATTATAATAATTATTATATTTATTATTATTAAACAGAGTGTTTCACCTATCCATTGACACAGCACAACAATTTCTTTGCTTGAAATTAATAACTTTGTTCATTTATGTGAAGAAGAACTTGAGAAGGGAGATTGATAGTGAGTGGTCAAAAAGATGATACAGAACTAATTATCTAGTTTCTATTTTAATATAATAATGTTGTTTTTTCTTTTGCCTTTGAAGGTGATGGAGTCTGATAAAGAGCGAGCTCTGAGTGAAAGAGAACATCTTGAAACAGCACGTGCGTTCAGTGAGGCTGGTAGTAAAGTTTCAGAATTAAGAACAAAACTGAGGTCTGCTATCAGCAAATCAAGGTACCATAACCAGAGTCAGTGTTAATTTAATTTGTAACAAGCTGCACAACTAGTAAAGTGTTATGTAATAATGTTGGCACCTTTTCAGTTGCTGGGTCATTCTGTTTTGTATCAGTGGTGAGAAGAGTTGTCTGACAACCCAAACAACCTGAGTAGAGGCTGCATTCTGAACTAGCCGATATTATTAAATGACTACATGTTCCTTCATTGTTAAATGTATCTGTGAGTACAGTAATTGAAATTGTTTTGTTTCAGGCCATACTTTGATTTAAAGATGAAGTATGATCAAATCCTAGAGGTATGTCATGGGGAATTTGAACTGTGCTGAGATTTTTTGTGGATGGTCAAAAGAGGCACTGAAGGTCAATAAAATGTTGCTAGAAAGTCTGCTAAAACGGTCCCCACTGCAGGACAATAACTACTGTCAAATTCCCCGCCCAGCCTCCTGCTGGCTTTACATTGATGGTGCATTGACTCTTGTACGACATTGACTTTGCCTTGTCTTGCATAATTTTAATATCTAAATCTTTTCACTGTGTTAGGCTCACAAGAAGCAAGTTGAAATCACTCAAGAAGGTCTCCAGGAAGCGAAACGAAAGTACTCTCTGGCATTGAAAAACTTGGAAGGAATCAGCGAAGAGATCCACGAGATGAGAAAAAGCCGTGATAGCCTGGACACTATTCTACATGAGCGAGAGGAAGGGGTTGGGGCAGAATCTCCAGTTGGGGATTTGTCACGCGATGGCATCAGAGCAGAAACAGATTTTCTTTTTAAGGACTTGAGCGGCCGGACTGTGCTGAAAAATAAGCCCTTTTATGGATTGAAGATAGCTTTAGTTTCAGCAACAAGGCATGCACAGGCCAACAAGTGGGTTGACGAGGTTAAGAGTGGGGTGCCTGTGGGGGAAAGAGATGGGGACCCTGAGGGATGTAGCTCTCTTGATGAGCAACAACTAGACTTTGGAAACAAGCATGAAGTATTGTCCAACAAGGTTGAGACTGAATCTCAGTCTGTGATTGGTCAAGGTGAAAGTAGTTCAACCACTGTTAAAGACCAAATGTGTGATACGGCTGCAACTGTTGAAAGCGACAATGAAGTACTGAGGGAATCTTTGAGTAACCATTCCACAGAGTTAATTTCTCAGGTGGAAAGAGCAGTTATATCCGTTGGAAGCAGTGTAAGTTCATTAAGTGCCGAAACGGAAGAATTTGATGTTCAAAGAGCTAGTTTGTCTGATAAAGAACCAGAGAAGTTTGAAAAAGAGCTGATGGCAACTGATCATGTAAGTGAAACATCAGATAACGAGACATGTTTCACCACCGGGTTGATAATAAGTCAACAGCTTGCACCTGACGACGGAGATCCCTTGACTACTTTAGGTCACAGATGTCAAGCTGCTACACACGAATCCACTCACACAACAGATCCATTGGAGCAAAGGGGTATAAATGGCTCTACAAATCCAAATAATTACGTTGAAGGCCATGCCAGTAGAATTACAGATAATTATGAGGCACAGGATGCTTGCATAAAACAAGAAGCAATGGCTAGTGAGACTTCTACAGAGCAGCAAAATGGAAATAGCATATCTGAAGGTATGCCTGACGAAGAAGGTAATCGAATTGTTTCTGATAATGGGGAACCTGATTCCATAAGTGAAGCTGTTAAACAAGTTTTCACCGAGGATGTTGCAGAAGGCTCAAATGTATTACTAGAATAGGAGAGCTCAACTGCTGAAATGCCTGGCAAGGAGGAACACAAACTTGACATTTTACTAAGTAGAGACCAGCAATCCTCTTCACTTTCAGCAGCGGTCAACTCCAGTGGGAATTCTTTGTCATTCCACAAAGAAAATGTCAACCTACAAAGAGACGAGGGTACCCAACTTGCTCCAGTGCGAACGGCGTGAAATTTCACTTAATTTTTGGTTTGGCATAAGGATCTGAATTTCTGATTGTAACTATCCAATTAGAAAATAGTGCAGGCACGAAGTTGTGTTGAAATAAGATACATTGTGTTACTTGGCGACCTTTTTAGTAAGAACTGTGGGTTCAGAAGGTACTTGCTGGCGTTACTCTGACCATAAAGGTCTTTCTGTGATTCACTGTGATTGCTAAAATTGGTCAATAATTATGTTACAAAAAGTTAATTATGCTGCAGAATGCTTAGTCAATCAACTATTTTTTGTTGTATTTTTTTGATACAATTTGTATCAATTCTAAAGCAAATGGAACTTATTTGGAAAAGGCTGCAGGGCAGTAGCCAGACTTTTGATACAGACACAGTCTTTGATACAGTCTACGGCATGCCACCCCCACCCCCACCCCCCCCCCCCCCAAAAAAAAAAATAAAAAGAAAGAAAGAAAGAAAATAAACTCATCTCCATCAATATCCAGTGCAATTTCAGAAAAGCACCCTGGGGACCATGTTACCCTGATAACATATTGAAATCCAGAAGCTCAGAACACTATTTTAGGTGCTTTCTGGAAAGTATTACTTTTTTCCAAACTGTTATTTCTTTTTCAATTTTGTGGTAAAATCTAGACCAGGCAACTGCCTCGTCTTGCCTCTTGCTAGCTGCGGCCCTTTGCTGTGAAAAGGATTCCGTTGTTCAAACAATGCACCCTGGGTAAATATACTTTTTTTAAAAGCGGTTAGTTGCAACCTTGGGGAGAAAACCTGTTATTTATTAACACAAAGAGTCATTGTTGTGTGCCGTTGTTTATTTGCCAGCATTCACAGACCTGTTTTATAATCGTTTACTAGTCCCAGCGTTAATCACTGGGGCTTAGAGAAGGTAATTAGTTTAGACATTATTTTGCTAATTTATTCAGCAAGTACATATTAAGGAAAAGGTACTTTGCATACGTTTACTCGTTTAATATGAACGTGGGATTAAGTTATTATTTTAAAGTATACATGATGGCAACCCAAGCCGGAATTTTCGTTATTTAAAAGGATAATTATCTATATTCTCTGTATATATTTTAACAATAAATGTAAGCGTATAAGTGAAAATTGAAAGGCGTTATACATGTTATATGTAAATAGAAGAGGTGTTATAAACGAACTTATGTAGCAAGTAAGGTTTCCACCTCTATTAAACGGCCTGAGCTGGCAGCAAAATATTACTGTCACCATGACTATCTCTCGCCTCCCACGGACCGTGGGGGTGCGGGGGACGCATGACAGAGCCCTAAGGCCGTCTGTGTGGGATCGGGAGGCTTGACTATCTCTGCTATGTTAGAGAATTGGGCTCCAGCAAAATGAAATAATGGTTAAAAAAGAAACATGATATGCTAATGCTTGCGACACGCTAAACAACTAATTGAAATTAATTATTACCAGTATATCTGTATATTGTTGTTGATTAATTGATGAAAACAGTTATTTGCGTTATGCCTTGATTTCACGGGCGGTGACAACTCTAATAAACGCTGTTTGAGTAGTACTATGTGTAAATGAAAGTCGTCCCGAAAATTTGATTCCCGATTACCCGAATGTTTTGTTGCCTGCGAATTCAGCCGTCCCTCCCGGCCCGAGGGGCGTTCCGTCTTAAGAAACGCCTTTCGGGCCGGAGCGAAGCTGTATTCGCAGGCTAAATGACCCTAAATGTTTTGAAGAAAACATATCAAACTAACCGAAGTTTTAACTACATTACTTTATGTTTCCCCGAAAACTTATCGATTACTAGCAAAATGTTCAGATTCTGAGAAGAATTTTGTTTTTCTCTCGAAACGGACCTTAGAGTTGACAATGAGTAGACAACCCCCTTTCGATTTCTGCTTCCTAAGGCCCATGGACAAACTCGTGGCTTCATGAGGGAAAATACCTCTGAATCGCTTCTCTGATTGGTTGAGCGCTTCATGACCCTTCTTAGTACCATATACTTCGTCCATTAAGTCCCTCGGAAATGGGTATCAAGAGCGAATTCCTGACCTGACTCAATTCCTTCAATAGCAGGCGCCCAGCGGGGCAGAGCGCGCAGCGCGATACTTCTCGTGCTCGCCCTCGCGCTTCGGGCCCTTGTTCGCGCTCCGCTCTCTGCTTCACTAAACCGACTTTCCTGTGGGGCTGCAACGCAGGTTATTATTCCTTAGACGCCCAGTGGAACAGAAGGTAATCGAGATCCCCAAATAGATAAAAATGATCCCTGAGAGAGCTACACGAGCTGAAACCGTAAAGTGCTGTTTTTCAACTTTTTGACAAGGTTTAATGCTTGGTTATTGATAACTGGCCAATAAGAGCACAGATAATCTTGTGAGGTGAAGTAGATCTCCCGTGGCCCAGCGTGGTATCCATTACACGTTATTACAGTGAAAGTAAACAGCATTGTGATGTACCTGCACGAGAAGGTGACACACGGAGAGGAAGAATTTAGTACTTTCTTGATCAAGGATATTTGATTTGCTAAGCTTGTGCAGCAGATAAAGCAAATTGCTAGCTCGCCGTTTGCACACTTTTGTACTTGAAACATTCATGCAAGATGCAAGAGGTAGGTAGTCGTTCAGCGAACCCCGTCTTCAGTAGAGGGTAGGGAGAGGTCCGTTGGGCCGAATCAGGACGCTAAAGGAACTAGGCACTATCATGGGGGTCAACTAAAGGTGCAACTATGTGCTGAATCCATGGTTGCCTAGCCACTCGTTTCGGTGACCTATCCACTTCTTCGCTCAGATTACTTGACCGATCAGAAACGAATTGACCGCGCGGCGTAATTTTGAGGAGTATGGATTCCTTCATAGCCAGTTTTTAAAATTTGCACTGAAAAAATATTTTAAAAAATGCGCGACCTTTTAGCTTAAAAGCTAAACTTGAAGAAAACAAAATATTATAATATGATTCAAAATGAAACATACCTGCAGCAGCCCGAAAGCGGCAAAATTCAACAACGTTACCACGCATGCGCAGTCGAAGTAATCAAAATTAAATTGGATTTGAAAACAAATTACGTTAAGAAATATCACCTTAACATGATTGCTAACTGCTTTTTCTCATTTTCTGAAACATAAAGATGTAATTGTGCGAAGAAGTCAAAATCTATTTACCACAAGTGCGAGAAATTCGTTGGCGATCCTTATATAACGCTTAGTAGTTCCAAAGAGGAAACCGGAAGCGTAGGGTGCTATTACGAATACCTCCATCGTATCGCCCTTGTGGCTGATCTGGTGATATCCGTAACAGCTCTGGTTCGGTAACCTTGTAGGACGCCAATGCCAACCCAGCTTTCCATATTCAGTCACTCCCGATGCCTCGCGCACGGTCGAGAGACACTTTCATAAACCTCCACTGGAGTGTTTCGGTATAAACGTATCCTCGTTTCACTCACCAAAATCTGTAGGATACTGACTTAGTCAGTGACTCGCTTCCAGTGGCACTGCAAGTTGCAGTGTGCCATCGTTTTGACTTTTTAAATTAAGAAGTTTAAAAGTTACATTGGCCTGATTAAAATTTAAACTAGCTCGAAACTTATTTCTTCGAAATGCTATTCGCCATCATACGAAATGAGAGATCTACGTCGTGGACCAACGACCAACTCAGCTTAGCAGTTAATCTGGAGACGAAACTAACGCCTGATCCACTAAAACTTGTCCCTGGATCTCTTGAATCTTCAAAGATCATCAAATCGATCGACCGAAAATCATGAAAATTTCACCCTCCCGGCCCGAGCCCCACAGAGGACTGGGACCTACTTAGCGCCTGCGCGTTTAGCATTGTTCCTCTTTTTCTAATCCAACATGTCGAAGAGAGGTAAGGAAAGGAGACGTTGGCTACCGCAATCGTGTTTCATCGGCTCTTTAAAAAGCGCTCTTGTCTTAATGCTCCTTCAGATACAAAGTTCAATAAATATATTTTGTGTTAATCTTTATAATATTCAGGATTGTGTTTATTTTCTTGGGAAATTTTCTCGACAAATGTCAATGTGTTGCTGAAGACTGTTGATTATCGATCCTTACACTCATATATTCGTGGTGCAGATTCTGATTGTATGTATTTTCGTCATCATTTTTACCAACCTGGCGTGTTGTTAGTAGTCTCCATTCTTCTCAAAAAGGGATCTCCAATCTTTCCCTTCCTTTAGTGACTTCATTTCGTAGAATTAATGTTTTATCATAAAGAGTAAGTTAAGGCTACATGTCAGCTCGTATGTTGGTTGTTTGGTTGCCCTCTGTAAATGCTGTATGGCTCCTTGTTAGTTTAACTTTAACCCTTCATCAGGGTCAGGTAGCAGTCGAAATTAACAGAACAAAATAGTAAGTTAAAATAAAGAATATCGAGGATTTGAAGCCACAGTTAGAGATGTAAGTAGTCATTTTCGTACAATTGTATGGAGGCAGGCAGTTCGGTAGAATTCCTTTAAGAAGTAAAATAACATAAATAAATCACTTTAAGTGTCAATATGTTTAGCACTTCTGTTCTAATTGGGGACGCTAAGGAAACAAATATTGTAAATGAAACAGAAAGTTGTTAAAAATTCCAAATAACAGAAGGCAGACCAGTTGGCTATTTACAAAGTGCTCACTTGTAGCAACAAAGAATTTTTTGAGACTTAAATCCTAGCTGTGGTTTACCTTGCCTGATTCTGACAATTAAGAAAGTTTTGTATGTGCCGTTTGCTGACCAAACTTCACCGTCATTAAATTATTTGTGATAATTGTTACTCCAGGACGTGGAGGTTCTTCTGGAGGGAAGTTTCGTATCTCGCTGGGTCTGCCAGTAGGTGCAGTAATAAACTGTGCCGACAACACAGGAGGCAAGAACCTGTATATCATTGCAGTAAAAGGAATTAAAGGTCGCCTTAATAGACTGCCCGCTGCAGGATCAGGGGATATGGTATTAGCAACAGTCAAAAAAGGAAAACCAGAGCTAAGGAAAAAAGGTGAGGATTTTAATTGTTGTGTGATGAACAACAACAATACCAGAAAGTGACAGGATGGATGATTGCAATTTCACAAACCAGTGCAATGGTACCTGGCAATGCTTCAGGTTTATAGTTACATACATGCACTTTGTTTTTATTGCTTTTTCTTCTTTGTTGTGTTTTTATGATCTCTTCTACACTCTTTTCTTGAGTTGCTTCCAGATTACTCTTTCATTTCTTACACAACTAATCTAAACAAATTGTCCCAAACGTATCACTGGGTATGATTTGCTTACTTGTTCTACAAGTTATACCATTTACCTGAGTCAATGATGTAATGCTGATATCATGTGACTGAAATAACCAGAGATAATTTTTTTTTGTAAATTTTTTTTCTAACCTTATTTGCAGTGATGCCTGCTGTAGTCATCAGACAACGAAAGGCATTTAGAAGGAAGAATGGATTGTTCATTTACTTTGAGGGTAAGTTGTAGGAACTCCTTTCATTTTAAGATTCACTTTATGCCTGCTTGGAAGGGCTTTATGTTTTATCTTTTTATTTTTGCTCAGGATTTAATCATTTTAAGTGTAACACATTGGTGCATTGGCCTAATGGTTAGTGCGCCGGATCATTCAAGCCTTGGCCAGGGTAATGTTCTTGGGCAAGACACTTGACTCTTGTAGTGCCTCTCTTCATCCAGGCGTTGGTTGTTCAAAGGGTGGATAACGCTATCTGGTGCCAGTGGATAGTGTGGAAATTTTGTCAAACACTTATCCACTGGATAGTGATTTTTCCAGTGGATAGCATTATCCACCCTTTGAACAACTGGGGCCAGGTGTACAAATGGGGACCGGCAAATTTAATGCTAAGGGGAAACCCTGCAAAGGACTAGCATCCCATCCAAGGAGGAGTAGAAAGACTCCTAATTGCTTCATGCTTGCAAGGAAACCAGTATAAGGGCCAACCTGATTGGTCACTAGGCTCATGTGCATACTTTACCTTCCTAAAAATGTGGTAAAATTTATATCACCTGCAACTTGCACCAGATTTGTGTTTAAACTAATGCAGAAGACAATCAGGGCTTCACTGCCTTTTGACTGGCTTATTGAAAGGCCAGTGAACAAACATTGAGCAAACTTAAAGGGTTTGGTTCCTTTACATTACAATTATTTTGTAATAATTTATTGCAGTCAACTGTCTCTTCATGGGCATCTCTGTAAGAAGGATACATGTGACTCTATAAGACCAGCAATTGGTGTTGGTCTCTGCGAGCTGTTTTTTAGTCATTTTACTGTACCTTAACACTCTAAGATGGACAGTTGATGTCATTGCTGATAGTGTCTGCCTTAGGAGGAGTTGTTTGTACTGCATCGAAGTGGCTTTTCTGTAGCCTCACCTGAAATGTGTTGTGTGGCCAGAACTGTTATACTGTTTCCTATCATTTACTGTACTCATGCAGTGCTATGTATCTCTCAAAACATCACTTTTCTGAACAATATTACTGTTATTCCACATCTATGGATATTATTATATTTTTGATACACCAGTTAACTCAAAATCTTTTCATTACAGACAATGCAGGGGTCATAGTGAATAACAAAGGAGAAATGAAAGGTGAGTGTCAGCATTATCATTGACTGATTAATACTGTCTGTCTTGACTTGAGGTTCTTAAAAGCTGACAGTAAGGAGCTGGAAAGTTCGTGAATGATCAAACTTTCAGTGTGTTAGTAAGAAAGATGAGAAATGTATGACTTGACATTGTAATAGTACATAGCCAAAACCAGTCTAGTGTTCCCTTAAGGTCAAATTCATGAAATAACTTGATTTTATTCTCTGTTTCACTTGATTCACCACTCAAATGTTGATCAGTTTAATTTGTTGTCCATCTTGACATTCAGGCACATGAGAACAAGTAGATATTTCTGAGTGTGATAAGTATTAATCTTGTGTTTGCTTCATTCAGGTTCTGCTATCACTGGTCCTGTAGCAAAGGAGTGCGCTGATCTGTGGCCAAGGATTGCATCCAATGCTGGCAGCATTCAATGAAATGTACAGAAAACATATTAAAATAAAACTTCTCTGACTTCACAAAACTGTAGCCTGTTCATCTGAAACACCTGGGACGGGTTGTTTACAATTTGAAGAGAAAGTGCTTTTCAAAAAAAGAAAAGGAAACCCAAATTAAAATTTAACCCCGGGTTAGTGCTAATCATCTTTCGAACAACTTGACTCTGGCCTTTAAAGGGGCACTGTCATGGGGGATTTTGCTGTTTTCGGGTCGACTCTGCCAAAATGATTTTCGTGTCCGTTATTGTGCACAAAGAGTTCCTGAAGAATTATCAAGAATTCGAATGAAATTTTAGCAGGGAGAGCGAATCATCATATTTTGGTAACTTTTTCATTACATAGCTTATAAAACTGAAAACATTGGCCATTTCCTTCCTCAACACCGTAAAGTCTTGAGCAATAAAACTGGACCGTTTTTGCGATATTTCTTGTTTACAAAACATTGACTTCACATTTCTTTTGATATTCAGATTTGGCAACCACGTTACAAAAGAAGTCATTGTTTCAACAGCCAATTAGGTTCTGGCTTGCATATTAATAACAATGGGTGACGTCACGAGAAACATCGCTATGGTTGTGTTTCCCTTGATGCACAGACGTGTTTCAGCTTTTTGAATTGTGACAATGTCCATTTCATGTTCTGGTTGCAAAGGTGGTCCATGTAAACGAAGGCAATAAACGTCCATGCTAAGCCGGATAATTTTCGGATAAAATGTTTTCTGTCCACACTATACCGTTTTCAAATTGTTTCACGTTATTCCTGTTATTGGACTGTTTTGATGTCAGCACACAGGCACCCCAAGCTCATGCCTTGACTCAGGTTCATATCGCGTAATAGCTGTCACGGCAAAATAAACTACAACACGTTTTAGCAAGCCGAAATACTGCCAAATCTTAAATAAAATTGCCTTACCTTACTTTCACTGTGTTTTCCTTGTTGTCCGCACGCTTATTTTGTCGATTCTTTGTAGTGGAGAACCCAGAAAGCGCACACTAAAGAATTATTTGTTTTTTTGATTTCCAACATTTGTCCGTTTGATTTCTAAAATGAGTTTTTGATTTCCAAAATTTGTCCGTTTTATTTCTGAAATGATTTTTTGATTTCCAAAATTTGCCCGTTTTATTTCTGAAATGAGTTTTTGATTTCCACAATTTATCCGTTTGATTTCTAACATGAGTTTCTGATTTCCAAACTTTGTCCGTTTGATTTCTGAAAGGACTTTTTGATTTCCACAATTTATCCGTTTAAATTGATTTCTAACATGAGTTTGTGATTTCCAAACTTTGTCCGTTTGATTTCTGAAATGAGTTTTTGATTTCCAACATTTGTCCGTTTGATTTCTAACATGAGGTTTTGATTTCCAAAATTTATCCGTTTGATTTCTGAAATGAGTTTTTTATTTTCAAAATTTATCCGTTTGATTTCTGAAATGAGTTTTTTATTTCCAAATTTTGTCCGTTTGATTTCTGAAATGAGTTATTGATTTCCAAAATTTATCCGTTTGCTTTCTGAAATAGTTTTTGATTTCCAACATTTGTCCGTTTGATTTCTAAATGAGTTTTTTGATTTCCAAAATTTATCCGTTTGATTTCTAAAATGAGTTTTTGATTTCCAAAATTTATCCGTTTGATTTCTGAAATGAGTTTTTGATTTCCAAATTTTGTCCGTTTGATTTCTGAAATGAGTTATTGATTTCCAAAATTTATCCGTTTGCTTTCTGAAATAGTTTTTGATTTCCAACATTTCTCCGTTTGATTTCTAAAATGAGTTTTTGATTTCCAAAATTTATCCGTTTGATTTCTGAAATGAGTTTTTGATTTCCAACATTTGTCCGTCTGATTTCTAAAATGAGTTTTTGATTTCCAAAATTTGTCCGTTTTATTTCTGAAATGATTTTTTTGATTTCCAAAATTTGTCCGTTTTATTTCTGAAATGATTTTTTTGATTTCCAAAATTTATCCGTTTGATTTCTAACATGAGTTTTTGATTTCCACACTTTGTCCGTTTGATTTCTGAAATGAGGTTTTGATTTCCAAAATTTATCCGTTTGATTTCTGAAATGAGGTTTTGATTTCCAAAATTTATCCGTTTGATTTCTAAAATGTTTTTGTTTTCCAAAATTTATCCCTTTGATTTCTAAAATGTTTTTGTTTTCCAAAATTTATCCCTTTGATTTCTCCAAAATTGCCAATCCGATCACGTGACCTATGGATTCCACGGTCTATTCGTAGAGGAGGGGGGTGAATAGGGGTACGCGAATCCGCCAATCCGTGCTATTTTTTGGACATATCCGTCAATCCGCCACTATTTTCGTTCAAATCCGCATCCACATTCCTTGAAAACTTTCTGTGTAACAGTTTCACCGAAAGGATGGTACATGTTGATTTTGACGGAATTTTTCACGAGGCTTCGTCTCTTTGCTTCTTTTTGCGGCAGCTCTAATGCAAAGCTGTGGTTTGGGTCTCGTCCAAACAGAAAATGGACAAAACGATAACACTGAGACAAACGGAAGATACGCCAAGGCCACGATCCGAACTTCATGGCATGCAGAGTCCGGAATCCGAGCTAAAATTATCAGCTAATCCGTGATCCACTGCATTTTCGAAATCCGCGAATCCGCTTAATTGTTCGATGAAATCCGCAGTCGGCGTGCTTTTTTAAGGCTAAATCCGTTGATCCGCGAACGTATTCACCCCCCGTTTCTGTAAGTTTAAAGAGGGGGCATGCAAATAACCACCCCCAAAAGATCCTTCCCAGATTTCACTCGTGAAAAGTTTGGTACTTTGGAAAACTGGTCGCTCCTGAGAGATGGTGATCTCTTTTTATATTGTGGCAATATAATTTGTCTACTTTATGTATTTCGTTTGCACGTACCGTTATCACTTGTTTCTTTAGGGATCAGGTGCACAGTATCATGACATTGATCGATAATGATGGATTACAGAAGAGACTACACCGTGTGTTACAGCGACGTGTATTTTATTCTAAGGTCTGTATACTAGTAGTGAATTATACTTATCTACTAGCTAAACTCGCATTAAAAAATGCGCACCCGCACCTGATATCCATTTTTGGAAAGGATAAAATAGCCAGTATGTTTCCAGTATGGGAAAAGAACTGATACTCTAGCATACAGCTTCTGCAGTCCAATCAGATGCTCTACCGACACTAAGCAACTGAAAGACTCGTGGAATGCGCCCCGTGTACCCTATACCCAAATCACTATTTTATCTTTTAGGGTAGTAACTGGGTTTGGTCTGTTGACGGATATGATAAGTTTCAGACATTTGGCATATTCACGTTGCTATTGATACCTTCTCCCGGCGCTTGCTATGGCTGAAAGTTGACAGCAGCAACAAGGACCCAGTTGTTGCTGGTTCCTACTTTTTTGATTTCATTTGGGACGATAATGGTATTGTACGGAGTTTTATTGCTAGTGATTTGCTATTTTCAACCATGATGCTTATGAGCTTTTTCTGTAGTTTTTCCTGTCAGAACTAGAACAGACTATGGTGTGGAAGAGAGCATTCTCGCCCAGTGTCAGATCTTTCTCAGAAGACAGCACCTTGATGTTTTTGCGTTTAATAATGCTCACTACAATGGTCGTTCAGAACTCAATCAGGCTAGATTATGAAGATTCCTAGTGTTCCTGGCACCTTTTTCATACTGTGGCCTTTGATCAATAACAAGAAGTTTACTAAAGAAGGTGGAATGCAAGCTTGAGGACCCGCTGTTAGCCTTTGATATAGCTTATGATACATTTGTTTATCTGAGAGACTTCAATTCAAGGATGAGTTGAGCCACCTTAAACCTAAAAGAAACATCAGGATTTTGAACCAATCTTAAAAATGATTTCAGTCAATGGTTGCGACGAAATAGATGTAGTAATTCATTGTCAATGCTGACGAGTCGCGTCACAAGCTTCTGGATAGCTGTTTTCCTTGGATAACTTGCTTGATTTCTTGCAAGTCAAGGGTCTCGTACTTCAACAGAGCTTCCGCTAAACGGTTGTGCTCCTTGGAATGTTTCTGGAGTATAGTCTTGGCTCTCTCGTATGAATCCTAAGAGGAACAAGGCTTAATTTTAGACTTGGCAAATGGGGCGGGACTGTATCACAGCTGAGTCGAGTCTATTCTATTAACTTTTACTCAACGTTAGCGGAGAAGTTACTTATTTAACTGCTGTGAATATAAGCGACAAAGCTATATAGTAAAAACACATATATCGCAATCCATTCCGATCGTCCTCAATTTCTGTTAATGCGTGTCTGTTTTGTTTTTGCTGTGTTAGTAAAATGTTCCCTCGCTATATTATTTCTATATTTCACTCATCTTGGTGAACATTTTTTCATTTTTCTAAATGTTGCTAAAATCCGTGACGCAATTCCATTAATCGAGTTTCGTGAAACCAAAACCAAATACAAGCTTTGCTCACCTGAAGTAGCTGTTTGACTTCGCTTTCAATCAGTGCTTGCAACTCAGGACTCGATTTCTCGACATCTTTCACTTGAACCATTCCAACCTAAAAACAGGCAGAGGTTTTCAACTCTTTAAACCAAGGCCAACTTGGTTTGGCTTAAACTCTCCTTTGTGTATTTTGTGTCTTGTGTGTGTTTGTATCTCAGTTCCTGACCCAATTAAATAAAAAAATTGTTGTAAGCATGACTGCTCATCTTTAATTAGCCATGACGGTTTTGGGGCAAATCAATCTCGAAGAAGCGAGTGCGTTAAAAAGGAACGACTGTTTAAACCTACTAATGAGATCAGAAAACTGTTGCACGCCGCGAATAAGGTCGCGTTCCTTTCAACCAAAATAAATCCACATTTTGCCAACGAAAGTTTGATTTCCCGTTCCATTTACACGGCACATAACAAACAGGCCCCTTGTCGTTGTCGCTCGATCATTCTTATATTATCATCCCAGCTGAGAGGAAGATGTTAATTACAAGTACCTTTTCACTCATTCCATACATAGACACCATAGCGTGTGCGATCTTATTTGAAGATTCCATATCACTAGAAGCTCCTAACAGACACACAAAAATCAAGGCATAAGAGATCTCACTTGGAATATAACTGGTCCACTTCAAAAATTGATGTGATTTGAAATAAGACCCCCTCCCCACAACCTGCGCTAATAAGTCCCCTCTCTCTCTTCACGGCATGTATTAAAATATTCAACACATGAAGGCCTTGAAGGGGGGGGGGGGGGCATTATCTGCTGGAGAATTCAGCAAGCTCTGATGAGGTGGGACGGGGTCGGCATGGGAGGGGTAGGGAGGGTTGCCACTTGACCAAAGTGCGTCTAACTGTTCTAACGCTTACCTGTTGTTATGTTTTCTTTGCCAAAAATGATCTCTTCTGCCACTCGACCGCCCATAGTTACATCAAGTCTCGCCAGGAGCTGGGCTTTAGACCAATTCAATTCGTCCTTTTCTGGCAATTGGGAAACCTTAAGAAACGAGAAATGGTGTTCTTGAAAACATCATGGCTAAATGCTAAAATACAATACAATTATTAAGTCCAGTTCAATGCAAATCTCCGATGTGTGAAGATTCCCCATCCGTACTGAACGCAGTTTGGTAAGGAAAGTTTGCATTGACACAGCATGATAGCTGACAGCATCTTGTGTCCCAAATTAATATGGCATTTTCCCAGGCTATCAGGTGTAACACATTAATAGAGTTCATCATCCTCGCCGTCGGCGGCGGCGGCGGCGTCGTCATAAATATAATTAGTCATACCACCAACAACATTTGAGGATAGAATGTTAACGTTGAGTAGTTTTCTCCAGTGTTCTGTAGAACCCGGGGATAAAACTAGCTTTAAGAAATCGATATTCTGATAAATTGGGTTTCTATTGCAGTATCTCAGTGACCCCGGCCAGAGGTTGAACCGCTCGATGTGCTAACTATTTAACAATTATTCCTCGAGCCCGATTGGGCTGTGAGTCAATAGCCCATGAGGCAGAAGGCCGAATGGGCTATTGACTCAGACGCCATGAGGGCGAGAGAAATAATTGGTTTAGTAAAATCCAACTAGAAAGTATAGAATTATCTAATAATGAGCTCAAATACTCGTCCAAAACTTCAGCAAAACGCACTTCAGCCGCCATTGTTTTGGTTTTCAAACCCGGCGCTTTCGCTACTAGTGGGCTATAACATATAGCCTGGTAGTAGCTCAACCAACCAGAACGCAGCATTCATAATAGACCACTAGTTGGATTTTACTATTATGACATATCCCCTGTTTTATTATTCAAGACTGTACACACCATTCCCAAAGCCTGTCCGCGCGGCACAATGGTCGCTTTGTGTATTGGCATAGCTTCTGGAGTGTACAGGGCCACCAGTGCATGCCCACCCTCATGGTAAGCCACCAGTTCTCTGTTCTTTGCCTCTATGACTGCACTCTTTCGTTCGGGACCTTTTTAGAATAGCAAATCAACTTTAGCTTTTTCTTTGGTTTTGCATTGCTACGCTTAGTGATTGGTTTAAAAATATCACGCCACTTTTTCAACCAATCATGAGTATATCCAAAGCCAATCGTACCTCGTGAGGCGAGTTTTCCCGTGCTTTGTGCCGGCTGCATACATTTTATTGAAGTTTTTGCTGTGTCATTTGCGATTGGCAAGAGTGATTACTTTGGTGTTTATTTTTTGACACTCAACTGAAACTGCTCTATTCATAAGTGAATCCATGGATTAGTGAGTGAATCAGACACTAGCAAATTGCAGTTTATGTACAGGATATGACATGCGCATGAAATATTACATTTGTATTGAATGAGGGAAGTGAATTAGTAATAGTGACAAACTGAGTTAAACAAAGCAAGTGAAATGAAGAAAAACCCGAAGCAGTATTAAATGACAAAACCACTGGAAAAGTTATTTCACAACTTATATTGAAGATTCCCGATGAAAAACATTTGACAGAAGTGAGCGTTCCCAAAAGTTTCTGAAATGGCATGGCCAGAGGCAAGCAGCTGTATTTGTAGGTTAAGATTGATATTTTCACTGAAAGCTAACTAAAATAACACCCCATTTTATAGTCATTTGTGTGACCAGTTATAACAACGTCTGCATAAAAGGCAAGTGGAACAACTTACCCATGAGAATTTTATCTTTTGCAAATTCAAGATGCTTGGTTGTAACACTCGTGTCTCCTTCACTTGCAGCGTAAATCGCTGCAGCATTAACCAGATTAGCTAGATCAGCACCTAAATACAACAAGAAGAATATCCTTGAAATCAATCGTGACAATCAATCATTCACAAAGTCAGTTAGTCAGCCAGTCCGTCGGTCCGTCTGACTGGACAGTCAGTCCATTTGTCTGTCTGATCCGTCTGTCTGTCTGTCAGTCAGTCAGTCAGTCAGTCAATTTCGATCGATCAATTAATCAATAAGGTAAGTAAGATTTTCATTATCTATACCTGAAAAGCCAACTGTTCCTCTGGCAAGCACTTCTATGTTGACATCTGAAGAAAGAGACAACAAATTATGTGATGTAATAATTAAAATATTGCAGATGGAAGTGTCCACTACTGAATGCATGGCCTTATGCACCTACTGTCGAGGAGACACACTGATGATGATGACTGCTGAATGTTCTAGATTCCATGGAGAACTTACTATTATTTTAGTGGGGGTGGCAGAAATGAACAAAGATGGATAGCGCACGTGCAGGACTATTGTTCTGCTCATTAAATCTTTTGTTTGGCGACGTCCTCGTTGACGTGATTCAAGTTGTCGGTCGTTATTAATGTGAATATTATCGGGAAAATCCCTTGTGGTAGAAACAAAAGATTCCTGACAAGTGAAAAGTATTAGCTACCTTTTGAACCAGGGCTAGAACTTCAGCTGTCTATTCGTTATCAGATACATGCAGAATAACCATACCTTCAGCAACTTGTACTTTTTTGAGATGTAGTTTGAGGATGTCATGACGACCTTTGACATCAGGCATGGGTACAGTTATCTTGGTGTCAAATCTACCGGGTCTGACAAGCGCCCTGCGTAAAGCATATTCAACAATAAAACCACAAGGCTGGCAATTTTGAGAGAATGGTCAATGGCCACGTAGCCTAGCTAATTCCTTTAGCTGACACACTGTGTATAATAATTATTATATTCAATTGAAGAAACTAAAATTTGTTCAGGGATCAATCCTAAATTGATTAACTCCTGCACCTTGCTTCCAAAACTTATTTTGAGAGCGGCTTGACCTTGCAACTCATCCACATCCACAAGACAGGATGAACAAAATAAATTTAAAAAAATTACTTTGAAGAACACCAGAGTTTTTCTTTGCAAAAACACAACCAACTGCAGAGCAAGGGTGAACAGGAACTAACAGATTAATCATTTTTGGTCTATTTTGCAGTTTGAGTGTGGGTACATAGTTGTCGATGAAAATTAGTAATAGTGTCACAACAAAATTGTCCTTTGGTTCTGTTACTGCTTAATCCTATGAAGTAACCAAGCACTAGACAGCGGGAAAACAATCAGATTCATTAATCATAGAGACTTGACACTTGGGAATAAAATAAACCAGCAAGGAAACTCACTTGTCTAGCACTTCAGGGAAGTTTGTTGCTCCAATCACAACGATTCCTTCTGATGTGTCAAATCTGTCAAAAATATTAATAAAAATTATGCTTCAACTGATGATCAACAGATGGTACAGGTACGATACATCGGTTTTTACACATGGTATTTTACTATCATGTTGGGCAAATCATTATTTATTAATATAATCATTATTGTAAGAACGAGATGAGAAATGATTCATTTCTCTTGATGTAGCTGCAGTGACTGTCACAATGAAATCAGCTACAAAACCTCATTGTTACATAAAATAGTTAATATTTATTACATGTACGTCATCGCTATTATGCTGATCTGCTGGTGAAAGATCATTTTTTACAACTTAGAAGGCTTTTAGCCAGATGGGTGTCCAGGCGTCCTGTGGACGGCAACATTTTAGAAAAAAATTGTTATATTTTCCATATGTTGCTTTATAAATTGTTCATTTTAGCAGGCCCCATAGCGCATTTTGGATGGCCACTTTTCTAATCCTGACAAAAAACCTGCAACTAAGTAACAGCAAACTAGCAATTAAATGCACCTATCATTTTCTCATCTAATGTAGATACCTTACCAAGCCAATACAGGTCACAGAAATTAAGGAAACAATGACCGAAACAAATTTGACTGACTATTTAGCAATTATTCCACAAGCGCGCGTTGGATATGAGATGGTAGATAGCCAACAAGGCGCGTAGTGCCGAGTTGGCTATAACCATCTCATATCCAACAAGTGCGAGTGGAATAATTGTTGCATTAAAAATGTACCAAAAATATTGTACAAACATTGCAAAAATGCATTCTTTTACGCGTACACATACCTTTTTGGTAGGTCAATGGTATATGAGCTCATATACCATTGCCTCTCAACCAATCAAAACTCAGGAAATGCAGTATACCATAGCTAGTTTTTAACAATTTAAATTTATACAATGAATATACCATTAATAATGATGGCCACTCACCCATCCAATTCAACAAGCAACTGATTGAGGGTCATTCTAGAGTAGGGCTGGTGATCATGAACAATTCTGGTTCCTCCAATAGCATCCAGCTCGTCAATGAACACTATGCAAGGAGCATGTTCTCTAGCGGCAGCTAAAATCAAACCAAATGTTATTTTTTGTTCAAGTTGAAAAGTTTCAGTTTTGTACATCTGTATATAATAATATACAAATGGATGCTGTACTTAAGTACACGACTACAGCAGAGGTTTCAAAACAAGGCGGTGACTGCCGGAGTTCCACCAGCTACACTATGCCGCCAACAGGCACTTACTCTACCAGTCGATGACACCTACTTCAAAACATTTTGAAATCCCTGCTACAGGTGTAATTATTATGATATGATTCATGCAAAAAGTATAAAACATTTATGAGATAACGCCAATCAGGATCTTCAGAAATAATTTACAGCAATAATGCTATAAAAATACAAACACTTTAGCAATATAATAATACATTTTAATAGATTTAGAATTTAATAGATTTTTTCAATTTCAATATTTTACTGAATTTTGTTATTGACTGTTATTTTTATTGATGGAAAATTAATAAAGTTATTCAGTTATAGCATCAACTAAGTGTCATGGCAATATCTTCTTCACAATACTCTCAAAACTGGCAACATTAGAACAAACTTTTACATGTATCTGTATCTTTAGCTCAGTGTCATTTAGCTTTGCATGGGTACATATGAAAAAAACTCCATTCTTCAACTTGGCCAGTCTGAAACCTTCATTCAAATGAGGAGACACCAGCTTGCATACATGTAGTTCAGATACATAGTTTATTGTACTTACAAAAGAGATTTCTGACTCTTGCAGCCCCAACGCCAACAAACATTTCATCAAACTCAGAACCAGAGCAGAAAAAGAAAGGCACTCCAGCCTCGCCTGCGACAGCCTTGGCAAGAAGAGTCTTCCCAGTTCCTGGCGAGCCAATCAGAAGCACACCTGGAAACAACACAGCAAAAAAAAAAAGTGTAGCAGAAGCAATTTAGTGAAAGAACAAAGAGTATTTAAAACTTTCAATACACAAAAGAATTAATTTTGACCTACCAGTTGGCATTTTTCCTCCAAGCCTTTTAAATCTCTCGGGATTTCTCAAAAACTCGACTACATCCTTTAATTCTTGTTTTGCCTCTTCCACCTAAAGACAGAGGTGATTACAGCATCAATTAACGAAAATTATGAGTGTAACCTCAAAGTAGTAACTGCTATAAAAATACGAGATGGCTACACACAGGCAAGTTCAAACAAGGATTATCTGGACTGCATTGCAGTTGGGCAGCGTACCTAAACGTGAATCTGGTTTATATGACTTCACAACATGAACATTGTTCAGTTCATTGTAAAGGTACATGGTCCTTACACATTTTCAATAAACCAAGGTACACATGTACATCATAATAATTATGCTGCTGCTCTGAATAAAAATATACAGCTGGGACAATTGACAAAACAAGAACATGCAATTGGGAGAAAGAGTGCTGTCTCACAGAAACAGACCTATCCGCAAGCCATGCTCTTTTTGTCCTGAATTATAGGTAATCACACAGCTGAAATTGCACGAGGTGCTTTGGCAAGTGCAATTTCAGCTTTTTGAAAAACTCAGTCTAAGTGCAATTTAATTTGCACTCTGGTGTTACACTTAACTGCACTACTCTCAGCCAATCAGAATTGAGTTATTTTTCCAAGTATATTATCATCTACAGTATTGTTGCCGTGTATAATTTTAGTTGATTTTTCACAGGACATAACATACCCCTTGAACATCGGTAAATTTGCATTTTCTGTCCACATTGTCAGGATGGATATCTTTCTGGCTTGAGCTCACTGATGAATCAAAATAACTGTGTTAATAATCCCTGATTCTCTCTGTGAGAGCTGGATGCAGGGAAGCATGGCTTTAAGCAAAAAAAAAAAAACATTTGCATGTACTAACCACAACTTTTGTTTTACCAAGAAAGTTCCAGTTAATTTTGGTTTCTTCCAAATGTAGAATTTTACTGAAGGGAATGCCTTCCTGAATCAGCTTTAACATACAACTACACAACAAGCATTGTTTGGGAGAGCCATCAATCTCATCTGCAAGAGCTTGTGCCACCCTACCCCAGTGGATCGAATGGGAAACAAAGAATTCTAGACTGAAGTTGAATAAAAAATCATTCACCAGGATTCATGACCTACACTGTGGCGTCTAGATTGGAAAACAAACTTCTGGTCCTCCACACTGCTATAGTATCAACAACACACAGTACATGCTAACAGCATTTAGAAGTCAAGACTAACAATAAAATAATAATTATAATCATGGGTTCGAATCCTATCAGGGAGGTACCGGTAGATTTTTTCGCTCATGCTTTTAATTGATCATTTCATTTTTATCAATGAACAAAGTGTTTCAAGTTAAGATTGATACTCACTCTTCATTTGTAGTTGAGCCTCAATCAAGGACAGGATTAAAAACAAAGCAATCAGAAATCTGAATGTGTTCCAAAGTTGCTCCTTGAAAAATGCACCTACATTGTATCCACACAAAAGAAGTGTTATTTTCCACTGGCTGAGTGACATGAAATAAGTGGCAAATGTTTTTCTCACACACCGATGGGACCTGGGAAAGGGTCATGTGACCATTGGCTGGCAGTTGTTTTTGTTGCATCCGCCATTACTGACCTTTCCCAACCCACCCGCCCAAAGAATTTTTAGTTGGTGCTGTATTTTTTGTTAGCTTTGCCATTGTGTAATTTTCCCTTTGATGCATGATGTACATGTATGGGTTTATTGAGTTTGTTATAAAGGTCTGGTTGTGGCGGTCAGCCTGGCATGGCTACTAATGGTGTGTGAGAACATATTGTGAACAATTATCCAATACACAACTGAGTTATTTTGAATGTACTATACATTGCATAACATCATGTACACATTCTACAGTTATAAGTTGAAGCAATCGCAGAAAAATCTATAGCATGATCCCCCAAAATGTATGACTATATTTTACTAATCTTTAGTCAAACAGCAAGAATTATTTTCCCTTTTATGGGCAACATAAGTACAACTCTTTCAACAAATATAAAACAGCAGATTCAAGGACTTCCAATGAAACAGGATCATGCTTTTTCAGAAAAGACTTTTTAATGTTTTTAAGATGGACTTACCTTTCTGATTTTGTGTAACGACATACATAGGATTTTCTTCAGTTCCAGCCTGAATGGCAGGAGGGACTGCTGCCCCATAAGAGGACGGGCTGCCATGTTCACCAGATGGCGATAAAATCTACAAACAAGAACAGCAGGGAATATATTTTGTGAAGTAAATATGACATAATTCATATTTGAACTGCGGTTATAGATGAAAGTGAAGAATGATCATCACAGCGATACATATTTACTGAGTTGGTTAAATAGACAGATGGGAAATCTTTGCTGGGACCAACATGAATGAATGGACTGAGTTAAGCGGTATCTGCGTCCGATAATTCCACAATCTCTGTATTATTTCACTCAAGAACATATGAGCCCTGCCCTTGATACACCCCTGAAGAACAAGGCAGGGCCTGTTTGAAACACCGGAGCCCTGTAGAGCAGCACTTTCAAAGATGCTCAAGCTTTGATGTTCTGACCAGGACAAGACAGTTTGAACTGAGTTTTTGCCTGTTTTTTGATATGTGTTTCGATAAAATAGAGCCTTATCATATTTACCTGTGTATAAGTTGACCTTTCACGAGCTAAAAATCAGTCCAAAAAATCGCCCTTGACTTATACATGTACAAGGTAAAAAATTATGCACAATTGGCAAAACAATTGTATACATATTAAATTATGTAAAACATCTTATACACAATGATACAAAGGCGAAGTTCTTCACTTAGAGGTCTGTGTCTAAATTAGCAGTTCAAGTGGAAATGTTTTAAAATTCATCAGCTTCATGTAGACCTGAGTGTTGAAGATACTCCCTGGCACAATTACAGAATCTGCTCAGAAAAACATCTTTCTCGCTTCAAATTCCCTGCTTAGTAACCTGGCATGATGTAAGCATGTGCAGTCATCAGTTACCAATACTTGACCGGTTTGTAGCTTGGTTAATCAAGTTTTCCAAACACGCATGGAACCTTGTTTATTGAGCTTTCTCAAAAGATTCTTGACTTTCTTTGGTGTTTTGCCTTCATATATATAAGATACAATGTAATAATACCTTTCTCATGTCAGCATTGCTTACTTTGTCAGTCAGCACCAATGCCTGCAAAGACACAGACATGATACCATGAGCGACAGAAAAATATTCAATAGGTTGGGGGGAGATGGAAGGTTGAATAGGGGGGAAGAAGGAAGGTTGAGTAGGGGGAAGAGGGATGAGAGGTAGGGGAGGGGGGAGAAGGAATGTTGAGGATGGAGGAGAGATGAGAGAGACATGTAGGGGAGGGATGGATGACTTTTTTATAGCTAAAAATATAATCTAATCAAGTTTAAAAACTAAATTACCTGAAATGAAAAAAATTAATAACCTGCAACATGTACATGTACGTCAGAGGATCAAGAGACATGACCTACCTTTAAGTATTCATTTGTCACAGATTCATCTATAGCATATCTCTTGCTTTCATATCTCTTCACAACATAACTTGGATCCTCATGAACTAAAGCCTACCGAAAACATTTCTGTCATCAATATTGACAACATGATGTGACATGTTCATTTTATTTCTAAGATGAATCCCCTATTGTAAGATAACAAACATTAACTGACCCGTAAATAGTCTGCCTGTGCTCTGGGATTGTGCTCATCAGCATTTGCTCTTTCCTCTAACTGTTGTATTCGCCGGACAGAAACTGAATGCAAATCTCTTCTTTGAATATGAACTATAGAGACAAAGAATTAATATCAAAACATCCAAGTTAGTCCAAATTTGAACAAAAAATGTACCAATTATCTAGAACTTATAAGATAAATTGTGTTTTTGAATTTTGAATTTGGAGGGTAAGTTGAAACCTTTAAATAATTCGCAATTCTTTGATGATCGAATGTTTGAGTTAGGGAGACATCTGAATCTCAGAACTTTGACATACGCTGTACTTCTGTTAATTAACCATTTCTATCTCTCCTGTTAGAAAGTAGCTTTCTTATGTCAGCTGGGAAAATCACAGATGATTATTGGTCTCTGATGCCAACTGCTCCCAGTTGTGACTATTGGCAATGATAATGAAAGAAAACAATAAAACATCCACCAAAATGAAAAAAAGAGTTGCTAAGCTAAACACATTGCGGATCATAATGTACAGTCAAGTAGTAGACAAGTCCATGTTGTTTCCAATACTTACATGATGTGTGTAACCATGGTAGTTTTGTAAAAGATGTCATGAAGATGGATGATTTGAGTCTTGAAGGGAGAGGGTTGGTTGAACTTAAACTCGAAAAGCCTGTCAAGGCAAGATAACATCTTCAGTAAACAGTATCCAAAAAGCCCCATTAACTTGGCTGCAAGATTTCTTGGACAAAAATGTTTATTTGGACGCCAGATTTCTGTTAGCCCAGTGACAGAAAGCAATTGAAATAAATCTGCATTGAAGCTCTTTGCAATGAGTTTTTGGTCATGTTACAGTTTGACAATCTTTGTGTACATTTTTTAATCTTTCCTGTTTTTCTACAGTTTTAACCATGATACAGTGTACATGTAATTGACAAGTTTTACTACATTATATGACCACTTTGCACGAAAAAGAATACATAGCTAGACAGAGAAACAGACAGACAGACAGACAGACAGACAACAAATAACAGACAGATAAACGACAGACAACAGATAATAGACAGACAGACAGACAATTTGATATACATGTACAATAACCAAAACTACCAAAAACAGATTCTAAAAGGAAATACATGCAAGTTGGTGATAAAAAACAAATTAATAGGCAATAATAACATTCTAATTTCCTAAAAAAACAATTGGTTAATTTCAAACCTTCCATAATACCAGTTTGTCTAAGAGCAAAGTACATGTACATACATGATTGTATGTGATCTAAGGAAAATGGAAATTAAGTAAGATAACCTTTCTCAATAGATTTACACCTCACCATGTTTGTTTTTAAAGAAGGATTCTGACGAGACATGAGAAACAGTCCATGGGCTACTTCTCTTGTGTGTGTTACAGTGGCAGACAGACATCGGCGTGGTCAGCTGTGTTAATACATCAGCAGGAACCGACGACAGGCCAAATTCATCAAGAAACGTTGCATATGGATCCTAAAAATAAATTCAAAATTCTAGAAATTGCTATTTATTTACAATGCATGCACTTGACATGTATTTGTGCAACCAAGATGTACTTTGAACATCATCATCATCCAGGGCTGTCACTAATTTTTCAAGTAGGCAGGGAAAGTCAAAAAGTTGTAAAAAAAGTTGTTTGATGTATTTTTCACTTTCCAGTGTTTTGGTTTTGTTTCAAAGTAGCTGGGACTCAAACTTGTAGTAGCCGGGGGAATTCCCTGGCCCCCGGCCCATAGTGACAGCCCTGATCATCATCATCATCATCATCATTTTCAGATATAATTATTCAATCTGATTTACTCACATGATTAGTTTGTTTGCTACTTGTCTCAAGATCTGATGCTGTCCCCAAGCTTTGTTCTGGTTTTGATTTTAATTTCTTAGCACGTTGTGTTTTTGTCTGAGCATATGACATATATCTTCCAATAGATGAGTTTTTAAAACTATTTAACAATGTTGTCACTTGAGGAAGAAGACCACCAGCCTAGAAAACATAACATCAATGAAATGAGAAAGATGATGAACTAGAAAATATAATCCAGGCACGACAAAAAAAGCTTACAAACTTACAGTTTATTATAAACCTCTGCAGAAGTCAGTTTAATTATCTTTATATAATAGCAAAATCAATGCGCGAGTTCTGATTGGTCAATCAGCTATGGTTTATTGTGCCGGTAAACCCATGGAAAAATCACGCGTCTTCTGAATTATTATATAAAAGCAATAGACCACACTTTCTATGGGTTTAGAGGGGTAATAACCCACTTGGGATGTTTGGGAGAACACGAGAAAAGTTTGTAAATCACTCACCTGTAAACTCGCCTATAAACTCGCCCCTATAAACCCATAGAAAGTGTGGTCTATTGCTTAATTGTATTATGTAATGCAGTTCCTCCCAATTTTTGTTGCAAAAATGGGATTATAAAATGCGCACAAATATATATCTTGCTCGAACATTTCTCCCAAAGTTCATAAACATAAAATATGACTTAACGTAGTATCACCAACACGAATTGGAATCAGGAAAACAATTTTGCTTTAGAGGTCCAGAGCTATTTCAACTTCAACTTGTTTGGTTTATTACTTGTTTTGTTAATACCAGAAGTGATATATTCTGTTATCATAATTGCATAGAATTAATTCATCGTAACAGCATGAAACGAGGAAGTAGCATAGATCTGTTTGCGACAAATCAAATGCTAGCTTTTACAGTGTGTCGACATGACGCAGGGAATATGTAGACTTATCATGATCACAAGAAGGGAAACCAGCTCAGTCAAATAACCAAATTACTCTGGTTTCACGAGCGAAATACATATCACAGATACCTGTGGGCTGATTCCTGAGGACGAAAACATCATTTAATTGGCAAAACTCGAGAAGAAGAATCACAGCAATAACCAAAGATTCCACAAATTTCCTACTTCTTGACGAGCTTTTAGAAAAATTGCATCATGGGTTCAAGCAATATACCGCTGGCTTCAAATCCTGGCGAACGCTCCCTGGTTGTACTGGGTGCGCTTTGTGTTTTGGGATTGATTTTGTGCGGTTCGCGTGGCGTTGTGGGACTGATCGAAGTCTCCAATGTGATGCAATGGCCGGCTATCGATCCAGGCTTCTGTGTGTGGGCTCCGAAAAATTTTCGGCCCATGGAGCCTTAAAATTTTCGCCCATAAGAGAGGAGGGGGACGCGAGCGGGCGCGAGCGGGCTTTAAAAGGATTTAAAATGATTGGCATTTTCTATTCTCCTTGGTGACTTTCTTATACTCCGTTTAGTGCTTTTGTCCCTCGGCTTGAGAAATTTTACCTGACACTAGTTCTAAAGGCATATTTTCGTAGGAACTTTATCATTGGGCGCTAATCTTTATAACTCAAATCAATGCAAATTACTCCAACCTATGTCTTTTCGGGGCAAGAAGACTGTATTTTGGGCATAATAACAAAATCACGAAGTCTACTAATTCAGTTAAATTATTTACAACATAAAATGGCATCATTTATAATTAAAACAGACTTGAAGATTTCCAGCGTAAGAGTTGACCCGAAACATTTTATAAAGCCATGCATGGTCTCAAGTGAACTGAGGAATAGTGTGTTACATCAAGGATTCGCTTGGTTTTTAAGGAGCTCTGGATTAAAGCTAAGAAATTTACTTTGATTAATGACCCGCACATGGCTAATGTCAGTCAGCGACCGGAAACTCACGCCTCCGAACTGAACAAATCTCCGTAAAGGTCAACAGAAAACCGATCAGGCACTTCTAACTAGCGGCAAAATCTCCATAAAAAGCATGAAAACATCAATCGTACTCAGTACGTCCACACTATTCCTCGGTTTTCCCACACAGCTACTAAGCCACTTTCTTGGAAATTAAACGCAATAGTCCGGATGTAACAATTTTTTTTGCGCGGGACACAATAAAGCGGCTTATTAGAGAAAATTTTTTCTAAGTCTTTCGCAGCAGAATATTTCCAGCCAAACATCGGCATGGCCGCCTTCGAATCAGCCGTCAAGTCAGGTTGTGGGTCATATTTGGTGTGGCGGAGGACTTTTTGCCGTCTAAAGCAAGCATCTCACTATCCCGCCTCGCACAAACCGTAACGACCGTAACGAGCTGAGAAGTTCACCCGTTAGATAATAGCCGACGCTTAGATTGCAAATCGTTGGACTTCCAGCTTCATTGGACTTAATGATGTCCTCCGGCAAACTTCCTTTAGACGGCAGGATTGGTAAGCCTACAGATCGGCTACCGCGCGGTGTCAAAAATTCAAACCGATGTACTCAGCGAGCGGGGGCCTGGGTAAAAATGGCCAAAAATAACGGGTGGGGTGGGGGAGGGGGACTATAGTAAAAAGTACCAGACATCACGAATTTGGCATGGGAACATTATGAAGAGTAAAATTTCATGCAAGGAATGGCCAATAGTCAACGACGGTTACTTCAAAAAACAAACAAAATAGATCGAAATCTCATACATTTCCTCTATTGCCTCAAAGCCACTTTTTGCTAAATTATTAATATTATTATTATCATTGTTATTACTATTATTGTTAATATTGCAAATATTATTGTGTTTTTTTGCTCCTTTCTTGACCCGATTTTAAAGCATAATTAACATGCCTAAGAGGTACAACGTGAGACGGGCGTCATTAATTCTTTGACCTGGTTTTCATAAATCCAGTTATAAATCTATTCACAAGTTTCCAGCTAGATAGTATCCTCGTTGAATTTTGAAGATTTCCGCCCTTCGTGACATTACGATGACGCCGAGACAAAGCTGTACTGCTCTAGCATGTTGAATCGCATATTTCAACGTTCATCATCACATGATTGACTGTTCAACATTTGTTGAGCCCCAGTCGCAACATTTGTTGCTCAACAAATGTTGAACCGTGTCTCAATGTAATTTGCTTCCGTAAAATATATATGATTGAACGATTATAGAGACTAAAGCATCCAACATTGAAATATTTTCCCTGTAACACCGTTTATCTGTTTTCTCTTTCACCCTTTCATCATCCCACTTTCCCCTAGTTCCACTTTACTATCCTTCAACTGTTGCCAATGTTCCATCGTTCCACCGTTCCACCGTTCCACCACTCCCTCCTTTCACAATAACAAAACGCTTTGATTGTTCCCTTGACACCTCACCAACTCGGTCGCGGTTGATCACCTCTTTATTTACGCGCGCGGCCATCGGTCAGGCAAGCCGGTCAGTTCTTGATGATGTGAGCGGACATAAGCTTACAGCGAACCTCACAGTAGATCAAGATGTCTGACGTGGCAGTTGAAACGTCGGCTGGAGCCAACCAAGATCAAGAAATCAAGGAACATGATGCTAATAAGGGCGCTGAAAATGGCGAGTCAACGAAAGAGCCCAAAAAATTCTCGGTTCTGAAGGTCAAATTCGGACCGGATTTAACCGATCCTCCGGAAGATTATGACTCAAATCTACCTTCCCCGGCTGGCAGTCCGGTTAAACAGCCAATAAGCCCAGTGACTTCCGAAAATTTTACTTTCGGATATGCCACGAACGAAGCCATACCAATGACCATCTTCTATCGAAGTCAGCATTCTCAAGGACATGGCGGGAAGCAGCGACCCACGCTGCAGGAGCTCCGGAAAGGCCTAGAAAATGACAAGGTTAGAAAATATATAATCAGTATGCTCAGTGGCTAGGAAATTTATTCAGGGGAGGAAAGTTTTGTGCTTTTCGCTGGGGTTCTCGACTCAGACCGCATATATTATTCCTCATGGGGCGACAATAACCAAATGTTCGATTCGTTCCTTGTTCAGTGGAGACCACCATGACTCTATTATGCTGAAATTCGCTTGCATTTATTAAACTTCATTTTGAATTATTAACAAACAAAATTTATAATCAATTTACCAAAACCGATCAAGAGCCGATCGAGATTGGGTGATGTGTTAAAGAGTTGGTGTTGAATGGTATTAAAATTTCTTAATGAATTAAACGTGGTTTTACCAGTCTGTTATAAAGCTATTTATATTTTCAGTTCATCTATTAAAATCTATTTATAATGGTATTTAATTTATGCAACTGCATGTATCTGTTCATATAATAAGCCCAATTATGCTTGCATTTTGATTGGTTCCTACCTATGATCTACTAGAGGACATACGCTCTGATGGCGTTTCAATTTTGTTTCTTTGTTATATAAAACAGATATTCCATGTTGCTGTGCGTCTGTTCAGGAATAGATCACAGAAGATGTCAAAATGCTTTGATAATTAATTTGACGCATCAACACACTCCTAGTTTCTCTGCTTTTCACCTCAAGTTACATGTACAGAAATTAATTAAAGGTATGATCATTTTCAGCAGAAAAAAAAGTTAAAGTGAAGAATGATCATTGCAGTGAATTTCCAATTTAAGCAATTGGAAATAAGAAGCCTAAAAAAATCAGGGCTTCGACGGGATTCGAACCCGTGACGTACACTAATACCGGTGCGATACTCTACCAACTAAGCTATGAATCCACACATTGGGAGCGAGGTCAATTTATTGAGTCCATATTTGCCCGTATTTCACTTCACTCTACATCCACAGTTCAAAATGTGAATTATTTCATATATACTTCACAGAAAAAAAAGTACTAATTGATACATGAATCTGGGAAGTATGGATTGAAGTAATTTTTCTTTGATTTTGAGTTATTATAAACTGGCTGGTGTTTTTCTTCATGAATTATTTTTACATCATGAATTTTCTTCTTTCTGTAGGCTGAGTTTGCAGAGCAACCAGCTCCTCAGGATAATAGTGCAACAGAAGAAGGCACTGATAACTTAGAAATAAGAAACAGAAGTGTATTAAATGCACCAAAGTTTGGCTGGATCAAAGGCGTGCTATTTGGCTGTCTGCTCAACATATGGGGAGTTATGTTGTATCTGCGGCTTTCGTGGGTGGTTGGTCATGCTGGAATAGGATTGGCTACTGTTATTGTGCTTCTGTCTGCTGTGGTAACTACTCTGACAACGTTATCCATGTCGGCTGTTTGCACCAATGGTGAAGTCAAAGGAGGTCGGTGGTTGCTTCTACTTTTTTATTCTCCGGTATATGAATGTGCACATTGCAGTGAAAAATTCCCCTGTATTAACTGTACCCGGTATCTATTCATTGTGTCATTAGTGTGCGCTCAAAGAGCGTGTACGTCAAAGGTGTTATTAGTTTCCTATGCAGCAGACTAAGCTCATCAGGGAAGAGAATGGCTGTTTACTCTTAAACAAACACAGTGACCTACCTTTGCTTTTCAGTACTTTGATCTATCATTCGTCCTCTTTTTGTTCAAAGAGTTAGAAAAAAATGTGTTAGAAAACTAACTTATTTCTAGAAATGTGTTGCTTGCAGACATAAAATCATGACCCAATTTTGTTTGAGAGAATTTGTCACAAAATATATGTTACGTTAATATTCCTTGTAATCGATATACCTGTAGTATGTCTACCACGTTGTCTTTTTCTTTATTTATGTGATTCCTGTTTGTATGGAAAGCAACCTAAACCAATGAAATGAACATGGGTTTCTTACGTGAAATTGCGAGAAATTATGGGGTAACTTGTAATGACAGTATCCCGTGAACGAACCTGGTAACCTATTCTTTTTATTTGAAATTCATATTTCGAAACATTGCTTGACAGCTTGGACGTCGTGACAAAAGTCATACAGTCAATTTTGATTTTGATTCAATTTTTAGATTTTTCTGTGACCTGCCTCCGCCCATCAGTACTCCACTCCTCCCCCCTCAGTACTCCACTGTACAATTAATTCATTTCATTCTGGGAGCATCTTAATTTAAAATGGGGATTTTAAGGAGTTAATTAACAAACGTAACAATAACCTTTCTCCTAGGTGGTGCTTATTATCTAATATCACGCAGCCTTGGTCCAGAGTTTGGAGGCTCAATAGGAGTGATTTTCTCAGTAGCCAGTGCTGTAGCGACAGCAATGTACGTGGTTGGTTTTGCAGAGACAGTGCGGGACATACTCAGAGATAGTGATTCGCTCATGATAGATGAGTCAAATGACATACGCATTGTAGGCCTTATCACTGTCGTCATTCTCCTGGGCATTACCATGATAGGCTTACAGTGGGTTGTGCGAGCACAAATGTTGCTTCTTGTTGTGTTGGTTGTTTCAATTCTTAATGTCATTATAGGAACTTTCATTGGACCGCAGTCAGAAGAGAGCAGAAACAAGGGTTTTGTTGGCTACCAAAAGGATCTCTTTGAGACTAATTTTAACGCTGGTTTTAAGGACGAAAGTTTCTTCTCTGTGTTCTCAGTGTTCTTTCCAGCTGCGACAGGGATTCTAGCAGGTGTGAACATTTCTGGTGATCTCAAAAGTGTACGCAAGGCTGTCCCAAAAGGAACACTGCTGGCCATTCTTATCAGTACACTTGTGTACATAATGCTTGCATGGCTTGTGGGTGCATGTGTTGAACGGGAAGCACTAGGGTTTGCCCAAGAGTCAGTGCAAAATGGTACCAATCAAACTCTAGCTTCTTGTGCAGAACAGCAGTGTCAATATGGGTTGTTAAATGACTTCCAGGTAAGATGCACTTTGTGTTCATATTATTCTTGTCAGTTTATTTTACAGGAAACCCAATCTTCCTACAGAGGAGGGCTGTCATCAAGGGGGGGGGGGCTCTTCTTAACTACCTTCTTAACTACCACCATCTACATGTAAAAGCCATCTGGTCCCTCTAGTTCCTTAGGCTTGAACAAGACTTTACCTTTTATATGTACCTCTCTTTTTAGGTCATGGAGGAAGTGTCAGGGTGGGGTCCCATTGTAACAGCAGGAATCTTTGCCTCCACCTTATCGTCTGCACTGGCTAGTCTTGTTGGTGCACCAAAAGCATTCCAAGCAGTCTGTAAAGACAACCTCTTCCCTTATGTTTCATTTTTTGGTGTTGGTTATGGACCAGGCAATGAACCTCGTAGGGGCTACATCTTGGCTTTCTTTGTGGCTGCAGCATTCATCGCCATTGGAGATCTAAATGTCATTGCTCCCATTATTTCCAACTTCTTTCTCATTGTGTATGCTCTCATCAACTATGCAGTGTTCGCGGCCTCTTTAGCACGTTCTCCAGGATGGCGTCCATCGTTTAAGTACTACAATCAGTGGGTGTCCTTATTGGGGGCTCTGCTGTGTATAGCGATGATGTTCCTTATCAACTGGTGGGCAGCACTGTTGACCATAGTCATTGTAATGATGCTGTACAAATATGTCGACTTTACTAAGCCTCAGGTAAGCCATTATATTAAACACAGCTTGTGTATATATGATCATATAATATCATAGGATGAGCAAAAGCACACTCAAAAACAGGTTTTCAGTAAACAACTGAAAATCGAGTGTAACGCTGGGACGATTGAAGCAGATTTCGAGATGTACTTTTGATTTCAGGTTGAGGTAAATGTTTTTCAAAGTGAGAAAACTAGTGTCCAGGTCAGCATGGTCCCTAAGCTGACTGTGTCCCTGTTCATCTCGAAATATCGCTTCAATCTTCGCAGTGTTTCACTTGATTTTCAATCGTTTACTGAAAACCTGTTTTTGAGTGTGCTTTTGCTCATCCTATGATAATTACCATATGATCATATTTAGTTAAAACAGTATGGATCGCGAAAAAATGTGATATGCAAATTAGCTATGAAATGGTATCTAATGCACATGTGCACCAGCTGACTGTGTCCCTTTAAGAAGGCAAGTTCTCTTCTTACTAAAGAGAGAACCGTGTACTTGGTTATTTGCTAATGTACAATTATTTTCACTTTAACAAGCCTGCAAATAATTTTTGTCAAAAGGGAGGTCATTTGTCAGGCCAGGGACAAATTTGACCAGACAATAAGCCAGTCCGGTCGGACAAAAAAATCAACTGTTTGATATCTATAAAAAAAGTTCACTGACTTTTCCCCTCATCTGTATCAGGACTGCCGGTCAGGATGTCCGACCAGACCAAGCTTTTGCCGGTCAAAACCTGAAATTTGCCGGACAAATGTCCGGTGACCGGCTATTATTTGCAGGCTTGCTTTAACGTTGAAAGTAATTTCCATTTGCTTTGGTTTTGCATTATTTCTATTATTTTTGCATTATCAGGTTGAACAAATTACGAATCATTTGTTGGGCTTGTTATGGGCTTTTTCTCAACTATTGGTTTCCTGTCCTTTATACCCAATACAGGTCAACTGGGGATCTTCTGCCCAAGCCTACACCTTTGTCCAGGCGCTGCGGTATACTCGCCGGTTGGATGAAATAAGTGAACATGTAAAAAATTTCCGTCCACACTGCTTGGTACTGACAGGAAGTCCCCAGGAACGTCCTAACTTGACATACCTCGTGTCACAGATCACCAAGAACGTAAGCCTGATGGTGTATGCCAACATCATCAAAAAGCCTTTTGGAACGTTGTCACCAGACAACGCGGACCTTGAATGGATCAGAGAACACAAGATCAAAGCTTTCCGTGCGGTGACTACAGGTGAGCAATAGGCCACTTTGGAAAGAAAATACCATAATACTCTTTGTTTGTCCCCAAAAGTTTGCATAAGCATTGTTTCCAGTTTCTTGTGGGACTTACAATGGTCCCAAGAGAAAACAAAAACAATGCTTATGCAAAATTTTAGGGACAAACAAAGAGTATTATGTTATTTTCTGAGGTGGCCAATGCCTGTTCTCTTTTTTTACTCGAATAGCCTCCTACGCAGACGTTCTTTGGACTGGTCACGCAATCTTCGTTGGGAAGGAAGATTGCGTGACAAGACAAAAGAACATCTGCGTAGCATGCTAGGGTATGTAAACCTCCTTTGTGGTTATGATTTTAACTTGATGAATTTTTGAGTTTGAGAAATATACACCAGAAACCAATGTTTGACTGGGTGGGCAAGATTTGTAATGGCGTATGGCTGTGATTGACTACTAAAGCATCTTCTGATATCAGAAGCCCTGATATTTATTGAGACACATGGTTTCTTTTACGTTGTGCAATCTTCCTAGTCTTTTAAGGAGGCTCGAAAGAGTTTCTCACTAGTGTAGTGCTTGTAAAACGATGCAGGATTACAGAAAAGTGCTTAAGATCATTCGGGCAAAGTATGAATAGATTTAAAACTCAGTTGTTGGGCACTACCTTAAGAATGTTAATGACGTCATAGCAGTTACCATGGTAACACCCCGCCAGTGGCAAAAGACCTCCAATATTTCAGTTTTTGGCAATTAACTTTAAAACTAAGTCGGTGACCTGCCATTTTTATTTCGTTATTTAAAAGCTCCCTTAATTCTACATCTTGCCTGCCAATATTAAAAAAAATTATCTAGTGGAAATTTAATTATATTAAAAAAGGCGTTTTATAAACTGCAAGAAATTCCACAAGATAATTTTTGCCCAAACTTTTCTATTTGAATCAGCGTATTGATTGTTAATCGCATGCAAAACATCAAGGTAGGTCACTGAGTTAATTTTCGAGATAAAAAGAAATGTTTTTCGCACGTTTCATTTCCGGTTTAGCGAATTTCAGATGTAGCGAGCGCATCTTTAATGGAAATTTGGATCCAAAGCTGACGCGAGCTATGAAAGCACGCGCGCGGCTGAAAACCCTTTCGAGCCTCCTTAATTACTGTTTGGTTGTTTTGTCTCATACTAGCACCCAGTCTTCGGGCAGGCGTGCAGTCCATGATGTATCTTGCTGGACTGGGCAAGATGCGACCAAACACGGTGGTCATGGGATTCAAAAACAACTGGACAGATAGGAGGTACTTAAATGAAGTGGTAGACTACCTTGGCGTTATCAATGATGTGTTTGAGCTCAATTACGGACTGATTATTCTTCGTATGAATGAGAAAGAGAAGAAAGAACTTTTTGTAGAGAAAGTGGAGGAAGAGAGTGACGAAGAAACATCATCGGATTCTGACTCCATCCTGAACGAAGATGAGTTTCCGAAGCCCAAGCGTCCTGCGCCGTCGAAGGGGGAAAAGAAAGAAGAGAGAGAAAGCCTCACAAACCCTGATAACGGTTCTGCAGCGGCCTCCGAAGGCGAGTCGATACCTCAACTTCAACATATCGCACTGAAGGAGAAGCAGAGGGGATCTATCGACGTTTGGTGGTTGTACGACGATGGCGGTTTGACAGTGTTGATCCCATACCTCTTGAGCCTTCATCGCGCCTGGAAGAACTGCAAGCTCAGGTTCTTTTCTGCCGACATTCGCTCTAAGCACGAGTTGAATCGGCAGGGACTGCACATGGCAAACCTGCTAAAGAAGTTCCGTATCGACGCCAGCTGCGTTGAGCAAACTGAGGGCGTCAACAAGAAACCATCGAAGGAGAGCATCGATGCCTTCAGACGTCTGCCAGTCGGCGAGGAGCTCGGAAAGGAACCAATTGAAGACCAGAAGGTTCTGAGAACCATCCGGATAGGGGAGCTAGTAAGGCAGAACTGTTCAGACGACACGAGACTGGTGGTGATATCCATTCCAGTCCCCGTCAGGGACGTCACCACCCCCCTAATGTACATGAGTTGGCTTGAGGTGATGTCCGCTGACCTACCGCCTGTGCTGCTCGTACGTGGCAATCAGACAAATGTGTTGACGTTTTACTCATAGTCGAGTCTGTTTATTTACTTTAATACTGAGTTAGGTTTTAAAGCGAGTTTCAATTAAGTGTCGAAAAACCCAAACCAAAGTAATTACTTTGGCCAGTCACAATGGACGGAGACAATCCAGTGAACCAATCAAAACTCGAAGTAATTACACGTAATCCGCAGAAAGCGCGGGAAAACGTGACGCGCGAGTCAAGATTATTTTTGATTTTACTCCCGATTGGTTAAAAAAAGGCGCGAAATTTTTCAGCCAATCACTAAGTAAAGTAATGCAAAACAAAAGCAAACACAGAATTTGAGGACCCTTCTGTAAACCACTTCGTGACGTTACCATCCTCATTAAAGATTACTACTACTAATACTTTCGACACTGAAGTGAAAACCGCTCTAAGGGACCAGTATCACAATCGCAACATCGTACACAAGTAACTGGCTCAAATTCTGATTTCTTGAACCCTCGATTTCTCAACTCTCTCTCTTATTGAGAGAGTCTAGAAATCAATAGTCGTTTCCCGTCACTCAGTTATACAATATAATTTTCACCCCCAATTTTCGAACGAGTTACTCATTCACAAGGTTTTGTTCTCCAACTAAAATTGTCGTTAGACTACAATTCTGCCACGGTATCTTACTAACATATTAAAGTTTATTCCGACCTCAGTAGCTCCCGTAATATCTCTATCTTGGTCGTCTAAGGCGAACTTCGAGTATAATTGAATAAACTTATCACAATTGTAGTGCGGTCTTTACCAAAAGTGCAGCAAATTGGTTTAATGTAACAGACAACATCACTTAGCAGACTTGGGACCTCACATATTAATTTTAACAATGATATTCTTTGTACGCGATATTCTTGCAACTCAGCAATCTCTGGTTTTCTCTGCTTTATAATGTAAAATTATGACGTAATCGAGTTAAGTCTGGAACTGGGCTGAAATAAAATTGCGTTTCTAAAACTGCCTACGTTTACGAATGTTTTTTAATGGGTAGAAGGAAACGGGCGAGGGTAACCAATCTGCTTGTTTGTTCAAACTAAGTTGTTATTACCTCAGTTTGTACAGGCACTCGCACAAAAGGTGCTAAAGTCAATAACGGAAAAGGTAATCTTAAAAATAGTGATTTTCATTTGACTTTGTGATAACTGCAAACGGAACCCGAACAAGGTTTATACGAACGGAAGAGAAAACTTGATCAATTTTAAGGCGGCGGCAAATGAGGGCACATTGTTACGGAAACAGATGTTTCCCGCTTTGATTTTATTCAGAAACATTCTGTGTCCGCAACAAATGTTTCCTCGTTTGCATGCGCAAGGAAACGTCATTGACAATGTGTCTCGTTTGCCACCGCTCTATCGCGGGCTCTCCAGTCGTGACCCAGGTCCCTGGGCTGAAACGAAAAGGAAAGATGGACTAAGCACAGAGCAGTTTACATTGCTTGCGCAATGAAGGAAATTGTTCACTGCGTTGGATGATAGTTGAAAAAAAAAAAAATAAGAAAAAAACGCGAAGCCTGTATATACAGCCAATCATTGGGCTCTTTGTACATGGGCCCAGTCCAAAACAAGGGAGCTGGCTTGCTTGCGTTATCCGCTTAAAGGCATCTAGGAACAACGGTTTGTCAGCAGCTTCCAAAGAGCAACTAAAACAAGACGAAATGTTCTCTTGTACTCCGCATTCCAGCCGGCGTAGATAAAAACGTTTACCCCTGAGTTGGCGTAAATTAGGCATATAGCTATATTGACCACAACAGGCGGAGCGAACGGCGCCTTCCATATCTCTACCACGTCAATCACAATGATTGGCAGCACAAGAATGATGAATACGCCTAACAAGACAGCGATCATCCTGGCACCTTTCCTGCGCCCGTTGGCATGAGTAACGCGGTTACGTAAGCGATGGTTCTTGCGATTGTTTTCTCTAATCTGTTCCCCGTTTGTGCTAAATTCTTCGTGTGTAATCGAGGTTTCGTTAGCTAATGAGTTATTTGTCCTCAAGCTGAATTCCTGCGCCGCGATAGCGCGCGAATGTCGAAATGCCGCTTTCAGGATAAAAAGGTAGAGAATTATTATAGTTATCAGTGGAAATCCGTGAATGAGAACATAACCAGTAGCCACATACTGTCTGGTTAAGGTCGCGGTGAAACGGCAAGTTGGAGATGATGGACCTTCGTACATTCCCCACCCCACCAGGGGTAAAATCGCAAACACGATCAAAGAAAGCCAGCTTATGATAATAGAACAAATGAACAACTTCATTGTAACCCAGCTGTTGTACATAAATGGCCATTTTATGGCTATAAATCTGTCTACGCTCACGAACAGAATGTTTATGTTCGACGCACCCCCAAAAAGTATCGCAAAACAAACAACAACGTGACATGGAATTGAGCGTTCTCGTCTTGTTTCGAGAAGAATTGCGACGCGAAGAGGAATCGCCAGAGCCGCTTGGCACAAGTCCGCCACGGCCAAATTCGCCAAAAAGAGGTCTGATATGGAGCGAAGATTTCGATTGATTGCAATGGCAGCCAACACAAGAAAATTCCCGCCAAAAGCGAAGGCAGATATCGCGATCAAACAAACGGCTGTGATAACAGAGCTGGTGTGATATTTACCGTCACAGTCGACATTTGCTGTGCTATTATTAAACGTCATATCCATATCAAATGCAATTTAACAGCAATATATCTGTACTAGTCTTTAAACGTCTTTGAATGAAATCGAAGCGCTGTTTAGTAGTAGAAGAAAACAAGGTACAGTTTTTGCCGCCGAATAAATCCCTTCATCGCTGGTCCATGAAGTAACTATTTTATTTTGTTTACACAATCAGTTATAGGTGGTTTTTACCTCAAGTTCCCTGAAGTTTCGACCAAACACTCCAATATTTGTGACTGTTTTATTTCCACGATTCGAACAAAGTGCTTGAGGGGAACTTTCTACCAATTCCTCTTGAATGAAGCTTTCTCTCAAGTTTCAAATCCTTCATCCATGCTTTCATATAATCCTCTCTCTGTTCTGGCACAATATTTACACTCAATTCGAGAGATAAAAAAGGAAAGAGTCTACCCACCAGGAAACGGCTTCCCGTGAATTAAATAGAACGTATGTGGATAAGTCGACCTTTTATACCAAACCTGCGGCCAACACAAAACACCATTAAGTTAAAAAGGGTTCACAATAATTGTGTTTTGCCTTACATATTGAACGCCCTATTGTCAAGAACAGAATATTACTTTGCTTCCATGCGTGCACATCAAAGCGTCACTTACAGTGATGACAGTTAGCTATTTATCTCTTGGCACACGTATTTGAATGTCATAGAAACAACCTGCTCTGTGCTAACACGGGAAACGGTTTTGTTTGAATTTTATTAAACGTCTTAGCTGACTGCACGACAATTATTGATATTCTAAATCAACAGCTATTATTGGAAATTGCCCCGACCAGTAACTTCCTATCTATGTGATGAACAACAACTGTATTTTAAGTTTTAATGAGGTACACCACAGAATAAAAAGCTAAAGAATTGTATATCTTACTTGGCTTACCTCGAGCACGTTTTTAAACTGGAGAGAACAGTTCCTGCCTCGGAAACAAATACTTAAGATCCAGAAGGAAATTACATTTCAGTTAATTATTCAAAAGTATTTATCCACAAATTAAAAAAAAACTAGCCCAATCTAATTTTTTGGCATACGTATAAATTCAAACGTAATTGCAAAACGACATAATATCTTAGCTTTGTCCGGGCCGGTGGATTAATAATTTTGTGAACTGATTGTTTATACTACAATAATTAGTAGACAAATTTTTCACAGAATTGAAATAAACCCAAACTCAACTATATAAGAATTATTCAGGTCTTTGTTGACACTGTCGCGGATGACGGCGCGAAGAGGTTGATAGCTAGATCACAGGCAGGGGGGGGGGGGGGGGGGGTAGAGGTGGAGGTCTGGGGCCTAACGATGTTCTGCAAAGCGATAATTCAAGTCCGAGTCAGCGCAATCTCGTTCCCAGAGTCAACGGGCTCGTCGGTCAGCGGTTGGTCGACCAATCTCTGACCGAGTGGACCGAGGAGCCCGTTGACTCCGGGAACGAGTCAGTGTTTTATCGACGATGCGACAGGCCATGTTATCCTATTTTTCTAAAGAATCTCACTAGCTAAGGAACGCATAAAACAAACTCAAACAATTCGAAAATATAGAAACGCTCGTGTTGGTGTCCAGTTTGATGGGCACCAACATGGCGGCCGGAAATCAAAGAAAACATCGGGCGCTCACTTTTGCTATGAAAGCGACTGCTCTTTCCTCACGATCTAGTGTATATACACATAAACTTGATCTGTTTAAACCTCAAAAACTTTGCGAAAAGACCTTTTCTTAGAGCATGACAGCTTTGTCAACTTTTTATAGTCAGCTTGTCGTCATCAATGCACATGGCTTTCCGAAGTTGTCCCTCAGATCACTGCTTAAAACTCTACAGAGGTTACTAAGTATATATATTGCGTTGTGAACCTCTATATGTTCAATGCTTTTCTGATTGGCGCGACATTAGAGCACGTGACATCAGTGCAAGTCGCGAAAGTGTGTGAAAACAACTTAAGTGCTACACCGTAGGGGTGAGATACCTTAGGGGTTGAGGTTTGGATGGATTCTGAGATTTATCAAGGTAATTTGGACGAATTTTGTCTTCTAATTAATGATACAAAATTCGTCTTGTCATTTCATAACACTCATATATCACTCCCGCGTGGGGAAAGTTTAGTCATGACCAGTTATTTTATAGAAAACGTTTCAACGCTAAAAAACACGTGCGGAAGAATAATTTTAAAAATCGCTCTTGCTCATGGAATGCTCCTACCAGACTTCACTCTAAGTGTATATTATACCAAACTTTGCAAGACCGGTATTACGGAAAAAATACGCTGAAATAATTTCCGCGCGGATAACTCGCTGATTATACAAACTTTGTCTTGCACGCTCTCACATACGTGAGCTGGTAAGAAAATATAGCGGCTTTTAAAGCTTGTGTTTAAACACTTCCTTCTTTTAAACGCTTAATTATCATTATTATTCCCTACAATTTAGTTTATTATAGCGGAGCTCCGGCCGCCCGAAGGGCCGCCAAGCGGAGCTCCATGCTCATATGGAAAAGAAAACGAAACCCATGAGTTGATTTTCTCATGGTTATCATGGCTAGCGGTATTGCTCGTGGGCGCGTACGCACGACGACGACGGCGACGATGGAGTCGCGCAACATGGCGGCCATAAACAGCCATGCCTTGTCAACACCTTGTCAGCCTTATCAGCTTACATCTTTGTTATAGGACATCCATGTTATGGTCAATTGACAGCTGTCAAATCGAGGTATCCGCTGATCAGTATCACATGACCAGATCGCGGGCTCAGATTAGGACTCATCGAGGTAACGTGTTTTTGGAAGTTGACCGCTGATCAGGCATTGGTTTCCTTCATTGATCGCGGGCTCAGGTCGGATTTTTTTCTTCTGGCAGCATTTTTTAACTTTTTATGGTCATTCTCAGCGAGAATTCTGCAATTCGAGTTGACGTTTTTAATTATTATTTATTTCAGAGAAATAATTAAGAACCAGCAAAACAACAGCAAAAATATGGTGCTCCGCTTTTAGGCTTGGCTAAATCTATATATTATGGGGCCTCTATGGATAGCAGTTTTTACCTTGTATAAAAATTGAAGGAGTTACCCTATAGAAATAAAGGTTTCTTAACTAAACTTTTCTAAAGTGAATTAGCTACAGAAACAGTTTGACTTTCAAGCTTGTAAGTACCAAAGTTTGTCAATAATCATGTATTTGAATGATGAGATGCGTAGAAAGGTCTAGAAAACTTCGCAAATCTGACTCGTACGGCGAGCTTATACGCGTCAAATACAGTGGGCGCAGCTTTTACATTCCAGAGTAGATCCTGGGAAGGAGCTCGACGAGCCTGCAATCGCAATTGCAATCGCACGCATCCATAGCAACTGATTCAAAATGGCGATCAAAAGATACGACAAAGTCTCCACTCAAGTTTTCAGCTGTTCTTGCCGCATAACCTGAAGAAGACATAAATTACCTTCAAATGGCACACGCAAAAGATGTGGAGGTAGAACCTCCCATGCATCTTCAGCGGCCGTCATCAGGGCGATCACAAGATGTTTCGCATTTGCTGTCAAGTGTGTTCCGGGAGCTTTTCACTCGTGATGTTATCGGAGAAGAAACCGTGAAGAATCTCGCTATTTCAAAAAGCGGTGACGCTGGCTACCATGATAAATATGTGGAGCAACTAAGGAAGGTAAGAAAGCATTGAAAATATGCATGCACGTATAAATACAAAGATTGAACGTGTACTACAAAGTTCAATGACAGCGTACATGTGTACGATATAATTAATTAAAAGCTTAAATTATAAATCAAGTTAAGCTAGTATGTACCAGCCAAATCGAAGCTTCAACATCCCCCCCGGCCAACTCCTCGAAAGTAATTATGCACCTATCAAGACAGACAGCTGACAGACAGACATGTCCTATTTGGAGTCTTATACAATGAATAGTATCAATGTTAAGCCCCAGGGAGGGGGGGGGGGGGGCTACCCACGGGTTTAAAATTTTTTAAACCAGTTTGATTTTTATTTCCCTTTGTCTCATGTTGATTAGCATAATCTGAAACAAAGGGAAATCAATATCAAGCTGGTTTAAAAAATTTTAAACCAGGGATAAATTTAAATCACAACATATATATGTAGTTACTTCTGATATCCTGATAAAATAAAAAAAATGGCAATTTACCAAACATTCTTGACAGAAATTGTCGTCCCAGAACCCTAGAAATTGCATTTTCGAGCCTTAAAATTTCAAACGTTTCTCCTGATTTTTCATTCTCAGATGGTTGGGCAGTCTGTATTCATGAGTTACTCTACGGGAAGTTGACATTTGCTGGGTGCCCAGGGGTGGGGAATTTGACTCTGGCTTACATAAAAATGTCAAAATCCCCTAGGTCTGCCCCTCTTCCCCACCCTGGAGCTTAATATTGATAGGTGCATTATGTACTTCTGTAATTCTTTGGTTTTGCATTGCTTCGCTTAGTGATTGGTTTAAAAATCTCTCATTTTGATTGGCCCACTGGATTGTCTTCATCCTTTGTGATTGGCAAAAGTAATTACATTGGTTTTGAGTTTACGACACTCAATTAAAACTTGATCTCATGGAAACATTTGGCAATCAGTAAAAGAACTTCTATCTTGAGCTTGCATTAAAAAAATAATATAATTTATGTTTCCTTTTAGATACATGAGGAATGTGATCGTCGTCACAGAGAGGCAGACATGCTAGAGGCCCATATAATGCAGGCTCAAGCAGCAGCTATGGCAGCTGATGAGAGAGAACTCCAAGGAATATCTGAGGGATATGAAAATTATCAAGCACTGGGCTTACCACCAGGTACGTGACTGTATAATTATCTGAGCATGGACACGTGAAAATGACAGCGTTATCTTCAATAGGTGGGAGGCGACTTGGCCTAACAGTTAGTGCACTGAACTCCAGATCAGGCGTTCGGTGTTCACGCAGTTCTCTCAAAATGACATATACCCACTATCAGACCAAAATGGCAAAATCTGTGTGACAGCTTCAGGGCAAAGAGCATATGACATGAAATTTTTTTCTCTTGATTCTTGTACTTGGATATCTAAAGAAAATGTTTCGAAGCTTTAAAAGTGCTGGAAAAATCTAAAAAGCTTTGTTTTTGCTTTCAAAATATGCTCAATTTCCCTTCAAATTTGTCCCAGAGACTGGGACCTAGTTTATCGACGGCAAAGTTATTTGTGACTTCACATTTTGTACCTTTGCCGCGATGGTCTGTTGTTTCAAAGAGGATTCTGCAGTACTTTGTAATGGACAGATAATGTATTGAAAGGCAAAGATGTCGAGTGATTCCTTTGAGTCAGACTCTTCTGTAAATTGCATTGAGGTACACAATGTGACGTCACGTTCCGATATCACATGCAATTTTGGCCGCGCGATGACCGGGGGAAATTTGAAGGCAAATTGCGTATATTTTGAAAGACACAAAAAAATGCTTTTTAGATTTTTCCAGCACTTTTAAAGCTTCGAGTCGTTTTCTATAGATATCGAACTACAAGAATCAAGAGAAAAAAATTTCATGATAGCACATACAGTGTACAGAGCTGTGTATATATTAGCTAGTTAATAGCCAAAAGAACAATTTCACCTGCTTCAAGATCCAAAAATTTACACCATCAGACTAAGTTTAATTTTATCTTTCATTAGACAGTAGTCATTTTAACTGAAAAATAAAAAAAATTCAGGGGGTGCGGTGGCCTTGTACAGTGATCGCCCCAGTAATTTAGGTTTTTCAAATTAATTGTTAATGCTTATTTAATTATATACTTATTTGTTGGCTGTTACTACATGCTTACTTCTTTTATTCTTCACTTTTTCAGCAAAATCAAACCTCCGGAACTGTCTGGATACTCAGTTACTTAGACGTTACAACCTAATTGTACCAGAAGATTTTTCTTCAGAAGAGGTGTCTTCATCTAAAGCACCCAAAGGTCAGTTGTCATGGCGATACTGGACGATACAGTAAACTGTAATCATAGACACAAGAAAATCATTGCTCAGTAACTTTACTCAAACAAAAACTGCTGCTGAAGAACTGTGAAGAAGATATCAAGTGAAAATTTAGCAGGGAGAGCAAACCATAATAGTTGGTTTCCTATAATTTCAGGAGATGGCTTGAGAATTTAAAAAAATTGCAAAGTTTTTCAATCTGCAATCCACTTCCATCCTCCCCATCCATAACAACAGACGTCAGTAAATGGTTTCAATGCAGTAATATGGTCTTAGGTAACAAAACTAAACCATTATTTTTGGTTTTCCTTTGGGCGAAGACAGGTTTTGGCTTTTAAACGTGTTGCTAAAATGGCGTGACAATGCCCCTTTAAACATCTCAATCTTGCATCCTCTTTACCCTGGGGAGGTATAAGGCCATAAGATATACTTGTACCACACCAACAATCTTGGCTCATACTACATTTAGCTCCCAGAGGTTTTGTATCATGAAGCTTGGGCAAGAAGCAGTACCACGCCCCCCCTCCCTCCCCCTCTGGATGGGATGCTAGTCACAGGTTCAAGGCACGACAAAAAGGCTGTCCAATAGCCTGGGACTCATGAAACAATCGCTTGGGCTAGTGTCTTCTTGTTGAAAGTTACCCCATGGGCAAGCATGAAGTGGTGTGTTCCTTTTTTTCGGTGTCAAACTTCAGAAATTTGCGCTTACATGTAGCAAGCAGTTTGTGAGGGAAAGTGAAACAATAAGAAATTTAAGCAACCAAAATCAATAGAAATAATAAATATTTTTTGGGCTAGCTCCTCAGTGTTTTGGGCTAGTACATGCAAGATGAGGACAGCTTGCCTGAAGGGCAAGGCAAGTTTCTGAATTTCTTCTGCCCCTGAGGTTGCCTCAACAATTCATTCATTTATACTCCTGGGTAGATTAGGCACTGTTGGAGTAAAAAGTCTTGCCTAAGAACGAAACACAATGCCCCTGCCAGGCTGGGGCTCAGTCCATTTGCTCTAGAGTAGAGTACACCACTGTGCCTCTCGCAACAGCTTCAGTTAGCACTAACATTAATTCTACAACAAATGTCCTCCTGAAATGACACATATCAGGCCCAAACCAAGCTAGGTTCACAGTACGGCCTCTATTAAGCGGCCACCCTCAGGACTTTGAAAAGTGGCCGCTTAATAGAGGTAAAATATTTTAGTTACAAGTGATTTCGGACTTTAGAAAGTGGCTGTTTAATGGAGGGTGGTCACTTAATAGACGTTGCACTGTATTATAATTTCGCCTGTCTAATGACCCAGAGGGTCCCTTTCAGTTTGTACTTTGTAAATTTGGGCAGATTTGGAAGCTGAGGTCGATAGGCCATTAGAGCTGAAAATATTTTTTTCAGTATCTATACTAAACAATGGTATTAAATACAAAAAGCAGAATCCTTTGTATGATCATTAAATACTTTATTTTAATTAATATATAATCATGTCTTAATTGTCATGATTCTTTAAATTTATAGGTGATGAAATACCAAGTTATGCCAGACACACCACATCATCTCAACAGCGATACAGGAAAACACCACCATTAACAGACTACCTGGATGATACTGCGTTATCGACATCAACCTGGCCATGGGCATCGCTTCCGCCTACCCAGGCCAAAGAGAAGAGGGATTTAGACATGACACCGCCACCAAGCGTAAGCTGCTAAATATATAGTTCAAAAAGAACATTTCGTGTACAAATATCCCTGAGTTAATCTTGGATTTAGCAGCTTTTTCTTAAAATTTAGACATCACTACTTTTGAAAGGATCACACAGGTGTATGTATGTATGTATGTACAAAAATAATTGTACATAATATGTTTTGTTTGATCATGTATAGTAATTCGGCTCATATAAATGTCGTCCATCTTGCCGTGAATGAAACTTACAGCAAACTGTTTGTTCTGTTCAGGCCAAAAGCAGGCTCTCTAAATCTTCCGTATGGAGAGAATCCATGAAACCTGACCAACGACAAGTGGAGCGAGAAGATCTGAAAAGGCTGCAGAGCAAAGCAGAGTACAAAAGGAACCCACGATTTGTGCCTCCTCTCAAAGGTGGCCTCACTAAACCACACAAGGAGAAAAAGAAGAAGAAAATGGAAACTGACAAAGAAAGCAAGTAAGTTTAATTATCATTAATAGAACTTTTAATTTCCACTAACCTTGAGTAACTTGAGTGTGACCCAGTGGTTTATGGTGCTGATGTTGTAATCCAGAGGTCCCAGGTCCTTCTCTCCACCCTGCCACTTGTGGGATTTTTTTCTCAGAAGTCCCGGGATCAGATCCTTTGACACATTTTATATTAAATAGCCAACTGGTCTGCCTCATGCCAATTTGGATTTTTATGTTTTGTTCATTTGAAATATTTGTCTTCTTTGTTTAGTGACATGCCTGAAACTAACTAAACTTAAAGTGCTTATAAATTTATAAGAAGCCAAGTGCATGACCACTGTAAATTCATTCTTTTTGAAATACTTTGAAGATGGTAAAGTGTACATGTATGCCAACATGTCTAGTCCCTGTGCAAATCAATGTTCATAAAAATCATCATACACTAAGCACATTATCATCAGGCTTTATCTGCAGTCTTTAACTTGGAATCACCTTGAATGGGAGTGATTAAAATTTTCGAGACTGAAAAGATTCTACTTTTAAAATGACTTTCAGAACTGCTGATCCAGTTGAAGTATTCATTGCCATGCCATCTCCTGTTGTGTTCACAGCCTATGAAGTTGGACAAGTTTATGAGGTACTGTATGTTCAACCACTGGAAGTTTAGGGATTTTGTGGCTTGATTTTAATGTTCCCTTCTGAATCACGTGTAGAAATTACGGCTTTCATTGCAAGCGCAGGATTTCTGTCAACAATATGTTATTGGGTGTCATTGCTATGTGGCTGAGGATAGTCTACTCAAGAACTCAAGATACTTGTGTATTTTTTCCAGTTACTACTGGAACTCAAGAATGTTTCATCATCAAGTCGCCAGCTGAGAATTACTCCACCAAGTACAAAATACTTCTCTGTTGGACTAGGTAGGTTATCAAGTCACATTCACACACCAAATTTAGTATCCATGGGGGAACGATCAGTAAATAATACACAAAAGTCGTGATTATTACTGTAACCACGGCATGTACAGCAGTTGGTTTCGTTTGCAAGAGGTGCATGAAAGCTGTTTCAGGGCTAAAGGCACGTTTTTGTTTCACCCCAAAACCCTTCATAGGCTGGCATATGGACTAATTGATTTTACACATCTACAGTACATGTGTCTGTACAGTCATATCTGTAGTGACAATCATATTTGTTTTCCCTCATATGGAACTTATAGTGAAGATTGGGTCTTTCCATTATAGATCATTGCGCATCCAAGCAATAATGTTAAGCAAGTGTTTGTGTTGTTGTTTTAGGGAGATTCCCTGGAGTGCATGGCATGGTAGCACCTGGTTTGTGTTGTCAATATCCCATCAAATTTGCTCCTGATTCTCTTGCAGACTATGATGATTTTATCAAGGTAACAAATATGATTGTGTCACAAATTGATTTTGTGTAAACCCAGAGTGATGGTAACAGTGGTGTTTTATTAACTGTAACTGTGCCTGGCTATATTCTAATGAGGACAGAAGGTTTTCACTAGTTCAGTCTTGTTCAAGTTTCAGGGTCAGTGTAAGTAAATGCGATCTGCTTATAATACATGATTTTTAGGTTACATGTTTTAAAATACCGGTAGTTGTTCTCATTAAGTTCTCATTTAATGATTGGTTTGGATATGATTTCAGGTAAAAACCCAGGTGGACCCTCCAATGACTATCTCCATTCAGGGCAGAAGGCCTCCTCCAGTGCTCTCTTGTAAGTGAAAAACAACAACTCTCAGTTAGTAGTCACATTTATGTACAGACTGAGTAGTGGTGCAATGATGCACTGATCTACCGGTGAATCGCGATATTTTTTGTCACGATATGAATATCGATATTATGACAAGATATTGCGATATTATGATATTGTGATTCTTCATGAATAAAAAATTCAACATTCAGAAATAACTGTCTTTAACGACTCCTTGCCCATTTCCAAGCCCTTTCAGTAAGTACTATTTATTAAACACAGGAACCTGGGAAAGGGAAAAATGGTCCATCTTTGCTTTGCACTGCTTTGCGTGCTTCCGGTCACATACGTTTCAAAATGATGACAGTTCCAATTTCTTGTCAACTTACACAGTCTTGTGCACCACAAACAAAATGCATGTATCGTATTGTGGCACTTGTATCGAGATATGTATCGAATCATGAGAAATTTTATTGTTGCAGCCCTAAGACTGAGGTGTTTTTTGTGCTTATAAACAGTGATATTCATGAGGTGGAAGTTACGTGTATTGCCATGTCTGTTTGGAGTGCTTTGAGTGTGCTGATTTTGCTTGAAAATTATATAAAATTGGCACAGTACCCTAAACTATTGCAGGTGGATAGACAGAGTCAGGGAAGAAGTTTCCACTTCCAGCACTTTTTTTCCTTGCTTCTTGTGCTCTTTCCTTCCCTGTAGACTGTCAGGCTTAAATCTTAAAAATATTAACTAATTCAACGGCAAAAAGCCTGGAATTGTTTACCTATGCATGCCAGAAAGTCTGATCAGTCTCTTTCTGAATTTAAAAGACTTTGTAAGGATTATTTTTATCATCTAGACACTGAATTAACTTCATTATTTTTTCTTTTATTATTATTATTATTATTATTTATCTTTATTATTATATTTTTATTTAAATTTTCTGTTTTTTTTTGCGTGGCCATTTGTAAGGGAACTTGTTCCTGCATGTTTTTGGCCTTCCCCTCAGCTTTATGTGTGCAGTTTGTTGAGAAAATGAGTAAAGTAAAGTAATAAAAAGACTCAGTGGCAAACCAGTAATTGAATTTCATTTTATAGCCTCCCACACAGACGTCCTTAGGGCTTCTCTAAGTCCGACTTAATTCCAAACCTTCCTCTCTCACTTCCTGCGGCTTTCCTTTGCCTCTTTCCCCCAGAGTTCCCCTCCCCCACCCCTTCCTGGCTCTGCATATGTGTTGTTCTTATTGGTTTACATTTGTACATTGACTTGTGTGTAGTGTCACCGATACTTGATTGTGGTCATACTCTGGTTGGAGGCAAGAAAGTCGTTCAACTGGTTTGTGAGAACCTTGGAGGGGATGGCAAGTTTTGCATCATGAGAAAATCCTGTTGGCCGTCAACCACCTTTCAGGTATGATAGGCAATTATGTTATCATGATAATAAAGATTTTACAGTAAAAATGACAGAAGCGTAAAACATTTAGAAAAATGTAGCCTGCAAAGCTATATAATCCCCCCATGTAGTTGTCATGGAATGACAATCTATCATTAACAAGCACTTGTTTTTGCCACAATGTCATTTCCATGAACTGATTACAACCAGTGGCGGATCCAGACTTCCTTAAATTAAGGTGGGGGCCCGAAAAATTTCCGGTCCTTCAGGCCTTAAATTTTTTTGCCATAAAGATGGGGGGGGGGGGGGGGGGCTATCCTAGATCCTAAAGTGATACATGTAATTTATAAAGTACATTCTCAAACTCATTAATAATTCATCACATTAAAACAAAGGAAATCAGAACCGTAACCGTGGTTTGGAAATGTGATCTTAATTAGCATATATTTTTACGATTTTATTTCTTCGTTTTCTCCGTGGTTTTAGTTTCGATTGAGAAGATATATCAAACACTCGAGACAGTGTTTCATCACATTTCCAAACACCTCGAAGTTCGTCAAAAATACTCCGCTACGCGTCGTATTTTCAACTCTCTTCTCGGTGTTTGAAAATGTGATGAAACACCATCTCTCGTGTTTGATATATTACTTCTAATTTGGTAAATTAGGTTGCGCCTAAAGTTATCTTGCGCTAAAGTCATCTATCTATTATTTATGTTGTATCACTTGGTGCTAAATTATTTATAGTAATAAATAACAGATTTTTGTTTGGTTATTTTGGCATTATAGTGGGATCTTGAAAATCCGGGATCAGTGTCTGCTGAGCCATTTGAGTTAAAACCAGCGATGTTCAAACTAGATGCTGGACAAGTGACTACATTGGAGGTAACTTGATGATTAATTAAAAAATACAAATATTAAAAGTTATTAAATTAATGTGAATCAATTCCCTAAATATTGCAACTGTGCTGAAAAATAAAATTATTCTGACGTTCTAGCTAAAAAAAACATCTTTTCAATCTTGGCCAGTCTTACCGATATACCATTGGAAGGTTACCTAGTAAACAGTTTTCTCCAATTTATTGCTGTGCAGATTAAATTTTCTCCAAGGTCAGCAAAGTACTTCAAGGAAGAGGTGGTCTTTGTCTGTGACAACTGTCATGTAAAGGAGTTTTCACTTGAAGGTAAAAGTTTATAAATGCTGACTTTTTTTAATCAGTTCAGTTAAAGTGGTCAGTTAGCCGGCTTATTGGACTATGTTTTGTTTATTATCCCTCACCATCGTTACTTCTGAACAATAAATTTCAAGGTTGTTCTGACATGACCAGTTTCTCTGTTGTCTTTGTCTTGTATGCACAGTCACACTAAGTTTGTTGTACAGAACAGCGTATACTTTGTTGTTACTTATCAGCATGGTAGCATAATTGTGCTAAAATGAAAAAGGCAAATTTTGTGAGTCTTAAATTCAACGATTTGGCATAAAAATGGCGTCAAAAGGAACTAAATTTCATGAAAAGTGCTATAGTGTTGAAAGCCATATGTTATGTTAATGACATTGAACAAAACCAAAACAAAAAAAATCATCTTAAAACAGTTTAAAAGCATTTCGCATCAGGGCTTAAAAACGTTTATCCTGAGTCTTTAATAAATAAATAAATCAGAATAAGGTTCAGGGCTCATACGGGTTATGGAAAATCAAGAAAGTCATGGAATTTTCATTTTCCATGCCTCAGGGAAAAGGCATGGAATTTAAGTGTTGGGTCGTGGAAAGAAGTTTTTTTTCGCGAAGAAAATGGTAAACACGTACCCAAAATGAAAGATGATTTCCAATAAAATCGTCAAATTTAAGTCATGAAAAACTTGGAGAAGTCATGGAAAGTCATGGAATTTTAAAAGCTCAGAAGAGTGTGAACCCTGAGTTACATGTTTGTTGTGATGTGTTTTTACAGGAACAGGTCAAATGGCAGGAGTAGAGCTGGATTCTGTATCAGGAGGGCTTAGCGAGTCAGAACTTGGCGAGATGAGAGATATATCAGCACAATATTTTATAAGATTCGACGAACAGAACCCTGAAACCACTCTCGACAAGACACTGGTCATCAAAAACACGACGTGAGTGTGGAAACTCCTGTCGGAAAAAGGGTCAAGTCTGCGTGCTTATGGTTACAGCAAGTAGCCCGAAAGTGTGACCAATTTTAATTACAATATAATTTGGTTTTATCAACTAGGTTGATAATGTGAATTGGCCACCGTAAAGAGATTCGAGAGCTGACGTTTCGTCGGAGCGAATCGAATTTTAATCAATTTTAATTACATTGTTTTGAGCAGTCACAATCCAATAACCAGAAGTCAGCTGGAAGCTGTCTTTGGCGTCTGATTGTATAATAACTTCATGGAAGAATGCACAGAAAAAAGAGGGGGGAAAGACGTTTCGTTGCTTTGCTTAAAAGAAATCATCTTGCTTTCTTTAGTTTTCTGTGTGGCACAAAGAAAAGGTGAATAGGCCATTTCTGAAATTATTCATTGGAAGCCACTCAGACAAACTATTTCAATAAATGTTTGTAAGGCTGCCATAATGATTTCAGTCGTGTACATAAATGTCCAGAAACATGAACGTTATTAATTTTTGCCCAGGAATGTTGCTCTACCTTTCCGCTGGAAACTTTACAAGCCATTCTTTACGTGCCCTGTTCCTCCTGGGGTCTCTGTGCAGCCATCAGCGACGTCATTGCATGTGACACGGACTATGGATGACCACAGAGTGTTCGCTATTACGCCAAATATGGGCATATTGCCGCCAAATCAATCCGTGGACTTCATGCTGGAATTTGCACCAAGAGAGGTACCGAAACTACTAACGCTCTGCGATTTGAACACACCCTTCCTATAAATTAAAGCAAACTCGGACTATAGGACTTGTTTATTCTTTACACTGAAAGCCAACTTGAAGTGCTTCAGTCGTACATGTACTACGCTTCCTGACGGGAAGCAAGGCTCGATTGATAAGTTTCTTTTAAATGTTTCGCGTCCCGCGGGAAATGACACGGGACTGGTAACTTTCTTCAGTTTAAGCGGGACATGTGTTGTAAGCACCTTGTTCATAAATGTCGAGTAGTCTTCTCAGACACTTATTAAATACGCTTTCTTTGGGTGAAAGTGAGTGTTTAGAGGCAAATCACAAGAGCTGGATGTTTTTTCTTTTTGTGCACGCAGGTTGGCAGTTTTCATGCAGTGGGACACTTGATCCTGGAACAGATTCCAATTCATGATGATAATAAACCCGCCACTCGTGATGTTAGAGATGTGACTGCGGTGCAGATTGAGATGAAGGCTGTTAGCAAGGTGAAGCATGAACAGCAAACGCTTTTTTGACGATCCATATATTAATAAATAAACCCGATGGATAGAACTGAAAACTGTTTACATGTCTTGCTGTAAGGTGATACCTGTGTTCTGGCATGTGTGTTTTTCAGCCGTTCGACGTGTATGTCTCCCCTCCACTGGTTGTGTGTCCTGGGATGCTAACAATAGGTGTCCAGTACAGATTTCCTCTAAAGGTAAGTATATTGAAAATTCATATCCACATACCAACTCTTTTTACTGGTTACTATACATTTCTCATAGTACGAGTTAGAGAATTTGAATCAGTGTTCAGTAAAGACAGCTTTTAGTAGAAATTAAAAAATCCTTGACAAGTTGACTCGTTTCACGGATGCTACTTTATCCACAAAATCAAAACAAGTTTAGTTTGCAACTTGTGGGACCATACACATGAAATGTATTTTTTAAACGAACACAACAGTTAGGTAATTGTAAGATAACTAACAGTGGGCTAACATGTTGATAATGCGTCAAGGACTAGTCACACGTGGGGCTATAAAGAACAAATTCAATATATAGAGATCTTGAATCCGACCTTTTTCGAATGTAAAGCCAGCACCCTAAACTCTTTCAGGAGTCTGTGCCATCTGACTACAGAGTGCTTCGGTGTACGAGTTTGTTTTCTGAAAGTCAGTGATCTTACACCTTAATCTCTATCTGATTTAGATATCGAACAATAGCGTTTCTGAAGTTAGTGTTGCGTGGAGAAACGTCGAAGGAGCTTCGTGGAGAGTATCGGTTGAACCACAGTCCTCTGTTATAGGTGAAGGAATATTTACAATTAATACCAAGCAGAGTTCAGTATTGAATAGAGCAGTTTTCATTTGTATGTCCTTGAACCAAAACCATGGGTAATAATTCTGTCCAGCCACAAAGAACACAGGCAACCCAGTGAAACGCAAAGCGCGGGAAAACATGCACGAGCGAGTCACAGTTAGTTTTGCTTTTACTTCTGATTGGTTAAGAAGGTGACACGAGTTTTGTTTTAACCAATCACGAAGCGTTTTAATGCAAAGCCAAAGACATCACAGCCGGGATTACTTTCGACGTTCAAATGAAAACCGCTCTGAAATATACCACATTACTTTCAATTCTATACATAAATTCATGCGTTAATACTTTTGCACTTTCATTCTTGCTGTGTTGGAGGATCCGTAACACAGGATTAACCTTTGAATTGCCTGTTAGAGAGTTTTTTGTAATTCGCTTTTCCTGGTCATTTGTGTAAATTCTAAAAATTTCTTATTACCGATTTTACCGGACCAATTTTAAATTAATCGCAGAGCTTAGCAGAAGTTAATCAAAGTTAGCAAAGATGAAAAACAAGTATAACATGCTTGTACAATAATTTCTTAGTATATAGCTGTCATCGTAATGGATTTGATTGTCGGTATTGCCCAGTAGGTCTGTTAACCTGTTATCTGTTTACTGGTCAGGTGCGGGTCAGGAAGTTGATTTGGAGGTAGTTATGGTTGCAGAGGAACCAGTCCAGATCGAGGAGACGATCTTCTGTGATTTGAAACACTCCTCGGCTCCAGTCTATGTCTTTGTCAAGGCCAACTTTAAAGTAAGTGCACCGTGAGGGCGGACTAGGTTTTAAAGGCCTGGGCACTACTTCACTCCTTTCCCTATTTGGTAATGCACTGGATAGCACTGCAGGCTCATGTGAGTTCTGAGCAAACTTTTGCCGAAGTGTTTCTATACTGGATTAAAATGAGTTACAGATTAAATATATTCAGCTGGGAGTCGAAGGTACCGCGCAGAATGCGAAATATGGAAAGTTAAGGCGGGGGTAAACCTGAAATTCGCTCAAAAACTCAGTTTTTTGTTTTCCTTGGAATTTGTTGCTTTGGGTATTTAACTTTACTATGTAGAAAAAATTTTGCACCAATTTCCACTTTTTTTACCTTTTGAAGCAGGGGGATTTTAAATTGCTTTCAGACACTCCTGTGGTCAAAATATGGACATAAGGGCCACTATAGTGGTTACAATTTTTAATAAATCAACTTTAATTGCTATCTTTAAGTTTAAAGTCAATTTTCTCATTACGCAATAATTTTGTCTTCAAGAAAAGATAGCTTGAGAACAATTTATCCGATTGATCTGAAATTTTCAGGGTTTCTTTTTCTCAATAAGTTTTGTGTTTTAAGCAGAGGAATTTTCCATATGATGCATGTACTCTAAGTTATGAAGTTAAACACATCTTTGATTTTCCATGTCAAATACAATCAATCATTATTTTTAATGTTTTAAACATTTTAGAAATCCCTCTGCTTAAAACAATAAGCAACATGTCTTCTTTAAATTGATATAAAATAAATTAATTTTTATCAGTTCTAGCAAGAGTTATCTTTTCTTAAGTAAGCCTTGGTAGCACCCAGCAGGTGGCATGGTTAAATGAGTGGTATCCTATTACAATTGACTTGTGGAGTGTGAAATATTTTTTTTCATAATCTTTGATTCATAAGCTTTCCAGGGATATATAGTTTGCTAGGGTTTTCAATTAAATCCTAGCTGTGAAAAATTATTGAAAAATGGCCTATTTTTCAGGTTTACCCCCGCCTTAAGCTGGAGCATTCAATTGTGTATGAAGGTTATATATTGCGTCAGTACAGGGCAAGATAATTTGACGGATAGGGAATTAAACTTATCGGTTCAAAACAAGATTTGTTCTTAGTAAAACTTTATTTTTGTATACTCAGTCAAACTGTTTTTCCAAGCACCAAAGGAAACATTTTTGAAATTTAAAAACCAATCTGTGGGCAGGGTCCGAGCCGTGAGCAATGGCAGACGATGGAAGTAATCTCAGTTACTTGAAGTATACAGCAAATCGTTTAAAAAACCGTCTTTACATTGACTGTAATGAAATCGATGTTTTTCGTCTCACCAGGGACCAGAGGTTGTTTTCACATCTCCAGACCTGAATTTCGATCTTGTTCGCTACAGAGAAATACATGGTTATAAGCACATCACTATCCAAAACATATCCAGTATTTCAGCAGAGTGGAGAATCAAGGAATCTCCTGAGTGTCTTGAGGTATTGCCAAGAAATATTGATTACTGATGCAAATCTATAATCTGCTAGTTGTGTTAGAGCGGATTTCAATTGAGTGTCGTAAAACCAAAATCGAAGTAATTACTTTAGCCAATCAAACCAAACCAATAAGTAATTTAAACCAATTACTGAGAGTAGTAATGCCCACTCTCATCGTGCCTATCTTCACCCAGTTGTACATACCTACATACAGTGTTTAAATGGGTGCCAGCGAATTTGATGCTTGGGGGGAGGGGGAGGGGCTAGCCCTGCGATGGACTAGCATCTCATTCAGGGATGCGAATAACAAGCTATTCGATTTTAAACTGCTTATCTCGAGTATTTTCAGTCAAATTCGGAGTATTTTCAGTCGGATTCGCTCCGACGAAGGGCTAACGCTCGAAACGTCAGCTCTAGAATCTCTTTACGGTGGCCAATTGACATTATCAACCCAGTTGATAAAACCAAATTATATTGTTGTACTTCCCACCGACGCAGCACCACAGTTTCTTTAGAAACTTACCCCCTCTAAATAAATACACACTTCTCCTTCTGTAGCAGTCCGCAGAGGGTGACAAGGTCATCTCTGTATTCTCGTTTACTCCTGTCGGCGGAGTCCTGGGTCCGCAGGAGAGCCAGGAAATCCAAGTTTTGTTCAAACCATCTGAGGCCAGTATAGTGGGCCGAGTGAGGACTGTGTTACAGTGTGACGTAAAGAATGGTAAACCTAGGTACGTAGAGCTCTTTACTGTATCCATCTGTTCACACGTCAATTTATCACGATAATCAACCAATAAGCCACGTTTTATCACCGTAAGTCTCATTTAAGCTGGGATTCACTGATCGTTGCACAATTTATGTCATGTCTGCTTGAAAAGTCGGTTTGGTCTTGGGTGATTAAAGTGAGCAGCTTTGTAAACTTTCTGTTGGTTAAGTTTTACTTGTTTCATTTGGAAGTTTTTCATTGCAGCGTCGAAACATCCATGCAAAGAGAATTTTTGTAAGATTAATAATTGTTTTCTTTTTCTGATTTTTGATGCTCTTCCAGCTATTTATCAGTATTTGCTGAAGTGCAAAGACCTCAAGTTTGTCTTCTGTCGTGTGACATGTACATTGAGAAGGTGTTTTTAGATGTTCCTGTTAGCAGAGAAGTCGTGCTTCATAATCAGTCACTGCTGCGAGCAAAGTTTACGTGGAAAGAGGTGAACGCATAGTGAATATTACTCTTAAAATTTCTCTGAGATCTTTTCGAATAACATTCAGAAATATCTGTCTCAGCTACTCTATTCTATTTTTATTGGGCCACCGCGTCTTACAAAATCTCGAAAATACAATAATAAAAATATGCCACTGGTAAAATGACCAAACCATTGATTTTTTGCATCGCATTTTAAGGACACGTTCGAAATTATATTTTATTAACTGTGACGTGTCAACTCTTTTACTTTAGATCCTTGAAGGAGACTACACTCTAACTTTTGAACCTAAAGAGGGATGGCTGAAGCCGAGAGAGGAACAGTTCATCAAGCTAACATTTACAGGGCATAAAAAGGTAGCGTATTTGATGCTTTAGTTATCTCAAGATTGTATAGCGTACAGGGTTTTCTCTTAAGTCATCCAGTACTTCATGTTTGTTGTTTGAACTGTCTCACAGGGTCCTGTAAGCGACCTGATCACCTGCTGTGAGGTTTTGCGTATGCCAGAGCCTTTGTGGTTGTCAATCGAAGCCGATGTGCAGGGAATGAGTGTAACGTTCGAGACTCCAAAGTTCTTTGATCTGGACAGGTGAGTTGAAAGTGAAGGTGAATATGACTATTTTCTATTTTGCTGCCAAATAACAGGCATTAATAAATAATGTATTGTTTTCTTTCCAGGCCTGAAGAAATCAAAGAAGCTTCCCTTGACGACCGGGAGTTGCTACTTGATTTTGAAACGGTGTCGCTGGCCAGTTGTCCTCGCACGACCCTTGTTCTCACCAACTCCTCAGCCATTAGAGCGCGTTTTAGTTTAGAGATGGATCATTTTAAAGCGGCGAAACCACCAACTCCGCCTGACGGTAAGTTGATAGAATGGCAGTGTGTGCTGTCATAGATACTAGACCTGAGAATGCCGCCACTTTTCTCATGGAGATCGCGGGTGTCGAGCGAGAAGCGAGGAAAGCGAGCAGGAAAAAAAATGCTGGGGACGAAAAGCCAACACCGCGGAAAAACGCTCCGTACATGTGCGTCACGTGTGCATGACGTCATCGTCAGCAAGGAAGTCCATGATCCATTGATGCATATGACATAGTTTTAGCCCGAACGGGACGAACGTACGATGCTTATAGCTAAAATTGGAAGCAAAATTATGAAGGCGGAAATTGTAAAACAATCTACCTTTAGTATAAATCTTAATCTTAAATATTCAGTGGTTTCCTTAAAAATTACAAAACTGTTCATATTTTCAGTCATGCTCTCGTTTTTCCGCGGTATCATAGAGCCTAGTATCCAGTTTTTGCGCGGCCATTTTCCCGGCTTTCTGGTTGTTACACAGTTGCGCGTCTTTGAGGCAAGCGAGATAATAAACAGATCTAATCAAAACTCGTTATAACAGCGTGGTAACTTAAAAAACGGCCAAGATAATATTATGTCTCCTAAATAATCACAGTTGATTGAAAGTTGTCTTGCCCTTGTTAATTTTGTTGTCATTTTTGTTTGTTGTCTTAGGTGCCCCGCAGAGCAAAAGGTTCGTTGCCACTTGATTCTATAACAGTTACTAATCATTGGTGGTTTATTGTTTATTATTGAGACTATACAATACTATAAAAAGGTCGTTAGCTGTTAATCTTTGTATCAGACGGTAAACTAACTTGCTTTGATAAATGACCTGTCTCTTTGTTTGTCTGTAGGATACGACTTCTGGGAAGGACGCCAAATATTGCTGATCCAATCAGCAAAACCGCTATTAAAGCTCATGCAGGTCAGAATATCAACACAATCCCTTCCTCTCTCCCTCCCTCCCGACTTGTCTTCTTTGGGAATAAACAAGCTTGTACAATGCCACAGCTGAAGACCACGTTAGGTGAGAAGAGTTATTCCTTACTCTCGAAATTAAACGTATTTAGTTTCTTTTCAGATTACTGTCAAGCTACCTTGCGTGACAGAAGAGGAGCGGCATTTGTACCCAGTCCAGCCTCGGGTGAATTGTTACCATTCGGTTACCAAGTGATTGAAATAACTGGTTATAGTGACATGTGGGGACAGTACAGAGACTTACTGATCTGCAAGGTATGTGTCACACTACCATGGTCAAGTAACTGTATTTCATGTAACGCAACACTGCAGGCTATGACGTTGTAACGCTGCCTCATGTGACGCACTTTTGCACTTCTGTTTCAGATTGAAGGTATCGACCCTGTGTACATTCCTGTCAAAATGGATGTTGTAGGTTGTCCGCTGAATTTCCAGATGATGAAAGATCAGGCACCAATTCTTCGGTAAGCCACAGCAACGAAAAGTAACTACTTTTTCAATTCTATGAACACAGTTCATAACTGATTTATTTTCTGTAGGTTTGGCACGCATGTTTCTGGAGCTCCTTCAATTCAAAGATCTCTCAGAATCAACAACACGAGTCCGTATGGTGAGTTTATCTTACATGTTGGTGTTATTACCGTTGCGGGCTGGTTTCGTGGGATTGCGCTCGGAGGGCTACGTGACGAGTACAACACGCAATTGATTTACGCGCGATGGAAGAGGTTATCACGGCCTTTGTTTGTGATTTTGGGTGATTTGAGGGTATGTTTGCGTAGAAGATTTTCTCAAAGGATTTGTAAAATTTAGAAAAATGAGAAAAAATGAAGATTTAATGTAGTTCTAAAATTGAATTGGGAGTTAAAAATTAGTAGATGCTTACGGACTCCAAAACAGTTCACAACCAACCTGGGGTATCCTTGCACGGCCTTCAGCTGTCTGTTGGTCTTCCTAAAACAATTTTTTTTCTTTGACAGTTTTGTTGAATTTCACGTGAACCCCACCTTGAAAAATTCACCATTAGGTTGCGCTATTGAGCATTTTTGAATGAAAAAATGTTGAAACAGAAAAAGAAAATAATAAATTAAAATGAATCATGTTCTTTTGGATTCCTTCCCACAGACATCCGCCTGGACTGGGAGACCTACAACATCGTACCACAGGAAACCCAACTCCTGGACATGCTGGTATTTATTGGGCAGCCGTTACCTGTTATAAAGGACGGCCGGGAAGTGGTAACAGCTTTCCAGGAACAGGACTGTTATTGGTGCGAGGAGAAACCATTTATAAAAGTTAAACTGAGGGAACACGAAGGAGCACGTGCTAACAGGCCATTTGACGTCACACCCAGTCAACAGGTTTGACGGACAATTTTTCCTACGTCATGATCCTGCGGCACACAAACTATCGGTGCATTAGTTCGAAGTGGCGAGAATTTTAAAATAACTGCATGTTATGGAGATTTTGAGTACCTCTAATCTAAAACACACTAAGATTGTGGGAAACATAACGATAATGACGGTTTGAATGTGTAGGAATGGATAAGGCCGCTCAATTTAGCATTGATCAGCTTTCGCAATATTTACATCGAAAAATTGACTGTATATATTGTGACATAACACCGTTAAAATCCCTCCAGTAAAATTCTTTCGGTTGTTTTTAGGTGATTCCTTCAAAGGGTCATTCGTCTGCCAAGGTGTCGTTCTATCCTTACACGGAAAACCCGTCTGGCGAACTGTGCACAGCTTATGCTGCGGCTTATATGAGTTTAGATCAGCAGGTAAGTGGCACGGACCAACTCTATAGTTTTTTTAACCCTTGATACTAAACCTATTGGGAACGCTGAATCGTCAACATGGCTGGAAAGAATATCTTAAAATTGAGCAGGTTGCTTTTAAGTTTTTGAAGTCGAGATCAAAGGAGGACTAGAGAAGAGGAGAGCTCCAACTCTCTCTTTCGTTTTTCGTTTCGTTTCGTTTCGCTCTCCTCTAGTTTGAAGCTGCTCAAATTTAAATGAGAGTCAATGAGAATCAGTTTAGCTCACCTGGGTGGTAGGTGATATCAACTATCAGAAAAATGCTATTTTCATATGAAAGGACTTACACTTGAACTTGCGCGCTCGTAGGTTGAAGCATCCGGTATATTGATTTCACCATAAACTTATTATATTTTTTGTCCTGTATTTTCAGCTCCTTGACATACCTGGACGCGTCACCCGATCAAATGGAGTGGAGTTGCATCCCTTCCGCCTGGACATAACAGCTAACATCGATCCTGCCTTGTAAGTTTCAGTCATTTAATGGTTTTTGATATTAATCATGTATTTGCTTTGGTGGTACATTTATCAGGTAATGTTCTTTCAACTCTCGAAAGACGTCATCTAGCCTCAACCTGAACAAATTCTTTGCTTATGATGTGCCTATATAGAAATCCGTTATTACTTGCGCGTAAAACTTCAAAGAAACTGCTCAGTTCTTCATAGCAACAGAACGAAGTGAGCGTGCAAAAAGGCTGTACTAAGAAACGTATGTTTAGACAGGTACGTTTGACGGCATGCAGCTATTAAAAACCGGGTTGACCGGCTTATTTCCCTCTTACGTTTACCCTCAGGCCGTGCCTGCCCTTCACATTGATTCAGTACAATTTTGTTTTGTTTAACGCTAAATGTTTCAGAATTTTCAGGCATTTCGGGACTACTGTCCCTTCATCAGTGTACCAGTGTACAAATGAACCTTTTCGTTGTTGTTTAACCTCCCTCTCGAACGCCTTCTTATGCTTCTTTGTTCTTTCTGTTACAGACTTTCCGTCGAGACGGAGGAAGATAAAGGAACTGAATTCAATACAGCAGCTTCTGATTTGGTTAGTTGTATTCCTCTGCCCTCTGAATATCAACTTACCTTACTTATCGATATCAGTCCCAGGAAGGAGAAGACCTGTGGTGGGATTTGTTGAAAGAATTTAATAGTTCAAAGAAATAACAGTGACCTTTTCAATCCGTTACAAGATATTTTTTAAGGAAACATTTGAATTTTGCTAATTCAATTTTTGTCCATCCTTTCATCTCTAATTAAAGAACTCTGCTGTAAACATAAAATTGTGTAAAAGTAAGACGCACTTGTTTGTCAGATAGAATCGTAAAATGGACAGCGAAAAAAGTCATTCATTATAACAACTCTTCAAGTTTAAACTGTTCTAAGACTGCTAACTAATTGTTTCCAGCTGCATGGAGAGACACCGCTGGTCCATCGGTTCGTGCTGGGAAACACTACAGAAACACCGCTGACCATGAGGTTTGAAGTGAAGGAGCCTTTTAAGATCATCTCCTCCGAGCCACCTCCGTCAGCCAAGACATCTAAGACCCAGACTCCCGGTAGCACCACGGTAAAACCCACTAAAACATTAGAGGTAAGTGAAATTAGAATGGGAACATTATCAAGTTATGAATTCTCCTTTACAGGTTCCATACATTCCTTATAGTACTAGTTGGGAGAATGTTTTAAAACCATTCTGCCCAACTTAAAATATACTTTGCTTTACAAAAAAGAAAGTGAGGAATAATTCCATTAAGCGATTAAGCAAAAAAGAAATCTTTTAGGCAAAGAAATAATCAGTTCATGGATGTTTTTGGCTGGTTTTGAAAAGTACAGAAAGCTTTTTAAAGGCTTCAAAGAGGCTTCACAAATTTTCGTGTGAAATTGTACGGGGTGTGTTTCCTCGATCTTTTTTTTTTTTCTTTTCAGTTAAAAGTTGGATTCTTCTTGTCCGAGGAACTTGTTCATAGAGTGAATGACTTGTCTGCAGCACGGGAACAAGCCGATGGAATGCTGCTCATCACCTCAGAAGATGGTGACAGAAAACTTGTCTTCCAACGAGACCTTCAAGTAGAATTTTCTAATAAAACTACCCAGGTAATGAGAGATGTCATTCTGAATGCTGAGCATCGACCGTCCGTGTAATGCGAGGGGGGTGGTACTGGTATCTGTCTGAGTTTTAAAGTGTCGTATGTCCATAGCAGTTACTGAGGTCTGACTCTTCTTTAGAATACTTAGAAGCTTGGTTTGTGTCACCGTGGATACAATACTTAAGCTGGGTTGATCAAAAGTGACTGACAGTCGAACGAAGGAAATGCGACTCGCATTGATGTTGTAGCGAAAGTGCAAGAGATGTTCTTATATTTTGGTGCAGCCATTGTTCAGTGGGCAATACCTTCATCTCGGTGTATTTTTATCACTACCGCTTATCTGCGTTTTTGTCTATTTTGTTAGCTGATTCCTCTGATGGCGTCAATAGCAGTACCCACCCTCCGTCTGTCTCAGGATGTTGTGGACTTTGGCACGTGCCTGGTCGGTCAGTCAGTTGAGAAGCACGTGACTTTGCACAATCCTTCCCTGTCTGCCTCCGCCTGGATCGTCAAGAAAGGTACATGACCTACCAATCGCTTCGGTTATTCTCACTGCATACACAATTTGCCCTTCGCACGGGAAAGGCTTAAGTTCTTCAAATTCCAGCGTTCTGTACCTGCGCGCTAGTAGTATGATGCATTGCGGCCTTCGCTTCAAATATCACAAATTCAGTCACCTCGTGGTGAGTTCAACGGAGTTCGGTGATGTCATGGTAAAAGTTTCGTCCCTCCCACCTCCCTTGGTGGCGGTCGATGCTGTATATTTGACACGCCGTTTGCCCAGACAGTCGCGGGTATCCTCCCATAACTTTGCTTCCCGTGTCAGAGCAACTGTATGCAGTGAGAATAATTTACTGTGTAGCATGAATCGGCGAGGAATATCGCTACCCCCTCATCCACCCACCCTGGTGAGGATAGTAACCCCATGACAGTTTCGTTGGGCTGCCCTGACAATTTAGCATCACTCATTTGTCCACTTAGTTGGAGAGAGGCACTGTGAGAGAACATAAGTCAGCGACCCCATAGACTTTCCAATAAGCTACCTCTCCTACCACAAATGTTGATTACACAAGACGCATTAATCCGCATACCAATTTTTTAGAATTTGAAACTTCCTTAATCAGATTTTTTTAACGTTATTGGGCAAGAGATGTCATTCTTTAAGCTGCAGGAACAATTAGTCAAGAAGTACTTCCACAACAACTGTTAATTCTTTCTTCTTTATTTTTTAGATTCACGCTATCCTTCCGTCAGTCGGGATGCTTTTGTCGTGAATCCGACCGAAGGATATCTTGAGGCGAATACGAATTTTATGGCAAAGACCAAGACTCTGCTTAAAATTACCTTCACAGCCAAGTAAGTCAGTTATCTCTTTGGAGCTGTGGGAAGTTAGTGGGGGCGGGGGACTTTTGAGCTGAGTGAATGTTAAAAGCCTGCGTTCGGGTAGAGTAGCATCAAGCCATAGCTTATCCCGGTTCCCGTAGCATTGAAAGCGACTATTTATTTCAACTCTCGCCTGGGTGTGATGTTGGAGGGGGGGGGGGGAAGGACTCGCATATGAAAGGGGCGGAGATGCTCGTAGGAAATTTGGAATTAAACCCCTAAAGGAGACCGATCTGAGCGTGGCCCAAGTTTTTTTCACCCCTAAAAGAGACCATGAAAACTTTGATTATATGAATCGGGTAAATCAAATGACGTACAAATATATTTACTAAATGTATATTTTTATATTTCTTTGTGCGCAACCCTAAACGAGACCTGCACAGCTAAATACAAAGGCGTTTGCCCAGAACACCCTAAGTGAGACCAAACTCCGAAATTTTATCCCCTAAGCGAGACGACGAGCATCCCCGCCCCTTTCATATGCGACTTCCCCCCACCCCGGGATGGGAATGGGATGCTTGTCCGAGGGTTTCAATAGGGTTAACCGTTAGCCGTAAAATGGCCAAATATGTAGCCGTTAGGCGTAAAAATGAAAGAATTTTAACCGTTAGCCGTAAAAAATGTTAACCTTAAAAAATCTAAATACAAAGGTAAAGGCCTCGAGAACTTTTTTGAGTCTTATGTGTTGTGCGCTTATGTGTTCTGGTAGCGAGAAAAGCCGATCGAAACCGGAATTTGTCGCATTTGTCGCGTCGTCGCGCTAGTTGACAAACGTTTTGACAGCTCTTGTACACACAAAAAAAAATACTTTTTTATCTCAAAATGGTCCAAAGACTTTCAGTATGTTTTACAACAATGGAAATTAATATTTAACTTCTTAAAACAATAGCAATTATTTTTTAACTTCGCCTGTTAACCGTAATGGAACAAAAATAACCGTTAGCCGTAAAAAAGCCAAAAAATTAACCGTTAACCGTAAAAGCCACTACCCCATTGAGACCCTCTTGTCCATCTTACGGCCACCCCGAGGATTAAATTCACCCGTACCCATTTTCCATCTGGGTTGAAAGAAGCACTGGGAGAGTAAGGTGTCTTGTCTGACTACTTATTGACACCGGCTAGGGCTCGAACCCGGATCGTTCGATACGGTATGCAGCCAGCTAACAATCAGGCCACCACCCCTTCCTCGAATTAATCTGCCTTCAAGTTAAATAATCATTTTCGCAATCCTTGCAGGCACAATGTCGAATACGAGTGTGTTGTGACAGTGAGCGGTCAGCTACAGGAAGAGGAGCAGAGACTGGTACTGAGAGGGCGTGCATCGTATGATCAAAGACACGAACGACTGATGAATGTTACTACAGACACGTGATTGTTATATGTTGAGGGACGTATGGAGCTTACAGCATACGTAGTAAACATCCACGTGGTTGGATTTAGCCAAAGCAAATTTTGTATTTAAGACTGTCACGACCTTGTATCGTGATATTCGGTGTATAGTTTCCTGTAAAATTGTTCTTAAAATATTCGTTTTGGTTTATATACCCGTAAATTATCTAATAAACGCCCTGTGCGTCTATTAATTGTTTGTGGTGTTACACAAATCTCGTGATTTTGCTTTACAGAGCTTTTCTTGATTTTTAGACGAGGAGTATTAGACATTTTTTGTTTAGGGGGAGGGGGTGGGGGGCGAGAAAGGCGCCTATTAGAAACGGGACGTTTATTAGAGAGGGGCGTCTATTTCAAACTTCACAGCACGCCAGGGGCGTTTAATGGATTGGAGGCCTTTATAAGAGAGGGCGCGTTTGTTAGGTCATTTACGGTAACTGAAAAAGCCAATACAAAATGAATAACAATAAAAAAAGATTTTTCCATTTCTACTCCTGCTTTTCCACTTCTGCTTTGCTTGGGAAAGGAGGTGCGGGCGGGCGAGCCGGCCACTCGAACCCTCGCCTTGTTTTAGACGCAAGCCATGCCCAATTTAAGATAGAATACCGATTTTGAGGCCCGTCTGCATCATGTTGCATTATGTTGCTGCAGGTCTTCTCTGTCTCTTCCATTTCCTTCTCCATCGTCCACCGCCATGTGATCTTTAACCCCGCTAAGAAACGATCCCACTCGAGCTACGTTTCGTCCAACAAACTCACGCAGCAATATGGTCTGTTTTTGCAGTCTATAGTAGCAAAGGCTTAGTAACCCTCAGCCTGTGTGGTAGGCTCAGTTTTTTATGGCTCGATTTATACTAGAGACGGATCGATCGTCCGTCTCGGACAAACTTAGGCAAACAGAAGAGCGATAGTCATAGTTCGGCTGATAATTCGTCTTGCGGACAACAGATAACTCGCAAGACGGATTATCCCTCCAGACAAATTATGAACAGTATTTCATCCGTCAAGACGAATTACCGCAATAATTTGTCTGGACGGACGTATCCGTCTGTTTGCCCGTATTTATACAAAGACGAACTATCGTTTTTACCTAAGTTCGTCCCAGATACGTATGATCCGTGTTCAGTATAAATTCTACCAATCACCTCTTCCCCTCCCCTCCCGTCACCAACTTCTTTTCTGGGCCCACAAGACACCTACTGGAGTAATTCAGTAATATCTTAATATAATTTGGATCAACCCAGTTGATAAAACCAAATTATATTGTTATACCACAGGCAGCCCAAGCTCACGTTGTGATCAGGATCATATTGCATAATAGCTGTCATGGCAAAAATATAAGAGTTTGTATGGGAATATTTTACAACACCTTTTAGCAAACCGAAAATCAAATACTGCCAAGTCTTAAATGAAATTGCCTTACCTTACTTTCACTGTGCTTTTCTTCTTGTCTTAAAGCTTATTTTGCCGATTCTTGGCCATTTAGGCGAGTTATCGCTTTCTGGGTTCCCCACTACAAAGAAAAGAACAAGGCTGTACACTCCAGTTCGGAACGCCCGACGAGCCAAGCGAAAAATCCCAGCTTAAAATGGTCAAACGGCCTCAAATCCATCGTGAATTCCAAGAAGAGATGTTCAAGTTTCATTTTAACTCCACAACAACTCAGTCCAGGCTCTGTAATCGACGCCAAGCGGTCGTTTGCTTTCAAAAATCCAAGGTAAAAAGATCTCCATTGTGCCTGTACACGCTCGTCACGACACACGACCGTTAAAAAACTCCTCGGTAACCCCGCCTCGACAATCGTCCTGAGGGGGCCAGGGGAGTAACACAAAACTTGTTGAGAGCAATTGACGGTGTGGTACTCCGGTGAGGTATAGTTTGTTAATGAGGCGGGGTTACCAAGGAGTTTTTAACGGTCGTGTGTCGTGACGAGCGTGTACAGGCACAATGGAGATCTTTTTACCTTGGATTTTTGAAAGCAAACGGCCGCTTGGCATCGATGACAGAGCCTGGACTGAGTTGTTGTTGAGTTAAAATGAAAGTAGAACATCTCTTCTTGGAATTCGCGATGGATTTGAGACCGTTTGACCGTTTTAAGCTGGGATTTTTCGCTTGGCTCGTCGGGCGTTCCGAACTGGAGTGTGCAGCCTTGTTCTTTTCTTTGAAGTGGGGAACCCAGAAAGCGATAACTCGCCTAAATGGCCAAGAATCGGCAAAATAAGCGTTCAGACAAGAAGAAAAACACAGTGAAAGTAAGGTAAGGCAATTTTATTTAAGATTTGGCAGTATTTCGGTTTGCTAAAAGGTGTTGTAAAATATTCCCATACAAACTCTTATATTTTGTGATCCTGATCACAACGTGAGCTTGGGGTGCCTGTGGTTATACTTCCCACCGACGCAGCACCACAGTTTCTTTAGAAACTTACCCCCTCTATTCAGTAATATCTTAATCGAGTTTCCTTACCCTGGTCCTAGAACTTTCGTTTTCACCGTTTCGCGGCTTATTATTGTCGCCGCTCTTTGTTTGAGAATTATAAAAACAGCAATAAACCTCTTGATCCTCTGATCTAAAGCCTCGAAGGCAAAGGGCGCGAAAGTTCGAATTCGATTATGCGATTGTACTGGTACCCAGGCCTTCGGCCACCCAAACAATTTCCAGTGACGAGTTGCCACGGTAAAATGTAAATCAGTGGTAGTTTACATATGCAAAACATTCTACATGAACTCGGCGGACAGGTGAATGTACAAAATCAAGATCGATCGTTCCAATTAGCGGCTGTTTGGTTTCGTTGTTAGGGGATGCTTTCGAATTAACATGGCGGAGAATTAAGCTGGCGTATTCGACTTTACAACTTTTATTTCACTTCTAAATTGGATTTCTGGAAACGAGGCAAAGAAATACAGACGAAGGACATTTGCTTCTCCGAATATATCATTTTCAAACGGCTGGTTTGTGAAACAAAGCTACTGGCGTTACGTTCACTTCCATATAATGACTTCGACGAGCTCCAGTGCAACAACAGGTCGAGCGCGAAGCACTTCGAGTTCGTCTGATGTTATGGCCTCGATGACGGCGTCAAGAGCCGCAGCGACTTATTTCGACAAAATAGAACGCTATGAGCTTCAAGAAACGCTCGCATACACGTCAAGCGACTGGCTACTATCCACCGAAGACACTCGAATCTCTGTGGAACCACCTCGGGGCTTGATCGCGGGAATTCAAATTCCCAGCAATTTCAACAACTGCCTACTTCTGATTCCTGAGGAAGAAGGCATCGAGCCGTTAGAACTGCGAGAGATGCATCAAATTGTCCGTGAATTGGTAATCGGGATTTACATTCTGAATCAAACACCGTCTATAACCTTGGAAGCAAATTATGATTGTAGCACGTCGTGCCAGATTCCTCCTGCCTTCTTTGACACGCGAATCGGTCAGATACTTTCCGATGTGGATTACATGATGAAGAGCTTATGGCATGGCGCGTACTTTCCAAAGGAGAAAAGAACTAAATTCGCTGAACGTTGGAGACAGGCTGTAAATTTGAATACTACAACTGGAGAGCCGGAAACACGAAGGAGCTTACAACTTGTGTGGACCGAGGCAGGAATTCTTGACTTGGCTAAAGATCCTGAGCTGACCGAAGCTTATGATACAATTCCCGATGAAAACAAAGATGACCCAGTTGCTATTGAAGAGAAGAGGCATTTCATGAAGCATGTTGATGAGCTGGCACTGAAACTGACTCTGTACCAGAACACTGTCAATCAACATCAAAACATGTTTTTGACAGATGCCAATTATCACATTTCCAGTCTAGTAAGATCTGATAAAATTGATCTTCAAAGTTATGAAAAGTTACAGAGAAGGCTTGGGGTACATCAAGACTTTATCAGAAACACCCTGCTATTGAAACCAGAGGTAAAGCGACAGTTATGCCTGTTAAAATTCATCAGCTTTATGGTGCCATTTCTGATTGCGATCAAGAAGCGCTGTAAGGTTCCCGATATCAACAAACTGCTTCCCGCATTCACTTTTGAAGAGTGTAAAACAGAACGTGAGTTTCCACCGCTGATTCTTAGACCAGAATTCAAGTGTAAGAATTTTGATCATTCAGAGAAATATTTTCACTTGCATGGTGGTATTTCGATTAACCGTGAGACTCCCTCGGCAGAGAAAATCTCCCCAGCAATTGTTGCAGAACGCGAAAATCTAGAATACTTAGCCTCGGATGCATATAACAAAATTATGAGCTCAGATACTGTGATGCTAGAAAGTTATCCAATGGCTGCAGTTGAAATTGATGGAAAAAGTTTTTTTGTTCTCAACATTCATCTTGAGACTTACTATCCTGTGTCCCCAAAACATCCATTGTGGATACATGCACATTATGATGAAATTGTGAAACTGAAACCCAAACGACTTCCAGTGCATGAACTTCAGATTCATGAACAATTCAAGAAGAGGTATGGCTATCAAAGAACTGTGAAACTCAAACAGATCCCTGCTGGGCTGCAAGCCAGTGCTCAGAGGGGATTGGTTTCAATATTTCACACCATGACGCGAAGATTGCCACCATCCCGTCTGACAACTCAAGACTCGTCTGGTCTGTCTCTCATTCACCATGCAGCCATGTTTAATAGGCCACAGATTATCACCATGTTAGTGGTCATGGGTTTTGATGTGAATGTACGGCGCTACAACAACATTTCTTCACAGGGTGTGAGTCCACTGCATCTCGCTGCCAGGTGTGGTGCAGTGGATAGCCTGATTTGTTTAGTGACATACAAAGCTGATGTGATGATGTTTGACAGTCAGGGATGGGTGTCTGTTCATTACGCTGCTTTCTTCAATCATGTAGATTGTCTTCTGCATTTAATCCACCATGAACCCAAACTTCTGGAGCTCAAGTCTAAAGATGAGTTAGAGTCAACTCCGATTCTGTTAGCAGCCTCAAGTGGGGCTCTAGATGCAGTCAAATGTCTGATTGAGTTGGGTGCAAAGTATACATCGATCGACAAGGAAGGTAATGGTGCTGTTCATCTCGCCGCACTTCATTTTCACACCAACACACTGGAATACTTCATTAGTTGGAACAATGAAGAGGTTCCTGTATGGGACCTTCTTGTCGGCATGCTGAAGTCTGATGATGTCAAGAGGAAGCACAGTGCTGTTAAATGCCTTGAGGTGCTGTCCTTAGCATCAGAAAACAACTGGAAGTCTATCCTGATTGCAGGAGGGGTCCCTGCCCTTGTTGATCTTCTCAGACTTGAGAATGTTGAGCTACAATCACTTGCAGGGTCTGTTCTTTGCAACATCGGAAGTCATGCCGAGGTGAGGGCAGAGGTGTCCAAAGCTGATGCCATCCCAGTTGTCATCAGCCTTCTGGCTTCGTCTGTGCCGATGATTCATTCTCGAGCTGCTGTTATCCTTGGTGATTTAGCTTGTTTAGATGTTAACCAGGGAAAGATTTCAGAAGAAGGTACACAATTATAAAAGAATAATTAAAAGTATTTGCAGGATTTTTAATAATAGTGATGATGGCTATTTGCAAGAAAAACCAAAAAATATTAAGATTTTTTTCTTCAACTTTAATATTTGTTCAGGTGGAATAGAAGCACTTGTTAACTTGTTGGACTCTAAACTTGAACATGTGTTGGTGAACTGTGTCAATGCACTGAGGGTCTTGTGTGATGGTAACCATGACAACCAGACAGCTGTTGCTATGAGTGGTGCTGTTGACACCCTTACTGAACTGTTAAGTGAGTAATACCAGTCAACACTGAAGAGTGTGTTTCGTTGCATTCCCAAATGCCTCAAAGTTTGAGAACAATATTCTGTTCCATGTCTTGTTCTAAAATTTCTCTATATTTGGAAATGTGATGAAACACTGTCTCTCATGTCTGATATATTATTACATACAATGTGCACGTCCACAAAATAACCATACACCCTCCCCTCCCCTCTGTAGAACAGATTTGAAATTTCTGGGGGTGGGGGCTATCAAAGGCCAAAACATTACAATTAGAATTTCCAGAGGGGTGGGGGAAGGTCTTAGAAAACATTTCTTCTATGGGGGAGGTATGATAATTAACGAAAATACACAACATTATCTGTAATCAGACTGCATGGTGATGAGAACAAATTAGGACCATAATTACCTGCCTCCAAAAATCATCAATGTATCCCACAGTAAAGATCATCACATGGATGCAAAGGGGGTGGTGAGGTGTTAGCTTAAGTACAGTCATCTTTTGTGTCCTTTCCGCCTGAGGAAATAGGCCGACTCCTGCAAGCAGGCTGGTGTGGTCTCGAAAAGCTAAATTTTGTTAAAGGAAAGCATGACAAGGGGAGTTGATTTCAGATGATAATTCCAACAAATTCTGACAATTTAGATTCATCAAAATAATGCTTTGACACTAAGGGAATATGGGCCACCTCTGTTGTCTCAACATGGTCCATGGCTGTCCCCTGCATAATGCACAATCAGGGGACAAAAACATTAAATTTTCATTTTTGTATGCTTGAGGTAAACCAGAAGGGGTTGGGTCTGTTGAGCAACATAATATAATAATATAATACATGTATCATCCTTTCAGGTGCTAAATCAAAGAATCTTCAAGCCAATACAGCAGCATGCCTGAGCTCTTTGACTAAAGACCATTGTGAGAATCAGGACCTGGTCGTAGCAAAGGGAGCTGTGAAGCCACTTGTATCTTTAGCAAAGAGCACCAAAACGCTGTGTCAAGTAAAGGCAGCAGGTGCGCTGGAATCACTTGCAAGAAGTAACCCAGAGGCACAGAAAGAGATTGATGCAGCTGATGCTCAGAGACCTCTCATAAGGCTCTTGAAAATGTGGGCCATTGAAGTCAAGGAACAAGGTTTGTGACAATTAACCCTTGAAATAGAGTGATATGACAAGTCGTGCTTATTACAGTAGTAGCTTGTATGAGATGACTGGCTGAATGCTGACTAATGAAATATTCTCTGGAAGTTTGAAATCATGATGCAATTACATGTATCTGCAGGGCTGCAAATAATTTTATTGTAAAAGGACATCTGTACAACTTAGTCAGCGTTTTGATCGGCACACAACTGAAGTGAGGTCAGATGTCACAACAGGACTACTCGATAATGTGTTGTCAATGCAAAACATTTGCAGTGGAAGGCAAGGGAATTTTTGATACAAATTTTAGCCAACCGCAGTTGGGATTTCTCGGACATAGTCAAATATTTTGGTCCAATTTTGGTGATCTGAACCCCTCTCTCTCTCCCCTGGCCCCGGTAGTCCAAAGGGTGAATATCGTGATTTATCCAGTGGATAGTCAGGGGTGGATCTACATGTAGGGGGCGGCTGCAGGGGGTGCGAACCCCTTCCTGAGGTGACCTGCGGCTTTCTAATACAAATAGTATTCTGCTTATGTCACCCATCAGCTATCTCATTCCTTAGTGGTGCACACCTCCTAAGGAAAATCGTGGATCTGCCCCGATAGACTAGTTTGTAAGGCCAACACTTATCCACTGAATAGTGATTTATCCACTGGATAGCATTATCCACCCTTTGAACAACCGGGGCCAATTGTATAAATGGGTAGCAACAAATTTAATGCTGCATCATTAGCCCTGCTGTGGACTTGCATCTCATCATGATGAAAATAGTATCCCATCAGGAAAATAGTATCCCACCAGGAATCCCACTCCCACGCAGACTTTACCTTATAATTATCTTTCTTTCCCTTGCAGGTGCGAGTGCTCTGTGGGCACTAGCCGGTATGACTCGGCATCAGCAGCAGCGTATCGCCAGCATGATTGGCATTAATATCCTCGTTGACATGCTGATGCTGAAATCAGAGACCCTACAGTATATTGCTGGCATGGCAATCATTGCTCTAACAACAGAAAACATCGACAACCAGAACAAGATTGTGACTGGAGGTGGAGTGCAGCCTCTTGTGAGACTCCTGAGATCTGCCAAGACTTCTGAAAAGGTTTGTCAATTCAAATGCTTGGAAAAGCATCAAATTCTACTGACAAAATACTTCGTGGCAAATAACAGAAATTCTTTTGAAAGGAAAGGACTCCAATCAATGTGCTGTGTTTATACCATTTGACCAAAAACGCCGTCAATTTATGTTGGGGCAATTTTACGCGAATTTCAACTGGAAATAATGAACTCCTTTCTTCTCGTCAAGTACCACCCTTCGGAAAATTCTGTCCCATTTGTTGATTTATCCCGTTTTCAATCTCCTGTCAAGAAAAAACAATAACGGGAACAGAATTATACAGTGTATATGGAAATGGTACAAGTGTACGTTGTTCTTGGAAAATCACTTACACAATTACCTTACGATTCTGGTTATAAGCTCCCCGGATATAAGCCCCATTCTAGTTTTCCTTGTTCGAAGCAGATTTATTGAGATTTTTCATTGTAGGTTCTGTTGATGGTGATTCGTGTGCTGGGTATCTTGTGCGTAGGAGTGGCTCATCAGTCAAACAAATCCACGCAGCTTGAAATAACAAATGCTGAAGCACTTGTAACGCTTGTACATCTCCTACGTACATCACATAAGGCGCTCATTCAGGTTAGCTCATTTAAATGTACGTTAGCTTATTTTCCCCCCCTCGTGCGCCAAAAGTTAGACTTGCCCCAAGTCGCTCGTTTTTTCTTTGTATCGATAGACACGGTAGAGTTATTTGAAAAAGATCGTCTTGAAATCGCGCGCGAAAAGACAGAATCACGTGGAAATCAAGCGTGAGAACATCGCGGAACGCACGAATTGCTCGGAACGCCCGTCACTTGTTCCGCGCCACCATTTTGATTTTTAAGCCAGCGCGCGCCCTCCATATTTAGCGCTCGGTCTCCTTTGCCATTTTTATTCAGACTCCAGCGCGCCCTCCCTCCTGCGCCCTCCGCGAAGCGAATCAAACGAGCGACTTGGAGTCTAGCTAAAACTGTGCCAAATAATTTTTATGTGATTCATCAATAAGAAACGCTGTTGCCGGTTAGCGGTTTTGGAATTTTCCCGCCACCCGAATGGGGCTTTAAGTAAGTATTCTGGGATTGGCCATTTAAGTTGTCTTGTGCCAATTGGTTGAGTTGAAACAAAATATGTCATGGCAGTTCCAGGTTTGTTTTGCAAACCGAAATTTCGGACAAATAGTCTACTTATTTTGATGTTATTTTATTTCTGTTTCAATCTCTTCTCCTTGCTGTGGGGATCAGTCTACCATTTTTTTCTTAGTATCTATCGATTCCAGGAAGGCCGTCTGTGATTGCCCAATAAAGGAAATCATTTACGGTGTTTTGTTTCGTTGATATATTTTGGGTTAATTTGACCTAAATAGGAGGAAACATTCGACTACATGCGTTGTAGACGATAAGATAGAAGCTATTATCCATTCTTTGTTTGGTTTCGCAGGTGGAGGTCGCCATAACGTTAGCAAAGATAGTGCTTAATAATCCACAAACTCAGAAGCTTCTAGCGGAGCAGACAAAATTCCGTGTCTTTGAACTTCTTCATCACTTGTCCAACAAAGAAGAATCAGTGCGACTCAAAGCTGGCATGGCGCTGGCAACATTCGCCTACAACAACACTGCCCAGCAGTACGCTATTAAAAACGCTGGTGGAATCTCACTGAAGGCGTTCGAAGAGTTCTTGGGGTCTGAGAACGAGTTGTACCAGGCTCACGCGGCTTTTCAGATCATTGTACTGGCACGCGTGATCGACAGTGATCAGGTGGCGCTGACAGCGCGTGGTGTGGAATTCCTTGTGCGCCTGCTAAGTTCTGAACAGCATAGCACGCAAATTCTTGCCGCCAGTTTGACAGCTAGCCTCGGTCACACACGAGCTGGGGTTCCTGCGGCATTGATCACAGCTGGTACGTGAAAACAGATAATGAATTAAGGGCTACATATCTGTGAAATGACAGTGTATGCAGATAAAAAATGTTAAATCAATTTTTATTCCCTATTGTACGGACTTCGAGCGGCACTCTGTACTAGGTCGTTCTAACTAAGAAAGGGTTACATTTTGTTTCTTTTGTGATACGCATTTGTGGTGCCAAGTTTCAAGAACACTGCTTCAATAGTTTTAGAGATATTGTTTATTCAGCATTTTATCATTTTCAGTTGCAAAGCATATGACGTCAGCACTGATCTATTTTGCATAATAGAAAAATGTCAATATCTCTAAAACAAAAAAAAAAGATATTTCAAAAAGAAAAACGCCACTCTTCTTAATTTTGAAAGGCCTTTCAAATAAGCAGAAAATAGTTTTTCATGTGGATCGGATGAAACCCTAATGTGTGACCATTCAAATGAAAGCTATTGAGTAGTACTGTCATGTGGTTGTGTTTATTATGCCGTTATTGAGAAGTGCGTTCGTGTGGTTGTGTCTGTTCTTCCAACTTTCGCAAAATGAAATTGTAGGCTTTCTGGATATTTTAAACTTGGTAATTCACACCTTTTTGTTGGGTCAAGTTTTGTTTGTGTCGGATGGTTTATTCTATTTATTCCTTCCGTTGTGGGAATATACTCGGAAACCAGAAATCAGTGCCGCGTTGTCTTCGTTCATACAACTTCTCAATTTTTATTTTTTATTATTTTATCCGTGCTATTTAGGTTCCGTGGAAGCACTCCTCGCCAATCTGTCCTCACCTAACGAGGAAGTTCGGAGCAGCGCCGCCGTTGCCCTGGGTTACCTGTCGTTCGACCGTACCGCTTCCCGGTTGATGTTGCAGGCTTGCAGGAACACTCCGGGCCTGCTTGAATCTCTTGTTGATAACCTTGGTAACGGGAAAATGTCCATGGAATTTATGGATGAGTGGCGGCAGACCAAGATTGTCGGTTTACCCTCGGCCAGGTCTGTCTTACAGACAGCATGGTGCTTTGTATTCCGTTGTAGGCTCTTGGAGTAATGACTTAAGTTTATTTTGGTGTTAGAGCGGTTTTCACAAGTTCAGTGTGGAAAGTAATTCTGCGTTTGCTTTTTGCGTTACTTGGCTTAGTGATTGGTTTAAAAATCTCGCGCAACTTTTTCAACCAATCAGGAGTAAAACCAAAACCATTTGTTACTCGCGCGTGCACGTTTCGCGCTTTGTAATTAATTACTTAATTAATTTCAACAATAAGAGATTTATTATCCAACACGCTAAATTGTTATGTCCGTGCGGGCGAATTTCTAACCGGTTCTCAGGAGTACAAATACCGCGTGATATTTGTACTCGTTGTGAGCATTATTTGTACTCTACGAAGCACAGTTGGATAATAAATGTAATTACTTTGAGTTTGATTGGATCACTGGATTGTCTCCGTCCTTTGTGTTTGGCCAAAGTACTTTACTTTGGCTTTGGTTTTACGACACTCAATTGAAACTCGCTCTAAAATGTAAGAGATAATTTTTACCCTCTGAAGAATTGATACACTTGAATTTGAATGATGTTTTAAGAGGTTTTAAGACCAATTAGATTTCTTATTTTGCTTTTTTGCAAAAGTATTATCACAAAATCACCACGAACTAGCAACAAATGTGGAGCTCCGCTCCCTAAATCTATATATTACATTGGTGAAGTTTACCAAGATATGTCTTTTATCAACAGCCTTGAGATCCACGGAGGTCCTCCGGTACCACAGAGGTTACCACCTGAAGAACGTAAGTACACACTTCACATTTGACATTGTCTTTTTCGCGCGTCACGCAACACTTCTCCTGGAGAAGCATTGCGTGACGACCTAAATAATGTATGCGAATGACCCACTGGGCCTAAAAACTGACATAAAACTGACAAAAAGGGGTCCATAATCCCGCATTCATCTACTTTAGTTACAGATTGGGTGTGCTACTTCCGTTTCGTTCTTCGTAATGTTATTAGTTATTATTTGAACAGACAATCAACTGGTTATTTTCTCCTACAGCGCCAGAGTCAACTATGGGTGTAGTTTGTTGGAAATAATGGCTTTGATCTGTAAGAAATTTCTCAGTTGCGTCTTAACGCAATGATGGATTTGGCACTAGCACCAGTGCATTTACAGTTTGTCCCACCTACACTACGCATTTCTTTCAGTATTGTTTTTGTCCTTCTCCTTCCTTCAACTCATACTTCCCCCTTTTGCTACTCTATTGAGGGTATCTAGTTGGGGTGGAGTGGATATTAACGATAAATATGTTGGCTGTAACAAATGCCTGATCCTTTTGCACAAGCCGGACACACCAAGTTTCTGTTTTGTGTCTTTAGGAAAACGCCGACCTCGCACAACTCAAAGCATGCCATCCACCCGACACTCCCGCCGCCAAGACATGAAGAGAGTGGCCTCGGCGCCAGTTGTTGCAAACAGCTACCGTAATCAAGTGAAGGCGGGAATTGTCCGAGCTATGCTACCGCGAACTGAATCTTCAAACTTAAGAAGCGCCTTTGGAGCCGCTGAGACGTGGAGATCGAAATTACTGACGTCACGGCCCACTCTAGAAAGAAGACTGTCCAGTAAGAATTCATGACCACATCAGGGACTGCAATAACAATTCGTGACCACATGCGCGACTGCAATAACAATTCGTGACCACATGCGCGATGGCAATAACAATTCGTGACCACATGCGCCACTGCAATAAGAATTCGTGACCACGCCGCATGACTGCGGTAACGATTGACGAAATCCTGAGCCCGCGGTATTCAACCCTGTCGTTGCCAAGCAACTGACGTGTTTGTTCGTGAGTTCTCGTGTCAGCTTTTGATTGGGTAAAATTGGTCGGAAATTCCTCGACTGTTTCAACGTGGATTTTCCATTTTACCATTTTGTATCATTCTTGTACCCATATATCTCTCAGTCACTTCTCATAGACGGCGGGGCCTTTGCACGAGAAACAAAGGTCTCCTTCGTTTCTCGTGCCAAGGCCCCTCCCCAGCTAAGAGAAGCAAAAACTGCGTAAAGGACTATGAGAACGAAAAAGATGTACAAAGTACATTCTCATCCCCACGGTCGCTTGTCCATCTTAGCCGGATGGGCCTACGTACACAGTACAGGTGGCTCTGGGACCTCTGGTGACACATAATTTGATTGGTTAGAATCTAACAGAGGATATCCAATCAAATCCAGTTAAGCGATGTCTAACTAACTTTGAAAATATCCGTTGTTGAGCATAGTGGAATAGTACGAGATGTATTGTGGCTCAAACGGAACAAATTTAAATCAGGCACTCATCAAACACAAATGAAGTCATTACATAAACCCAAGACTTGATCATAAATTTTATTGTTCGTGAAAACAAGGATTTTGGCAACGAGCACAGAACCCTTGTGCTCTATGTTCATTCAGTGAGATTATTCTAAAAGTGGTTTCAATTAAAAAAGAACAATTTTAACTACAGGATTATATCTTTATCAGTGACTGTACAGTATAGTACACCAGCATGTAACTCATTCAGTGAGTTAGATTTACCTGAATTTATAACAAAAACAATGTTTGCTCACTAAAACGTGGCATCTGTAACATCGCGTTGTTGTGCACACACACAGAACGGTCGAGAGATTAACCATTCTATATATTTGAATAGTTACTTCTGCTGTTCCTCTCTCTAAGGTTTAAAATCTTGATTTATTGCCCTTGGTAGCTATTTAGCTTCTTAAATAAAATTTCTGCTTTGTATTTGTTTCTGCCCTACGTCTACGTACGCAAAATTAAAACTGCTATTTAACTGTTCGTTTAGGTGCTTTGTTTATAAGTGCTCCTGTTCACGAAGCAAGCTGTTGCCTTTAAACACCGCTGTACAATCGTAACGCCAACACCAATCCCCTAACTGAAGACTGGGCACTAGCTTATTGCGCAAGGACTTCTGGGATCGTTTCGGCAGACAACAAGATGACGTATTTATTAGCTAAACCGTTCCTGCCAAAAAAATTTGACGACCGTTAATTTCAGGTGCTTTGAAACTTTGGAAACAATACGGGTTACAAGTCAAGGCAAACTTTTACAGTTTCATAAATTAAAGTTATTCTTTACTTTGTATTTCTCTTTTGGCGCGAAATTTCCCGCGTTTACCAAAATGATCCCAGAAGCACTCCCGCGACTGAGTTTCTTCGAGCGACGAGAAGCATTGTGGATGCTTTTTCCGCGACTTGGTGTTGTCCAGCTCTCTATTCATAAATGCAGAGTTCTTCCTTAATAATGTGCAGACGAAGAGAGGTCACTGACTGATAATCAATTTTGTCGGTGTCGTCACATCGCTGATTCACGAGCATTCACACTCCCTGATCTCGATGGCACAGTACCGGATGTCTTGTCAAAATTTATATACAAATGATCTTCGTACATGCGCATGTCGATGTATTCCTGAGGATAAGTAAAAAGTACCATCAACTCAGGAGAGAAAATCATTGACATGCGTCAATCAATTACTATGCAGTTGCAGGTGTCAGTTGACTTTACACTGTGAGAGAGGAGCCGTCAAAATTGATGTACATATTGTCTTCGTATATTCCCATGTTTATGTATTCCTGGAGGACAAGTACAAAAACACCTAAGTTGGACCAGCTGGGTAATTTGATAGCAAGAGAAGCGAGAAATATGATAAATGTAAATTAACTTATCGTTTCTGGGAAAGCCCTCGCCCACCCCACCCCTAAAACCCATGTTTCTGCACTAACGTCGTAAGTCACTGAGAAATGTGGGCTAGGGGAGGGGTGGGTGGGGTTTTTCCCAACTTGACTGACTTTATCTCACAATCATCACACGTCGCTGTTTTGAATTTACTCCGGTTGAGCACTTCAGATTAAATCTTTATAATTGAAATTATATGCGGTTTCGCAATCCCTTTCAATCTTCTTCAAGCACTGACAATATTTTTCCGAAGTTTCTAAACATTTTCTTTGACTTTTTGTACCACTTTATGCAGCTTCATGGGAGGGAGGGTTCCTCCTATTTTCAACCAATACTTTTAAGTAGACAACATGGTAGCCATATTTAATTCAGAAGTTGCCTGGAGAGCAGAAAGAAGTACCAACCTTCTCATCACTGAGCATTTTACTGAGGTGCTGAGACAGCTCCGGGAATGTTGGCCTTCGCTGTGAGGCCACTTGCCAGCAGTCCAACATGACAACGTACCTACAATACATAGAAAATCAAACTGAGAATACACAAGCGATAATGATGAAAGTCTTCAACGTATGCGCGCTATGACGTATAACAAATTTGCTGTAATAAAAGTCATAAGGCGTATTCGCTCAGTCCTGTGGAATTTAAATAACAACGCCGGTGGTGTGGCCATGTTTGTGTAACAGCAAAGAAGTTGGTTATTATTTTGTACAGGTACATCAATATGGCAGCTATGAAGTCAAGTGAATATTCTCCATAAACCTTTAATTATAAAGCGCTGCTTGTCAAATAGGTATTACTTACAGTTCTTCGGAGCAATGCTTAGGTTTGTCCATTCTGTAGCTGTCTTGCAGAAAGTTGATTACTTCTTGGGAGTTCATGCCGGGGTATGGAGATGCCCCTGTTGAAGAAAATACTCGATTGTCTTAAAATAGTTATCATTCTTAACTAGAACTTAAAGTTTGTTACCTGCTGAAGACATTAATGTAATCGTCTTGAATGTAGAGAACCGAAAATCTTACCGAGTGTGACAATTTCCCAGAGAACAATGCCAAAAGACCACCTAAATAAAAACGAAGTGTCGACACTTAACAAAACATGCTACAACCAACATTTTTTTAATCGCTATTTCTTTGGATACTATCTCAGCTACTCACACATCACTTTTTGTTGTAGATACGCCATCTAAAAGTGACTCTATAGCCATCCACTTGATTGGAAATCGTCCACCCTGTGAGAAAGCAGCGGTACTCCTTGAGACCATGGAAACTATTTTCATTTATATATCTGCCACAACTATTTCAAGTCATTTTCAACTTAATTTACATGTAACAAACTGTCAAAATCTTACTGTTTTGGAGTAGGTTTTGTAAGTAAGTGAAACTTAAACGTCGTCTACGTGCCAAATTCAGATTCATTATTTAAGGGTTGTGCTTCAATTCTAGAGGCCAGGAGGACTAAACTTTGAGGAGAGGACGCAAGCACTGGGGCGTTTTCATAGCGGAAATATTTGTAAAGTAACATGTGATTTGACAGTAAAGAAACGAAGGAATGTAAGCTGAAGAATTGCGAAAGACTTACTTGCGTTTTTCTTGTGTAGTGATCCTCTACATAAATGTCTCTAGCGAAGCCGAAGTCGGCGACTTTACAAACTTTGTTTTCGTCAATTAAGACATTTCTGGCAGCAAGATCTCTGTGAACCACCTATTCATGACGAGAATTAAAAGCGGAAAACCAAGTTACTTCTGACCCGAATCAACTCAATCCCAATCCCAGGGACTCTCTGGATGGATGAAATGAAAACAAGGTTGACATTGCCTTAATTTCCACCCGCCCTTCCTGTCTCGTTTGTAATGCATGATAACTAGCAGCTGAGGTAAAACAAGGTGAGGGTTTGCAGTAGTTAGTCTCCCTTTGTCATTTGACTGAGCTTTTGTATCAGTTCTAACAAAATGACTACACCCTTTGAAAAGAAGAAGTCTGCCTGAAGTTCGGTGCATATATAACCTTTGTTTCTGGGGTATGACGCGGCCATCAGTATTGTTTCCAGTGTTTATATCCATTATGGGAAGATGAAGTGCATTGTAGATTACCCTATAGCATGCCTTTTACTGCGATTTCCGTAACAGTTATACCCTGAAATTTCACTCCTTTCGTCGCCCTCAACCCAATCTCCAGCTGAGAGTCATCTCATTGAGGCTCATTTAGGCTGACGCCTGACGCTCACCAGTATCCATCATACACCTGGGTGGAGAGCGGTGCTGTGAAAGTACGCTGTCTTGTCAATGTCACAACATAAGGGCATCACCCCACCCCGCCCCCCACAGGCATCAACCCAGATATCTCGATTTCAGGGCTACTTGTACCTTCATGCCAGCCAGATGCGCCATACCCCTTGCAGTCTGTATCGCAAATGACAGCAGGTCTCTAGAGCTGAGTTTATCCGCAGGAACTTTGTACAAGTCTTGATAATATTTGTCTTCTACTCCACGACAGTGACGAAGGTAACTCTGAAGGTCGCCATAGGCACAGAATTCCACTATTACCATCAAAGGCTCTGTTGGGTTGAAGGAAACAGTTTCGTAAACAAATAACAAGATGTTTTGATGGTTGGTGCTTTGGTCAGAAAAGTCGAGTTGCCATAATTAGGAGTTGGTTAATGATACATATTCAGTGGTTCGTATATTTTCATCGTGGGGGTGAGAGTAGTTCTTGGCTGATACTCTTGGATTAAGTTTAAAATTTGCAAAGTTTGCAACTGCGTCGTTAAAAATTTCGGTTGGAAAGATCACCAAAATATCTCAACATTAATTGTCAATGAATTTTCAAACTAAAATTCACTAACATTTAACGGCCGCATTTTTGCGGTTCTGCAATATTGGACGGAACTGTTGAGACGCTTGTACAAATAACCAACAATTTGGGTAGCACAGCTAATATTGTTCACCTCCCACATTTCAATGTTGGCAAATTTTTGGTGTTGTCGGAGCAAAGTCGAGAGAATTGTAAATCACATGTGACAATATAGAGCAGGGGGAGAGGGGGTGAAGCAATTTTCACGCGCTTGTAAGCCAGGGTAGTCACAAATAACGTGCGATATTTGTTTCTCTCAACTAGTTTTGTCCAAGATCGTAGTGTCGGAAACTAAAATCCTCAAAACTTGCTTTGCCGAAACGGGAAGAAAATGACACATCTTAGAGAAATAGATTCTTCGATTCTCAGCTTTTTAGCCAAACTAACCTGTCCTCGTACAACATCCCAATAAACCAATAACGTTAGGGTGCGGATCAATCAGCTTTAGGAGTTCCAACTCCGCTAGCAGGTCTCTCCTGGCAGTTTCACTGTCGCTTTCTAAGGACAGAATGCATACTGTAAGGCTATAATTAAGTAATATATTTTAATATAAATTGAGCAGCTAAGAATGTTACTTTAAGCTACCCGGAAGCTGACCACTAAGGCCCCAAATCAACCAATCAGAAATCGAAGTTAAACCCGTAGTTGTCAGAAAGCGCGGGAAAACGTGTAACCGGTGAAAAGCGCAGGAAATACGCTTCTGTAATGGTGTAACAATTAAGAGAGCGGGAAATGTGTCAAAGACAGGTGAAAATGCATGAAGATGTGTATCCGGTGTTCTAAAACTGCAACTGACAGCGAGCTCAAGAAAGCATCTAATCGTTAGGATGTTCGCACTGGCGCGGAAGCCGTGGGAAAGCGCGCATGACTAGCAGAGAACGCAAGATGTTCCGCGCTCTCATTCGGCCACAGACACAAACTTTACCAATTGAATTACACTGCTGCCTCAACGTTCCTTAAACGCGTGTGCAAAGTTTTACAGGTTTAGTAGGACGCATCATTCCTAATATGCTCTCTATCTTAACTAAATCAAGGCAAAGCATAAGAGGAACAAAACATTATCTAAGAGGGATTAAAAATCCTGGTGTAATCGTAATCACGTGGTATTAAATAAGCACTTGCCTTTAATAATCTTTACAGCGACAAACATTTTCCCCACGCATCCCTTGATTCCCTGCGCGTGAGCTTTCATTACCAGGCCAAACGCGCCAGATCCCAGGACGACTTGTAAGTCAACTCTATTTCGCGGGAATTCCCAGGGATTGTTGGATAACTGACTTGCTGTAGCCCCCTGTTCCACGTTTGGCTGAGGGAGGGGTATATTTGGAATGGTATGGTTCAATAACTGTGTAAAAAAATGTCAGAAAAATCAGTTTGCTGGACAGTGTAAAAGCGGTGATTTAGTCCATGCCAGTTGTACGACAGGGAAGGGTAGCATCTAGGCAAGTGGGGTGACAGCTTATCGGGGGATACTCCGGTGATTGCGGCATGAAGTGGCTAGGAGTACTTCTAATCCATGTGGACTGGACGCTAGTATATTGAAGTTTAACTACGGCATTTCTGTCAGTGAGCCAAGTTACGCTACAATTCTTTAGTTCTTATTTATACTCGCGGGTGACGATAGATGCTATGAGTGTCTTGACCAGTAACCAACACAGCGAGTTGTAGTTAGCACTCGAAACCGAGTAGGTGGGGTAGGTAAATACAAACACAAAAAGTAGTCTTTTCTGATGTATTCAATTTCTTTTTTCAATTAAATAAAGTCTCATGCAAAATGACTGCAAAACCAAGTCAACCAATCACAGCGTTTTACCGAAGTCATTTCAGCTTGTTCCTGTTGGCTTGTTGGCCGACTATTCACTGGTGTATTTCCTGGCGTGTTATTCTTGTGCACTTTTCTGACAAAGCAAAACACTCCAACAATAGCGATTGTGATCGCGAGGAAACCCCCACCGACGCCCGCGATTAGTGCTGTCATATTGTCAGTGAGTGCCGCGAAACCTTTCTTGGTATGCGCACTGGTGTTGGATTCTGCAAGAGATGACCAATGTTTCTTATTTAGATTTTGCGACGTGTAATATTCACTTTAAATGAAAGGAATCCTGAAAGAATATCTAGCTTTGAGAGAAGGAAATCGAAGAGGCAAGGATAGAGACAGGCTAAAAATGACTAACTCTAGCCGGCATAGCCGGCTTGATTAGCGGACGTGAGCGACTCAGCATTCGCGCGCGAAGCTCGCGAGTGGAATAACTCGACCCCTAATCAGTCTCGCGCCCACTGATCTCGCCGGCTGCGTAGGCTAGACTAACTCGGAAAAGTACAGTGGAACGGACTCCCTTGTGCACTACTTAGGAAAGAAGTCTGCTTCAAGTTCTTTTGTTACTAGAAACAACCGAAGCGTAGCTATTTCCGAGCGCGAGATTAAAAATCTTCGCTAATGACTAGATGGTGACAAAATCGAATCAGGCACGATCAAGGGATTCTCGACACTAAATTTTGCTTTTACCCTAAAGTCCCGGCGCAGAGATTGTATGTATGTGGCTGCAACTTTATGGCTGGGATAATGATAAAATGTACGCTTGCGAAAGGGGTCCATTTGCGGAGGTTCGACTGTAGTTGAAAAAAGAATATAATAAGGTTAATGAAATATATAGCAAAACATTCACCTACCCGCCTTACTGGTCTTCGCAAGATAAATTGAACTAGGAGGGCTGGTACCTAGGCTGTTGGTTGCTAGGATACGGAAGTTATAGTTGGTGTCAGGTTCAAGATCCATAATGGTGTACTTGACCTTATTTGGTGGTTTGATTTGTATCTCCTGCCACTTGCTCTGGGAGCCTTTCTTGTACTGCAGTTTTAAAGCGATCAGCTCCAGGCCCCCATCGTCGCCGAATTTCCACGTGACCAAGGCGTCTGTTCCTCTGGTCTCCACGGACAGGATCGTTGGACTTTCTGGACGAGCTAGGATAAAAGACAGGGTGTTGAAAACATTGAAAAGTCTTCGCTTCCCTCTAGGGCTCGTTCTTTTAGCTTCGCTGTGATCTAAACGTGAGCCTATCGATCCGCGGGCTAGCTACTGTTGAGCCAAAACAATTCCAAATTTTTGAGCGATACTTACTTTTACCCGACAGTGGGAAATAAGTGGTATCTTTTCCAAACGCATTGGCCACTTCACATGTATAGTTCATCCACGATTCTTCTGTGACCTTTGTGATCTCAAGAGTGCTATTACTCGTTGTGTTACCATGTAACGTTGTCACGCTGTACCCGCTAATCTCCTCGCCTTGTGTGATGGCAACAGTGTTGTTATCAGCATCCTTCCAGGACCACGTGAACCGCGGGTCAGGATTCCCGCCAGAGACACAAATCAGCTTGGCTGTCTCACCAACATTGGCATGAAACTTCTTCTTTCCAAAGATTCGAGGTGGCTCTACGAAGTGTAAAAATTACTTTGTATTTAGCAGCTGAAGGACACCACAGTCAGTTACATTTCTTATCCTCTTACTGCATGCACCTCAAACAGGCCAGGCTGTAGTTGGTACAGAATGTGACCTCATACATGTAGCTACCGATGGACTGCTGAATTAATTAAGTTGTAATAAACGGTCCCGGATGTTCTTCCTTCCGACCAAACGTAGCTGACATGTGTGGTCATTATGTAATCGTTTTTATTCCACCCCATCATGACAGAAGGGGCGAATTTAAAAGAAATGACAAATATAGAGTATTTTCACACACGTGACAAGCGGCCTTATTGGATTGCTGAAACAAAAGATGATATTTTCATAACAACAGAGTTCAATTCCCGGAGGATTGCTTTGGGACACCAATATGGCCGCCGTTTCTTTGTTTTGGGACACCAATATGGCCGCCGTGACAACATGTGAAAACACTCCATACAGTATGTATGTATACAAAAATATGATTTTTCAAAATACCTTCACTAATTACTTCTCTTTCGTAGAGGGCTTTGCCATGCTAACTAACGATGGGGGATGTTTACAAAGGACTGCCGACCAGGCTAACCTCGTTCTAAGTTTCATGTGCATCATTTGTCCACTGCATTTGGACAAATTATACCAAGTGGGTGTGAGAGGCTTTGCGCACCCCTCCCTCGACGTAGCTTCGTGTGTTTGTTGTCCCATTTAAGACGTTACTCTTGGTCGCTAATCTTGAAAAATATTTCTTTCAAATTCAATCATATTTTTAGAAAATGAATGATAAACAGAAAGAACATCACATGCTCTATAGTGGACAGTTTGCATGTGGATACTTATCTCTGTGGCACTACTTCCTGATTGGTCTTTCATCCTAAAATCTATCTTTTCACGAGAAAAAAAGAAATATATATTTTTTAATTACCTAAGACGGTGACAGTAAAGTTAACTCGGTCCTGTCCAAGCTCATTGAAAGCAGTACAAATATATATCCCACTGTCCTCTGCAGAAACGTCTCTTAACAACAGAGTCCCATTGGTTTCCTGACTGGTCCTGTCGATTGGCAGCTGTCCATCAAATTTCTTCCAAGTTATGTCAGCTTTGGGATAAGCACTAACGCTGCAGTCGAGCTTGAGATCACGTGTTTTATCAGACTTCGTCAAATTCTGTACTGATGGACTTGTCGTGCTGATTATGGGATGGGCTTTAAAATAACAACATATTTGATGCCATTACACTTCCAGTATACCTTACAGTAATAAAATTAGATTTCTCTCCGCATACAATTTCCATAATTTCGATGGTATCCAAAATGGCGGAGGCTGACTAGGTCCCTTTTAGGCTTGCCAATATTCTCTTGGGCTAGCTTATTGATTACCAAACATCTGAAAAATTCCGGTTGAAGAGTGAATTGTGAAGCGACCTTTGGATTCATTTGACTGGAAAATGGAACTTCTGTAAATGTAAGTCCCGTTTTCAAAAAGGTAGATTTGTTCTCAGCTTTCGCACCGAGCAACTATAAGTTTCTTTGGTGCTCTGCGAACTTCCAAACTGGACAGTGCGCGCTAGTGTATAAACCATTTGTTAACTTATCGAGGGTAAGGATAATTTTCTCACCTTTCACGAGAAGCTTGATGTCTTTTCTGACGTTCTTTAATTCAAAATTTGGGGTCAAATATATGGCGAGACACGAGTAATTCCCGTGATCATACCGATCAACACCGGTTAAATGAATTGATTGCCGACCAACTAAAGCATAGGCATTTTTTCGTTGAGAATATTTGTAAATGGTAGGTGGAAGTCCAGGAAATCTCGCAGGATTGATCACCATGACCTTCTCCGTGCCTTTAAACCAGGTTGTTTTGTACAGTTTTCCTCCTGGGAGCGAAGTACTGCATGGTAGAGTCGCGTTTTCTCCTTCTTTTACAGTAATTTCTGATAAAACGCCAAGGACATCTGCAAGGAAAATGACAGAGAATGACAAGAGAAGACATGAATGTCATAAAGAATTAAAAGACGGAGTAGGTACGTTTAACCTATGCATTGGTTCGTTCCTTCGTTCGTTTGTTCATTCTTTCGTCAAAATATCCTTCGTTCATTCCGTCGTTTTTTCATTTCTTCGTTCTTTAATGCATCATTTATTCAATCGTTTATTTCCTCATTTATTCATTTGTTCACTCATTCGTCATTATGTCATTCGTTACGTTCGTTCGTTTACAACTTTAATCCCCAATGAGAGTGAAAAAGCATATTGAAAATAAAAAAACTTGATAATGAGACATAAGACCCTTGCGTCAGAGATATTACATAAAAAGACCTCATGTGTAAAAATAATCTAGCATATTTTCTTTGGATTGTGTCGAGAGAGCTTCAAAGAATAATATTTGTCAAAATAAACTCCAGTATGGATCGTTTTAGGGGCAAACTGATTAAATTTCACAACATAATTACAACCTGCGAATAGACTATACTTATTCAAGTTGCTAAAGTTCATGCAAACGTTCTCTGGTATGTTAATGTTATTGCTTGATTTGACCAAACTGACGAGTTAGAGCCCAATCTTCTTTTGTTAGAAATTTGAATCACGCGTCTGGCACGTGGCGTGTTGTTTGGACATCTGTTTCTGACTTTTAAAACCCTTACCCCACTTTAATTATTTCTGGCAATTCATCAATTCATTATCTTATGTATGCCCGCAAGCAGGTTCACATTTCCTAGCAGCGGAGTCTCGAGGAAAGTGAACAATAAACAAACCACATATGATTCTTTACGCTTTCAATAGAAAAATCCTATTTGTGAAGAAACAGGGACAGAAAGTTTGCGTATTTTCTCAAATTCTGTTCCTCGCATTTGCATTCCATAAAACCTCTTTCTCATGAGCATTTCGCGGTCACGGCCTTAAATTAAGATTTCCGATAGCTGCTGTTAACCTTAACCGTCTACTAATGAAACACAAATGAGAAGAATGTGTTGGCGAGGGGTTCCAAGAAGTTCTTAATGAATGATTCTCTGTCAATGGAATATGTACCAATAAACGGCACTCACATATATCACTCTTGATTATGTCTGCCGATTATCGGTTCAACTGATGTTGTATTGTATTATCTTTTAGAATCAAGGAACTGCATTTTTCTTGGCAAAGAAGATTCACCTTTGGCCTTCGCATTGTTGACATCTGTATGGATTTAAATCTCGTATCTTTATTCGGGCGGGCCAGAGAAAAACTGCTATAATACGAAAAGAACAATAAATGGCCCACCAAAACAGCTTTTATATTTCCACTCAGTGTCCCGGAGTAACCTTTAAAACACCGATAGAAGAAATCTTTTCCTGATTTATTGATAAAAGCTGTATGAACTTGATATAAATATTAAAAGAAATTTCTCACTGAATTGAAAATTAAATCATGTTGCAACAGCATGTTCGAAAATATTTCAAATAAATTTGAGGAAGACTGGTAAACTGGGCATGTCTGGTTTTTCTTTTGAAGTTTTTCTATACTGCAATTAATTTTTGTCGCCATGTTTAGAACTATATTAAATGTAAATTTGTTCTTTTAAGGAAAATGAAATGACAAATCATTTCTTATGACCAGTTTTCCATGCTCAGGTGATTTTGAATACTTTATTAAAAATCGTTCTTGGACAATATAACAACGAAAATCATACAACTTTTAAAACTTCTTGTTAGCAGTGTAACCGAGTCTCTGATTGTTTAGTAGCTCAGGAAACTGTTCGCCATTTATAAACACTGATCAATAAACAATTTGATCTAAAGTGCACAGAAAACAATGTCTTGAAAAGCGTTCTATGAATTTGTGCCTTTATTTATACACAGCACTGAATAATTTCAACATACAAAAGTGTATAAATGTCAGGATAAATCTGCATTATCAAACTACGTTTTGTGTGATTAGAGTTGTTTAGTCCCTGAACTTTGAATAGTGAAGCAAACAAAATGGGTGTAATTTTTTTCTGGATTCCTCCAGAGTCGCTACATTGCTTCGTTGTTAAGAATATTTCAGCGGACCACCGACAATTATGAAAACGTAGGATCGCTTTTCTGTTACTAACGCTCGGTTGTGCATGTTTGTTATAATCACAGGAACTTCCGAAAAATGGGAGGCGACGCATCTACTAAACAGGGAGTTTCACTGGGAAACAATAAACATTGTTCCCTCAACGTGTACATAAAATAAACAACTGAACATCATGTATTTAAAAAAAACGTACTGGATGAATAATAATAATTATAAAGGAAACATAGCGTTAACTTACTTTGAAAATTCACGAAGCACATAAGCAGAAAAGCCAGCAAGTATTTAACCTCCATCTTACACGAGCAGAGCATCTTTGAAATCTTTCTCCCGCTAATCTGTTTTGAACAGCTGCAAAAGATAATCTTTAGTGTAAACGTGATCGTGACTTCTTGGAAGTGACTGGAAAATATTAGCAAAAACTGTGATATAAACTCCGTATCTTTGTATAACGTATGTTCTTAAATCAAAAACAGAGTTTAACCTGTATTAATTGGTTTAAACTTGAGTTAACAAAGAAAGTCATAATCTGTTTGAGAGAATCGAACGTCGGAGCAACAGATCGTTCTTGCGGTGTTAATAAGCGGAACAATGAACATCCTTTAAGTATCGGTCTGAATTTTTTTTTCCAGACTATACTTGAAATAGTTGTGTCTCTGAACGGCAATAAAACATCTTTTCATCCAATTACTTTCATCGGTATTTCATTGGAATGTTCTTTTTGCCCGTATTTGTATGACGGCCCCGCGAAATGACTGTTGTTGTTTTATCTTGCGCTGTAAATCACTGATAAGGGGTCGATATTGACGCTAAATTGTTTATCGTGGGATTGCACTTCCCGAGGTTTTGGCAGGCGTATCAATTGTAAGGAAAAGCGCCCTCAAACGGATTATAGCGCTAAAAGAAATGACCACAATTACATCGAAGACGCAAATAGTTTGCGTGGTTTGTCGATTCGTGGTAAATGCTTGTTTGTTTTTGTGCTCTTCAAGGTCATTTTCCCAGGCGAGCGCAATGAAAAATGCGTAATTAATGAGACAAATTTGTCCATAGTTCACTTCATATTTCCTGAATGACCTTGAAGTCGATCGAATTCACAGACGTCACGGATCGTTTAAAGGTCCATAATTCGGTGTTATTTTACAAGGACTGCAATTGAGTTTATAATTAATGGAATGAGTTTATAATTAATGGAAAACGAACTTTGGCACTGATAGAATATGATAGAATGGAATCGATCAAAACCGTATGGAAAGTTAAACTTGGAGAAATTGTTTTATAATGGTAATTGAACCAAGTGGAGTGGATGGAGTGCAATTTGGTCTGAAACGCGGGATTTCAAAATCGAACGAGCGTGCAGCGCGAGTCCGATTTGAAATCAGAAGTATGATTTATACTGTAATCAAATTTTAAAACAATGCCGTAAGTATTCTGAAAACAATGTTACGTGACTATCAGTGAGCTTAATTAACGATTGTTTTATGAGTAAGATTTAAAGTGTAAACACGCATGGGAAAATTAACCTGAATCAGAGGTCTGATCGAAGCAATAGAAATAGATTGGATCTATCTATTTAACTCACCTGTGACATTTTCTTTCTGGTGTAAAGAAAACTATTCAACACAAAAGTATGTAGGCTCGCCTCTTCAATAAACATGCTGAAGTTCGAAATAATGAATTACTTCCCATGCTCTGCTCAAAATTCAGTTAAAAATTGCCCCAAACAATGCTCGCGACGACAAATTTCAATATGGAAAAGGTGAAGATGTTGGTGTGGGTTAAACAGGTGTAAAACTAAAAGAAATATTACGCTAGGATGTTGTAGAAATTAGAACCGAAAGGATTGTGAAGCTTGTACTAAGGAATATGGAAGCGTTGCCTCCCTGGCACGAGCATTTTCAAACTGGACAAGCTTAAGCGATTTTCTAATTTCAAGTAGTTTTTGCACTAATCTACAAATTGTCAGCATTTTTGAAGGAAACTGTAGAAAATCCTCGCTCATATTAAGGTGGCGGTTAGCCGCTATATTCGCGGAAACGTTGACAGTTATTAATGTGAAGCACTTATGGAATATTTGTGGGGAAAAGTTGGATTGTACATTACAGCTGAATCATGTTGCACCTTTTACTAACACCTTGTCATGTAGTCCCACCCATACTTAGATGCATGGATATCATCCAAGAATTGAGAAACAACGGAACAGACCCAAACTTTTCAAACTTTGGGCACGAGCTAATTCATGCCCAAAAAATAAAGACTTTAGGATTGCGTGCCATTTATTTAACATCAAATTCCCCTGATACCAAATATTAATAGACATTCCGCCAGTCGGCGACACTAATTAATTGCACTCTTCAAAATTTGAGTATGAGTTAATTCGCCTTCAATAGGAAAGGAGAAATTTCAGATAACAGATTGCAGAAGATGACGGCATTTTAATTACTTTGTTTCCTACTTCAATCAAATAAATTAATTACCTGGTAATATTTTAGCGGCATTATTCAAACAGATAAAAGGCTAGAAACGCCCCAAAGTCGGGTTGCATGAGGGAAAAATTGAAGTAAGGCAAGTGGTACTGAGGGGAACTCTTGTTTTACAACGGAACGTCAAAGACACGGCTTTTTCAATTAGGGGAGACATGAAAAATCTGGTACAGATTTTATAACTTTATAACTTTAATATCCAGCATCTTTAAGCAGCTTTTCCTCCTTTCGCGTTTTCAGACCACCAATAGTTTAAATACCACCTACGCGACATAAAAATTTATTTGTCCAGACACACGGGTTTTTTCCTGAACGGTAATCTTCAAATCCCTAATTCTGATGAGGATCTTACGTCTGCTGACAATATCTATACATATTATAATGTGAAATTCTGCCTAATAAGAAAAGAGACTAAGAAATTATCGATTGACTTCACTCGACGCCCATACAAATTATGATTATGACTATGAATAGAAAACTGTGGAAATAAACAATGAGAAGTAAAATTTCAAGATCTGGAGTTGAAGGTCAAGTTTCGGTTATCACCGTGCTATATAGGCTCGATTGCGAGCCGCTGTTCGGGAACCGGAGCCCGAGCTCCGGAGGAGACTGGACGCGAGAGAGAGGTGGAAATCGAGCCTGTTTGGATTTTGTTCATCAAACTCATGTATGCAGACAATTTTGGCGCAGTTGAAAGTTTCTTTGCTCAACAAATTACATAGTTTGATGCAGAAGAGTGTCTACAACAGACAGTACCTGTCTTTGACCTTTCTCTGTGACAAGATTTATAAGGGTTCAACTCCATAGAAAAATTGTTTGTTCAATTTGTTGATTAAATGTCTGAACATATCCTTGAGTTATTTTGTCTTAAGCTTATTCCTACCTCGCCACTGTGGCGTCCACCCATAAGAAGATCTTTTCGTGAAACCGTTTATGTCGACAGGTATTTTCAATTAAAAATGCGTTTATACGAAAAACAGCCTTTACATCAACGAATAACTCTGTGTTTGGCTGCGATACGTGACCTTGGTGGCTTTAAGTAGAGTATAAAAGAAGCTGAACGAAACAAATCCGAGGAAAAATGGTTTATCTGTTTAAGGTGACAGCAAAGTCCCAAATCCCACTTAAACTCGAGATTTGTTCCAGGAAACAACAAACAAAAACCCGCTACTCGTTTACCGCCCTCAGTCTAAACTCAGACTGGTCTAAACTCCAAGCACGCAATCTCGACCTACACGACACCACGACCAGACGGATAAAAGTACTACCCGCCCCTCCCTCTGTTAAGTCCCTTACCCCTCCCTCGCAGCCCCCCACCCTTTTGTCTTTATAGAAGAACACAAATACTGGTTTTCAACTTGAAGCGAGGCCCACGCCGCTTCTTGCTGCAAGGTGTGCCAAAAATAATTCTTTAGCTCGTATAGAAATATGTTTTTCTTTTTCCAAGGAATATATCCGAATCATATCTCAGGATATGATTCGGTTCCTTGGCGAGGCCAGTCAACAGCGCGGTGTATACTTTTCCTTTACGCACAGCGGAAGTAAACACTTAGCTTAACCACGAGATTTCGTGAACAATTTACTCCCTTGTGGTTATTTTCGTCTCTTATTCCGGTCCTATCAACAAGAACAAGTTGTTCTTCGACCCAAAGGTATTGTTCATTGTTAATGATTTTCTTTAACCAATCTTCTATAAAAGAGAGATGCAGAAGCTCTCGTAAGGCTTTCTCTGATAAAAGATGCGTTTTAAAGTTTTTATTTATCGATCAGAATTGTCCAAACTTCTTGTAAGACGATATGATTATATTCAAGGTGTGTCATGCAGGGCTTTATTTAGAACGTTCACGAGAATAGGCGCCATCAGGTCTCGATTATAAGCCCTGAAAAGCTCTCACGTACATAGACCTAACGTACACTGAATATAAAATAACACGTCTACAAAGTAGCACACAAATTTCAAATAGAAGCATTTATTAAAGGAGGTGATGTTTGCTGGAATGTTGCAAATTTTAAGGGAGTATTCCGCGCGCGTTGAAACGCCATATCTGCACGGCTTCATGATCGAATTTTTACCGGAAATGCTGCCTTTGGAATCGACCCTAAATCTAGCGAATCCTTTAAGCGACCGATCTACTTCCAAAGAAATTCCGCAGTAGTAAAAGTAGCAGAAAAGTGACAGTTTTCATAATGAGAATGATTTAGTGCATTAAACCGATTGACAGGCTTTTGTATCAGTCAGTTGCAGAGGCGACCAACTCCCCCCCCCCCCCTCTCGGGCATACTCCCGGGCACTGCCAAATGATTTGGTTTATTTGTAAACAATTTTGGTATAATACTCTGCTATGTTGGCAGTTTATAAGGTCAAATGCCTTTCCGGTCAGGGCTAGGCTTCACAAAATTCCACATCCGAGGATAAATTACATCTGTGTAGCTTGAAAACGCTCTTTCTATCTCTCCTAATATGTTATCTGTGAAAGGTTTATGGAAATATCCATCACATTTAAAAAAATATATTTTGCCAATATATATATAGACTGCGAGCAGTCTCTATTTTGCTCCAAAATCCGTAACGAAAGCAAAAATTTGCGAGTGCTATTTTCGAGGGGCGAGCGGCAAATCCGCGAGGCGCGAGTTTCGAAAATCGTGGATTTACGAAGTTTTGCGTCAAATTTCCCATTATACGGAGCTAACCTCAAGTCAGTTTCCCGGGGTATAACCGGAGAGATGGGGGATGGCGCTTTTGGAATTGATTTTATTTGTTTCTCTGGTTGGAATGCAAGCTCTGCCGATGATAACGTCAAGACATGTTTACATTATTTTCCGTGATTGCTTTCACGTAATAGCATGCCTGTTTTTAATGTTATTCCAATTTCTGAGAAATGTTTTTCTTTCTCACAGCAGCTCCCTTTCCTGTTTTTTTACTTCTACAAATCGATGTTTGTGTCGTCTTAGAACATTTCGATCATCATCTTTTTCTGCCATGTTTTCAATTTCACTTGCAAAATTTGAAATTTTATGTCCAGCACATTTTGTTTCCAATTATGTTTCAGCGATGCAGAAAGAGTGTTTTTCTTAATTTTAATCTATTCTATAAGCGTATATAAATCTTCAGCAAGAAAGCCGTGGCATAAGTTGCTTGTGATATCGATAAGCACTCGTTTTGATCCCTTTTTAGTATTCCAGTTCAACGTTTCCGACAATTTACAGCTTTGTAACGTTAGATGCTCGCTAGGCCCTCAAAAATGAGCCTATTCAGCTTGCACCAATCTGGAAACAGACCAAGGTCATCAATTTCATTTTAATGCTTCCCTGCAAGTGTTAAAATACGATTATATATTAAACTTAAGCTTTACTGTGCAAACTTTTTAGTCCTTTCTCTGGCAAATGTACTGACCGCACTGGAAGAATGTTAGCACCAAAATCTGCTCAACGCGGGAAAACATGGCGGACAGAGAAACACTTTGTAGGTTTTTCTCGACTCCTGCCATTTCCTGTGTGTTGGAATTTGATTATCCTAATTAAAATTTATCGATTCAGAAAGCAAGGTGTATTCAAGAAAATCGATGTCTTCTTTTGCAAAACGGTTTGGCAATGATACGTTGCTCTACGTTGCTCTACGTTACATACGAGTCAAAATGGAAGATTTTGTCTTCACGTATATAACTTTCCAGCAAACAGCTTGCCACATGTGGAGCAGAGCAAAGAGAAATTACTTTTCTACCACTGGCTATGCAGAGAAGAGCCATTAAACAGGCGCTAATTTATTGAGAAGTTGTCGGGGTTTTTGCATAATAACCCACTCCGCCTGTTTCAATTCTTTCGGCGCAAAGTCACCGGATCTAACGCTTCTAAAATTTCACCCAAAAGCATTTCAGCTATGTTCAATTTTACTGTATTTTGACTCGATAAAAGACGTGTTGTCTTTGAGTGACCCGGGATATCAATGTGTTAGCGAAAAGATAGCAAGGAAGCGATATTTTGTCCAAGTGATGAATGATAAAGCTGCAAAACCAGTGTCAAATACCTCCCATACCACAATCCTGACCTGGTGATCTACTGAAAGGAAATACGAAGGTAAATAACAAAGTTCTATACCTCTCTTATCGCTCCTTATCTCGAAAACGTCGCTCGCTTGATTTAATTTCGGTCGTTTGGAGTGTTGCTCTATCAAATGCGCAGACAGTAATTAAAAATCCTGCTTGAGAAGTCCGCGCTGTAAACATTCGACGCCGGTTTCAGAACGGCCAGGCAATCCGGCAGGCGATACGGGAAATATCTACCAACACTTGAGACTTGAAGATACCTTGTCATAAACCGCAACATCGCATGGATGAATTTCTCAACTGCTAGTCCTGTTCGCTTCCATGATCGACACTTACTTGTTGATCTTCATTTTCCGAAGTAAAAGAATTTAGTAATTAGTCAATAAACACGCTGTCACCCTTTGTTTGTCAGTTCGATCTGACGTATTCAACGAAGAAATGAAACACATTTCGCTCGAGAGAAACCGCGGTTGCTCAAACTTAACCAGCGCTTTCAAAATATTCGGCGTTGTTCTACGCGGCGCGAGCAAAGTAGCTGATACCCGCGCGTAAGCTGTCCGCTCCCGAAGCACGTTTGTCCATTTCTTTGTCAAAAAACTAAGCCCACAGGAAGTTGTTATGACTACTTAAATGAATAGAAAGTAAAACAAAACTCGACAATAGAACAATACAGGAAGATATGAGCAAATTTGAACAAGATCGAAAGAAAGAATTGATGGTTGTTTAGCGTGTTTAATCGTTACACTGGATAGCGTCTTCATCATTGTATTACAGGCCAACGGTTGAAGTACCGTTGAATGTCTTTGCAACCACTCACTTACATTCATCAACTCACAAAAAGCGACCCTCTAATATGTTCTGTCGATAAACACCGACTATGCTTCAGAAAGATGGTTTTAAAGTCAATTCCTCGCACGAAATTGCTGTACGTGAGGTCCTACAAAATTTCCCATGTTAAGGGGTTTAATTAGAACTGAATTATTTCCACCGCTTTATAACGTAAAAAAGGATTCTTTTACTTACCCTTATGCTCTCATAGCATTTCCCCGTGGCCCTAGGGTACTTGTTGAAGTCAGATTTTCGTTTTAGTCCTCTTTAGAGCTCACACGATGCACAACCATGAACTTAAGCTGTCCCTGTTACACAACGACTGATGTCTTGTTCCAAGGCTAACTGCCAATTCTAAGAGATACGATCTGGTTGAATGAAAATCCCTGCTGGGCTTTTATTCTTCCCAAAAATCTTTTAAAAGCTGTATAAAGCCCTTTGATGAGATTTCCAAGCAACCAATTATTCCAGAAGTATGCGATCGATCACTGATCACCACCTTTAACACTCGTGATAGAACGATACTGACACAGCGAACCAGAGCTTTTGCAGTGAAGACTCAAAAATGCTGTCACTCTGTTACGATTAGAGATCTTTGTTCTCTCAATTTTTAGCCGTAATTGACATTAATTGGCTGACGGGATGGCTAATTTAACAGATCATCAGCTCTTTTTAACCACCATTGTTCATTAGCCAATCAGCGTTCACCGTTGTTTAGAAAGTAATCTGAGATGATGGTCCTAAAATAAAAGCACAGATGCAATGCGACACAGTCGTGTGGGAAAACCATCTACACTCCTACGATCTGCACCATCACTCCAGATGTTCTAAGAAAGTTCGGCTAATGATGTTTGTTTGCTTGGCGTTTAGTTTACATAGCTTGGCACCCTAACTAGTAAATAATGTTTACGGTGTTAAAACAAATTCAGTTGCAAAAGGCTACCGAAAACGCGCGCTGAATTTTCTCACGTTGAAAACTTTCATCAACTGGCTGTTCATTTCCCAGTGGCCACAAAATACCTTTTGATAACGATCTAAATTATTTCTTATTAATAGACATGCAGCATAGCATTACGACTCAAATGGAGGACATTTTTAAACCCCAACAGGATTTGACTTTGCAAAGCGAGTAACGGACTAAGTTTGGTCGCAAGTTTTTGCGCAACCACAAAAGCGCCGTCTTATTAGAAAATTTCGTGATGTGAAGACTACACCACGTGACATTTTCTCAGGAAACGTAACGAAATGACGATGGACTTTGTAATTACACTGCACTGCTTAGGGCTGCTTATAAAGAATCTGTTTTTTCACTGGCAGACAATAAAAGGTCTTGTGGTTTTTCGCATTAAAATGTCTAAAATTCCGAAATCACTGACTGCAATGCAAAGGCCACACAACAGTCAAACCTATTTTACAATTAGCAAGGTGCCTGTTTAAATATTTTCTCCCAAAGTAGAGCAAATACAAACATTCCATGGTGTGAGATTTGCCCTAAATACATTGCACGTCGAGTTCACGCCTTGTTGATAAAACAGTTAGTCCCTTTTGTTGAATCTGCTACTTCAACAATGGATGACGATTTGTAATTCAATCAGATGTTTTTTTTCGCTAACTGCACAAGATCATAAACTTCAGTACTAAATCAACTGCGCAAATGTCAAATTTCCTTGCCTTTTCACGCTAATGTGAATTAATCCTGTATGTATGCATGCGGTAGGTTGTTGAGAGCCAAAAGGTGACATTGTTCTTACTACTCGCGAACAGCAAACTAACCAGCGCTTTTAGCGGCCCTCAGTCTCAGATTAGTCAAGTAATCCCTCATTTTCAGTCACTCAAAGATTGTCTTTTAGATACTGGTCCGTCGGAGGCTATTAATTATGTCCACGGGTTTTTATGACATGAACCTGGACGGGGGTGAACTGTTTTCGATCCGGTGCTCCACTTCTAGTCTACGAAAACTAAACAAAAGGCCGCTGTAGAACCCGTGGCGTTATTTAAACTGATAGCCTATCACAAAACTTGTGAGAGTCAATCATCTGTGCATTTTACCACAACACCCTGTGAACCTAACAATGGCACCCTTAGAAAGCAATATTTTGCTTCCTTCTAAAATCACGCTGCATGCTGGGTTTGAAGTAATCTGTGATTATAGACGTTCATATTTTTTGTGGCCGGGAAAAAAATGTTTTTCCATCCTCCCGCCGCGGAAAATAAGAACGGCTGAACGCCGGAAGCCGTAAAACTTTTCTTTCTCTCCGATTTTTGGGTTTAATTTTGACGTGATAAGAACCAATGGCCATCTTTATGGGAGAATGAAATTAAACAGCCGACTGATCTCTGTTTAATTTATTTTTGTTCATGCAAGTTCTTCTACTGATTCAGATCTTGGCCACAGATCCGGCATCTCTCATTGGTTTGTTGTCATGGTTTCCGCCGTTCAGTGCTGAGTGTTTACATGTAAACATCTTTTTGAGTTCTTTCACCAAAGGGAACGTGGATTAAAGAGCTTTCTTCACGCGCATGTGTGTAGGAAAAGCCCGTTTTATCTACCTAATTGTTCATAATTTCCCCATTTTAAAAAAAGAAGTGGAAGGTATAAATTGTAATGTAAGTGAAATGATACCTTAATTATGAATTCAAATATAAAAAATCTAAGGCTTTAATTCGGTCAATGAGGACTGGGAGAGGTCAGCCTATCGGCAAGACAAAGTGCCCTTGCCTCTTCAGGAAGACAGCATTGGTGTGAGCTTGATAAAGTGCAAATTTGTCAACCTCGCTTGCAGGGCAGGGAACGGGGCTGCAAATTTGTATTAATTATGAATAGTCTTGAATGGTCTATAAGTTCAGTGCCATCTTATTGGGGAGAATCGATCACAGAAAAAGCTGTATTCTCGACTTTTTCAAAGCGTTAACATGAAACGACGGATAGTTGATAAATCTGAATTATCAGCGCAAGAATTCAAAGCTTCAGGTGATCTGGTTAACGTGATTTTATATTTCCGCAGTTGAAAGTATTTTCTTCAAATGAGCCATGTTTGGTCAGAATAATCCGGCCAATGACCAGCGACCCTAACAAGCCCGCTTTTGGCTCAGATTATTCCCTCCTTTGAGGTCAAACACGTACAAATATAAATTTCAGATAATTCGGACAGCTTTAACTGAATTCGCAGAGCAAAATCAAATGCTCTAAGTACCCTTCTACGCAAATTTTTATATCATTGTATAAATGTGTGCTTCTCATCTTCTGGCCATCTCCCGTAATGATTTTCTTGTCCGTGCGTGTGAATTCGGCGATTTCACACAAAAACCGCGAAGTTCTTGTTCTAACGAGCTTATATGTGGCGTAAATCCTAAATAACAGATCTTTTTATCGCCGGAATAGCTACACAAATCATCATGTTCTCGGCGAAGTGCACATCTTTAAGCCCTGGCTGATTTTTTCTTAAAAACCTAAGCTAGTAAATTAAGCTGAAAATCCTGCGCGCCCTAAGAACTTTGTCGGTAGATTGTATCTTGAAATTTTAGGGGCATGATCGAGTTGAACATATTGATATAAATGGATTCCTATTACGTTTTCTCTTGGTTTAGACTATGAGCATTCGATCGTCTAGCGTGAAGCGAAAAAAGATGAGTACCTACCCCTGCAAAAATGGCTGTCCATTGGAAATCGAAAGACGCGAGAAGCTCGCCGTTTTCGATTTCCCACGCGCCCTTTTATTTTTCTTCGCTGAGAAGAAAGGAACATTGAGGTTTTGGATTTTACTTTTGCTTCCTAGTCTCCTAGTTTAAATCTCCGTTTAATGTCTTCTTGTGAGTCTAAATTTTCAACTTTAAATTCTCAGTTCTTTTTATTTCCGTAGGCCAAATAACAACCACCCAAACTTAAAAACTTCCTAGTATACCATTTCTTTAATTTTCTGTTCGGTGGTTATGTAGGATTAGAAAGAAACGATCATATCAATAAACACTAAAGTAAATTTCAATTCTTTCGAGCAGTTCTTAAATAAGTTTATCCACGTGATATGTTTAGTGAAACTGGATTAGAATTATTCTCAGAAATCAACTTTGTCGTATTTTATAAATCCTCTGCTTCTGCAAAGGGGCTATGTCAAGGTTTGTGCATCTTGAAAAATTTAGCCTAAATTTTTCAAATTCGTCATTTCCAATCCGTTTCAATCTTCTCTATCCTTAAACATCCTTGTTCCATTTTGGTTTAGCATCAGCTTTTTGGTGTTCTTCTTCCTTAGTAAACTGTCATTTTTGAGGTTATTCGGTCCGTCAAAAAAAAATGACTTAAAATATTGCGACGTAGCTCCTTAAAGAAATTTAAATTAAAAAATGATACATCCTTTTCAATAATAAAAGTCTATGGACTGATCTGATCTGTAGCTATCAGTGGTGGAAACTGACCGTTTAGAATCACTTTCTGACCAAAGCATTTCAAAAGAATAAACAAATTATTTGTATGTATGGATGGATGGAGTGTTTCGGCTTGCCGGCTGTAACTACAGAGATGAACTTTTAAAGTAATTTTTTCGAAACTAAAAACTCTCAACAGTTAATTATTGAATTCTCTTTTACAGAAAGTCTCTAGCCTAAGTGAGACAATTTCCGGCTTTTCGTAACTCAGTATAACTCCAATCTTCCTTCGAATAGAACGAAACGTTGTCTACCTTAGTTGGACAGCCCTATTAACATCCGGCAAATGCAAGATTAGAGTTAAAATCCTTTTAAAATTAGAACTCCCAGGCTAAAGATGGACTCTTATAATTGATACCATCGGTGTCTTATCAGAAGTCTATTCAAGAAGTACCGTTGTCGATAAGTGTGTTATTGTTCGTGAGTTAATAATTATAAAATAATTTAAGCTATCACAAGAAGTTCGAATCCCAGGACAACCCACACGAGGAAATGCTAACTTTTGAAAACTCACTTTAGAATGAATAGTAAGTTTATTTGGTAAAGACAAGTTAACAGTCAGCCTACGTTTCTTCACAAATTGGATTTTCTTGATTTCAGTCTATTTAGTGAAGATGTCCGGAAGTTATATTAAAAAGGGCTCATTTCGAATCTCTAAGCCTACAAAACAGCAGTAATCAGAAAAAAAGCCTCTAGGTTTGAAATTGACGAGCCGTAACTTTTGACAGCCGTCCAATAATCTGTTTGGAGAAAAATCGGAAATTGACGTTGGTGAGTTGTCGCATGCAATGCAAATCGTGCTCGCGTTCGACGTGGACTTTATTGCGCATAAACCATCTCCATGGGTGTCATAAACAGGATCAATGACTACTATGGGGCAAACTGTCTACGGCTGACAGATCAGCCAGGTCACTGAAGGCTTTTACAAGTCGTATTCCCAAATGTGATATAACTATGGTGTTCCACACAATGTACATAGTTGCAGACTTTAGCCAATTCTTTTTTACGCTTAGTTATATATTTTAATAACTGATTTTATATCACTTATATATAATTTTTCTAGTTTTACTATTGGTATTAGTTTTCAGCTTTTAGAAGTGTCGCCTAATTAGCGTGGGTACTATCCAAGGCACGTTAATAAAGTTCTTACTACAGCCAAACAGAGAGTCGGAAAGAACACAATAAACCAATGAGAACCCGAAGCAAGAAGGAATCTGCGCCACGCGCGGGAAACTTAACACACGAGATGAACTATAATTAGACTTCATTCACTAACACTTGCGCTGAGAGGCTTCGTTTGTTGCCACCTTCTTGGTTTTCAAACTTCTAGACGACGAATGCTTAGGTTACAGAATACATGGTACAGCGCTTTAACATTCTCTGTACTGATTGTAGCCTGCATGTGTGAAGGACTGAACAGGAGTCGCCGACTACACACAGGCTATACTTAACAATTATTCCACGAGCGCGCGTTGGATATGAGATGGTAGATAGCCAACGAGGCCGTCGGAGGCGCGTAGCGCCGAGTTGGCTATAACCATCTCATATCCAACAAGCGCGAGTGGAATAACTGTTTTATTAAAGACGCGCAAAAAATATTGTACAAAAATAGCGAAAAATGCATTATTTTACGCACCCACAATGTTTGTAGGTCAATGGTATATGAGCTCATATACCATTGCCTCTAAACCAATCAAAGCTCAGGAAATGCAATATACCATAATAATATAATATATATTTATATATTCTGGAAAAATAATAATTGACCCCTCATACGGAATATTTCCAGTAAAAATCGAACCCATGCCATGTGATATCCCGAGTTTGCAACCTTCTGCAGGTCGTTTACTAACCTTATTGTTTTGCAGATATTCAACGCTCGCGTGTGTCAGCGTTGCGATATATTCTTTTATTCTATGATCAGAGTTTGAAATGGTAAGCCTTATATCATTTACAATTAATGTAATTCATAATTCATTTATAATTCTACATCAAGTAAATAAAATTCTTTTAAAATAACTTTCTAAAAACGAAGGCAAAATACTACTTTTTTTTTTTCAAACGAGACTCAACTCGGATACGCCACTCTGGCTTGGTTTCACGATAAAACCCCGCCTCTTATCGACTCTCTTGATAAAAAGAAGCTTACAGGACTGCAAATTAAGACAAGGGAAAAAAAGATCAAATCCATACTATACTTTAAAATAAGCTGATTTACAGCAGACAAAACAAATTTAATATTATTGTTTAATAAGCTTAAACTCATCTGGAGTGGGTCCGTTATTGAATATTAATGAAAAACTTCCTGCCACCTTGTTTTTGTTCTTATGTTTGTTTTTTTCGTTTTTCGGCTATTAGTATTGGTTTTTATTTTTATCTTCATTAGGTTTTATGAAAATTTATGCAGCGCTCCAGTGATAAATCAGGCACCGATTTTTATTACGTTCCGGGGGCTGAGGTGAGCCGCTGCTTGCCAAACCATTATTTTTCCCTTAACCACGAACTTTCTTTTTTAAGTCAATTTGTGAGAAAGCGGGGTGGTTTTCAGTATAATGCCAAAATCCTCTTAATACAAAGGTATTATTTCATTTGGTTGTGCAGCAGGGATCGGATTGCAAGGGTGCGCCACGTCAAAAAAGATTGCGAAAATTATGGTGGCTCTGAGACAACTCCCAAACGCACGGTGTCAGCCGCCTTCTAAATGGCACAAACAAAACGAGCATCGTTCATCCCGGCATCCATCGAGTTACAATATGCATGCGAGGGCCGAGTGCTAAGCGGGTAAAAAGTCTGCGAGTTGCTGAGTGCGTGCTTCACGAACAAACCTCAAACCTCCCAAAGAGAACTACTCCTAGATCTAACGGACTTTTGTTCCGGGCCGAAACAAAGTGGCAGTGATAACAAGATGGTTTTATTAAGGGGGTAATAATCAGACGAAAGCTGTAGTAGGAAGCCGAGAGAGTAGGAAAGGTCACAATTAAAAGAAATTAAAACAGATGACGAAAGACATATTAAGGTTGCTGTCAACAAAATTTGGCCAACATTTTCATTTACAAAAGAGCCGAGGTTCCAAATAGTATACATCAAGTTTGAGAACGCATCAAAACTTTTAACACCATTGGACTAGGATCGCTGAAATGCAAGTCGCAAGTGGTTTCCATTCACAGGAAAAGGTTAAAGGTAAACCGCTTTTTCTGATGGAGCTCATGGTCTGTCAGTTTCCTTCTGATCGTGAACAAAAACTCGAATTATTTGGTTCTTCTGTGTGTAATTAGTACTCATGTGTCATTTTTTCTGCGTTCCTAAATTATTGTTCTTAACTTTCATTCGATCTTTAGATAATCTGGGATTTTGCAAAAAAGGGTTGCGTATCATTTTGCTCCACGACCTTTAAACTTGTTAGCTTTTTTAATCCTCTTTATTAATTATGAAGGTAATGTTTCAAAAATTTCTCCGAACTATTTTTTTCTTTTATGGAGTTGGTATTGAGAAAATGAATGCATTTCTTACTTAAGCTTCAGGAAAGAAAACGTCAAATTACAATGAATGAAGCATAAAATTATATTAGAGAAGTATATCTCGGTTGCCTTTTTATTCCAGTTCATGCAAAAACTTCATCAGATGAAAATCGGTTCAAACCACATTTTAGTACCAGGCTTCATTTTGAAAGAATAGCAATCAGGAAATAGTCCATTGACACTGATTGAGACAATAGTCCAGGGATAGTTCTCATTGAATCGGTTCAAGTGTTTCAGGGAAAAATATTTTCCCCTTCAAATATCTAAACATCGTTTGCTAAGAAAATACCCTGGAGCAGGATTAATATCACAGGAAGGCTTATGGGTTTATGATGTGGGTTGATCTAATTGTTTTGATGTTTTGGTAAAGAATTAACAGCTTTAGGTGCGAATTAATCTAAGCTCAAGGTTGCTTGACGCTACAAGTTTCCGGAAATTTTTAAAATAGTCCGAAAAGGAGATTTACAAAGCAAAAATAGCCTAAAAGTGGTTTTAGTCAAAAGGAGAAGTTAATGTGTTGAAGGAAACAAACAAAGGGAAACCGAAGGTATGGGCCTCAAGGTATGCGCCACATCGCGTAAAGAGCCTTAGCTTTAGTAAGTGGTAAAATATAAGAACGCTGTAAGATTCTTATATGATCTTATGCATGAGATCTTCTACTGAACGTCTATTAAGTTTTATACTCTAAGTAATAGGTAAGCGTAAAAAGTTTGCAATACTGATCAAATGCAAACGGTTTTTTCTGCACTAAGATCCAATGGCCACAGCTATATAAAAAATAAAATTTGTTTTGTTTCCTCTGCGTCTTTTGCATTGATCCTCTAAAGTTAAGAGAGTTTGGAAATAAATATCATCTGAAGAAATTTCCGCTGTGTTATTAATTAAGGATTCAGCTTATATAGCTTAGTCGTTGAAATACTCAAAGGCATATACCTCAGGCCCGGGGGGAGTACTCCCTTATATGGACTATACGGGGACGTGCCACTGGATAGGGTATGGTTTTTGACCCCTCAATTCTGAACAGGGTATATAATTCAAGCGAGTCTGTCCTAAACAGGGTATGGATATTAATGAGTCTTCCTGTACAGGGTATGGCTTCAAGACTTTTGTCATGCATATCCGAAATCAGAAACGTTTATCAGTATTTATTACCAAGTACCCCCTTCCTCCCGGGATCTCAGGGAATCTTCCTGCAAACAAATTCTCCTAAGGTCGAAATTTTATAACATGAAGGAGAGCGAGAATAAGTATACAATGATAATACTTTATAGTGAAGGACATATCATAATGATAGAAAACAATTTACTCAAAATCAACGACTCCTCGGATCGAAGCTAGCACTTGTGCTCTGCATGGAACTTGTGTGTCCTTCGGAAATGGTGATTGATGCGATCAATAGTGATAAATATCCGCTTTTACAATTGCTTGAAAAATATCTTTTCATTGCCAAGGCCTCGGATTCATGGCGAGTAAAAGGGAAAAATAACCAATAACTTGGAATAGACGAGGGTGAGCTAGAAAGAGTATAACCTGCGATCAAGCGTTCTAAAAATAGGAACGCCTGATCCGCGCAGGTTAGAAAAATTGCTCAACTCTGCCGCAGTTTCACAGGTTTTACAACGTTTTCGTATTCCCTGTTCAGTTTGCTGCTGTTAAAAGTTAACTGCAGACCCCACAGTCCTCACTGAACATGCGCGCCGAGGTGTCCAATATTCGTGATAACCAGGCCATGGTTGTAATTTTTGCTGAAGGTGCAGCAGATGTATTGTTTAGTAGTTTATAGGTTACAAAATGCCTGTCGCTATATGTAAGAGACCTAAACAAAACTTTTAAACGCCGGTTAATTTTTCAATGGCTGCACAATCAAAAACAACATTTTATTTTTCTACAGGAATGTTATAGTACAAATTTATGCACATCCAAATGGAAAAATGAATGGGGTGGCAAGGTGGCGTTAATGGGTCCGAGTCAGCCTCCGTCATTGATGCCATCGAAAATTACGCAAATTGTATGGTGTAGCAAAATCTTATTACATTGCTGTAAGTTATGTTACTGGAAGTGTTTAATTACCAATTTAGCAAGTTTCTCAGTGATCTCTTTCGTTTTAATCATGACAAAGGAGTGGCTGGCTAGAGAGGCAGGGGAAAAATCTTTGTTAACTTTTTCCTTCCGCGCCGCTCGCTGTGTGATTTTCAAAACTATAAATTAATCTTTTTTCTTTTCCCACGCTGGGAAAAGAAAGAGACCGCTGGGCATTTGTGGATTGTTATAACGGAACGATTATTGCCTATTACCACGGGAACGATAAAAGAACGTCATTTATTATTCAAGGAAAGCCTGTTATTGATTCAAAAGGAATAGTTTCCTTGCGCCTCGATCATTCGATCAATCGCGTGATCCTGGCCGGCCCCCTTGCTGTGTTTCCCGCCAACTTCTATTGAGCCCACGGTCTATACTAATTCGCGCGATCATGCGCCTGGGAGGAAACAACAATGGAGGAATGGCGTCGAAACCAATTTTAGACTTTGAACAGTTTATAGCACTTTATAACCACTTTATTTTTGCTCGTTATATCACAACCAGCATAGCAGAGTGGCAGCAAACGGATAAGAGAGAGGGAGTGTCCAATTGTGGGTTGGAGTGATACATGCATTGTTTGGCGGTCTACTTCATGAGGAAAACAAGGACAGAAGAATTGACACACCTGGGATGTTTCGAACTTACAAGGTGCTCCTCGTGACCAGCTCGAAAACATCGCTGTGTTAAACATGGAGATTTTAATTCGGTAAAGAAGATTTGAACCTGATCACGTGAAGTAAAAAAGGGCGTATATCGTTGACGAAAATATAGAAGCAAGGAGCTTTTCAAGTTTGTGACTGTAAATGGGATTACGATGGAAAACAATACAAGTAAGGAACCCGATGTTGTAGAGGAAGTCGAAAGTAGAACCGACTGGATTTCCCGCCTGTGTTTTGAGCATGGACTGTTTTGTGCCACGCATCCGAAGTTAGTGATATTCTTTACGGTAGTGGTGATTTTAACTTGCAGGTAAGAGAAACGATGGGAATTGTAGCTCAGGGTATCTGTCATTCAGTTGCCTGGCATTCTATTTGATATTTTTCTTAGGCCCCGTTAATACATGATATTTCTGCCTTGTTGAATTCAATTAAACAATTTAAATAAATTCAACAGTACAGAAATTCAAGGTCTGACTGTGCTGCCAAATTTCTGTCACAGGTGTAACTGATTTTGTTGCATAACAGAAATAGGTCAGCTAGCAGTTCCAGAAAGGTCTCGCATTAATGGCTTGATACCCTTTGATAGAACAATAGAACAAACAACAGGAATAATGCCCCCAGTCCCAAAACAATAACAACTGCTACACTAGAGGACCAGTAGAACAACAGAACAAACAAGAACAATGCCCCACATCCCCAAAACAGCAATAACTGCTACACTAGAGGACCAGTAGAACGATAGAATAAGCAACAAGAACAATGCCCCAAGTCCCCAAAACAGCAATAACTGCTAAACTAGAGGAACAGTAGAACTACAAGCTCACGGGGGATGTTTCTTTCCTTCCCTATCCATACTTCCCCCACAGAAGGGATTGGAAATTCATGGGGATGGGATCTTAAAGACTAAAAAATGTAAAGAAATGCATGAAGCTTAACTGGAATTTCCAGAGGGGTGGAGGGGACTTAGGATAGATCCCTTCCGTGGGGGAGGTATGGATAATTTATGGTACTACACAAATTACGACATTGATTCAAATATCGCATTTTCTGCTAATTGATCAAATCATAACTTCACCCTGATATCATGACAAGCCTTCAAAAAATTTCATTTTTGTTGAAAGCCTGACATGTCAGACACATTCACCATTTTAGTAGAACACGAGCAATTCCAGATGTAAGAACATTATCATCATTTTTAATTTGTTTAAGCTACTAGATTTAATTTGACCTGCAAAATCTTACTGCTAGTAATGTAAAAGAAGTAGCCAGAGAATAATTATTACTGGTCAGTCAAAATGTCCAGCTAATGCTATGATTTCAAATTTGGTTGGCCATTGTCCAATGACTGACTGTTATTTGCAGTCCTGTGTAGCATTGTTAAAGTGACTATGTCACCGTTTTTTTAAAGTCATTTTTTGTGACATGCCAAATTACATGCAAACATGAACTTTTTTGCTTAGCTCCCACTTGGCCCTTCTGCCATACATAAAAATTATGAAAAAAATACCCCTTAAAATGTAGGAAACCTCAAAATAATAGTTTACTAAGGAAAAAAAAGACTAAAGAGGTGATACTAAACCAAAAAGGAACAAGGATGGTTAAGGATGGAGAAGATTGATGTGGATTACAATTGACGGCTTTTAGACATTTAGGCCAAAATAACTTTCAAACTGCGCAAACTAAGATGTAGCTGATCCTTTAAACTTTTCACCATTCTTTTGATTTTTTCAGTGCTCCTCTTCTGTCCATCCCATTATTTGGAGGTTCAGCAGCAATAGAATGGATTACACTGAGTTCATCTGGAGTATCTGTTACTGACAGTAGGAGTAGCACTCCAAGGATTTTACAGGGAAATGACAGTACTATTCCTAGATGGGTACAACTAAAAAAACCTCTCTTAAAAATTTAACTAAATATGTGCATAATTATTATTTGGTTTTCAAATTATAAGAGTTTTAATGCTACATAAAGAAATGAAAGTGTGAAGCTATATTTGAATAAATTGAGGTGTGGAAAACAAAAGAATATTTATAACTAGGTAAACAGTTTTGCTGGAGTGGAGTCTGACTCTTTTTTTACAACAACAAATTTTAACTGGGTTGTTGATGGGTCTTTGATTAGCTGAGAAGTTTGGAAAACTATGGAAAATATTCATGGTGGTTGGAAATTATTGAATTTCTGTTTTTCCAAAGTTGCTTAAAGCTTTTTTAAACTACGGTTTGTCTGACAGTGAGTCTAATTTGTCCTGTATTTCAGTTTGTAGGAGATCCAGTGATATATATACAGCAGTTCATTCTTATGGCACATGTCAGCCCATGGCGGCCACACCTCCAGAGTAACCTAGTGATAAAGGAAGCATTAAAACCTGCTTTTAAGATCACAAAGTTCATCAGAGATTTCCAGTATCAACATGGGTTTGTATTACTTTAAGGTTACTATAGACCTTTATCATGCATTTGTTATTCTTTTGTGTTCATGCTAATCTGCCCGCCCAACCTCATTTCTGAGTTCAAGGTCTTTTGTTCTTTGTACATGCTGATGAGACATTGGTTGCCGTATTAGACTGCTTCCACTGAGTAGTACCCATTTTCTAATATTTTCAATCATAACCTTGTCCTGACAATGATAATGTCTGTTCAGTTTCAAGTGACTGTTCGTTTTCTGAACATTTTTTCCATTCTAGCTATGTGTCGTGCCTCGACCGGGCACTATGTTGTGTTCTTGGGCAAGACACTTACCTCTCTCCACCCAAGTGTATAGATGGGTACCGGCAAAACAATGCTGGGGTTAACCCTGCAATGGACTAGCAGGGTTGCAAATAATTTTTCTCCCATGAAAGGACATGTGTCCAACTAAGTAAGAATTTTGATTGAACAAAAACAGCAGCGAGGTTGGACGTCATATTATACCATACAGCTTGATAATGTGTTGTCAACACAAAACATTGGCCTTTGCACTGGAAGGTGAAAACAATTGTCCAATCATTCTGCCCAACCACAGTTGAGATTTCATCGGAGATTGGCAAATTTGGGTCAGCCATTGTGCAACTGTCATTTGCATCCCTGAACTAGCATCCCATCCAGGGGGGAGGGGGGCGGAGTAGAAATACTTGTAGTCGCTTTACCCTAAGGAAACCAGTTCCAGCCTGAATGAAGGTTATTTATTAAATAATATACGATTTCTTTTCCCATTTAGAAGCCACATATTGCAGCTAAGTGACATTTGTTTAAAAGTGGATTCAGGACCAACTGTTTCACAGCTTTCAGGCTTTGGAATAAATGATCAGCGATATCTCCCGTCCAAAGGTTGTCTGTTGTTGTCACCAGCTAATCTTTGGAACAGAGATATAAAAAGGTGAGAGTTAAGTTGGCAGGACACAGTTGGAGGTTATTATTATGATGTTGACTATAAATTTTTGTTTTAGGTTTGATCAAGATCCCTATGTGATGGATGACTTGTATCTCGATCGACGCATGACTGCTTTTAACATTGGTATTAAAGGTTTGAGTTCCACAGATGCTCTTTTAAGAATATATTTGATACACCTTTTATTTTCTTCTATTTATTTACAGAAAAATTATCCAATACTCCTATCAGGCTACCTCAAGCATTGCTTGCCCTGTCAATGAGAGTTAATCGCTTACTTCTCAGTTTTATTTCCAAGTTCACGTTTATGTTTTGAAACACAGATTTTTAAAATTTTGCTTTCATTTTACATTTTCTATAAACAACATTTTGTTTATTGTGAACAGAATTCATACTTGGTTTACCACTCAAACAAACTGGAATCTACCCCAGAATGGAAGCAGACGGACCAAACCATATCATCCAGTATGGAGTTACCCTTGTATTGTCATCACATGACTCAAGGTACGTTGTAATGTTATTATGAATTGTTTTCAACTGATGGTCAGATCTAGACCAAGATGGCTGGGTTACAGCCTTCCCAGGGCTGTGCTACCAAACAATGAAGATGCTTTTGCGGTGCCACTTTTCCTTACTGGCAAAAGAAAAGGCTTACCTTTTCACCCCAACCTCTTTTGGAGCTAATTTGGTATCACTCCTCCCCCAACCCACCTCTTTTAAGCATGTGTACCATTGAGGAGTGCAAAATGTGTAGGAGTGAAGCGTTTGGACAACTCAACAGAATGCTGGAATGCAAGTAAACCATCCTGTATTGCTGAGGATGTCATGGCTATTGAATTCAATTTTTATGTCTAAATTTGAACAACAAATAAAGAACATTAAATACATGGAAACTCGGCAGTTCAACCTGTGATGGACTAGCACTCCATGCCAATAATGAAGCAATGCAATAGGTTGAACCTGAAATTGAATCTTAACACGTAACTTGATTATTTTGTTTCAGGTTTATAGATGAACTAAGCAAGAAGTTAAAAAAAGAGTTTCCTTTGGCCTCACCAACAGGAAAGGATGAAAGCATTAACAAGGATAATGAAGTGCACATCTATTACAAGGTATAAAAATTATTGCTACTGTACATGCAGTACATTCTATTTATCCGCAAAATTAGCACATTTCTAGGAAAGAATAACTACAATTTTAGTTAGTGTGTTCTATTTTGATTTTAAAGGATGATTTTGAATTCTTCGCCCTTCCAAAATGACTGTAAGTTCTTTTGATTCCTTATTTTCCTTACAGGGTGCAGAGAGAGAGCTAATTGAACTGGCTCCACTCTGTGTTACATATTTTATTGTCTTTCTCTACTTGGCATTTTCTGTTGGTAAGCTGAAATTTATTAAACTTTAATTATCTGTCATTTTTTGTTAGTTGAAGATTATATGTATACAAAAAATTGTTAGTCAACATTCTCTCTAAGGAGCAAAAAGTGCCATATTTAACTTTAGAGGCCAGACGTTTCGGGCATAGCCCTTCATCAGTGGATGTCCATTGATTTCCATGATTATATGTGTATGTCCAGGCTTGTAGATGGAGATGTGAATGGCGTTGATGCTGGTCCATCATAGCTACATGTACTCACACAGGCCCTGTACATCCTCGTCATTGTTGGGTCATTCCTGAACCGATACTCATTTATACTTTTGTAGTGGAGAGAGGCACTTTTAGGGTGTAGTGTCTTGCCTATGAACACAGCACAATGGGGTCTTCTTCACAGCTGGTTCATTATTACCCATGCAAGAAATAATTAATAATTTAATTAATAATTAATTAATTAATATTTTTTTAATGTGCCTTTCAATAACATACAAACTCTGCCCAACTTATTGGTGGCATTTTTTTTTTTACTGAGCTGTCAATCATTGAAGCAGACCTCTCGGGAGTTTCAGCATAAGAATATCACTTACCACTGTAAGTTGCAATAGTTGGCTTTTGACCCAGTTTGTTTATTCTCTGTCTTTCAAGATTTGGTGGCTGTGATCATGATAATTATTATGATTGACGGGAGTGAAAATCACGACCACAAGTACTAACGGTTGAAACTAAAGAGTTATTGTGTTATTGAAATGTGGAGTAATTTTTTTAACTTCTTTATCTCTTTTGAGCTTCGTTATCCTTGTTATTGCTTTGTAGAAGAGCTTACAGTGTAACAACAAAACATTCAATGTTTCAAATTTAATTTGTGTCCTTGCAGGTAAGATAGATATGGTCAAGAGCAGGTGGGGTCTGGCATTCAGTGCTATGATTTCCGTGATTGCTTCCCTTGTCATGGCTGCAGGGTCGTGTTCCTTCTTTGGTCTTGTTACCACCCTGGACAGCAGGTGAGATATTTAAACTGATTAGAAAATATTTACCGGTATGCAGATGTCGCTGTATAACCAGCCATATATCACAGATTTAAGCTGAATCTGTGGATATTTACTTACTATCAGATAACATTTTTGGTATCTTGTTTTCACAGTGAAATATTTCCTTATGTTGTGATTGTGGTTGGTGTTGAAAATATCCTTGTGATAACAAAGTCAGTTGTATCAACACCAGTAGATCTTGAGGTCAAGATAAGAGTTGCACAAGGTACATGTATTTCAATCTTGTCTCCACAGCCCGCTTTTCTTTAGTCAGCGCCAAGAACACAGTCTCTGGCCAGGACCGATTTTTTGGAACATGTGCATAATGCATTGTTTTGATTCTCTGCGAATCAGGTTAAGGGAAAAATTCTGAGTCTGCAGAATGAAATGCGGACTTCCAGGAAAAGCCAAGGTTTTGGTGCTGAACAAAAGAAGAGCGGGCTCTGGGGATGAGATTGTATTGAATTGATTCTCAAATTTACTCTGGAGAGATGCAAGGTGCCGTTTAATAAATCATTGCATGAAAAAATTAATTCAGAAACTAGAACATTTAAGTAGTCTTGATTGGCGAAAACCAATGTGGATGAATGTTGAGGAAGTAAAAACTGACCAACCGACTGATCTGCTGACCTGCTGAAAAAATAACAACCAACAAAATATTGGACTGAAAAAACAACTTCCCTGTTATCTGGCTAAGTTGCCTGACCAACCAACCAACCAACCCACCTCAGTTATGATGACCAGGCCAAATGACTGACCGTCCAACTTGCTGCCAACAAACTATCGATCCACCCACCCATCAGACTGACAGATTGAGTGACTTTACTAGCTCTGTGCTAATTTTTCTATTATTTTCCATACTTGCTGCCTAAATTAATTTACATAACACAATACATCACTAAATGTGGCCCATAATTATTTTAGTCATTAGTGATTGATACATAATTCATCATTTTTTGACATTAATAATTATAATAATTACTACAGGATTAAGCAAGGAAGGCTGGTATATCATCAAAAATCTGTTTACAGAAGTGGCTGTTTTGTTATCTGGTTTCTTCACCTTTGTTCCTGCAATACAAGTATGAACATTTGTCTGTTTTCTGTTGTCTTTTTCTTTCCCCTCCTCTTCTCCTTCCTTTTTTTTCACAGCTTGGTGTTCTTTTGAATCCCATAATCATGAAGGTCTTAGCCTCCATATAATTAGCATGTTCTTAGATAGCTCTTTTCTTTTACCATATATTACTTATCTCAGGTTTAATACTGCTGGTGCCAAACCCCTTGTGACACAATTGTAGATTGCATTTCATGCTATTAATATCAAATCTTAAATCTCATTTCTTGGACTTGCCATCTTCCTAGTTTACTCAAAACTGTCAGATGGAATTGTGTTTTCCTTTTTCAGGAGTTTTGTCTCTTCGCTATGGTGTGCCTGCTATCAGACTTCTTTCTTCAAATGGTGCTATTTGTCACAGTTCTCTCTATTGACATTAGGAGAATGGAGGTACCTGTCCTATAGCTTGCATAACGAATATTTTATGAATGTTGCCAGGTTCAAACAACGCGTTAATCCACAAAATAATGTCTTATATTGTGCCGTCTTTGAAGGAAATAAAACGACCGACTATAAACTTTACAAATCAACAGACTAAGCATAAGGTGAACTCTGTAATTTATCATGTGATTGTGTGATGTTTGATTACATCACTGTCACTCGAACAAACAAGTATCAGCACATCTTAAGTACCTGTGATGATCAATTTAAGGGTAGCAGTGGCTAAACTCTCTCTCTTATTAGATCAATTAAGATTGAAGACTGAAACCAAGATTCAAAACAAAAATAAATAGTGCACTGAATCCGGTGTTTGTTGTTGACACTACAACATCAACTCGGACAATGGCCAAATGAATTTATTTCTGTTGAATAAAGAGTTGTACTCACAAATGAATATTGTGGCTGGTCGCTTTTTGTGCCTTACCAGACTGCCTTTGATTTTCTTGTTGCCAAATTTTTCCAGCTTTCAGATCTTCAAAGACAGCCCCTTCAGGTCAGCCTGGAGAGAAGTCTGTCAGATGGCTTACCGCAAGGTGATGATAACTGGATTTATTTTTATTAAATTACTGGAAGGGATCATTAAGTTAATAATAAGAAGAAGTGAACTGTTTATATTTTGTCACTGTATAAACAATAATAATTATTCACTTGTCATTGAGATAATTGTTATTTTCTTGTGATAATGATATGATGTGTCATGGACAAACAGACATGTTCTGTTTACGATATTATTACAGTCATACATTAGTCTCGGACATCAGCATATAAAGGGCGCCACTGGCTGCCGCTTTCAGTCCATTTATGAGTAATGAACCCTCCCAGCCCACGGTGAGTGATAATGTAAGGCATGAAGATAAACCACAGAACTGGGGACTATGTCATCATCATCATTATTTATTTGCCTATTTTCTATGTCCATTACTCTTCTTGAATAGTGTGTTGGTTCTTTAACGTGAGTCACTTGGGAGTGATTTACCTCAGAAAGCATTTGATGGCCGCATCCCTATGTGTTGAGTATGTTTGAGCTGTAGTGTAAAACATTGATTGTGGTTGTTGCATCATAAGGTTTATTCATGTTATGCTGTTTGTCAAAACCAGGAACATCCTCAACTTCAGGTCCACCATCACCAGTGCCCAATCCCTCTCATTCCTCTCAGCCAGTGGAATTCTTTGGCCTGCTGCCACCTCTGCCGCCACAGCAACTGACTACACAGACTACTCCCCCTAAGCAATGCCCAGTTCTCCCCAGGAAACTACCCAAGAGGCTTAATTTTGCTTACTTTTGGGCAAGGACAAGAATCGTGCAAAAGGCCTGTATGGTAAGAAAATGGTTTTTAAGTGTGTGACTATTTAACAATTATTCCTCGAGCCTGATTGGGCTCTGAGTCAATAGTCAATTGACTCAGAGGCCATGAGGGCGAGAGGAATAATCGTTTTAGTAAAATCCAACTAGAAAGCATAGAAAGTATAGATTTATCTAATAATGAGCTCACACACTCGTCCGAAACTTCAGCAAAACGCAATTCAGCCGCCATTGTTTTGGTTTTCAAAGTCGGCGCTTTCGCTACTAGTGGGCTATAACATATAGCCTGGTAGTAGCTCAACCAATCAGAATGCAGCATTGATAATAGACCGCTAGTTGATTTTACTAAGAAAAGTTAGTGTGGTTGAAATCCCTAGCCGTATCCTGGTTATATCGAACACATTTCCCCAGTCCCCATGGCACTTTGTTATATCAGGGTTTTATTGACAGTCAATTGTCTTCACAAGTTCATTGCCTCTCTTCCCCAGCAGGAAAAATTTTGCTTTTCTTTTTGCATGATATACAAACTTATATTTCTCTTTCTGTTTGAATTTCCAGATTTGTTTAATTTTCTATTTTATCTACATCTTGAGCTATCCAGGCTCACAAACTGTGGAAACTTCGCAGGATCAACAAAACTTAGAAACATCTGCTGAAAATGCAAACTCTGGCAATTCCAGCTTTAATTTTGTAGACAGTAAGATCAGATTTACCCAGGGAGGGAACGAGAGTAGCGACGTTTCAGGACAGAAGAGTATGGCAAAATCGACAAGAAAGAAGGGAACAGAGTTTTCCATCAAACCTCCGTCTGTTGAGTTGTGGAAGGGTCTTTATCAACGGCACTGGCCTCAGCTGTTAAGTTACTACAATATTAGCCTTCTGGGCAGGTAAATATTTATTAAATTTCTTGGCTGACAGGTGAATAGTAATTTTATGTAGAATACCTGCTTTCTGAGAGGGTAACTAAAGTACAGTCAACCCTTTCTTAATAGGCATCTCTATAAAATAGGACAAGTGGTGTTGGTCTCTGTGTGCCATTTCTCAGTCATTGTCAGTAGTGTTTCTTAATTCTCTATAAACCGGACAGTGTAGTAAAATAGACAGTTAGTGTTGGTTTCGATGGTGTCTGTCTTAGAGAGAGTGGATATATCCATCTTCCTTGGGAAATAAAAATAAATTATTTTACACACAGTTTTCATGATGTGTAGTGTAGTAGGCTTGTTTCAAACTACTGATTCCGAACAAAGCAATGAAGTCAAATTTGAAACAAATTTATTGAAGTAAGCAAAAGATGACGTACTTATAATTAAGATATTGAATAATGTTGTATGGTTCTAAGGTATGTAACTGTTCTACCACCGGTGCATCTGGGCATCAACATTGACACAGACATTTTCGTCATGGATATGACACAAGATGGTGATCAAGTGTTGGCAGGAAGCCAGGGCTTCCCTTCAGCAGAGGGGACAGTGAAAATAGACCACTCTCTGGGCAGCGGACACGACACTGGCTCAGGCAGTCCCGTGGGCGGTGAGATAAAGGATCCCAAATATTATAGAAACGCCTTGTCCTGCGTGGTACTCGGTGTAGTTGTCATGATTATTCTCTTCTTTGTCTGTAAATTTCTGAATGATCTTCAAGTCAGCCCCAGGTCAGGACGCGGAAGGAAGGGAAAGGGACATCAATGCGATGCACTGGTGGAGAGCGTACCCATCAGCCTTAGAGGGCACACACAGGTTTGTACGCCCAGCAGAGAATATCTCCTCAGCATGTTTCTTTAGTGTTGTGTGTTTTTTCTTTGGCAAAACGAATTTCCACTTTTTGATATTTTGTTCTTTTAGGTTTTTTTTATTTTTAAGTTCAACATTTCTAATTTGGCAGTGATTGAATTCCTAACCTTGAGAACAATTTTCGACTGAGTGTTGTAAAACGAAAGTTATAAGATATCGCTCTGGCCAAAAACATTCCAGTGAACTAATCAAAACTCAGAGGAAATACATTTACACTGTAACTGACACGAAGCATGCCGAAATGTAACAATTGACTTTAGCTTTATTTGGGATTGGTTGACAAACTTGCGTGAGTTTGCAGGTGAAATTAATCACAAACCATAGTAATGCAGAACCACAGCAAACACAAATGCCTTTCAATTCACTACCAAGAAGTGGTCCACAAAAAAATCAGAGTAAGGGTATTTCTTTTAGCGCCACGCATCCTTGTGTAGTATTAACATATTTTGGTTTTATTGATTGTTATTGATCGTAGAACTTGGAGCATTTGAAGTGTACAGTCTCCTCCATAATCAGTGTTTGTTTAAGCGGACAAATTTGCGTTTGGGACATTGCTACAGGGGATTGTTTGAGAGTTATCAACAGGAAAAGGTCAGTTTACTTGTTTTGTGCTTGTCCTTTTTGTATGTATTAATATTCTGACTTGAAAGCCAGGTAAACACGACTCTCAATGTTGTATATCTTTTTACAGCCCGATGTATTCAGGTGTCCCGCTCAAGCGAAAGACAAAGCAGAAGAAGTCTAAACACAGACACAGTGTGGATGCAGACAGTGGATACACAACTCAGAGGTTTTTAGAGAACCTGCCTGGCCCTACTGCACAAATCTACCCTGGGCCCTTATCAGACTCTGAACATGTTTCACCACAACACATAAGTGCGGATGAGAATGGCATGGACGTAAGCAATGCAGAACTGCTCCTGCCAAAACCTGAGTCAAATTTTAGGGAACATGGGGTTAAAAACCATGAAAGTTCATTAAATGAATCGTTTGTGTCTGGTGAGAGTCCAAAGTCCACAGGTTATGATTTCAGTAAGTTTACCAATGGAATGGACATTCCCGCGTGGTCGCCACGGGTGAGTTCCAGAGGCTCCTTGACCAGTTCATGGTCCAGCGCTGATGGAGAAGATGGAGGGTGGTTGTCAAGCTCTGAAGGGTCTGGTGATGAACAGACATACGTCCGGACTGACAGTTACCATGATGACACAGCTACTGGAGCCTCGGTGTGGTGTGTGGACTGTAAAGGTGATATGTTGGTGACAGGCTGTAGTGACGGTAGCATTGAGGTACAGTGGTCAAGTTGTTGTTTGACTGTGTAGTGTTATCTGGATGTTTGTCCAATTTAGAATGAGGGAGGAGAGAGAGGGAGATGACTAGTCCGCTGGGCTCCATATCATGTGCTCTGGGTTCGAGACCTGCACTGTGTTGTGTTCTTAGGTCAGACTCTCATAGTGGGTCCGACTCTTTTCGTCCAAGTGTATAAGGTATATTTAAATAGTATTTAGTTTTACTCAGCTCGATTAGCTTCTTAGTTATTCTGAGTAAGCATTACCTATTATTGTATCAATATATTGTTGTGAATTATGTTTAACTTAATTTGGTAATAAAGCTTGTTGTTGTACCAGCATGAGAAGGGGGGGGGGGTGGTTTGGTCACTGCGATGGACTAACATCTATCCAGGGGGGAGTAGAAATACTCCTAGTTGCTTCATGCTGTGGCAACCGGGATGAGCTCCGGCCTGATGGGTCACTAGGCTCATATGAGAGAGACACCAGAGCAGTTTTGATTGTAAGACTTTTACCCCATTCACACCAGTAAAATATGTTTGGTTAAACCAGGTTAAGTAAAAAGGAAATCAGCTACAGAAAACGGAAAGTATTGGAGATTTCAAGAAAGATTTATAAACTTGCACATTTTTGTGCAACTAAGAAAACAACTTGAAATTGTAATCGTGTTTAACTAAAAAGAGCATTTGAAGGTGTTTTACTGTTGAATAGGGCATATATTTGATTGAGACCAACAAAGATTTAGTGAGAATGAAATCATAGATCGGATTAATCAATAGCTGGAAGGAAGATCTTTGCTTCTTTTTTGCTTGGTTTAACAGTCTACATTGAGTTCATTCTTTCAAATGCCAATCTATCACACCTAAAATGTAGTCGGAGAGGAAGAGATAAATAAGGGTGGTAAAGCCTGCATACGAGCCAAGTGGGCCATCAGGCCGGAGCTTATCCCGGTTTCTGTAGCATGAAGCGACAGAAAGTATTTCTACTCCCCCCTGGATGGGATGCTAGTCCATCGCAGGGTTACCCCCCAGCAGTAAATTCAATGGTACCCATTTATACACCTGGGTGAAGAGAGGCACTGTGAGAGTAAAGTGACTTGCCCAAGAACACAATGCAGTGCCCCAGCTCGAACTTGGACCGTCCGATCTGGAGGCACTAGGCCACCGCACCTCACACGAGATAAATAAACATGGTTTAAATTTGTATAAAAGTAAATGCGATAACAAAATTGTACCATGATTGAGTGAATTTTAAACTTGCTTATGTGAAGAGCGTTCTCTGAACTGCCATTAATGCTTTTTTAATTTTTTCAACTCTTGATGGTGGATTTTTATTTGTTATTTCTGTTTTGTTAGATTTGGAGTGTGACGTCTGGTACGCAAGTCTTCGTGTCACGTGACGGCAACATCGGCGTGACGAAACTCAGCTTCTTATTGGGGAGGTAAGTGCAGATCAAAATCTAGACCAGCTGACATTTTGAAGGAAAAAGGAAATCAATGCGAACCATGTTTTTTTTTTAAGGAAACAAGGAAATCATTACGAATAATGTTTTAGTTCACACAGTATTCTGATAGCTTCTTTATATTTTGTTCCATGCTAATTATATCCATTCTGTACTACCCTGCTTGTTTAGCATCTTTGTGACATTCCCTACATGATTATGACTCTGGAATAGAGTTGATTGAAATATTGTATTTTTACATTGGGGGCGTTATGTCTTATGATAGGGGGCGTTTTGTCTTATAGACGTGGTTTGAAATGGTTTCTTTCTCGGCCTCGCCTTTTTCCTTCAATTGTGCATGAAAGATGTTTATATCTTTTGAAAAAAATCGCTTGATAAAAGGCGAGCGAACGGACGAACGAACGAACAAGTAAACGAACGAATGATTTAACATCTTTCATTTGATTTGCTTCTTTCAGTCCTCAAATCGTGGCAGCTCGCTTGGATGGCACATTAGAGTTCCTCAGCCTTGGGGTTCCCTTCAGACCCAGTGTTGGGAATGCCTCCAGTAGCAATTTGAAAAGTTTAGTTTGCCCAACAAAGGTCACAAGTCACAAGATAAACTGAACAGATTTATTCCCAGCACTTCACACAGTTCACAATTCTCACGCTCCGAAGGAAAGTTTTTTTTTTACGCTCGATTGCGCTCACATGTTATAATCACATCTGTCAATCAAATTTCTAACTATATTCGGGCCCAGTCTCCGACACTCTCCCCCCATTATCAACAAATGTGATAATGTTGTCTACTTTTCAGGAGACTGGGCAACAACAACAACGTTAACAAAAACTTTAGAAAGTTACTAGTAAAATCCTATGTCTACACGAAAAAGGATTTACTGTCCGCTCAAAGTTCTGAATGTTCAAGTTATTCTAAGTTCTCCTCTGATTCAGCAATTCGACGGATCCTCTCTTCTGCTTGCAAGGAGGCCAATCTTCGTGGCCGGAATACAGGCGCCTCAGCATTAAGCTCTTCTGCTTGTGCCCGAACAAATGTATCACAAGAAAGTTCCAAAGGATAAACATGCTGCACTGGTCTTTCAAGGAAGTTTTTCCCCGCTCGTAACTTGACAGCCCTCACTACTCCGTCCCTTCCTGGATACAGTTCCTGGACAATGCCGAGTGGCCACTTTCCCCTGTTTTTCTTCTCCTCAGACTTTACAATCACTACATCACCAACTGCCAAGGTACAGAGTTTGCCTTGATGCTTGAGGTTGTGCCGCTCCCTCAGGCTACGGAGGTACTCGCTTGACCATCTTCTCCATAAGGCATCCTTACACTTGCGGAGATGTTTGGCTCTTCGTCGCAAATCTGCATCATCAATGTGGTTTGGTTGCAGATCAGGTAAGATGTTGCTCTGAGGAAACATCATGAGATTAGGGGTGAGAGTCGGTAACGCCACATCATCCTCCACGTAGCAAAGGGGCCTGTTATTCAATGTTATTTCAACGTCAAGCAGCACTTCCTCCAATTCTTCCCATGACAGGAAACCGTACCCGATGATCTTGTTAAGGGCGTTTTTTACTAATCCAACCATCCGCTCAAATTGCCCGCCCCACCACGGGCCACGACTGAGATTAAACTTCCACGTAATACTATTCTCAGCAAGGAACTTGTTAAACTTCTCGTCACACATAGCTTTCCTCAACCATTGTGCTGCCCCGACAAATGTAGATCCATTATCAGAGTATATAATCTGCGGACGTCCTTTTCTGGCAATCAGCTTCTTTAGACTCAGAATGAACTCTCTGGTTTCCAGTGAGGGGACCAAGTCCAAATACAATGCACGACACAGGGAACATGCATATAACACGATGTACGCCTTGCTTTCTTCCTTTCCACGTTTCTTGTATTTGATCGGCCCTGCATAGTCGACACCAATCACCTGGAATGGGTGTGTTCCTTGTGTCCGATCCACAGGAAGATTGCCAGGTGGAGGGTTTGCTGCTGCTACTGCTTGGAATCGTTTGCAACCTTGGCAAGCTCTTATGGTTTGCTTTGCTAGCTTTCTTAGGCGTGGGACCCAGTGGTTACTTCTTACACTTGTCATTGTTAAGCTCACTCCCCCGTGTAAGGTGCGCAGGTGCTCACGATGTACTAACTTCTTAGTGTACAAGTGCTTGTCAGGGAGGTATAGAGGATAGAGTCCCTGTATTCTTCCACGGCACTCCAAAACTCCATCCGGGTTAGGTTGCAGGTTCAGACGCAGGCGGTCATCTTCAAACTCACAACTCTGCTGAGCTCTTTTCACCCAGAACAGGTGCTGTTTCTGTAACTCCTCAGTTGTCAAGGGACCTCTCAATTTCTGATCAGAGTGTCGAGAATTGTGCACAAACCGTGTAATCCATGCACAAATGTTCAGAGCTTTCCTTAGTTCAAACTTGTCGAGAACTTCATACAGCCTGTCAGCTTTATCCACAGCAACCTTGAACAACTCTTTGGTAGCTTTCAGTTCTGCTGTACTTGCTTCAGAGGGCTGAATAACACGTTGTGGAGGCCAGCTTTCACAATCTGCCACCCAGTCTGGACCCTTCCACCAAAGCTCACTAAACTCAACATCACCGCCCCTGCTCGCAACATCAGCCGGATTTTCCTTAGTGGGAACATGCCTCCATGTAATCTCTGGATGTGCACGGATCTTCTGCACCCTATTTTCCACGAACTGCTTATACTGCCCACCACCACTTATCCAAAAGAGAGCAACTAAGCTATCCAGCCAACCATTTAGGGTTACAACAGGAAAACCCTTCAATGCGTCTCTCACGTTAACCAACACATTTGTCACCATATGCGCCGCTACTAGCTCAAGTCGGGGGATCGTTAAACCCTGTTTGGCGAGCCTGGCTTTCGCTGCTAGGAGCCGTTGAGTTGTCCCAGATTCTTGTTTAACGATTGCATACACGGCCACACCTACACCACAGCTACTTGCATCTCCAAAGCCATGCAAATGAATTTCATGGATGGGTTCCCTGTGGTCAGCGAGAGCACGACTTACAGATATCTGTTTGGGTAGACTCTGTTCCCACCGCTGCCACTTGAGTTTCAGCCTGCCTGTCAACTCCGCATCCCATGCCAACTTTTCACAACATACAGCACGATACAAACACTTCCCAACCAGAGTCACTGGCGAAACTAAGCCTAAGGGGTCATAGATACTTGCAAGCTTGCGAAGAACACCTCTCTTAGTTGGGGCTGCTTCCCAGTCAGGGAAAGATACAATGACCTCATCACTTTTCTTGTTCCATCCCAGTCCGAGTAGGCTTGATTCTCCTGCCTGGGGCCCTCCAAGCTGCTGTTTTGCAAAGGTCTCCTCTTCTTCTGAAGACGCAGTACCCTCTTCTAGTCTAGGCTCATTTGACTGCCACTTATGCAATGTAAAAGTTGCGTCTTCAAAGATCTCAATGGCTTTTTCCTTCAGCTCCTTGGCTTCTTCCACTGTTGCTCCACCACTTAGCAGGTCATCCACATATAGACTTTCTCGCAGCTCAGCTATCACAACTTCTTCACGTTCTTTCCAGGTGTCCAGGTGGCACTCAATTACACCACCAAGAAGAAAGGGAGATGGCGCTAGGCCAAATAAAGCTCTTGTGAAACGCAATGTCTCAATGTTCAATTGTTCTCCCTGCCTCCAATGAAACCGCAGAGCATCACGGTCAGCTTGTCTAATTCTTACTTGCAAAAACGCCTTCTTTAAATCTCCTACAAGTGCCACAGGGTGCATGCGTGACCGGACAAGGACATTCCACAATTTATTTTGAAGAGGGGGGCCTTGATACAAGCAATCATTCAAGGACACAGCATTAGGGTAGGCTCTAGCAGATGCATCATACACTGCGCGTACTTTGGTTGTTGCGGCATCTTCCCTGACAACAGGTTTATGGGGGATGTAGCACTCCACTCCCTGAACTGGCTGATCAGCTGTTTCCACAATCCCTTCAGCTTTCTGTTCTTCGATGATCTCGCTGTAGGCCTGTTCCAACCCGGTCCGTTTCAATTTCTGCTTCAAATTCTCCAGGCGGCGAAGACTTCCATACTCATTTGAAGGTAGAGGAGGGTGGTTGCCTTTCCATGGCAAGGCCGCTTCATACCATCCCTTTTCACTGCGCAATAACTGCTCACGAAATTCTCTGTACACTTCACCTTGGTCATGTTGCGGCGTGTCGGCAAGTCCTAACACGTCTAACTTGCATAGTTCCTCATAGTCCACTTGGCTAGTTTGGGTAAGAAGCATGTGTGTAGTATCAATCTCCTCTCCTGGAGAAAGAATAACCCATCCCAATTTGGTGCGCTCAGCTACAGGTTCCCCTTGGTTACCAATCCTTGGTCGAGTATCAGTTTTAATGCGAGCATACACTCCAGCACCCAAGATAACATGAACTGGCAACAATGGCTTGGTATCCGTATCATCCATTTTCACATCCTTTAAATGGGGGTAAGTGTTAGTCAACTGTTGGTATTGGGGATTTTCCAGGCTAAGGAGCTCTCCTCTATTGACCTTGGTGAGATTGACATCTAAACGGTAATCACCAGACCTTGACGAAACAGTGGTCTTAAAAACTTCCATTCTCGCTGTGGTTGAAGCCATAAGCATCTCAACTCTCTTAGGCTTAATCTCTGTTGGCTTCTGTCCAAGCATATCCAGAAGTTTGGCTGAAGCATAACAACTAGACGAACCAGAATCCAACAATGCACGACATTCAATACCACCAACCTTAATCACTACAACAGGGTAAACCACTTTCTCAGCATCGACAGAAGACAACACGCTGTCTGCCTTAGGTTGTTGATCAGGACAGATGGAGGTGTGGTGCTTCCTGGAGCATAAATTGCATCTCGTCTTGCTTGCACACTCAGCAGCCCTATGTTTTGGGCAAGCACAGTTAAAACAAAGTTTGTTTTCAGCCAGAAATTTCTTCCTCTCGTCGCAACCAACAACGCGTGTACATTCCGAACTCCTGTGCGAGCTATCTTCACAGTAAACACAACCACGTGTCTTGGCGTCCTGCTGCTTTGTATGGTAATTTCGCGAGGGCGTGCGATCATGTTTGAACGACTGCGGTTCATCAAAATCCACTGGATTCCGGCGAGTCCACGACTTTAACGCGTCACACAGTTTAAGGAAATCCCAACTTTGCCAATCTTCATCGTTCCGCACCAAATCTCCACGAATTCCAGAAAGTTTATCGATCGTTAGAGCCACGTTTCCATTCACCAAACTTAGCTTCCCCATGGTCTCGAGAGATTGAACGTCGTACAGCAATCTTTCGTAAAAATGATGAATTTTCCGAGGCTGGCTTCCATTGATCTTCGGCAAATCCAAAATGTCCTTAACGTAGGCTTTGACTACTTCGCTGACATTTCCGTAACGCTCGATCAAAATAGCCTTCGCCTTCTCATAGCCCTCGGCGGTAAACGGCAGCCCATCGATGCCTTTTCTGACCTTAGGATCGACAAATTCCTTGAGATAGGAAAATTTAGTGATAGCAGCCATTTCGGACTTGTCTATTCCCTCGGTGAATTGGCCCCAAAAACGATTCCAATCAAGATTAGTTCCATTGAACTTTGTAATAGTAAGCTTCGGTAACTTCGCTGACGCAGCACTTTGTTTACCATTTTGACTTCCCGCGGCCGCTTGATCCGGCGAGTCCACGTTTTTGAGCTCTTTGGTGTATTGAAGCTTCTTCTCAAATAGCTCTTTTTCGAAAGCGAGCTGATTATTTCTAGCTTTTTCTATCTGCTCTTGATCAAAATTACTCAGAAATGAAGAAATTCCATCCATATCGAGGTCAACAGCTTCGATATCTTGATCTAATTTAGCGCCCCACGAGGTAATGGCGGAAAGTTCTTCGCCGGCAGATATTCTCAACTCTTCCACTTTCCGCTTCGCTTTCTCCACTGAGGCAACCACTGAACACAGCGCATCCCTATGTCTTTTGATTTTGTTCTCATTCTGGCTCGCAAGAACAGCGTCAGTTTTTTCCCTGGTGATCTGAAGTTGTGTAAGTTTCGTTTCAAGATCCTTGCTCGCGGCCTCCATGCTTCGCGACGATAAACACAGTACTAGATTCACGAAGATCAACACAAGTCCCGTCGGAGGTGCCACTTTTGTTGGGAATGCCTCCAGTAGCAATTTGAAAAGTTTAGTTTGCCCAACAAAGGTCACAAGTCACAAGATAAACTGAACAGATTTATTCCCAGCACTTCACACAGTTCACAATTCTCACGCTCCGAAGGAAAGTTTTTTTTTTACGCTCGATTGCGCTCACATGTTATAATCACATCTGTCAATCAAATTTCTAACTATATTCGGGCCCAGTCTCCGACACCCAGTTTAAATGCGCCTTTCCTGGAAAGTTCTCCAATAAAACGATCCTCGCCAAGGATTACCCGAAAAAGTAACATCCAGGCAAATGCTACCCCCGGTGCAACGCTCAGTGAAGATTCCACACCAACCGCATTCAACGCGGGCTCACACGCATGCACTTTTCCTGAGACCCCGCTGTGCAGGATAAGTCACAAACTGAGGGCTCACCACCAGCCTATATGCGTCTTGGGCGTCATGGAGGGAAGGGTCATAACTGGGAGTCATGACAGAACACTCAAGGTTTGTGACCGCTTTTTTTTTTCCAAGATGACATAACTTAAAAATACTTGATGGATATTTTATCAACTTGAGGTGCATTCGATTGGGGAATCCAGATTTGGATGTTTCAATCCGAATTTCGGATTTCCCAATAAAACACGAAATTCAGAAGCGGATTTTGGCGAATTTCAAATTCATTTTTTTGGTATCAGCCACAAATCAAAATACGAAGCGGTAAATCTGCTATATAATAATCATTTATTTAGTGTACAAAGCTTTTTGGTAACTATCTTAAGTAGAGGATTTTATGCATTCATTTGAGACATTTTCGTTTTCATTTTTTTGTAGGTTTTTCGAACAGACGAGTGTGTTTGCGTTTACACATTACACGGCCATGCAGACAGCATTACTTCTCTTACTGTAGACAAGGTATGATGCAATGCTACATCTCGCATTTCCCCACATTTTTGCGGCCGCTATTGTCCGCAAAGAGCCAAGACGTCCAAAAATCTTAGCTTGTATGGCATTTGAATTGAGCGTAAAAAATACATCTGTTAGCACGTGAAAGGGCGATGGCATGGGAAGTATGTACAAAAAAACATAATTTATAGCCACAGTATTTCCTTACTTACTGAACTCACAATTTCTCATTGTAGACCAACAACCGGCAAGTGGTCAGCGGTGCTGCCAATGGTGGCGTGCGCGTTTGGGATGTGGTCAGCGGCGAATGCCTGCAGCATTTGCGCGGACACGTGAAGTCCGTCACCGCGGTCGCGTGCACGGCTGAACACTTACTGAGTGTGAGTTTGGAGAGTGTGCTTTGTATCTGGGACAGAGCGCGTGGAGAGTGTTTACATCGTCTGAAACAGGTAAGCAATCGAGTTTGGCCACTTACAACAGAAAGTGAAGCACAAACAGGTACCTGCTAAGCGCGGCAAAACGCATGCAAGCCAATCGTCACTCAAGAAGCAACATAATGTAGCTGTGCAAAGCGCGGGAAAATATTTAACCAGTGATAAGCACGGGAAAGCGTTCATCACCGCCTCCATCGCGAGTCAGTAATGTGGCGTTTCCATGCTGAGCTTTGTGTGGACAATTTTAACGAATAACTCGAATACGGAACACTGCACAGACCTGAGACTCGGACTAGTGCATTAGCTAGGAATCTTCTAGAACATTTCAAATTGTGGACTTTTTTACTCAGTGGTGACTTTTTTGTGACGCGACAAGGCAAACCATCTGTTCATGAATTTAAGTCAGAACGACCGCGGCTATTGGATGTTAATGTGTGTTCGTCTCCCATACAAGCTGACAAAACTGAGATGTTGAACACTTCTTTTCAGTTTCCTGATCTGTGCTCCAACGTGGCCATGTTATCGCGAACGCTGTTTATCACGGGTGGCCAGGTTAGTCCATAATCCTACAAATCCCCAAAATTGTACTTGTTTCATAAGCCCTGCCAATCTAAAATGCTTTTTTAGCTACACTAGCCTCATTTGGTGGCCGGGCTAATTTAAATGCATACTAAAGAAGTTTAAATTGGCGGCAATTTTTGAAAAGGGTCAATGTATCTTGTGTTTACCTCAGACCCCATCACCTTACTAGTTGACAATGTATTGCAATTGCAAGAAGAAACTAGATGTTGATCACATGGACAAATTAAGGTGTTCGTAAGTTTTATCAGAAGTCAATATTACAATCGTGTTCCTTTCGATTTCCTATCGTTGCATTACACCTTTCGTATTTAGCGCTAAAGTTTGCTACAATTTGCTCCGCCCTGCTCTGCTCTGCTCCGCTTCACTCGACTGCGCTCTGCTTTGTTGCTCTGCACTGCTCCATATGTTTAGGCTTGCTTTCTGATTGTACAGCTGTATCTCACTCGGCGGCCTTTCTAAACCCACAGGGACACATTTCGGTTTGGGACGTCCTGACCGGAAGACGCGTGAAAACGGTTCTGCTGGGAGATGATGACACATCCGTGTTCGTGCGTTACGTGAACGTGTGTGATAACGCGACTGTTGTGTGTGACTACGGAAAAGAACTGAAAATCGTGACCTTTCCTGCTGTGATGGACAAGGCAGAATAATATAAATTAAAATAAATTTAGATAGTAACAAAGTATGCTGTAGAATTGTAGAAGAAATTACTAAATTTATTAATACCCACCATAACATAATATTCATTTGTTCCGCTTTTCAAGACGAACTCCAAACAATTGTGAGCGTCATAAAAGTGTCATTACTTTTTCAAATAGACGCCATAGTATGTGATTCATAACGATACCCCTTGTTATGTCACCAATCAGCATCAAATCTTCTAAACGGAAATTTTAAACTATTTTTTCAGCTTAATAGGAAATTTTCAATTTAAAAAGACAAATGACAATATTCGTGCACAGGTACCGGTTATGGTGAGCTGTTGTGTCCAGATAAAGGTTTCAAATTCGTCGTTTGTAAATCCGTCTCAATCTTTCTCAATTATTCTTTATTATTACTTCATGGGTATTGTGCGAATTGCTGAGGTATTCTGTTTAAAAGGAATTCTTTATGACGCAGAAAATGCGTTAGATACTTTATGTCGGTGACCGGTGATTCAAGAGCTGACGTTTCGAGCGTTAGCCCTTCGTCGGAGCGAATCCGACGCTAACGCTAACAGCTCTTGAATCTCTTTGCGGTGGCCAATTGACATTATCAACCCAGTTGATAAAATCAAATTATATTATTCTGCACTCAGATTAGCCTGATGACAACTTAGACCGGTTTTCAAATGAATGTCGTAAAACCAATCACAAAGACACGGACAATCCAGTGAACCAATCAAAACTAGAAGAAAATACATGTAGCCGGTGCGAAGCGCGGGAAAACGCGCGCGCGAGTCACGTTTTTACCAATCACTAAGCGGAGTAATGCAAAACCAAAGCAACGTGAAACGCGAAGTAAAAACCGCGTAGTGCACGTTTGCTTTGGTATTACATAGCTGCGCTAAGCGGCCATTTTCTAAAACCAAAAGCAATCGTGTTTCACCCTCGCACGTTTAATGTTTTGAATTAAACGGCTCTATACCACGTAATACAGCGGGGGTCAAGGATTTATAAAAAAATCTAGCACCTATTGTTGATGGCTTAGTGCAGAATTTTGAGCTTTCACGACGTGAAACCTTTGAATCTTTAGTCACCAGGCCTAGGTGTTCATTAATGAGAGGAAAATGAGGCGAGTTCAGTCCACAACTCTCCTCATGCTCCACTCGCCGTGTAGTACTCTTCTTACAATAGCACAAACTTACACAGCCTTGTAAAATAGAGGTCGGCGCTCTAAAAGATCTATCCGTATGTGCCATAGCTATATTATTTGTTATGTGAAGTGTTTTATTTTGGAAAACCACAACAGACGTATTTATAATAAAATGCTTAATAGGCGCGAGTGAAAGTTGTTGTGTCGTTTTTTAATTGGCCGGAAGTGCCTTAGCCCGATTCTTACAGTACGCTGGGCGAAATCACAGTGTTATGTTAAATGACGTTGTTCAGACATTCGGAGTAGAAATGGTACGAGCAAAAAGAGCAGATGTGTTAGGGCCTGCTGTCAGACCTCGAAAATTCCAATTTTTCCGAAAAAATGTATTGCAGAAATTTAATTATATTGAAAAAGGCGTTTTATAACTTGCAAGAAATCCCACATTGTTAATCGCATGAAAAAAATGAAGGGAGGTTACCAAGTTAACTTTCGAAATAAAAAGAAATATTTTTCGCACGTTTTATTTACGGTTTCACGAAATTTCAGATGAACCGCGTGGATCTTAAGTTTACGCGAGCTATGGAAGACAGAAGCGCGCGCGGCTGACAAACCCTTTCGACTAAATGGACTCTGAGGTCTACCGGAGTAAACTCCGGCTGTATAAGCCACTTGGTACAAATACAGACTAAATTAAATTTGAAGCAGATTAGCGGACAAACTAGAATACCATAAATTGAGCTTGACAGTCGCGAAAAAACCAGCATACAAATTGAGCTCAATTCTAGAAAACTGGCAATTGCGCACATATGTAAGCGTTCTAACAACAAAATGACTCAGAAACCCTCAAGTTTGTTGTTTTATGGCACAAAACATCAACAACAACTTTATTAACTCGTTTTAAAAAGAAGCCTATGCACATCAGTACTGCACTATTTATATCCAGTTCTGGAATTTCTGTTTTCATTCGGATGATATGGTCTTCATATAAATAGAAGGAAAACAAAAATTTATTCCAGAAATCGCTAAAGAATGGGAAGTGGGAACTCCACGAAAAATAAAAAAACATGGGATTTAAGTGGACTTACAAACCTTTGGCGGGTTTTCATTTTATAAAATAATGCCCCTTAAGCTTTTTGACATTTTGTCTTTGCTGTCTAAACGATCAAAAAATGGCTCGGGTAGCAGCTCTCGTGAGTTCTCTTGTGACTAATGGTTGCTGCCTTTCGATATAACAATAGATGGTTTTCACTCACGTGACAAGGCGGCCATATTGGCGGACTAAACAATACAAAATTGTTGCGCAAAATTTGCATAAAAATAGAAAGTCTATTCTAGTTCACCAACATGGTCGCCGTGACGTCACTTGGAAACCATCCACACAAAAACAACAGTAACAATGCCTGTTGCTCCAAAAACAATAGCGACTGCTACAACAGAAGACCAGTTACTACACTGTTGAAAAAATGAATACACATGCACTAACCAACTGGCACAAACTAAAATAGATTCAGTTATAGCTCAATATCAAGTGTGACAGCTTACAGATTGCCAGCATGCGATAAGACTGCAGTGTTGAGTGTAACCTGCGATCATGCCGTTGCGGTTATGTAATTTTAGTATGCCAGTAACTATTATATGGTTAGATTTACCCGGTAATACCGGTTACTACGCAATTACTACAAAACCGATTGAAATACTAAAGCGAAGAAAGATTTCACTACATAATTGCAGAATTCCACTGATATAAACTAGTGGCATGCTAACGAAATTAAAAATCCTTTCTTGACGAAAGCAGATTGAATTCGAAGAACTGAAACGTTGGGATGCCTGTGGAGTAATGAAAGCATAAGGATTATTACTTAACAAATAAAGAATCCTAAGCCATGTATTATACGGTCATAAAACACGACGGGCATTTGAGAACACGAGGAAAATGTAGAAAACACGAGCCGCAGACGAGTGTTTTATACATTTCTCGAGTGTTCTCAAATGTCCGGAGTGTTTTATGACAGTATAATACATGGCTTAGGCTTCTTCATTTGCTTTATGATATAAATTTTATACGCCGCGTGTGAAAACAACAAAAAACGCACGATCGATAAACTGAAGCAATTTAATTTCGCTTCTTCTACTTTCCTCTCGAACTTAGAAGCTTCTTCGACAATCTCTGCAGCTTGACTCAGAAATTTGTCCGGAATTTCTTTATAGAAAATGTTCGCCGCCATCCCTTGCGAATTTTCACTAGAGTAAAGCTGACGAAAAACAATAAAACACGCTTTTTCTATGTTTTATACTCTGGTAAAACATGGGTTTTGACCAATCAGAGCGCGCACAGAGTCCTATCTATATTATAAAAGAAATTAAACCCCCAGCCCCATGAATCTAGCAACCGAATAGTAAGTAGACAACTGTGATACTATTTTGTAGTATTGGCAAGTACTGAAAATTAACAATGAACTGCTAGGAAGTTGAGAAGAAACACAGTGAAACCACATTGTATCAAAATCTGCTAAGTACTCTAAATATATTACCATTTAGTTTAGATACCTTCATTGGGCTGTTTCTTGCTGAAGTCCCGGGTTGTCGTAGAACGTTTCCTTTGTTCCCGCGGGTTGCGGGTCAGGGTAGTCGTAATCCCCACTCTCGCGGGATTCCAGGTCCCGGCTCCCGTACATTGGAGCGGGGTTAACCTCGTAAGAACCTGTCCTTACTTTCTTTTCCTTTCGATCCTCTGGGAAATGTACGTCTGAACGGACAGAGCGTGAGGCCAAGCTGTATGAACTCTGCTTTGTGACGTCTCCTTTGTAACGTCTGAAATTATGCGACAAAATGTCCTGTTAGCGTACCTGTGTTTAAGTTCGCCAGTTTTACGGGGGTTTCGGTTGATTGCGGCTCTTTCATTTCCTATATTACAGTTCTCTTTTCGAGAGTATTGCGGCATAACGGTTTGAATGATGATCGATATGTATATGGCTCCTTTTATTTTTGTAACTTGAAAGTGAAGTCTGCGTTGGTAAAAACGGCCCTTGCCGTCGGAGTTCAGCCCACGGTTTCTGTCGGTAGGAGGCGACAAAGAGTATTTCTATTCTCCCTTGCTGGTTGCTGTTCTACCCACAGGGCTGCACCCAGCTTTAGTTCGTCGGTGTCAGTTTTCAAACCTAAGTGGAGAGATTTATTTTGAGAGACAGGTGCGACCAGAACCCAGGACCGCTCTACCGGACTATGAGTCTAGCGTGTTAACCTATATTGCGACTGTTTACATATCGGGAGTTTCGTTATGTCACGATTTTCGTTGTATTGCAGCTGTTTATAACGAGATTGTCGTTATAATGTGGTGAGTTTTCTCTAGTTTTTGTTGAACATTTAACAACTTACTTTTGTCTCACGGAGCAACAGACAACAACTAGAATGAGAAGAACGACGGCGCCAAAAACACAACCAAGAATTATCGCTAATCTCTTCTTCTTGTCTTCATCATCTAGATAAAAAATCAAAAGAAAGCGTGAAAACTACCACAAAACGATCGTAATTACTACATCTGACTTGTAAACCAGAGAATGCCTAATGATAATTAAAGTATCGTGAAACTATGTCGCAGTAGAGCTGCACCGTTTCGTATTGTAAAATATAGCACCGCACACGATACCTGAGTCCACCGGCTTAGGAGCAGAATCTGCAAAGAGAAAAAATATTTTATAATTTTAATAGTTGATTACGTTATTTTCTGGCTTCATAAAACTTTTCAACTTCGTAGTCTTTTTCCCAATCTTCAATATCTCTTTTAACTTTAATTATTATTTAGATTTACTAGCAGTTTTTTTGCCCATTTCCTTTCTCAGGGACACGGTTCTAAGTTTCGCTCTTCAGTGACAGCCTCGATGAACTAGTTTAAAATGTTTTAAGAGCAATTCAGCACTAAGGCCAAAGTAGCCTACACCACCAAGGCGTATCTCGGTTTCTGTAGAATGAATATGACTAATCTCCCCATGTGGATGCGCTGTTGGTCCCTAAACAATTCGTTGATACCCGAGGGAAGTGGCTCCCCCCCACCCCCTCCTCCTGCCAATTCAAACTTTCTTGGACCGCTGGAAAGAGCCGACGTGCTAACTAACTATATAGGCCTTGGAGCCACCCGAGCTATCTAGAAATTTCTTCTTATCTGAAGGTAAATCACCGCGATTCGCCTTACCACAATTTATCGTTCCGTCGCCTTGGTAACCGTCCTTACACTTGCATTCAAATGATCCTGGTGTGTTGATACACGTGGCGTGTTGGTGACAGTTATGGGTGCGTTCAGCGCACTCATCAAAATCTGATGGAGGAGACAAGGTAATCAAACGTTAACAATTCATTTTACTCATTTTAGAGTACATTGTTTTGCCACAGAAATTACTGAAAACCGTTTTAATCCTATGAGATGACAGTCATCTCATAGCGTTTCTCGTGAAGTCAAGTTTTGAGTGAAAACCTAGTCAAGAAAAAAATTAATGTGCAAGCGTAGTGGGCGAGCTTTGCTGTTTACTTCCGAGAGTACTTTTCATACTTTACATTGCCAGAAATTGACGTCCGAGTTGCCACCTATGCAATTCTTGAGCAAATAATTTGATCTTGCAGATAGGCCTTGTTATAGTTCGAGTTCATTTAGCCTCATAATTATTTCATTTTTACTCCAGTGTCTAGTATTAGCTAAGGTTCTCTTCCTTTACATCACTTTAAGAAACGTAAAACTTTGTTTTGCTCGCGGAAGCTCTTCGTGGGAGAAATTACTGTACTGTGGGTGGGGGCAGTGGGTCGGAGGCCGATTCCCATAGGCGTACGGGCCAGGGGGGCGGGGGCGGGGGCGTCCTCAGCTCCCCCAAATTTTTGGCAATTCAGATATTTTTTGTGCGGCAAGAGAAATTTGGGCAAAGCAACTTGGGAGAATTTTTTAGGCAAATGGTTCACAGCCCCCCCCCCCCCCCCCCCCACCCAATACGCCCTTGTCGAATCCAAGCAAATGTTATTCCCAGTTCTTGTTCCTTCTTTACTGGCGGCTCCTGCCCTCATCCCCCCGCCACCTATTCCCGCCACCCATACTTCTCATCCCCTGCCAGGAGACATATTCTAACCAGGGAATCAAGCTGGCGCATATTAAAACGCTCATCACGAACCTGAAATGCTAGCGCTTTCAGGATCATATGTCAGATTTGCCATCTGTCCTGAATTAGGGAGTTCGTTGTTTATCGAGTCTGGAGTTACATTTGTGGCATTTTCAGCAAAATTCAGGTCTAATTCCGAAATGACACTTCCTTGCCTGAAAAATAAACGAGATAAAAACTTCATGAATATCATCGAAATTTATAAACATCAAAGTACAGCAAGGGTAATTCTATGGATGCAGGACTGTACCGGAATGCTCGGACAATGCATCGCAAGAATCCTCGGCTGGCTCTGAAAAACCAGTTGATCTGAAAAACAGTAAAGAAAACCATAAGCAGTTATCACTTCTTAAAATTATTTGATTGTGTTCAGTCTTGTTGTTATTAGCAATTTTTAACGTCTTATAAAATAATAATGATTCTTTTTTGTTGTTGTTTGTTCGATAGTTCATCAGTTCATTGCCATGTTGCTTGGTGAAATGGTTCACTTATTTGTCGGTTCTTTGGCTCGCTCAAAAGTCGGTTTACAACAGCAACATAAGCATAAACATAAGCACGAGCCAAAGAATCAAAGAAGAACAAACTTACTTGTTGTTATGTTGTTCTCACAAGGAATCACCGCGGCATAAGGCGACATAAGCATAAGTACAAGAAACACGGATAGTGTCCGTTCTTCGTGTGTTTATGCTTATGTTGTTATGCTTATGTAGCAGAGATTCCTAATGAGGACAACATAAGAAAAACAAGTGTGTTTGTTCGCCATATGCTCGTGCTTATGTCGTTATGCCTTTGATTATGCGCTAGTGAAAACAAGCCTTGATAGTTCATCTACTCTTCACTTATTTGCGTCGTAAATTTGTTCGGTCGTTCGTTCGTTCGTTCGTTCGTTCGTTCATTTGTTCATTTGTTCATTCGTTCGTTCGCTCACTTGCTCAATCGGTTGGCTGGCTTGTTTGTTCGTTCATGCATTCATTCATTCGCTCTTTCGCTCGCTTGCTTGCTGGTTGGTTGGTTGGTTCATTCATTCGTTCACTCTTTTCGCTCGCTCGCTTGCTCATTGGTTGGTTCGTTGGTTCGTCCGTCCGTTCGTTCATTCATTTGTTCGCTCTTTTTGCTCGCTTGTTCGTTCGTTGGTTATTCCGTTCTTTCGTTCGTGTGTTCTTTCTTTTTTCCACTGAACTGTCCAAAATAGCTAGAGATAATGCTATTGTCGGTATTTTCGTATTTTCTAACCTGTCTTTCCACATTCCTAGCCAGTGCACCAAACGATGCAGACTTTTTGTCGAGCAGCAACGGATTCCATACAACTGACTTGCCATTCATTCTCGTCAGCGTTAGTTTGATAGAAAATAAACGTACACCTGTAAACAAAAGCCACGCGCATTTTTAATAACGGCTAGGTTGATGAGCCAGGCCTTTAAAGGAGCTAGATCATCGTTCGTACACTATTTCAAAATCATCCTTTCCAATCCGTTTCAATCTTTTCCATCCTCAGCCATCCTTGTTCCTTTTTGGTTCAGTATCACTCCTTTGGAATTTTTCTTCTTTGGCAAACTGTTATTTCAACAGGCAACAAGAGCTAAATAATTGAATATATTATATAAATAGAAGTTATTTCTCAAAAGTTCAACCCGCTCTCACCTCGACATTTGCCCTCTGAATAAAATTTAGGAGCTGGGCATGCGCACTGGAATGATCCAGGGATGTTGTCACACAATCCATCAGCGCATAGTGACGACGGATTGATGCTACATTCGTCTACATCTGAAATGTGACAGTATCCACGCATTAGCTCAAGAAGTAAATAATAACTTGCGTGACTCCGACGCATGATATTTTTCACCCAACTCCTTTCCAGGTCTCTTCTGTTTTGTGCAAAGTGCACTCACTATTCAAAGTCGAATTGAATTGGTAATGATTCTCTGGTTAATACTTGAAATGCTCTGTTAATGATGCGCAACTGTTTATGTAAAAGACAAACACTTGCTTTCCCTTGTGCACCCCACTCTAGTCCGCGACAGCGAGCGGTAGGTACCCAGCCCACCCTCCCTGGGAAGAAACCGATTTGAAGTCTCCGATATCTTCCTGGTGATCTAGCTGAGCCTGCAGTGGTTCGGACTCAGTTGTCCCAGGCCAGACCGTATCTACATGTCATGAATAGCAATAGCCAGTGCAGGATATTGCGCTACTCGTAGAACCAGATTCTATACAAAAGCATTAAAAGTGCTTTGTGAAATTGTGTCAAATCTTAAATTCACCAGATACTCATAGGCTTAGCGAAACGTTCATTACAGGTAAATTGTTCGTCACGCAATCGGCAGTTGCTGAATGCATTGAATTAATAAATCTATATTACCAGCACAACTCGTGTTGTCTGACTGAAGAGTGAATCCATCTTCACACGAACACTGGAATGAACCCTCTGTATTTTCACAGACCTGGCTGCAGTTGTGGAGTCCAGACGTTTCACATTCATTCACATCTGTAGAAAAAAATCAGAAAACCAGAGCGTCATTTACCGTGATTCCTTTATTACGCCCGCCCACCCTCTAAATTAAGTAGTCCTCTCTATAACCCCTGTAATAAGGCCCCCTTTCTAGAGCAAGAGATTCATTCGAGGTTCCCACCTTCTCCCTATTTCTCCTTCCTCTTATTCACAACTAAAGCAAAAAATATGTAATAACTAACAGACTGAGTTTTACTGTATGAATGTGGTTAAGCCTTGGCGGATTGTGCTAGCATAATTTTTGGCATAATTAGAGCAAAAAAGCATAATTTTTTAAACCAGAAATGCCACGGCATAATTAGCAAATTTTAGCACTTTCTGGAGCATAAATTCATGAAATGTAGTATATATGGTGTACTTTCTATAGAAATAAATTAGGTAGTATGTCTTTTCGGTTCAGTCAGTATATACAAGTGTGATCGTTGAGTCGTTGAAGGCATTTTACAAACGGTTCAGCGATGCGAGCATTCAATCATAATTTGGTGTCGTTATTACGCGCCTATCTGTACAAAATCTACGTCATTTTGTGCTGAGCATAATTTCGGAAATCAGTAGCATAATTTGGGAATTCTGGCATAATTTTGACACAATTTGGCGAAATTTCGAGCACCGCTAGTAGCATAATATGCCACTTATAGGAGCACAATCCGCCAAGGCCTAAATGTGGTCACAATGTTACGTACACTACTTTTGAAACTGTCAACTTTTGTTGACAAGTCTTTCAATAATAATCGTAATTCGTAAAATTAGTTGTAATCTCATAGCCAGTTGCCATTCTGCTAAATTCCCTTTCATTAGGTCCCTTAGTTTCAGAGTTCGGATGCTTAAGCACACCCCCACTCCAAAATTAACTATTCTCCCCGGCTCAACATACCCCTACAAGTCTTTCCATCTTCAGTTAAGCTGTAGCCTGGGTGACAAGCGCAGGTAAAGCTGCCATTATTATTCACACATTTATGGTTGCAGCCATGATTTCCAGTCATGCACTCATTGATGTCTGAAAATTAGAAACAAGTAAAATGGTTTGATATTTGCTATATGCTGTTTCGTGAACATGTATTAGTTCGCGTGTAATGTGGCCATGTATAATCATGACACAATAACAAGACAAAACCCGGTCATTCAAAGGATTGATAACGCATATCCATTGGGCACTGATTTATCCGATGGAGAGCGTTATCCACCCTTTGAACAGGACTTTTGCGCGTAATGTAACACAGCACGTCAAGTAAAGTTGATGCTAACAATGTTATATGGAACATTTCAACGTCTGTCTGTCCCTTTAACAGAGTAAGTTAGAGATTGCTGGAGTTTTCAGGAAAGGTGTAGACTTTAATACATTACTTTACCTGAACATGTTTTTTCGTCGTTTGTAAGATTGTAACCTGCATTACAATAACACGTGATTACTCCTGTTCTGTTGACGCAAATGTCGGAGCAGTTACCATTTGTTAAGTCGCACTCGCTTCCTTCCGCCACTGTAGAAGAAAGAAAATACATGAAATTATAACACTGGTAGAAATTGATTCAGATTCATTCCCATTCGCAGACGTCCCTGAAAATTCTTGAGTGATGTTACTACAATCCTGTCACCGCCTCTCATATCCAAAGCAATCAAAACCCGATTATTTTTCTGACGTGCTGCGCAATCTATGAAACACCTGCTGTAATTGCTTAATCCGTTTAATTGGGCCTTTTGATTCTTTCAATTCGAGTCTGCTATTTGAGTGCATTATGAACCCGAGTGCAAGGTTCATGTGTCATTTTGGCAAGAGAAACATGTAACGGTTATTTTGCCACGCATGCATTTCTGCAAAGATTTCTTTGCGTCGATCTGAAGTTTTAATTTAAAAGTTGATACGTGCTCCAAAAATAATGAAAACTCGCTACTACACCCGAGAAACTCGGCATTACATAGCTTATAAGCCTCGATAAAGACTTGCAATAAAACCGTTGCTTTTAATCAGATCACATGCCGCAATTTTTAACATGTTGAAAAATCTTCTCCTTAATACCTTTACACGTGGTGTTATCCGCCTCCAGCTCAAACCCAGGTGGACACCTACATATGTAGGAACCAATCCGATTGTCACAGATACGTTCGCAGTTATGCTTCTCGGCTTGACATTCGTTTACATCTGAGAAACAACATAAGTGCGTGATTAGTCTGGTTCTTATTGCAGAGAAATACTCTGAAAACCGCGAGCTGAGCCAAAATGCGGCCAGGGATATCGCGCTTTGTTTATGCTTTCCTGAGGCAACGTTTACATTGGCACGCCTTTCCAGTCGACATGGTACGATGAAAGCGATGCGGTTACGAACGAAATTGCGCCCGTGTAAACGGTGCCAAGCGCTATTTGTAATTCGCGTGTAGAACATCTCATTTCGAACTACGTTTTCTTATCCAAAATGAAGACGCATCAAACACTTCAGATTAATACCTTCGCAGGTTTCATTGTTGGCGGCAAGTTGAAATCCAGGTTTACATGCACATTCAAAGGATCCTGGCTTGTTACGACAGGCTTGAGAACACCTCGCTACTCCATTTTCACACTCATTGATATCTACAGGACAAAAATTCAGCATATGGGTACTAGTGTCACGTATATGGATTCATTCATTCATCAATTCATTCATTCATTTATTTATTCATTCGCTCTCTGTAAGGCGTAGCTTACCTGTGCAGTTCTTGGTCGGGTCACCTTCGAACCCAGGATTACATGTGCAGCTAAATGAACCTGGTAAGTTGGTGCAAAATGCATTCTCCGTACAATTGTGCGGCATGTTGACATCTTGGCATTCGTTTATTTCTGTAAATGAACATTGCAAAACCTGTAACCTATTTTAGGTGGGTGATTTATATGGCATACGTTATAACAAATGTAATCGGCTGCAGTTGGACACGTCACAGATCACCAAAGATTAAAATTCTTAAGATAATTACTTCCAATGGAACTGCACGATTAAACAGAATGCTGAGTGATGCAATGCGATACTGTTTAATTTTAAGGGAAAAAAAAGTTGTAACAAAAATTGTCTGCCCTTTCTAAAGAATCTCGCTATACTAAACGGGCTTTCTTTTATAACGGATCCTGTTAAAAGAATTCATTTCCCCTAGCCCTTTCCGGGGTTTCACCGTAAAACCGGCCATGAGTTACACTGAGATTTATTTTATGATCGATACCTTCGCATACTCTGCCATCCTCTTGAGAAATGTATCCATGACGACACTCACACTTAAAGCTTCCATATGAGTTCAGACAGGTCTGGTTACAGCGGCTAATATTTTTAACTTCACATTCGTCAAACTCTGAGAAGTACAAAAAGCGCAAGGATATTACAACTCTGTCAGAAAGTGCCCTGTTTTGTCAAAAACGCGACTGCACGGGCAGCTCGGCCATCTTTTCGACATAATCGAGTAAATTATTCCCAAATTTTACAAGCATGTAGTCCTGTTATTTAGCATCCAAAAATATGTGAACATGGCAAATGTTTCCCCTTCCAAGCTAGGTTTTTCATTTTGTTGGTTGATGCCGGGAAGGTATCCAGATTTTTCTCAAATTGGACAGTTTGAGCAAAAACTGTCCCAAGTTACGGCTTTGGGATCTTACGTATTTACAAACTCCCATATATCAATTAAACTCAGAACTTGGTTTTATGTGGATAAGATTTGAATAAATTGTCATTCGAACAATGTTGGAGCTTAAATGGTCAACACAGAAGTTACTTACCGTAGCAGTTTTCTCCATCGCCGGTCAGTCCCGCGGGACATGGCCCGCATTGAAATCCGAATGGGTTCCTTGTGGTATTGCATGTCACGTTGTCGTAGCACGGTTCATCAGCGCATGCGTCAAGCACTTCAGTTTCGCAGAAAGTGCCTTCGAAGCCATCAGTGCAATTGCATCCGACGACACGAAATGCTCCATTACTATCTCCCACAAACTCTGTGAAATCACACTCTCCATTGTTCTCACACTTGCACATGTTTATGACTACCGGAAGGACAGACGAGTCGTTCTTTGCGTCTGTCGCCACAAACTCCAACGTGACATTCGTCGCATTCACGGGGGTCCACTCGAAATGCGCCTTATTCTCAAGACTGGAAAAGTTGAACATAGCTCCCGCTGGCAGCTCCTCAATTTCCAAAGTTATCGTATCGTTCTCGGGGTCAGAAGCTTCAACGTAAAATTCCGTTTTATGGTTCAATGTAACGTTGATTTCAGCTGGTCCTTTGATCTCTGGGGGTGTGTTGCCTAATTTGACAAAAACGTACAACGCTCTAGCTGGTCATGTGAAGTTGACGTGATTGGTGACCGTCACAATTATACATGAGGTAAACCATTGTTCCCTTCGTTCCTACACCTGACTTTTGTCATTTAATTGTGGCGACTTGTGCATAGGGTACACCCTTATTTTTGCAAGATTTACTGAGAATACCAACTTAAGGTCTAAAAGATCCTATTTTAATAGTAATCTTTGAACATAGGCGTAGGGACACCTTCGGATTTGGCGGGAGGTGGGGGAGAGCTGTAACCTCCCTGCCCGCAAAAGTTACACAATTTCCGAATGTGTTAGCATTAAACCGGTATACAACCGCTCCCCGTCCCCCCGAAAGAAAAAATTAAACTGCCCAAAAATTGCAACTGCTGCTGCCCGAATCCTTAGCGTTTTACCCGAAAAGTTGTCGACAATTTACGAGACTGACTAGGGGAGGGGTGGGCGGATTGCAGCTCCGCCCTCGCCCGCCGGCTCATAGGCCTATGTCTTATAAAGTCTGTAGCGATCAAAAGAAAACGTTCAAGGAAGTGTCTCTTTGCAAACCAAAACATATTGATATTAATTTCGTACCTAATTCATCTACAGCGGCCTGGTTATCCTGTTGAAAGCCTATGGTCTGTTCTCCAAGTTCTTTGTTCCCAGTCTGTAACACATCAAAGATGCACTCACTGTTGTTTCCACACAGCTCTAGGATGTCGTTAGGCAAGGCGGTCATGTTCAGGAAGGCCGGTACAAAGGTATCGTCAAAGGACACGTTCTGTAACATGCAGCTCGATGATGATACGAAGAGTCTTTCTTGATACGGGACCCTCCCTGTAGAAAACGTGAAACAAAGCGCAGAGCGAAAGGTGAAATGTTCACTGGTACTAAGCTTGCGAAAAAGCATAAATATAAGTCTTCGACAGGATTTGAGCCCATAACCTCACAGATCGATACTGGTTGGGAGCGCTGAGCTGAGGAGAGGCTCTCGGTGAACTAAGGCTATTCATTCATATCAGAATACAAGCACAAAGAGTTACTAAGATTTCCTACCACCTCAGTTAAAATTCAAGCATCTTCTCTTCAAGGTAAAGCGGAGGGCGTAGTAGTGTTAGGGACATTTGGCTAAACTTGCCACTTATTTGCATATCGTTGAATAAGAATATAGCAGCTATTGTGCTAGTTCTTGTTCTTCAAAAGGTCGCGACACATGTAAATGAAGTGGGCCAAAGTGGCCCTGAAGTCGGTCCGAAATTTGAATATAAAAATGACTGGGATGATTGCAGAAATTTTGAAAAGAAAGTATCCCTGAAAGGTACCAGGATCGATTTTGGATTCTTGAAGCCGTGAGTTTTTTCAGGCCTCTTCTTTCCAATTGTTTAAATTGGAAATTCACTGCGATGATCATTCTTCACTTTCATTCACTTACACTCTTGTCCAAGATGGAATATCTCCTCCTCCGTGGCGTTGCTCAATATCATCGTTCCATTTGGATACTGCAAATCATCTGTCTTGATACCATTAAATGTCCCCAGTAGCCCCTCTGTGTTGTTCATCAAATCGTCTGGCGCGCTGACACTCAACTGAAGAAGTCTTATTCCAGGCGTTACCTCGATGGAAAAGCCTGATGGGAAGGACACTATCACCGTGTTGTTGTTGATGTCACTTCTCTCGATCGACATTCCGGTGAAGTCTACCCCTTCGTTAAAATCCTCGATGGTGTAATTATGGCAAGAGTTGTTTTGACCGGAAATGGTGATGCTGAGGTTTCCAGGCACGGTATGGTCAAAGGCTACTTGTCCACTGTCGCTGTCGTTGGTTTTAAAAGCGAAAGCTGAGAATACAGTGGCGTTCGAACGTTTACCTTCGGTGTTTAGAGGGCGTTCTGTTCTTGCATGGAAGTGGAGGAAACTGTCCCGAGAGCGAAGCAAAACATAATCACCGAGACCATTAAAGGTGTACTGAAAGCCGTCTAGGGTAGAGATATGTGGATCTCCCCAGAACCAAGCTTAAAAGAAAAATATAAAATGAAATGTTACATACAAAGGGAACAGATGCCAAAAGAAATCAGACAGTTAGACGAGCTTGCTTCCCTCCTCATACACCCTACCCTATTTTAATTTCATTTACCTCTAAAAGGTCTTCGAAACGGTCGCCGAGGTCTCCTAGGACGACACGACCTCCTGAAGCATCCCCCGGCCACAAACCGACACCAGCAAGGGAGGATGAACACAGTCGCACTGGCAGCTTCGGTTACCGGTCGCTTCTGATAGAAAAGGCTGCATAGCTCTGATTCGCCTTCACTACAGCATGCTTCAAAAGGTTCGATGTCGGCCTTTTGTCTCTGGGCTCGGTTTCTATAGTGATATCTGTAAATAAAAAGGAACAAGTACGTTGAGGAATTGGAACCCTCAACAATTTGGTCGAAAAATACCCCCTCTTCAAAACTCCTTAAAGTTCCAAAACAAAAGACCCTCGTTGTGGGAGGGATGGTCGTTAGTTTCGTAAGTTATTAAACTTTGCAAAGCGTCAAACTTCGTCCTTACCGCTTTAGGGAGTTGCTACTTTTGGGGGTCGTTAAAATCGGACCAAACGTACGAGGATGAAAGTTGATGAGAGTCATGCATTCTCAACGTCTCTCATAGACTCTCGACGACTCTTGTTCCCGGTCAGTTCGACTTGATGACAGTTGATGAGAGTTAACGAAAACTCTAATGAGAGTCGACTCTCATCAACTCTAATTCTCGCTTGTCTCGGGATTTACTTTGGGAAATTAATGCAGTTGTTTTGCTCTTGTCCTTCTAAAATCATTTCAACGAACCTGTAAGCTCTTCCAGCCTGGGGCGGCTCAGAAACAAAAGCGTTCTTGTTTCTTCCACCTTCAAAGTAACAGCATTGGTGGCTTGCACCGTATATGCGTGTCGGGAATTTCAGCTCATAGCAATCAATTTTGGAGCCTTTTCGACCTTTTCTGTCCTTACTGCTCACTTTCTTGTAACGATTATCACGTTTTGCAGCCCTTCCACTTGCAGGACAATCATTCAACTCCGCTAGCCACAAGTCCGGGTCGGGTTCCTCGTTGTACCAATTCATACATTTCTGCTCCTTGGTCAGGACTGTAGGCTCGTCTGGCGTGTTAAGAGACTTGCAGAAGTAACCCTGCGTTCGGACTCCCTTGATATCATCGACAAATTCCTTGTTATCAATACGAAATATATTTTCACCGAAAGAGTCTTCTTCTTGGTAATGGTACTTCTTGTTTTTTGTGGCATATCCAACAGCGCATTTCCGTTGAAGCTTTCTGTCCCAGTTCATTCCACCATCCTCGTAACTATAGATTATATAGGTGGATGTTCCGTTCGTAATGAGAACGACCTGATAAGTACTTTTCTGAAAGAGAAGCCACCAGTGTTAAAAACAATTGTTGTCCCTGCTGAGTTACGTCTGCGTAGATGATGATGATGATGATGACCTTATTAAAGTGTCAGAGTATTTAGCTTTATACAAACTTATTGTGGACGCTATTAGTATTTATATAATAACCAAATCAATGCGCGCGCTCTGATTGGTCAATCAGCTATGGTTTATTGTGCCAGTAAACTCATGGAAAAATCGCGCGTCTTCTGAATTATTATATAAAAGCAATAGACCACAAGTTTCTATGGTTAAAAGACTGATAAACCACTTGGGATGTTGGAAGAACACTCGAAGAAATCGTAAATCACTCGCCTGCGGCTCGTGATTTACAAATTCTTCTCGTGTTCTGCCAACATCCCGCGTGGTTTATCAGCTTATAAACCATAGAAACTTGTGGTCTATTGCTTAAATAAAAAATATATTTTAACTATTTTACATAAGTACTATTTTGCATAAGTAGCAGTAGTGCGCAGACATTTCTGTCCACAAAATAATGTTAAGGGAAAAAACAGTAACTGAATCTCATTCATTTTTATTCTTCAAAGTAAGATGTTAAGAGGGCGAAAAGTTATTTAAAGATGATTAAATACCTCGTCTGTGTATGGGTTGAAGAAGAAGAATCTGGCAAACGGCGATACTTTATCCCAAGTTACCACAAGCATCCATGTGGCGTGAAACTCGTCAAGTCCTGAACAATTCTTCAGCAGAGCTGTGGTATTTTCTAGTTGCTGTGAAAATCAGAACAGTATTAGTTATGTTGGTTAAGTCGATCGACCGGTTAACTCAGTTGATTGCAATTGCGCGCCGGAATGTCGTGCGGATTAAAAACACCTTTGATACCATATTTATCTAATAGCCCCGTTACTGCGAATTCCATTTATTTATTTATTTATACATTTATTTATACACGGTAAAAATACATCAGGTTAAAACTAATTAAATACTTAATACTACACTATTTTAAAACTATGTTAATCTAAATATATAAAACCTGTTTTCCATCCAGTTTGATAGATTTCTATTTTCTCTTTCGACTGTAGAGTAGCTTAATCAGCTAATTTTTCCGAGCATTTGCTACAAAGCACACAGGGAACTTTGTGCGCATGCCTTGTTCGCCCCCTGCTGACAATACGTGTTGAGTGTTGGTCCGGTCTGGGGCTCGAACCCAAGAGCTTCTTTCGTGTTTATACGTTTCAGCCTGGAAAATAAAACATCACGCACGCGTGCTACGAGGGCAGGCTATCGATCGACAGATGGTACCTGTCTTATCAGCGAGCAAACGAGTTCGCCAATGATAAGCAGCGGGATTATGCTAACCCTACGAACAGTTAATATTTCCGTACGTTGATGCACCGTTGTTTAGTAGGCTCGATTCCCAGCCCCTTAATTGGGAACGAGCCCGATATGGACCCAGACTTCAAGAACCTTAAAAACGGCGGCGGAAACGACCACGAAATTCAAACGAATGCTAATTTTAAATAACGACAGTAAACAGTTAGAAAGGTTATGTCATATTTCTCTATTTATTGTATAGTAATGAGTAGAAAACACACTCAAGTGTAAACTGCTGAAGCGCTCAGGTTGAACCTCCACACTGCAGTTTTCGGGCGAATCTCAATTTGACTCAAAAGATAATCCAAGCCTATGTGTTTAAATTTAGGCAAACATTGAATAACTGTAAGAAAGACCGCAAGACTATACCTCTATGAACTCAGGCGAGCTGCGATCCACGACTTGGTACGAGATACGAGTGAGAAGAGTAATATCAGTGTTAGTCCAAAATACAGCAATAACGTCCTTGTTCAGATCCTTGAGCTTCTTTGGCTCAGCACGATAATATCTCTTGCCAATTGACATCATGCCATTGTGATAAATCTGGAGGCAGTTAATAATGAATGAGACACCCAATAAGATATTATTATCAGTGCTAATTATAGTACTTTTTTCTCCCGTATACACCCTCATTTAACGCAATATGGTCCGATTTGCTTCGGAAAATCTTCGGAGTTTTTCGTAAGTCTTCTGGTGTTTTCGGCTTGGGAGTTATCTGGTCATGATATGTATTCGGGCGTTCAATCTAAATGAATGGTCTCAAAGTTGAAATTTGAGTGCGTTTAGGAAATATGAAATCTGAAATAACATGTGAGTCAGGCAATTGGATAAAGCGATTTTGCATGCTGAAAATTGTGGGCGTTTCATCATCAACATTTGATCCTTTGAAAGGCGTCAAGTAATCATTACAAGCTTGATGACGTCATACCAGTATAAGAATACTTACATAAAGCTTCTTGTGAAGTTTTCCAAAGTAAGGGATCCCGCTGGGTATATGAACACGGGTGTACCTTCTAGACGTTATAAAGCGAAGCCAAATCAACAGAATGGAAACAAATCGCTTAGCTTTGGAGAAAATAGCAAAGAATATAGATTACTTAATATAGGGTATAGTAGTTTTAGACTAGTTCATAATCATCAGTGTATTGCTCAGGTGGTGCGATATTAAATGGTTACAATGACTGATCCAGGATTTCCAATTTTTTTCTTTCTTGCAAGTAAAATGAACCGAAATAAGGTTGTAATCGAAAAATAGTATTGTTCCATTGTATAAAAACCGCACCCGGAACGCAAATTTCTCAGACAAGTTATAGCGTCTAAATTCGAAATTGCCGATCATTGAGAAGAACATTCCAACAAGAGTAAGTGTCCAGAATACGCAAGTCTTCCCAAATCTTTAGATTTTTCCTGTAACGTGACAACTTTCCATAGAGAATCCACGATTGATATGCATACAAACATCACGAGAATCATATTATTATGAAGCTGCTCTTTTCTTCTGGACTAGCTATAAAGTGTTTATAATTTCCTACCTCTACATTTACCACGCTTAAATTCGAAGCCAGGCAAACAGCGACAATAAGCTCCTCCAATTGTGTTAACACACACTGAATTCGAAGCACATAACGCTTGTCCACGTGAACATTCGTCAATATCTATTATGCGATAAAAAATGATGTCAAAAGAACGTACAAAATATTTTTACTTTGTACTTCTCTCTTACCAAATTGTTCAATTCTAGCAAGTTGTGAGTTAGTTGTTACCTTTTAAGATATCCTACCAACCCACGACTACCAGTGCCTTTTTCCCGCCCCGCCCCAAGCCAAGAAAAAGGCCTTGGGAACGAGGTTGGACTACCAGGTAGGCCAAGACAATTTTCCAACAGACAAAACGTTATTAAATTAAATAACTGTCATGTTTTTTAGCTGTCGACACACCAAATTTACTTCATTTAACAGCCTCTCATCTCCTGTTCTTTAAATTTCCTTCCCCCTTTTTCACAGAGAATAAAATTGCGTACCTGTACAGTTTACCAACTCTTTCGGTACGCTGTTGTTGTAGAAAGGCGCAAAGCCTCTCTTACACTTGCATTCATAGCCAGGTCGCTTATTCTTACAATCTGCATTTTCATCAATCCTGTGGCAAATATGTGGATCTTCTTTGCATTCATCGATATCTGAGTAAATTAAATCAAAAACCGTCAGATTTTCTCCCTGTTCTCCGGTTTTCCTCCCTCCAAAATCCAACATTCCTAAATTCCAACTTGGATAAAGGACTCGCATTCAAACCAGTTGAGGCTGATGTAGCTTCCTCTCAAAATATTGTTATTTATTTATTTATTTATTATTTGCTTACCTCTACAGATGTAATAACGATTATCGTATCTTGTACCCTCTGGGCATGCGCAGTAATATGATCCTTCCGTGTTTATGCAATCAAGTCCTCCCGAGAAACAGAAGTTGTCATTATTACTGGAACACTCGTTAATATCTGCGAAAGCAATCACAACAATGCATGTCAAATCACAATACAGACAAAAGAACACTTTTCATTTTGAGTTGAGCCCGCCGCTTAACTGTGTTCGCGGTATCTGTGAGACAGCTTCAGCTGGGTGACGTAATATGACAAGCGGCTTTCAATCGATTGTATAATCCGTGTGTATGCGGTTTGGTACTTCTCCTCGCTGTCTCCATACATTTGAATACAACTGCAAACAGTTTTCAAATGCCCCCCTCCCCCCCTCCCCGTACCCTTCCCGTAACATACAAAAAAATTCCTTAGTCTTTAATCTTAAATTTTATTGACACTATTGTGCATGCCTAGAAGAACAGAGGGACGAGCGAGCGATTGGACAAGTGAATTAAGTAAGTAAGCGAATGAAAGAGCGGACAAGCCCAACTAACGGACGAAAAAAGGAATTAATAGTAGTATAAAACATATTTCAAAAATCTCACCATCGCAAGTATTGTGTGTGGTGTTGTGTTGAAATCCTATTCCACACTCACACTCGTACGAACCAGGAGTGTTTCTGCAGTGTGCATTCCTTGGGCAAATAGCAAGTCCTTCGCGGCATTCATTAATATCTTAAAAGTAAAGGTCAGGTGAAACACGTTTATTGCAGAAACGACAAGTTCGTTGCAAAAGTTTCTATAAACTTTAACATCGTTTTCAAGATTTCGATTAGTTGCAAATAAGACCTGTTAACAGCAGGCAACTGAAGAGTGAGTTAAAAAACAAACAAAAGAAAATCAGAAGATTAAGACGAGCAACTAATGAAGTTATTACGTGCTTAAACCAATTGTATTCAGCAATTTTGTCAGCTAGGATCGAGTGATCTATTGAACATGCTATTTTTCAGTTTACACAGTCCATGCAAATGATACTCTGATCCTTAATGTGGGAGTTAGACAAAGGAAAAATAGTCTAAAAAATAATCTATGGCTCAAACTATCCTAAGAACATCCTTTTAAGGAAATCAAACGCCCTCCCCAACCCCCAACCTGCCCCGCCCTTCCCCTCCCGTCTTGGGCGACTTACCATCGCAATACCTCCCACGGTACCCCCTCGCGGGACAGTGACATTCGTAGGTTCCAGGGAGGTTAAAACATTCTGAGTTCCGATGGCATTTGTGTCTTCCCAGCGAGCACTCGTTTATATCTGTTTGAAAGAGAAACAAGCACGACAAGAATTAGTTTTCAGTCGATACTAGTCCGATAGCAGCTCCCTCGGGGTCTAGCTAACCTTCCAGACGACAATGCAACGTGCAACAAGAAAAACCCATGACTCCAGCTACACTGGAGGACTTGTAGAATTACAAGGCTAACAAGCACGACCGTCCAATGGGCTTTTTATTTACCTAAATAGCAGTTTTCCCTGCTAAACTCCAACAAGTGAATAAACTTTTAACTTCGGCCTCTTTGTACAGTACGCACGACAGTGGAACAATACCCGTAGCTAACAATATCGACTGCTACACTAGAGGAATTGTAGAATTACAAGAATAAGGGAATACCCTGGGCAAGTAACTATATTTTATTTCACAACTAAGGTGCTCAGAGGGCCAATAACTAAAATCGGCCAATCAGATTGCTCCATTGCTACTTGGGCCGGGTATTGTCTCGAATGATTTACACCCGATTGTGCACTGTAATGGCTGGCTTACGGAAGGAAAAATAAATTTGACTGGCATGAAAAACACTCACATACTTTTTTAATTGATTTGTGAAACAACGTTAATTGGGGATTTTTTCCGACCGAAACACTCTATTGCTGCTCGACCAACCCCGTTCTCCGACCCTCTCCACTGTACGTTTCTCACCTGTTTCGTCAAGATAGATGATCCGGTTGATTATCCAGACAAGTGAATGACGGAAGATACCAAACCTGTACATCGAGAAGTCACCATTCAGATGGAATAACCGCTCCAATTCAAAGAATTTATACTTCAGTAGAATCCTCCAGCGGGATGGCTCATGATAGGAGTACTGAAGACCTTTGAGACTGAAGAAGTAATGAATATCCAGATGCATGATTTGGGTGATGAACTGTTCAATTGTTAATTTGTAGACAAAGGTGACAGAAACGTCATTGATCTCAACCACAAATGCCAATGTCTTGTGGGTTACTACTTCATTTAGGCCCAGCACGGTGTGTCTAGTGATGTTCAGGAATGCGTCAAACTGGCACATCGGTAGACTTGAGACTGGAACATGGATATTCAGGGAATTGAGCAAGAAGTGCTGGCTCACCCCTAGCATGTGGCTCATTACTTCAAACGTGCGGACTATCAGCAGTTTTCGGATCACGACGTGAAACTCTTTCACGGTCAAATTGTACGAAAGCTCGGCTTCAGTTTTATTCAGCTTAACGGCGACGTCAATCAGGGTCATATTCAGGTTGGTTACATAACGTATCAAGGTGAATCTTGCGCAAAGAACTTCAATCTTCAGGGGGCTTAACTTGTGAAATTCATATTCAGTCAAGTTGAATAAAAGAATTAGTTTTTCAACAGTGACGTTGTAAGACAACAGAATTTCGTGTACAGCCTTTCTTATCTCCATTTTCGTTTCTCTGTTGATTACAACAATGTCTCTCTTCGTTTTCACGATGAACGTTAAAAGCTGTGGATACACTTTGTAGTCTTTGAACTGCATAACCGTCATGTTTACCAGTTCCGCGAAGTCTTCCAAGGTAATGTTCAACAACTGCAGGTCTTCTGACATAACGCCTATTGCAAATACTGTCAAGTAGCGAGCTTCTCTAGGAACTTTCGCTAACACCAAATCAAGGACATTTGTCACGTTAGCCACATCTTCAGTGATTTCGTACCAGGTGATATGCAGAGAATCGCGAACTTTCTGCAAAGCATGAATAAAATCTTTTCCAGCGAAAGAGATCTTCATTAACTGAAGGAAGGTATAATTTTTGAGATCGTCAGGGTCCCGTACAGCCAAAATGGTCGCCAGGTCTTTTGTGGTGCGGTTGAGAAGATCAAAAGAGGACAAACTGATCTCTAGGATTCCACTAAGTACATTTTCGTCGGCGGTGTTATTTAATGGTAGCAGAAGCAGTTCCAAAACGGAAATTTCTTCCAGACTGACGTTGTTTTTCATAGCCAAAGCGTGGAGGGTTTCATTCCTCACTGTATTATTGAATTGTAGAAACTGCTGCAGATTGACCATTGTCCTCAAAACGCTTTCGATCTCTGAGACGAAAACACCGCGGAAGACGTCGTCGAAAGTAACCTCTTTAAACTGTGACGTATTCAGCAAAAACAGGGCAACTTCCGGCAGGGTAAAGTCTAGGTAATCCAAACACTTCATGGAGATGTTGAAGGTAGATGCAATTTCCTCCTTAGAAGAGCTGTTGGCGTGTCTGCTAAGAATGGCTAGGATGGTTCGAGACCTGGGGTTCTCTGTATAATTATGGTATTCCTCGACCGTTTGATTCTCAAGCTCGCCTAATTGATAGCTTGCCCTGCACACTGAGCTTGGCTCCGGCAGAGAGAAAGCCCTGGTTACCACAAAGAGCAACAGACACGAGAACATAACCATGGCAACGAGGCCACCAGTATTCGGAACCCTCAACATGGCGGCCGATCAACCTTCAAACCTGGAATATCATATTTTGATGTTATTAGTGACAAGCGTAAGGCGGTACACATTTTCAAAACAACCATCTTATCATTTTTACGTTTATAATGAGTAGTTATTTTCATTGTAAGAAAGCCGGTTAGATAAAGGCTTACTCAAAACGTTGGAAGTCACACGTACTAGCTTGACTTCCCTGTGTTTCACCCCGTATTTCTTTTCCCGTGTTCGCAATTTCCTTGCGGTTTTTAACAGAACAAACACGATCAGGTTTTTCTGTGTGTTCAACGCGCGTACAGGAATCATTGAGAGCACTCAAGATTTTATATGGAGAAACCGTCTGGCTCTCTCCCCCTTATGTAAGCTCACCGCGCACCCACCCTGAAACATGGGTCAAGCACCTACCCCCGAGGGATAGTGTACTGAGGAATGGTCAACCACAAAATGGAGGTCAGCTCAACATGTGAAAAACGTCAGTTTCTTCTTTTTATTAAAACATTGTTGACCCTGCTTTGAAAAACAATTCTTACACAATAATCTTAGTTCTATTATTTTGATCATTCTGCCAGTTTTTTAAACGAAAAAAGAAGCGTCTCTTAGCTCTACCTTTTTCGTGAGCCCATAATGATTAACATTAATAATGGTAATAGGATTAAAGGACTGCAATTCGGTCTGTAATCATTACACACAGAAGTGGACGACACGAAGACCTATCATCAATTCTAGTAATAATAACTAATAACAAAATTCGAGAAAAACGTCGGCAAAACGACAGCTGTTGACGATTTATATCGCCATGATAAAAAAGCGATTTTTGAAACTGAAATTTCTAAGAATTTCAAAGAATGTTCAGGAACTAAGAGCGAGCGCATGCGCAGCAAACAAACCTTGTTATTGGACAGTCTGTAATAACCAATCAGATTCGTGAAGTTTGTTATAGTTGACGTATGGTTAATAATATGTTGTTGTCAAAGAGGGTATTATTATGTCGGTCTCTCAAGCGTGAAATAAAAATCCGTATTTAATTTTATGCAAGATGCGTTCCAGTAAATCCAAAGGTCGACATACTGACGTCTAATTTATGATGTGAACATTCAAGAATGTCATGGTAATGTTTTTGTTTTCACGTTGCCAAAACATTGCTGCCTCCGCAAAAACAAAAAATGGACGGTTCGAACCTCGACACTGAGTAGGTCTAAGTACTAAAGTCGGGTTTGTGCTCAGACCAAACTTTAATCATAGAATTTGAATTATGCTATCATATTTTTGCTACAATTTAATATCAAAATCTGGTCTCTTAAGCACACTGACGTCAACAAACCTCTTCAAAAGTTCTAAGTGAATTTAACTTGAAAATTGCCACAAAATCGGTAGACTTGTTAAATAAATTCCCGCTTGTGGTTTCACAGCGGAACATCTTAGACAACAGAAAGACCATGCTATTTCCTGTACCAAGCTGCAACATACGACCGTTTCAATACACTTTTCCTCGAACTATTTAAAAAATCTACCAGAAAATAGAAATACATAACACGTTTACAACAAACTCAACTTATAGTACCCACACACGACGGGAACGTTAACACACAAAACAATAATTTTAATTGTGATTTCCTTGGCTTTTTCAAGCTGTTTACATTAAGCGGTGTGAGCCTAACAATTTAGTGACTTATATAGGCCAATGTAGTTTGCGACTCTGTTTGCAATTCCCTGAAACTACTGAATTGCACGTTACATTTAAGAAGACCTTTATTACCCTATAATATATTTGCAAACACCTTGGACGTTTCACAGACACTATGATCGCATGAAAACACAATTCCACTTCTTTGCTATCAGCGTCGTCAGAAACAAGCGTCTTTGTTAGCTAAACACAATTTAAATAAGCATTTATTGAACTAACATGCTTTGTTCGAATACCTTTTAAGTTACTAGTATTGACAAGGATGTTGCAACTAATCGACTGACTATGGATCACGAAACTATTCAATGGAAAAAACGTTTCCTTGCAATAAGTTACTGACTTTACCTAGAGGGCAAATATCGAAGAAGAAATTCCTTTGTATCCAATTGCTAAAAGAAAGCAATATACTCTTAAACCAACACTTGAATCAAAAGCTGCTCTCTCTAAACACCTAAGAACTGACTCAATCAAACCTAACTAATATCTAGATGTGCACAGAAAATTACTGAAATCTGAATTCTTGCTTTCCGTGCTTAGTGATGAACGGCACGAGCGTTCCGCGAAACAGGAAAACTAAAAAGCTGGGGCTGCAAACAATGGTAACTGCGTGAGGAGTCTATTTACCCTAAAATCAATCATTTATCGTGACCACTTTACTAACAAACATGTTTACCATAGACGATGTTTGGTTTTTACTACCACAAGCTCGTACGGTCAGAAATAAGCAATTTAATAATGATTTACGGCTTGGTGAATCTCGAAAAAATATATTTCAAAACTTAATAAAATTTGATGGCTTTAAATCTGATGTCGTCCAGCAAGAATAGAAATTTAAATTTTGATAAAAAAAAAGGACTTACCGTTGCTTGTTACTTTACGTCACGGTTCTCAGTCTATCATCCAACTCGGTTGATGACAAAAGCCAAATGTGCAGACTGCTATTCTGTGCGCCTTATATCATACAATTGTACTAACATGACAGAATTAATCGAACTCACACTGTGAGCTGTTTAACATTCAACCACCAAAGAATCTTTTATTCTTTGTCACTGAAGCGTTCATTTGAAGTTATTTTAATTCAGCCAGTATTAGGTATTGCGCGCTGTATACTGAGAAATTTTCCAGGTTTATTCGAGTGGTGTTATTAACAATAATAAGTAAGTAATAAGATAGTAATTTAACAGATTTAGCAGGTGGTTTTATTTGTTTGACTAGTGTGTAGTATTCGCCGTTATGCATAAACTTACGTCATTGTTAGACTTGAATAATTACAACCGTCTCAACGCATTCCTTAAAGAGTTTCCCGGCTTCTAGAACATTTTTATTTTATACGTCAAAACTATATTTCGCAAAGTTGTAAAACTAGTTTGCATTTGAAAAAATAGAACATTCGTAACTACGTAACTCCCCTTAGTGCGTTTAAAACAGCAGATGGGGAGGGGGGTTCTAGAATCTCTCTGTCTTTGAATTATGCAAACAATGCATGGGGTACTAAGCTTGAAGATAGTCTCTGTATTATTCTGCGTGAAGATTGGAAATCGGAGATTCTACAAGACTTACAGTTTGCTAGTAACATTTTGATTGGCTCTTTGAGTGATCCGAATGGACATAACTTTCGTCGATTTCCTTTTAAAATTTCGCACAAAAAGAAACTTTCTGGTCTATTGAAAGAAATAAGCTTAAGCAATTAGGTAATTATAATGCCTTGCGTACTACAATGGACACCGCTTCTTTGCGACTCTTTTTATCGATAGTTTCGCACATCTTGAGAATGTTAGCTTAATGTAGGACATGTATGTATGACAGATGACTTCGAGAGTTGAGATATTAAATTACCGAACAGGAGATCATATCTTCAGCTCCGTTAAAGTGAACGTGCGAACTCTGCGGTTTTTCTTGAGTAAAAGAAATGTTCTTTCCGTTAGTTTCAAGTATTCACTGTCTGCTGAAATCACCAGTGCAGCCAGCATTCCCGCCAGAGTTACGTCACGCCAAGTTTGTTTATTGTGTTCTTCCAGATAATCCCGCAAGTGTTTGCGCGGATTTTCTCGGCCCAGTCCATTTCTCTTTCTCAAAGTAGATTATTCAGTCCGTATTGGGGACGGCTGGAATCGATCTCCAAGCTGTGGACCTCGCTATCACCGTGTGTGAAATTGTGCCGATTCCACTAGCCTTCAAGCAAGTCCCATAATTTATCTCTGCATTGGATTTGAACGCTCGATTTGTAAAAGCTAGCAGAGACAAAGAGTGAAGATTTTTCGCTTTGTTTCTGAACATAAAATCTCCTTTCCTACCTTTATAGAAGCTGATTGGGGTTGGGGTAAGAAAACTGACGCAACACTAAAGAAACGCGAGAAGTCTGGAGACGAACAAGAATTCAACAGGGAAGACAGTAAGAAGCTCATTAGCTCAACATCTCTTTTATTGCTCATGCGCACTTCGGGGAATCGTTAAAGACAAGAAACAATGTTGGTCCCATCTCCCATTCTCGTCCCCAGAGCCCTCGTTTCATTTGGTCACATGGAAGGCGCCCAAAGCCCGCTAATTTAGTAATTTAGTTGTTATTTTCAGTTGACCTGTTATAATACGGACAACTACCCATTGAAACCGTATAGAAAGCAAATTCTGGAGTATATTGTTATCATTTTGTTAAATTCAATTTATAATTAATTTCATTGAGGATTAATCCTGGATGAACGCTGAAGAAACCGGAAGGCCTAAAATGGTTTTTAGTAATCTAAAATGATTATTTAAAAATCATGCTTCATGTCAATAAATAGGTTTTGGCTAAAAATAGGTTTCTCACCAAATGATACTGAAATTGAAGCGTTGTGACAAGCATAACAATGTTTTCATTATTTTCTCCATTTAAGATAAGAACATCAGTTTTTTGTTTCACTAATCCTAAAATCTTAATTTCGTCTTTTGACGTTTGCTTCGCACTAAAAAGTCTAAAAGGTCTGTATTGTCAAAGATAATTTTCCCAGTCCTGCGTTGTCATGATTTGTATCTGGAAAAAATAACTTAATGAAATTCAAAACGAAGCGAACATTCGCACCATGCCAACTATTTCGTGAATCTTGAAGAAACTCTATTTACACAAGCTATCATGAAACGCATACGGCAGGACATCAGTTCATCGTTTACCTCCCACTAAAAGCGCGAGTTTCTTTTCCGGCTAGCCTTTTCTTTGAAGTCAACATTACGTTTTTCCCCGTTGATCTCCAATCTGTGTTTACCTTGATATGTCATAGGCGAACAGCACGGTGTAAATTTGTTTTAATCAGCGCAGGGTTGTATACACGTTTTCTCCAGGAGGCAAATGATGATAATTTCTGTTTTACTCTGTTTTGAATTCTAGGGAACGAATTAAAGGAATAAAAGAAATGCTAATAGTGTGTTCCATTAGGCGTGTGTAGTCACACCTTTTGTATTCTCACGGGGTAAAACCTTTTACTTCAGCTGCCGTGTGTTTTAAGCAACAACGTGAAAAACGAAAAGCTTTATTTCTGTGTTCAGTTTGTACTTCCGTTTTTGAAGAAAACAATAAAAAAAGTTGTGCAATATAAAAGGTTTAGTAGAAATATCAATATATCGTTTACTTTGTCGATCGGAAAGGTAATGCTGGAAAGGAGAAAAAAACAATAAGATACTTGTCGCGATTCATTATTCGATTTTTCTGTTTTGTCCAATATTACAAAGTTATAAGGAAAATTAACGTTAAGAATCTCTACAGAATTCATTTACACGCGTTTATAATCGTGCTGTTTGCACATTCAATATTCATCGAACTTTACCTGTATTAGGTTTCTTCGAAAATTAACGAATCGAAGGAGACAGTGTTTGCAGCTGCCCCAGTAACCTTTGTTTGCGGTGCATGGAAACGAGTCTGTTTGTAAGCTGGATTGTAATTAACCAGTGTCTCCGACGTTTCCCTCATTCGCTGGCTTTTTGACTGAGAGCGAGAATCGCAAACTCATTCCGGAAACCTGTGACACATTTGATCTCACTGAATGACGTTCACAAGTTCCCGATGTTTTATCCGTGTGTGTGAAATAACGAACTTGTTATGTTAACCTGAAAGTGTTCGATATTGTTTGCTTATTTCCCGAGCTGGCCATGTTGGGTGTTATTTGAGGCTAAAACTCAGTGAGTTGTGAACATGAAGCAATTTTAGCGCCGGGATGACGCTGGTCAATTCATATTTTACCCTTTTGGCCGTGGCAGCTTTGGTCAATTATGTATCAACAATTGATGTCGGTAAGTTCTAACATGTCTGGGTTTCTAATCTGTCCCTTAATTTACATTTACTTGGCAATGTTACGCTGTTTGAAACTGAACAACAAAGTTTTCCACCTCAATTTTTTCGAAGAATCTTCTACTTTTTCCGCCGACAGTACAACAGGAGATGTAAATTAAAAGACAGCACATTTGTCCTATGAAAGAATTGACTGACAGTAAAACATCACTGGGGTATGCATAAAAAGTGTACGTGTGATCTATAATAGTTTTCTTTGGCAATGTCTTATCCTCAGAGTAAAGTGGGAAATTGGCAATTTGTTGTCAATCTATAATTTCTCTAAAATTGTCCTTAGAAAACCAAAACTTAACAGAGACCCATAAAGGTTCCTAAAACCTGAAGCCCTTCGAGAACGATTTTTCTTTTGCAAAAGCATATTTAAAATATATCGATTCGTTATCTGAATAGGTGTTTTTCCTTAGCTGTAAGAACGACCCGCAGGGAAATTGAGCGTTTCTGCGGGAGGTTTAAGTTCTATTATCTATCTTTTAAGTCGAATCTTGAGATTCACATTCTTTGATATATTGAAAAATTTGCATTTTCACTATTTTTCCAGTTCGTGTTGCATGTTCATTCTTTCTTTAGTTGGCAAACGCAAGTAATAGAGAGCTTTGAGATAATTGCTTCGTCGAATGTAATGTGGCTGTGCGCCTGAATAACTCCAAATTTAAATTAAAATGGTTTCATGCACCTCGGGTAAAAGCGAGGATTTCCGTCAGGCGTCAAATCCCTGAAATCAGTTACAAAAAACAAGAACGGAAAAAAGAAATAATCTTTGACGTTACGATAGAACTCAGAAATAGCCTGGCTCGAACTGTTTTATTGTATCGAAATTGATATATCCTATAAAAGAAAGCTCCATCTTTCACAGACGTTAGACAGCAAATATGAAAGGAAGAAAATGGACCCAAATGGATGTCTCAGTCAACTTAAGAGTATAATCCCTCATCTTTGCAGTGATTGTGAGCTTGGGCCTCACTCGACCCTTAAGTCTTTAAATTAAATCCTCTTCCTTTTTATTTCCTTTACTCTTCTTAATCTCAACTATTTTTAATCATCTTTTTATTAATTTTTTTAAAACTTTGATTTTATGCAATGTTTCCTTCTTTCTAGAAAATCTCAAAATTGGGTGCTATGCAGAGTCTCCGTTAAGCCGAGAATTTCGTGTATCACCCGGAGATTATCGTCCATGGAGTCTTACTCCATATGATTGCGTAAAACTTTGCGGAAACATGAAATACAATTTAGCGGCTCTTCAAAATGGCAATTTGTGTTTTTGTGGCAATTCGTTCAATTCTACGCGGGCAGAAAGCTCGAATTGTAATATAAATTGTACTGGTGACAGAAGGTACCATTGTGGAGGAACATGGACAAATTCAGTTTACAATTCCAGCTCTTACACCGACAAACTCGTAATAAACTACTTTAGCTCTCTAGCCGTTTTCGAGTGGGTTAATTTGACTGCCGGATTCGTGAATAGAAGTGACCCTGGGTTGCGCGTCGCTTTCGATATTGGAGATGAAAATGGTAAATCTCCGGGAGACAGCGCGGAGTTTAAATTTAGGGCATCTTACTGGGGGGAAATTAACGTGAAGGCCCAACCGTTAAATGGCAATCCGAAAATGGATTATATTCAGCGAGGTATCTACATTCAAGCGAAGCCGAAGAGAGCACAACTGAAATGTCCTTCCGTTGTTAGCAAGGGAGTCAAGTTTCAATGCACCGCGAAAATATACGAAGGGACAACGCTTGGAGCTACATGGATAATTCAAGGTGGAAATACGAGAAATATTTCATTACCAAGTAAGTTCAATTTATTCATGTTTGCATGAGGTTTTCATTTAATTTAAGCCTTTGGTTGCCTTTCGTCCGTACCGATTGACACTGTTTGTTTAGCAGAGCTCAAACGCAAGACGAATTATTAAAAATACCGTCTTTATTATGATTAAAGATTTTATACAAAGCTGAATAAACTGAATGCTTTCCGTGTGAGAACGAATATAATTACAACCCATTTAACACTTGATTTCATCAAAGAAGCAAACTGCCTTAAAAACAAAAGTACAGGTGTAAAGGCAAGCTTATTTTGCCAGTGGTCCCGGAATTCTATTCAGACTGTTTTGTGCTGTTCGCCGCACCATTTTGGTTTATTTTACATGCTGACGTCCGATCTCAGTCACCCCTGAAGCGCATTTGAAAATGCGCTATACAAACCATTACCGTTGCCATTATTTGAAATATACAATACCTATATTTATAATATTATTGCAAAAGCTCATTCGATATATCCAAGGCTTTCTCTGTTTGTTTGTTTATTCTATTTATAAAGTTCCGACAATGTTTGGTTTGTTTGACAATCCCCAAACAAAGTATTGCCTTTAAGACAGTTGTTTTAGTCTTTCATTTTGACTTCCTGCCGCACGAAATCCTAAAATAAAATCTCTAATGAAAGCAAAATATAGTGTTCTCCTTTTATCTACTCTTTCCAATTTACTTTAATTCTTCAACCAGTTTAACGTAAATATGACAAAGGACTATAATTCGTTTAGCCGCAGGTGACAATTCAACTATTCCTATAACATGGAAATTGTCCAGTCTTTTATCGCGTTTGAATAAGCGCCTTTGCGGACATTATAGCATTTCGGCCACCGCGCATGATCAAGCATAGATAAGATGTAATTACAGCCGAAAAAGTCTCAATTCTCTTTGGTCGCCGCCTCTCTGGTGGACTTTTAATAAAAGTGAAAATTCTCAGTTTCCTGCGTTATTTGTCTGCATTTACCGTTTTAAAGCAGTCTGTTTTGTAAATACAAGATGTTTCGAAATATCAGGTACAAAGTTCGCGTCTAGATTACGCATACACTAATATTAACAGATAGCCAAAGCCTTTGGCTATCGGTACGTTACGGTAAGTTACGCGACGTCACTTCAGGATGAAAGGAAAACTGTTCTGAGTTGTATCATCATCACGGTGACATTCATAGTTCGACATTTATTTTACCATTTACCTTCGAGCGATGCTATATTTTTCCAATTTTTTAAAGCTAGAACTTCTTGTGAAAAATAGTCATATTTTGATAGCTGTGCAAAGCTTTTTATAATGGCGAGGATTTTTGAACAAAGGAAGAACATTAACATTCAACCTGGTTTAATGGAAGTTATACTTGACATTCGGACACGTCCTTTATATTTTTCAAGTGCTATTAGTAAGAACATTTTATCTGACACTATCAGGATTCTTAAATGAGAACCACTTTCATTAATTCGTTATCGTAAAAGACGTCTATTGAAATGTTCGTTAAAAGTTTGACGATATTCTAGTCCTCAAAGACTGTATGTTCTGATTGTGCAAATGCTCGGCCCAACATGCAACATCTCTATATAATTATAAAGCGTTTTCGCATTAACGCATAGAGTATTTGTGTTTAAAACTGAACTAATTTGCGAGAATAAAGTACGGTAGTTTGCCACCTTTTTGTGTTAAAGAAGATGCACCCAACATAACGCCCACATGTTAAAAGGAGTCAAATCTACGATAAGGTCGTCATTTCGCGACAACATGGCGATGGTCGTCTGTTATGATTCCGTGATTTTATTCCATTTTCATCCGTCTTCAACAAGCATGCCCTCAAGTTGCTTCAAACCGCGAAATTGCGCCCATTGCAATAATCTTCTCAGATCAGAATTTCCAGGATCTGGATTCCAGATCACTGAAAATTGTATTCTAGCTGATAAAAGTCTCCTAAATGCCCACCGTCAATGATTAGCCGACTAAAACGCCATTTACTTGCAAGGTATTTACAAGGAATTTTTAACGCTAATTCAAGTGTATCAGTTGAATAAATGTCCTTTTCACTCTCCTCAGACCCTCTCTATGTGCGCGCGGGCCCGGCCATACCTCAGTGGACTGTACCCGGTCTAACTTCCTTATATGGCTCAGGAGTGTTCTTACTTAACTCGTTCCAGTTCTCCTCTGAAGCACGGATTTTAGCAATGGAAGTCTATGGACACACAGCTGGGCAGATAAAAGTCTTTGTAAGTGTTTTTATTCTCTATATCTAAGCGACAGGGAGTATTTGAGGTCTATACAGATCTATTGCAGCTTACAGTCAAATGGTACAAAGCACGTCATGCAGGGCAACAAGCTTGTTATTATTCCCGCGCAGGGAAATGACTGGCTGAAGTCGCTTTGTTTGGATGTTTCAGAGCATGAATAAGCTTGCTGCTCAGCATTTCGGATTTTAAACCATGTGACATTAAATATTAATTAGTAACGGCCTACAGTTATTATCGACGACGTGTTTCAGAATAATAATGGCAAATCGTTGTCGATAACGAATAGTTGTCAACAACTGAATGTCTTATCTGTGGATGCTCTTAGATTTAATTTACTGATCTGTTACAAACAAACCTATAACGACATAAAACCATAAGAGTGTCAAACACTCCTTTTTCAGTTTTTGTCCTTGTATACCTCAAACTAGTCGGGTAAAAGGCGAATAGTTCAATCGGTGCATTATTCTCAGTACTCGTTTCTCTATTGCAGATTTTAAGGCCAGTCTGCACCTCACGAACGCCTCATTACTGTCCCGCTAACGTTTCATGTACTTATCAGCAATGCTCCGCCCCTCCAAGCTATCCCTGCGCCTCTCCCGACATGTTTTGCGCATCAAAGTCTTGCTGTTTTCTACCGCCGAGTGGCAACTGTACCCAGTCCTCCAACACAACGGCTCTGTACGCAGGTACCCTTAGAATGACTGCTGACTTGGGCGTGTTTACGATCGGGACAGGCTACAATTTGCACGTTCTTCCCAAAAATCAAACAGTTGACGTTTTACCAGGAGATATGATAGCATGGGGACCAGCGTCGGACGGAAAAATTGCACACAAATCAGCGAAAGGCCCAGTCTATCATTTTTCTGGAGTCGATGCAAATAATGTTCCTGTTGGATTCGAAATCTCAATCAACCAATCAACTGTGATGCCTGACTTAAGTTACATGATCAACATTATTGGGTCACAGGCTTCAATATTCGAGCTTAGCTATCAGATCAACAAAACTGGAGAGTACTGGGCCCAAGTCAGTTTTTGGGACACGCTTGGAAATGCCTTGCCACCAATAACACAACGCTTTCTGGTCCAGACTCCTCTCTCTGAAATCAAAATTGTTTATACGCAAGGATTTTCGTTCTTTGGTACTCGCATTAACCGCGACGTTGAAATGATTGTTAATATCTCCACGGACGCGAATGTGACTGTCTCGTGGACACTTCTCAACACCAGCACTTTGTTAAAACGTAAAATCCTGCAAAGTTTTGAACACGGCTATGTTGTTGACAAGCTGAATCATACATTTCACAGCTTAGGAATGCATTTAATTTCTGTGGAAGCAGCGAACAACGTTAGCATTGTGAGCCGCACACTCCTGGTGAATGTCCTAGACGCCATATCTGACCTCAACGCTTCTCTAATATCGACGCCAACCTACTTAGGCGCACCCTCAAAGCTAAATGCCTCCGTCTTTGGTGCGAATGTTCTTTTCAAATGGAATTTCGGCGATGGCACGAAGACACTCTATATTACAAACACAACCATTGTCCACCGCTTCGCTGAGACAGGAACTCTAAATGTCACTGTGATCGCGACTAATCTAGCGTCGACATTGATAACGTGGTTTCCAGCTCACGTTTTTCATCCACTGAGTATTTCTGTACCACAGCAGGACTCGGTGGGTTTAATGTTTAACTTTTCGTGTTCCTTAGCTGGACCCTTTCCTGCTGATCAATACTATTACTGGGATTTTGGAGATGGAAGTAAGAAGGAAGGTCTCAACAAAACTCAGGTATCCCATGTCTACACCATAGGAGGAACGTATCTAGTCACTGTCAAGCTTCAAAATGAAGTCCTTGTTGAAGCAAGCTCCAAAGTTCTCGTGATTGAACCGATCTCGGGTCTAACCCTTGACAATTTTACAGGCGTGGAGCTGTTCGATAACCAGACTTTTATTGCACGGACTGTCACTGGAAATAATCTAACATATGAATGGTATCTGCACGGTAATAATACCATGATTATAATGATATGTGCCAGTAGCTCGATCGAGTTCCATTTTAACCAAACTGGTTTCTACACAATCAGCGTCAATGTTTCAAACTCCATATCTTCCGCGTTTGCCTCGCTCTCGTTTTATGTGCAACGGCGCATAGCAGGGCTAGGCATAACCGCTTTCCCGAATCCTGCGCCGTCAAATAGCACAATAACTTTCAACATCACCAAGGGATCGGGAACCAATGTTAAATATCGTCTTGACTTCGGTGATGGATTTGTCCTGCGGGAGTTCCCCGAAAACTATCTCTTCAATCGGACATTCGTTTCCGGTCAGTGGCAAGTGATTTACACGGGAGAAAACGCAGTCAATCACGTGATTGTTTTCTACAACGTGACTGTGCAAGATCCAGTTGAAAACATAACTATAAGCGTTGAGGCTGTCAACGAGTTTCACGGACGAAAACTCGTGGCAGTTGGGACTGACACGCGTTTTCATAGCAAGGTAACCGTTGGCACGGGCGTGTATTTTCGCTGGGTGTTCGGAGATGGCAGCGGCAGTTACACTTCTAAAGGTGCGGAAAAACCCTCGGGAGAAACTAATCATACTGTGGAACATCCATTCCTTCATGCAGGTCAGTTCAACGTGTCAGTGGAAGCTTTCAACGTCATAAGTCTTTTGCGGACCTGGATTATGGTGCATGCGCAACATAGAATCGAAGGATTTTCATTACTTGTGACTGACCGAGCGAGTCCTGGGGAGGCGATCACGTTTGCATTTTCGCGAACTAAAGGCGACAACGTTACCTACGTCATCGATTATGGAGACGGTGAACCGAGCCAAATCGTTACAGGAAATTCAGCAGTTAAAACGTATAATGTCACCGGTGTGTATAACATATCTGTGGAGGCTGCCAATCAAATCAGTTCGCAGAAGGCGCTAAAAATCATAACAGTCCAGCGTAAGATTCAAGGGCTTGCTTTCGCTTCTCCAATCAAAGCGGTGGAAACTGGTTTCCCGACAAGTATATCGTGGAGAATCACGGAGGGAAGTGATGTGACTTATGTCATCGACTTTCGAGACGGGAGCGCTCCTCAAGTACTGGACGCCAATGTCATAGGCATGAACGTTACTGTAAGCCATAGTTACACTTCATGTGGAGAATTTGTGGTCCAGATTACTGCGTATAACCTAGTAGGACCCAATAAGACGATAGCAGGAAGGGCAGTGGTAGACGACAGGATAGTCGGTCTTGTAGCATACGCAAAGCCTAGTTCAATACAAATGTATGAAAACGCTGTGATTGTAGCATCGATTTTGAAAGGGAGTCGAGTGACGTACGACTTTGCCTTCGCTGATGGCTCTGATCCTGTGCGCACAATAAATAACACTGTGTTACATTGCTACAAGAAGCATGGCGTGTTTAATGCTTCTGTCACAGCCCGCAATACTCTGACTGCAGTTCAGGCATTTGTTAATGCTACCATTACTGTAGAGAAACCGAATACGCCGCTGGAGATACGCGGACTCAATGTATCCTGCCAAGCGACCACTCCTGGTAATGCAAGTAAAATTTTTGTTACCTATGAGTATGGATTCGGGTTTCAATGCGAGGCGGACTTTGGTGATGGAACGAAAGAGACTTATAGTGACTCAAGTCTTCCGTTACCCATATTTCACACATATAGCACAGTGGGCAGTTTTGAGGTGATGGTAAAGTGTAAAAATCAGTTTGGAAGTCATCAGGTTCACACCAAAGCTCAGGTGGACGAGTTAATTACAGGACTGCAATTCAAGGATGGCAAAGGAATGATTCAGAAAGAATTCGGTCAATCTGTCGATATTGAATGGATCTGGACGACAGGGACAAACATCAAACTCAGTGTCACCCTTTCGGGTCGTGGTTCGATTGCAAGTCAGCAAACCAGTCAATCAGGTTTTATCCAGTTAGGTCCAGCCTTGTGCCCAATCCCTGGAGAATACACTGTGGATATTGAGCTATCAAATTCCGTGTCGACAGCGAAAAAGCTTACAGCTGCAGTTACTTTTATGCAGAAGATATCTGGCTTGTCCATTAGTTTTAATCCCATTGCTAAAACTGGTTATGTTGTACCTGTTTATATTACGGTTGTTTCCGGGTTGGATGTGACCGTTATATGGAGATATGGCGATGGGAGTCAAACTCGTCGTAAAACCAAAGGATCTGGAACACAGAAATTTATCGCAAGTCACGTTTATGTTAAACAAGGAAATTACGAAGTAGAGGTCTTGACGTCAAATCAGAATTCTGGAGAAAACGCGAAGGATAAAATAACTATCTTGGAGCCGGTACAAGGATTTTCTTTTCATGAAAACAACACGCTCGTTTGGCCTTCGCGAGATATCGTTTTCCAGTTCAGCCGAAATTCCTCAGTACCAGATATTCTCGGCGTAAAATATAAAATTGAGTTTGGAAACGGAGAGAATTCAGAGGAAATAGATATTGATCCTAAACAAACACAGTTTTCTCTCATCTACTCCTACTCAAGACCGGGTTGTTATCAGGCCAAGCTGATCATATGGAACTTTGTAAGTCGTGTGGAGTTAACGGCTCCTGTTAATATCATTGAACGCATCAGCAACGCCTCACTCAAGGCAATGCACTCAAAATACTCGGTCCATCTGGGAACTTCAGGCGGAGGTCCAACCGGAAACACATTCCCCTTTGAATATCCAGTGTCCTTTGCGATCACGAAAGATACGGGGACGTGCCTGAAGTACGATTGGAAGTACGGTGACTATGTTGAATTACTAGACGTTACGTCTTCTGTTACAACGCATGTCTATCCATTGCGTGGGACTTACAACGTTACGACTAAGGTTTATAACAGCCTTGGTGTGTGGTTTTTACGGCGTGCAATCTCTTTACAGCATTCAGTAATGGGATTGTATTTAGCTGCTAGTGGTCCGGCAAGGCCTGGAGAAAATATTACTTTCGTTGTGTTCTGCGCTAGCCTGGGTACAAATTCAAATTTTGTTTTCTTTGCTGGCGACGAAACCCTAAACTTCACACTCAAGAATTTTAGGAATAACTCCGAATTGAAGGCGGAACGAAAAATTGATCCTAACATAAATCTCCCATTCAACCCTTCAAGATATTTCGCGAAGATTGTCAGCCACGTTTATTCAAACCAAGGACTATTTGAAGCGCATGTGTGGGCCTGGAATGAGGCTTCCCATCAATCAGCTCACGCCTCAGTTGTAGTAACAGAAAAGGATGTTCCAGAACTCCGCGTAACAGTGGTCGGAGGAGAGAAAACCCGTGAGAATAGCACTTCTTTGATTTTTGGAAGTCGATTAGCCCTGAGCTCTCATGTTGAAATCCAGAGCAGAGATAGCTATGTGGTAGTTTTTAAATGGGCCGTGTACAAAGTGGACACATATGGCCCCGGTGAGTCTTCTTCCTCTGCACAATTGCCCCCAGAATCAGGAAGAGAAGTGAGGTAAGGAATGATAATATAATGTTTAATTATTGATAATGTCAACTCCACTCCATCCCCCTTAAGCAGATACCTAAGGGACTTGTCTCTGTAGGAGATTTTCAATCGAGTGTCCATAGTAATTAGCGAATTGCTTTAGTTTTGCATTGCTACGCTCAGTACTTGGTTAAAAAAAAGCTCCACTTTCTCAGCCAATCAAGTGAAACCAAAACCAACTGTGACTCGCGCGCGAACGTTTTCCCGCGCTTCATGTTGACTACGTGTAATTACTTTTTGATTGGATTGGATTGTCTCCGTTCTTTGTGATTAGCCAAGGTAATTCCTTTGATTTTGGCTTTTCCACACTCAATTGAAACTCGCTCTATAATTCTTATACAGTGGCGGATCTAGGGGAGGGGCCGGGGGACTGGCTCCCCCATTGTTGGCGAAAATTTTAAGGCCCGAAGAGCAGGAAAATTTTTCGGGCCCCCACCTTAATTTAAGGCCCGAAGGGCCGGAAAATTCCCCCCCCCCCCCACCTTGGAAAGAAGTCTGGATCCACCACTGTTAGGTGACATAGCCCAGTCTCAGTATGAAGAACACTTTGGCTTTGGCTGTCAGCTCAATAATGTTGAACTTGCCGTGAGATCGATTAAACAAGTTACATCATCAGCAGCATTTTTTGAGAGACTTCGTTATCCAAATGGGCGCGAAAATATGCCTGGATATTTTTCTGTAGGCTTGATCTGCTTGAAGAATCGAACATGGATTTTCGAAAGCGAAGCTCGAGAGAAAAGGTCCATTGAAAAATATCTACTCTGTTTCAAACCAAACGGAGGCTTATGTCGGGTATTGATGTCTAACCATCTGTCAAATAACTTTCCCGAGCGCGTAATTGGTCTAAACATATGCGTGCCAACTCGGATATCCGGGTAATCCGTATTTTTCAGAATTTGCACATTTCGCGTTCATACCATTATAATTCGTCCTCATTAAATTTCCAAATGCTTTCTCTGATATTTCACTGCTTTCAGCCGGCTCATGCTGATCAACTTACCCCATCCCTGGCGCTAAAAATAAACTTTAGCTTTAAATATACATACCTTCTCGATTTTTTCTTTTCACTTTAGGCTGCCCCCAGAGGTCCTTACAAACCAGTCCTCGCTGACAGTTCCCGCGTTCAGCCTGGGCCCTGGTGAATATATCTTTCAGCTCACTGTTTACATAACAGGCATTGGTATAAGCAACGCTGGCCATACCTTCATTAAAATCGCCGGTGCCCCTATTGAAGCACGCATTGTTGGTGGAGATTTGAGATCTCATAACTGGGGACAGAAGCTTGTGTTGGATGCAACTGCGTCACGCGATCCGTTGTTTCCAGAAAATAAAGATTTGACCTTTGCTTGGTTTTGCGAAATTACCATCATGAACCCTGATATCGTTAAATCTGGTGTTGGATGCTTTGGCAATGGCGAGGGCCATGTTGAATACACCCGGGAGGTTTTCCCGATCGAGGCCAAAAGTCTTTTCGAAGCAACCACGTACCTTTTTACTGTGAATGTGAGTTCTGCGAAGTCCGGCCGCTGGTCAACAGCAACGCAGACGATAATGGTGTTGATGGGGAATCCCCCTGATATTAGACTGCGGTAAGACCGTAAAAATACTAGATATCAGTTGTAGATGATTTAGTTTTGAAGCTAAGAACGTTTCTTTTAGGAATAGATTTGTTCAAGAAGGCACTTGTGCAGTGATTTGAATGCTATGAATACTCTTCTTCCCCTCGAATTTGTAAAGTAGCTTCATCAAATAATTTCCGAGCATTCCCCCCGTCCCCACCCGCCCACAGAAAATAAAAGGAACAGTCCTGTTCATTGCCCAAACATTTGGCTTAAAATAAAATAGTTGTGTTGTTCGATTTTAAGAAAACTATTTCTCTACTATAAAATATGGTTTAAAAAGTGAAGGACAGGCCCTTGCAGTAAGAATTTGTGTAAATTCGACAAGTTTTCCCACTCCTGATTTATTCAGCTGATTTTCTTTCTGGATTTCTTTCCAATACAGATGTCTATCGAACTGTGGGAGGTACCTTAATCCTTCCAGAAGACTTGTTCTTACTACCGAGTGTCTGAACTGCGACGGGATTCAATCCATAACTTACAACTGGTCAGCGGTGGACATGCAAGCGTCGGTAGCTTTGGCTGTCTGGCCTGAGCGAGCCCTCACCGCTCGAAACCTCCCAGATGCCGTCATACTTGGAGGTACTTTCAACAGTGGCACATCATACAGAATCAAAGTCGTCGCTAGCCGGCCTAACTCAGGTATTGTTGTCATAGTTCAAATAAGCTGGCTAGCTGAGAGTCTTACTGAAAATGATAGAAATTACTGAAAACGGCAATTCGACGAAAAAAATACACTGAATTGGGCCTTTTAATAAGGTGTTTGTTCTTTTAACTTGTTACTTTTAGCAAGCCAAGGAATAGCTGAACGTGAGTTTGGTACCAGCATCCCACCCAGCGGGGGGACGTGTGACGTCACACCAACAGCAGGCGAAGAGCTGGACACGATATTTATTTTCTCGTGTAGCGACTGGCAGGATGACCACCAACCGCTGACCTATGAAATGTTTTACTCTCACCCGAATGAAAGCATAGAACCAGGCTCCTCTCTGAATGGTGTTCTGTTCTTCTTTGGTCCTTCGCTAGCGAGCCACAAGACTATTTTTCCAGTCGGCAAGAAGGAAAATAGCTATTTTATTAACATTGTGGTGATAATAAGTGACGCGTATGGAGAGTTTGTGAAGAAATATCTTCAAATTCAGGTATAACTTGAATATTTTTAATGATGACATGTCAAAAGATAAAAGATCTTCAGTTAAAGTTTCTATGCACGTGGTGTCCTTGGAAACACGACCTATTTCTGTTACTACAATTGCTGTAATTGTGGTTTGCACCAAGTGCGCTCTCCGTGTAACTTTTACAGTTACACCTTTGGGTTTTACATTCAGCCAGTAGAACGCGAAAACTCAGTTTTACCATGTGTTTTAATGCATTATGTGTAGAAGCATATGACCGCCATACGATTCGTTGGCCACTAACTGTTGAGCGAAGAAATTGCTGAGTGAGTGTCCGGCTCACTTTTAGGAGAAGAAAAGAGACTGCCTGAGGGTTCATTTAAAGAATTTTTGCAAATAGGCCAAACTATCCCTGAAGTCTTATGCAGTAGAATCGCGATTTCTCGAATGTCCAAGGGAAGTGGAAAAATTGGTTCCGCTAGAAGTCGGGAAGTTGGATGGAGTTATCAGGAGGTTAATTCGAGAACTCACAGAACTGAAAAATGCGGATTCCATTGTATTAGAGCGGCTTTTACTTCAATGTCGAAAGTGATTCCACGTTTGCTTTGGTTTTGCATTACTATGCTCAGTGATTGTCTTAAAATCTCGCGCCACATTTTCAACCAATCAGAAGTAAAACCAAAAACCAATCGTGACTCGCGTGTGCACGTTTTCCCGCGCTTTAATTTGTGTCGGCTACCGGCGTGTAATTACTAAGAGTTTTGATTGGTTCACTGGATTGTCTCCGTCCTTTATGATTGGCAAAAGTAATTACTTTCAGTGTACTTTGGTTTTGGTTTTACGGCACTCAATTGAAACTCGCTTTATACCTAATATTAAATCATTTTTCGAATTCATAAACTGGCATGTTTGATAAATATTATAAAACTTGTTTTATGTCATTACGTATCAGGTGAAACCGCGGCTGATTACTCAAACAGAATTGGTAAGTAAAACGCTTGCACCAAGAAACGAAATAGAGAAGGCGATGGGCCGTGGGGCTGTGCAAGAGGTCGTACAGCTCATAAATGCTATCAGCGATGTACTCAATGAGCAGAACGCTAGTGGCGATTACCTTGTCAAGCAAAAGAAACAGGTATGTTCTGACAAGTTAACGCAACGCTGGTAAAACTTTTCAAGATCAGTGGCGAATTTTGATGGAGGAACCAAGGTGGGAGTAACCTGTACCCCTTACAGTTGTTTAATAAGGCTGGATAGATATGATAGAGTTGATAACTATTTCACTGACCAATAGGATGTTGATTCTAACATTGACCCAATATCATTAGAAAATGATTTCAGACAAATTGTTCAAAGTTTGCGTTTTGATCCCGAAGATTTCCGTCTAGCTAGGCTATATGAAGCATCAGACTGTTTTAGATGTTTTGGAGTAAATTGCTAAGAGACAAAATCCATGGCGTCATCGTTTTTGCAGCAAGGATAGCACGACTCCAATCGACCTGTTTTGAGAATTTCATTTTACAGCTGCATTTAAATCTCATATGAATGCCGGGGGAAAGCAGATTGCCCGTACGAGCTCATTCAGTAGGAAATACCAAAGTTTAAAATTGATTATTATCACATTTTGCTGAATAGGTTCGTCTGGTGATGATCAAGTACTTGGCTAACTTCCAACCTCAAACCCTCAATGACGTATTACTTGGTTCAAGGTCCCTGAAGGCTGCAACCGCTATTGCTACCGAGACTGAAGTAGAAGCACAGGTGAGGGAAAGCTGGTGCGAAAATAGCTATGTAGACCTGGGTTTGTCACAAAACACCTGCTTTCTCCCTATGTTCTATGATATGGCTAACCAAAGAGAGACAACACGGGCGCATTACAACTTGCACTTCGTTGTCTAAAGAAACAAAGTCTTTTAGTTCTTTTTTTTCTTTTTGGTAAAATGTTGAATGACAATTTGACTTAAATCGGACCTTCCTCCTGCTGTTTAAACAGGATGGTGAAGCGTTCCAAAATCTTTAACCAACAATGTTGGATGCTGTTAGCTAAAAATATTTTTTGCCTTTGTCTATTATTTTGGTTAATTTGTTTAGAATTAACCTAGTATAAGTAGGCCCAGTTCCATAAACATCATATCATCATGTCATTTCAAAACGATAATATTTGCAGTTAATTAATTTAGGTTCTGGCGACAAAACAATACGCCAACATGGCGGCCATGCTGACAAAAGAGTCCCAAGGAGGGGAGGATGGAGGAGTCATTGAAACGATCGCCAATGAAATACTCCAAGGATTGTCAAATATCTTTCTGGCTTCTTCCAGCAGCAACAGGGAAAGTCTAAATAATACAGACATGAAAGTCGCTGAGGTAAGCTTATGTCCTTTGACAGTTTTCGGCGCCTATTAGATGCCAGTTTCTCTAGCATGAGGTGATTACAAGTATTGTTACTCCCCTTGAAGGGATACTTGTCCATTGCAGGGTTTCACCCAGCATTTAGAATGATTATCCTAAAAATACGATAGCGGTCGCCGACGTTGCTATAGACAGGGTTAAATAGAAGCAGAAAGTTGCGGCCTAATAGAACTATTGGAGCGTAAAATGATGAATATGACGATGGTGATGGTAATGATAGTGGTGATGATGATGACGATGATGATGATGATGATGATTTTGACGGTAGCGCTAATGATGATGATGATGATGATGATGATGATGATGATGATGGTGGTGGTGGTGGTGGTGTGATGGTGGTAGTGCTCGTAATTATGATTATGACTTTTTCCTCATTCTAGGAAGTGATGTTTAAAATCCTAAATCTCGTTGATGAAGTCTCCGACGCAATGCTTCACACAATGATACCAGGGCAAAGTCCGCTGGTCACGAAAAGCGAAAGCGTGGCTGTCGGCTTGTCCAAACAAGAACCAACTAACCTGGCCGGGATTGCAGTGGACGTGGGAGGCCTGGGAAAGTTTTCGTTGCCGCGGAACGTGAGCATAATTGATGGATCTAAAAATTACTCCTACGTCACTACTACAGTAAGTCACGGAATATTTTTAACTTTGTTCGAATAGAATCTGATTTTTTAATCTTTTGTATTATTCAACAGGTAACCGAACTTTCCAGTAATCCATTCCAAAGTTCCGGTAATTACACTTTAGTCAAGTCCAATCCTTTGTCTTTGGTGCTCAAAGGGAGTGATAAGAAAGTGATTGCTGTCGAAGGTCTGACGTCACTGATCGATATTTTTCTGCCACAAAAAGCAGTTTCAGTACAGGTAATAAAACTAAAAGTTAAAAGGTTAAAGTCCATCATGAGCTACGTCATAGGGCATTTTTGGCAGTTTGTTCCATGGCGAGAGGCATGTTGTATGTCCTATCAAAAACACAACTCGAGGACCCTGACAAGGACTTGAACCAAGCCCTCTCGACTTCAATCTGCCATGTCATAATCAGTCAATAAGAACTTGTTATTTCTCGTTGCAGGTTTCATTGAACATCTCACAGACCCCTTCCTCAAGCGGCTCAATGACGTTCCATAAGGTCTCCATTCCCAACAACGATAGCGTCATAATATCTGAAATTCTCCCATCCGACAGACAGTCAAAACTAACAATTTATCTCAGATACAACGAGAAACCGTCACTAACAGAATATGACTTCAAAACGGTCCTGCCAAACCAATACTCGGAGGCGGGAAATCATAATTACACGCTCTTTGTGTCACGTGATCGAATGAAGGGAAAGGGAGAGTATTACTTTGGAATTCTGCCCAGTGCGCATGACATGAAAGAGGAACAGACGGCGGTATTTTACACATTTGATGTAAGTGGTTCGGCATGCTACTTTTGGGATGAGGAGACAAAGGAATGGAGCTCCAAGGGATGCCAGGTGGAAAATTATTGCTTTTGAAATTATTTTAGAGTCCGGCAAACTACTGCAAATATATATTTTTATCTAAGCTCGCATTTTTCAGTCCATACTGGAAACAACTATAAACTCTATCAATATAACTTGCTTAGAAAGAATCGCAAATCACCTGCTCTATTGATTTGTTTCTGTGTTACGGTAATGATTTTATGTGGTACTAACAATTTAATGAAACTTTTTCATGTCTATATCGTGTTAGAGCGCATTTAGACGATTTTTAACGCAACACTTTAAGGTTTCCAAAGGCAGTAATTCAAATATCTCGAAAATATATAGTATCCACATTTTATTGGACTTGCTTCGTGGATGCACTAAGTGGCCGTTCTGTCAAACATGCTGCTGCCGCTTTTAATTAAGAGTCGTCTCACGTTGTTAAAAAAAATCAGTTTGAAACCAGCATTCTTGATTGCCTCTTACTTTTTTTACTTTCTCTGTGTAATAACATTTCCACAGGTCCACAACCAAACCACTCGACACCTTACGCACTGCCAATGCTCACATTTGACGTGGTTCGGAGCAGACCTGTTTATCCCGCCAAACAAGTTGGATTTCGAGAGCTCTCTCAAGAAGTTCCCAGAGCTGTACGAGCATCCAGCGCTGCTCGCTACCTTCAGTGTTATTATTGGACTCTACCTGATAGGGCTGGTGTGGGCGAGAAGGAAAGATCGGCTTGATATCAATAAGGTTTGTTCAAGCTGAAAGTGCCATTTGTCAGTTCAACATTTAAATATAAGTTCTCGCTTATTTTGGAGAATTTGATCGTTTATTCGTTGATTCGCATTTTTGATCGATTTTTTTCGAGCCTATTTAATACGGACACCATCCCCATTCCCAGTCTCCCCGGCGAGTTTGAATGTGGCATTACCCGTAAAGCTTGACAGGAGAACTCGCCAAGCCTCCTCCGATCTCGCGCATAGAAAGAATGGCCTGGGGACCTGGCTGTACGGACATCAAAGTTATAAAGCAAAGTGTCTATTATGTAGACACTTGGGTCCAAGTAACTTTCCGTTACATGGGGTGTCCGTATTATTGAAGTGTACATTCGGGAGAGTGTTTCTCGTGCAAAGTGTAAGAGAGTCAGTTGTGTATTTCAACAAAAAAGAAACAGTATAAAAGAGCCCATTTTAAGTGCATTTTGGTTAGTGCGGGTTAAAGTTTACATTGGTCATCTGCAATTACATGCATTGGATTCACACGTGAGCATGTAAAAATTCGAATAGGCCGGTGGAAAACCAATCTAAAATTTTGTTGGTGCGAGTTGCAATTGAGTGTCGTAAAACTAAAACCAAGTAATTACTTTGACCAATCACAAAGGACGGAGACAATCTAGCGGTCCAACTCGAAGTAATTGCAGGTAGCCGACACAAAGCGCGGGAAATCGGACTCTGATTGGTTGAAAAAGTGGCGTGAGATTTTTAAATCAATCACCGAGCGTAGTACTGCAAAACCAAAGCAATTATAACTAATTACTTTCGGCACCCAATTGAAACTAAACCGCTCTGTTTCTATGATTATTTTCGAGTTAATAGTAAACTAAGTTTTTTCACGCAATTCAATCATTCTTACGGTGACTAATCCGCTGGTGTTCTCTATTTTTTCTCAATCAGGTTGGTCTTGTGCCAGTGCTGGATAACGACCCATCAGACAGATACCGCTATGAAGTAACAGTATACACAGCGCGTGGTAAGAACAGGGGCACCACAGCTAACGTGTTCATCCTTGTCGCCGGCGAAGATGGCCAGAGTGCCGTGCATATGCTGAAGAGCACATCCAAGTCATGTCTTCACCCGGGTGATATCGACTCCTTTCTTATCACCACATCAGAATGCTTAGGAAGTCTGACATTCATTCGTATATGGCACGATAATACGGGCAAGAGTCCATCCTGGTTCTTGTCCCAGGTAGTCATCCGGGATATTGAGACGGATGAAAAGTTCTTCTTCCTGTGCGACCAATGGTTGGCGTGTGATGAAGGTGACGGACAAGTTGACCGGTTGTTTCCAGTGGCCGGAAAAGACGAGCTGCGTGATTTTGTACATCTTTTCAAGACAAAGACGAGTCGTGATCTTTCCGATGGACATTTATGGTTTTCTATCGCTTTCCGCCCGGTACGAAGCCGCTTCACATGCGTCCAGCGAGTGTCGTGTTGTTTATCTCTCTTGATGTGTTCCATGTTGGCAAACGTCCTCTGGTATCGAACGCCAGTCAGGGAACAAAACAACGTTCTTATAGATCTGGGGTTCTTTGAGTTCACATGGCACGAGATTCTTATTGGCGTTCAGTCAAGCTTAATCGTCTTCCCAATTAATTTGTTGATAGTTCAGTTATTTAGAAACAGAGCAGTCAGTCCCAAAACCAAGAAGAAATACGCGGAAAGAACTAGAAGAGAGTCTAACTTTCCAACAGTAAAGCAGCGAAAACAAACCGCGGTGTCGCTGAGCGACATTACGCCCACGGATTCTCAAAGGCAGTCTGCGGGTCCGCGACAAAAACATGTGCAACTGAAGAATTTGACGAGCATTCGCACGCCCGTGGTCGCGCGCAAGGATTCCTGGGATGAGGAATTGTTCTGTTCTCTGCTGGAGAGTCAGATTGGTGTTTTATCGGAAAACAAAAAAGAGGAACCAAAGACAGAGAAACCAGCCGAAGAAAATGATCACGAGGGCGATGTGCCTGATTTTTTGTCGTCCGATATCTACTACTATTTGTACCAAGATGATGCACGTGAACACGAAAGAGGTATTGTTAAATCTTGGCTCATGTCATGTGTCCTGCTGTGTTTCCAGCTCTTTATAGTCCTCGTATGTAACAAATAGTATTTGATGACATCAACATTGTGATACAAATACTAACCTTGATTATTATTAAGCGACGTAGCCGCAGACACGTGTTTGATATTTGCAAATCTGCACTACGTAATCATAGAAGAAGGGTATTTTTATTTTGTAATAGAAAAAACATGTATCAATTAAATCATATTCTTTTCCCTTATTAAAGTTTGTCCAGGGTCCGTTTGCAGTACAGACTCTGTGGACACAACGACTGCGTTAGTGCCTACAGAAAAACCCAAGAGAAAGAGAAAGCGTAAGCTGAAGTGTTTGTTCCCTTGGTGGTTCGTGTACGTCGGTTGGTTTATGTGTTTTTCCACGGCAGTCGTCGCAGGATTTTTCACGCTTCTTTATGGATTAAGCTTTGACAACAAACAACAAGAAGAATGGCTGGTCTCCATGTTTGTGTCCATGGCACAAGACATATTAATTAGCCAGCCTCTCAAAGTAATAATCGTCGCCATTTTCTTCGCGCTTCTCTTGAAGAAACCGCAAGACGAAGAAGATGACGTTATCAACGCCGAGTTGGCCCGCGACGAGGAATGGCTTGAACAAAATCTTACGCAGACGCACAAGAGAGATTCCAAGGCCGCTGACACGCAATATCAGCGTCCGCCAGATAAGGTAATTGACCTGAATGCGTTTTAAAAGGTTTGAATTCCTGTTTATAAGGTTATTTATCTGCTCATCCTGGAGTTTTCAACTCGTGTTGGTGGCCGCTCAACTGTTAGCTCGAAAATGCGCTTTCGAAAGTTCTAGGATCGAAGACATTCTTTATCGTTTTATATGATATCAGAAAATGAGGACATTTTTTACTGTCAACCCTCAAAAGAGTTATCGAATCTACAAACCTTATTTCTCACTAACAAGAGTGGCAAGATTGCTCTGCCGCTAAATCTCTGTCTAAATGTGTGTTCCTGTTTTCAGGTATTGCTTCACGCTGCACGAGTCCGTCTCGTCAAAGAAAGGAAGATGCACTCTGTCATCCGGGAAATCGTGTTTTTCTTCATGTTTGTGTGGGTGGTATTATTAATAGCCTATGGCCACAGAGACCCGTATGCACACTTCATGACGCAGAACATGGAGAACACATTCGTTGGTCACCAGGAGTCGCTCGGTCCTCGTGAAGAAGACAAAATCAGCACGAAGAAACCTGTGGTAGGCGCTGACGGAATCAGAATTTATGACGTAAGTACTTATAGGCGCAGTATACTATACCTTAATTTATGGGAAAAACTACAATTGCATGTCTGTAGTATATCTGGGGTTAAAATGTTATCAGTTATTTTTCTTCCCGAGCAAGCCGAATAGAAATAATAAAAACGCTATCGATATGTTACGTAAGAACAGCACTTTTAGCTTTATGTTTTAAGGCGTTTTTTTTACTCGTCCTTTTTTCCTGTTTGGTTTGTTATTCTGAAACAAGCGCATGTTAACTGAATGGTGGCATGTTTGATAATGCTCTTTATTCCACTAGGCTAGTCTAGTTTTGTGCTACTTTATTTCTTAAGTTCCCGTAACCTCAGTCTCTATACAACTCGCATCTTCAATTAAATTCAATTATTCTATCGAGTCATGACAACGATAGTTACTTAGTACTGAAAGAAGAAAATAGCTTATGACAGACTAAGAACTACGGAATACTTTTTTAGTTCTTCGAGCGGACACGGAAATAAAACGAGGGGGAAAAATGGCAGTCTACCCAATGTTAGCACGGCCGCAATTCTTCCCCGTTGCTGTTTTAGACTCTTTTTAGATTTTCAGTTGACGAACTAAAGCAAAGAAGGAACGTTCAGAGTACACGATGCGGAGAACACCCCTGTTTTGTATGTCAGTGTTTTTATTAATTTTCACTATTAATTAATAGCATTTTGTTTCAAATGCGCCGCATAGGTCACCAATGTGATCGACTTCTGGGAGTGGATGAATGAGACTCTAGTTCCAGGCCTCTATAACGGTGACTGGTACAACGGCAAGCATGGGCAGCCAGGATTTTTGAATGACAAGATGTCATTTGTTGTGGGCGTGGCTCGGATGAGGCAGCTTCGTGTCAAAAGCGGTAAGAATATGGATTCAAATTAAATGAAAGCACATCACACACGTGTTAAATACAAACTGAAAAGTCTCGCATTTTCATCTGGGTGACTTTTACCCATTCTTGCACCCGGTTAAATGACTTTAACGAGCCCGCCAACGATTAAACGAGTTTTTTTAAACCGATTACATGTTTAACCTCGCTTACCGCAGGTTCTCGCGTTTTCCCGTGACTGAAGCTGCCTTTATAGGTACATGGCACTGTTTATTCGGGTTTCACTTAATCATAAGTTCTTCGATTTCCTGAGTTTTTGGTTCGAAGATTTAAGAACCTGGTGTAATGAATAATGCATAATTTACGCTCTTAATTTATTCCTCTTTATTTTAGGAACATGTGAAGTCGCCAATGTTCTTGATATTCACATGGACGCCTGCGATGAACCTTATTCCTGGGACGCTGAGGACCAGACTCTTCAGTACGCGCCCGGTTGGAAATCAACCAATCACAACTCTTCTTCCAGTCCAGAGTACAGCGCATGGCGCTACAGAACTACCGCTGAACTGAAAACACGTCCTTTTCTTGGTCATCTTGCACTTTATCGAGGAGGTGGCTATAAAGCTGACTTTGGATCGGAAATAAAGGGTGCTTACTCTGTGTTAGATGACTTAAAGTTCAACAACTGGGTCGACAAGTACACGCGCGCCATATTCGTCGAGTTCACTGTTTACAACGGGTATAGCAATCTGTACTGTGTGATGAACTTGCTCGTGGAGATCACTGCCGCGGGTGGTGTTGTCCCGTTTGTTCAGTTGCTTTCAACACGGATCGATCGCTATGTAGGAAATTTCCTGTTGTTTGTACTGATCTGCGAGGGATCCTTCGTTCTGTTCACTCTTGTGTTTACCTACCGCGAGCTTAAGAGGCTTCTCAAGACGGATTTGAAGGAGTATATGACTGCGTTTTGGACATGGGTTGAAATAGCTCTACTGGCTTTATCGTGGACTTGTATCGTTTTTTACTTTATCAGGTTTGGACTGGATAAACTCACAAAGAAGACTTTTCGAGAGAATCCCCAAGAATTCGTAGACTTTCATCATCTCGCCCTTGTTGATCAGTTATTCGGGTACATTTATGCCTTTGTGGTCTTCTTAATATCAGTGAAGTTTCTTCGATTGTTTCGGTTCAACCGCCGCATGTCGCTCCTTGGATCAACATTAAAATGCGCCGCAAAGGAAATGCTTCATTTCGGGATCATTTTCGGATTAGTTTTCGTTGGATTTGCGCATCTCTGCTACTTGGTATTCTCTCACGAGCTGTACAAATTTCACACGTTTGTGACCACAGTGGAAACTCTCATCAGTGTCATGCTAGGAAAGTTCAGTTACGTTAGCCTGGAGCGAACTAACAGAGTCCTGGGTCCGATGATGTTCTTCTTCTACAGTATAGGCGTGGTCTTTATTCTCGTGAACATGTTCCTGTCAATCATTATTGAGAACTTTAAGAAAGTGAAGCGAAACAACGACCTTCAATCCAACGAATACGAGATCGTCGATTTTATGACGGAGCAATTTCTGAGTTGGTTGGGGATGAGGTCCCGGTCCATCTTCAAAAATCGGGTGTTCGTCGAGGGGCAATTCGAGCAGCCTGTATACAAGAAGAAAAAACCGAAAGACGAAGCTAAACAACTGAAGGAGAGAATCGATAGACTTGTTGTGCTGATTCAGAAAGTTCATTTCGATGGCAATGAAGAAGATTTTCTCAGGAACGACGGAGAAGTGACTTACTTAGTTCCGGATATTAAACTGGAATCTTACGCTTGAAAGTAATAGTTAGGCAAAGGGTCAAACGCTGGTACCATATTAATCAGTATTCATCCTGGTTGATTTGCCATCACGGGTACCAACAGGTCACCCTAGAATGGCCCCCATTCAACATGGTCCAACTTTCTCGCAATCGCACGTCGCTCCATCCCGTGCAAATTGCATGCTTTTCCTGGGAGCTATCCCAGACTCGTAGCAAGTCACTTTTTAGTGTTTTTTGAGGGTGGATTGAGGCGCTTGAAGTGTCACTGGAAGGGGTGAAACAGAAATGAAAACTGCAAAGGGCCGCCAACGATAATGCTGCTAGTTGACGTAGGATCTACAAGAGACCTAATCAGCCAAAATAAAGTGTAACACAAACATAACTGCAAGGCTGGTGCTACGTAAAAAAGTTGACGACAGAAATCGATAAAGCAGGGTTGCCGTGGACAGCTGTTTCGTTCTCACTAGAACTCGTCAGCACGGTATCAATTCTAAATGAAACCAGCAAGAAAGCCAGCTCAAATAAAATGAAAAAAGACCGTACCCACCCGACCCCGAATCACTCACATTGACGTCTCGCAAAGACAAATGTAGACGGATGAAAGCATCTGGACATTAAAACGCATGCATTGCGTTTGGGCAAGGTTTATTTATCTACATTTGGCTTTGTGAGACTTCAATGTGACACTTTGTCTACTTGTTCCATGAAACAGGTGATGTGGCAGCGCGTGATTCGGCAGGGGGAGGGGGGGGGCGGTTCAAGGTACGCCATGTTCTTTCGTTTTCTCCTCCATCATCCGATCACTTCGGCGAAAGTAGGCACTTCATGTATGGAGACACTTTTTATACCGTAATGCCAAACCCCCTGAAACCCTAACGAAACGAACGAAATTAGTACCCTAGCAAATTGCAGAAATGAAAACAAAACAAAGAAGCGATTTTTTTGACCGAAATTGACAAAAAACGGCCAAACACTGAGGCCTTTTTTCGAAATTGAACATCCGCCATTTTGACCCTTTTTCTTCCGGTTACTTCCAAATAAGGAATGTCGGCCGCCATGTTGTGACGTCCTGTGCACATGCATTTTTTGAGTCAATAAATTTGTGAAGAATCTTATAAGTGTCGAAACTGCATTAAGCTTGTATTATGACCGGTTCGGAGTCAGAGGAAGATGATGTTCACGAGAGTCAAGACGACCTCCGAAGAGGAAATACATCGTGCTGCTGTGTATGCGAGTGTTGTGCGAATTGGGAAAGGCAACAAGAGAAAGAATGTTTATGCTGCAAAGAGATCGATCGAGGAAGCCGTAAATAAAACTCCACTCCTTAAGAAGTGGCTGATGGAAACTTATCCCTCTTGGAATCTCTGGGCGTTCTGTTTGAACAGCCAACTGCAGCACGTTGGAGCTGTTGTTGTCTTCTAAACTCTTGAAATTCGCGCGAGTGGACGTTCTCAACAGTGACGCCATGCTATGCGCCCAAGCCTTCAACATGTCTTCCAAAATGGCGGACGTTCAAATTGTTCTGGTACGGAGCTTTTTGATGCTACAATCAGGTTTAAAGGTAAGTTCACATCTAAAACATCGCGATTTGATTGCGACTTATCATGTGCTTTCGTATGAACGACATTTTAAAAATTCGGTTTTCGCCTTCCGTTCTCCTTTAAAATAATAAAATACTACATGTTTTGTGAACAGCCATGTTTAAACCCACACATGAATGCAATACGTGACCATTCAGCAGTATCCGGGAGATTCGGTTACCCGTACGGAAAATTCAGGACGTGTATCCGGGGGACTCAAGGATAAGCCGGTAGGGTTGGAATGGATACTGAAGTGAAATGGCTGTGTGATGCCATCTTCTCAGCTATTTTGCGCGTCCCATATAAGGTGCAACAAGAGAAAATGAGTTCTTAGCGCGATTTTAGACCTTGAGTGACGTTGTTTTACGTCTCAAAGCTTTTTCTGAACCCCTCCGAAATACACAAGAACAGGTGGCAAAAGTTGAGAAAGATTTTAAACTACCTTTCTAGCAGAAGTAGGTTCCACGTTCCCCAGAACGCCGGATTTCCACGTTTTCTAACACAATTCTCTCAAATTTCTACAAATAAATAATTTAATCAATTTTCAATTATAAATACTAATTTAACGATACTCAAGCTAGATGCATAACTCATAATTCTGCATGTGTTACTTACTACCTATCAAAGGGTATTTAACCAACGCAATTTCTAATTCTATTAATTCCAAGTGTTGTTTGACAAAAATTACGGGCCGTGTTGTCAGCAATCTCACCAAGAAAGTTTTCATAATATGCTCAATTTGACTACTGATAGTAAATGTACACATTTTTGAAAAATATATCATCTGGAAGCTCCTACAGTGAAATTAAAAATCATTTTTCATCTTCAGGAAGTGTATATTCGTTAAAAGCCATTTATCATAACGTTGCCGTATTCAAATATATTAATCATCATCAGGTAATCAGTTAAAAATTTTGTATAAAAATACATCCAGGGTATTTTCTTTGAGGGATCAATCATTGTTAAATGGTATTAATTCTAAGTCTGTGTGTATGAATCTATAAACACTAGTAATTCTACAACCATACTCTTGGCATTGTAAAACTTTGAAACATGCATGCACAGTCTTTGGCAGGAAACATTTAAGGCATTTTCGCCGACTATGAAGTACATTACAGTAAGAAAATCATTCCGTGACACGCGTGACTGTTGCGTTGCGTTACTTAGGCCACGAGTGAAAATGAAACACGAGTTACATATTCTCGTGAAAAATGTCCTGGGAATGTAGTCGGCTGAAAAGAACGTGATAATTCACATGTAAACCGATAAACTGCTATCTTGTTTGGGTTTCTTTATCACGACCGGGTGGAAAATAGTGACCGAAAACCTTGTAGGCTACCCTAAATAGTTCTGCTTTTATTGTTTAACTTTAGAGTATTTGCACCCTTAAAGATTTTTAATGACAAGAACTAGTAGAAGAAATATATTAGTCTCTACATTATCACGTTATGACCTTCTCTCCTCGTTGACGCTGAAACTGTTCTACTAAGTTTTCAAATCTCTTCGCTCCTTGCACGGCAATAGCCGCGGCCTTGAACCTTCTTCGCGCCACGGGGTTTTCACCAAGGAACTCCCGCCCAAGAGAGTCGGCCCTGTGCTTCACCCACGGGTGCGCTAACACTTCCTCCGCGCTATAACGTTTACTGTGATTCACAACGAGAAGTTTCGAGATAAGATCTTTGGCTTCGTTGGAGACGTTATCCCAGTATGGCGACAGGAACTCGTAGTCTCCTTCCATAATCAGATCGAACAGTTCATCTTGGTCTTTCTTAGCGCTGCGGAATGGCGGGAAACCGCACAGCATGATATACGTAATCACACCCGCTGCCCACATGTCCACCTTGAGCCCATACCCAGTCTCTTCCAGGATTTCCGGCGCTACGTAAGTTGGCGTGCCGCACACTGTGAATATTGGAGATTTGACCACCATGGCTAAACCAAAATCTGCCAGTTTCAGAATTACTTGACCATTGGGTTTTTTGTGGACCTGGAATGATAATGGGAAACAAAATTAGAAGACCACGTTTGCCGGACTCTTTGTTTTAAGTTTAGTATACGTGAAACAAATGCGAGGAAAGAACAGGAAATTCAGTTCTGCCTAGTGTTTGAAAATGGAAAAACAACTCACTGTGCTGCGCGCTTTACAGTTGACACACGACAAAGTTTTTGATTAAATGTTTTCACCTTTGCATGTAGGATGGCAGTCGAAGTTGACTGCTGACATGGAATTTGACATGCCCGCCTCTCACAGTTCTTTCACTTTAATCGGTCACTTCAAACCAAAACCATCAAAACGTTATCAAAATACTTCAAAAAGTAGTACAACAATTTGCGCAGTAGCCAATGCGGAGCACTGTAAAAGGCACTTTTCTCGACCGGATTCTCGGAAGAAGAGGATCAACTCGCTTCCGCTTGGCGGATGAAAAAAATTTCCTTTTTGTACGTTATTGACCTGTCAAGTAGCGAATAAGGTTAGGTTCCGGGCTCGCACCCCTTCCACATGCTCGAGGCTTCGGCTCTGGGAGATCGCGCTATGATTTTTGGGATCTAGCTCTCAACACGAATAACGGTATAAGGCTGGTTAGCATAAAAACAGAACATTGCTTCTGCCTGGAAACTAAAAGGTTTTCTCCATACTGATAGTAAAGAGCAGGTGTTATCTGCCATGCAGACAGTTTTGATACAGAGTGAGCTGTATCGACTGAGCTGCTCGATTTGAAATGAAAAGGCTTGTTAGAAAAGAAACTGGTCTTCCCCTGGAAAAGACCAGTACTGCCAGTCCAAAACTTAGCCTCCGGAATAGCGGGCAGCCCGAACACGAACGAGACACGCGAGCGAGAAGTGCGAGACGAACACGCTCCGCGCTCGTGTTTGTGTTCCTCGCGTTCACGGACAACATGAAGGGCTGACATGAAGGTAACGCAATGCCACAAGTGTTGAGGGTTGCGTGATGATGTATTCATAAACGGACAGAAGGTACTATTTTGATTTATGTGCAGCCACCTGGGACCAACACAAAACAATCTTCTTTATGGAGTGACAGAAAGATATCGAACTCCTGGAAATCAAACAAGTTGCCATGGCTTCATCCAAACTTTATGTCAAATTAGTCAAACAAAGCAAGGCGTGATTGTTTAATTTGAAGGGAAAATGTCGATGCATTGTTGTACAAAGCAAAACATTTACACCCTAAACGCTCTTCCTATTTTGCTATTGTTAACATCAGATAGAATTTAATAAATTAAGGATTTAAGATTACACAACACCGGCGACCCTATATCACCAGTAATTAGTACTTCCCGTACTTACCAGCAGATTTTCAGGCTTTAGATCTCGGTGCACGATCTTTCTCTTGTGTAAATAAGCCAGGGCTTTGGCAATGTCTTTGACGTAGCTCCGAGTGACTGATTCAGTAAACTTGACCGACGATGAAATCGCGTCAAAAAGATCACCTCCGCGTATTAACTCCATGACTAGGTAGATATGCCTGGGGGAATCGTAATCTTCATACATTTGTACAATATTCGGGTGCTTGCATCTTCTCATGATCTCTATTTCGTCCTTTATCATTTCCTCTTTGCCTCTGATTTTAGCCTTGTCGACAATTTTCAACGCGAATTCCTTCTTGGTTATTTTATCGACGCACTGGCGCACATCGGCGAAATTTCCGTCACCAATTTTCTTCCCCATGTCATACACCTCTTCAACAGTTTTGTCCGTGACCGTACCGTATTTCATTTCCTCCTCTGATAAAATTCCACTATCATCTCTTAAAATTTTCTTGTCAATTTTATCGTTGCCATGTTTTTTACTCACTGACACTTTTCTGCTTGGTTTAGTAGCATCGCCTGATTGATTATTGTTGTCATTCAACTCTTCGTTTGCATGTTGAATACTCGCACCGTTTTCGTTGTTGTTAGGGTGAGAAATGTCCCCGTTCTCTAAATTATCCTTCTCTGATTTCGAAACTAGATTGGCGTTGCCGATCTGAGGTAGTTTAAACGAATTTTGTGGTCTTTTCTCGCTGCTTCGTGTTTGTGTATTCTTCCCACGTGGAGAGCGTTTAGCGTTCGAGTTAAAACCTTGGGCATGTAGTTTATTGTTTTTATTAATCTCTGTTTTTGGTTTGTTCTCAACTTTTGAATGAATGTCTGGTAGCTTTGGCAGTTTGCTTTCCTCGTCCCTGTCAATAGATTTAACAACGGCTTTCACTTGTTCCTGCTCTTTCAGCTTTCTTTGTTTATATTGTGGCATTCCTTCGTTACCGCCTTTCGATTGTTTTCGTAAAGCACTCTGCTTTTTCGAGCTTCTCTGCTGAAAATCATCCATTATATCCGCGATGTCGTCAGTGCTAAATTTCTCGCTTCCCACAGCTATAAATATATTATTTTCGTCACGAAACAGCCCACCCACCTCGCGAATTTGCTGTCCTGAAATTGTGTACAATTTCCTGGGTGCGCTCAAACCACCCGTGTTACCAATTGAACTGCTAACTTCGTCAAGAACTTGCTCGAGAGTTTGCGCTGTCCTTTTGTTCAAAAGAGCTTTTACAACCGTGCGAGGCTTATGTGGCCCGTTTCTGATTACTTGTACCATTTTAGGCTTGATATTCAGCACCCTATTACTGTCGCTAGGGTTCGATTTTGGATCAGAATACCCTCGCCTCCTCGAAGGCTCTGCCATTCTTGTAACACCCATCGGTCGTCGCTTCGTCTCACTGTGAGCCATGCGAATATCAGGAAGATCAATGTGATGTTTCGAGCCCCACTGCGGCAGTGAAGGCTTCCCACCGTACGATATCTTCCTCAGACTCGAGTGGGACGAGCATACGTAAGCTTTGCCGTCAATTAACTGATCTAAGGTGTCAACCCTGGTGCCGCTCTCGAGGGAAAACAGATACCGCACTCCGAGGGGCAAATCTTTAAAGTGTGTAAAACGGCGCAGCTCGTTCAGAAGCATATCGACACTGCGAAATCTCCTCGGAGTAATAACCATCACATGGCCTCTAAAATTGCGATCGCCGTTAATGTAGAAAGTAACTTTCTTTGATTCTCGGCCAACGTCATGATCGGACAGGCCGGTTACACGGTTAGGAAAGCTTGCTTTGGTGTTCGCCATCTTTGATCGGTAAAGGTATCACTTACTAGTTTCTGTTTTTGTTCAAAACACTCTTCAGATCTTCCTTTGTGCGTGAAAAAACCTGGCCGCTTTGTAATGAATCCTTATCGATAATTAATCCCAACATGATCAGTCATAGAACCACAGGAAATTGTCGCAAGCATCCAAAGCAAATTGCACAACAACTTTGCCGGAAGACCGATCGACTGTTTAAGTTATTGAAGTTTCGGTAAGTTAGAATCCACGCTACTGTGATTTTCGTGCGATCTCTGGGCTATGCATCTCAGATCTTTGGTAGCGGACAGTTGTGAGTGAGATCGGCAAGCGAACGTGCGCTGTGTTCCAAGTGTGTTCTAACCCATCGCAACAGACATGAACTGATCTCGAAGTTTACCATTCATTACTTGACATCACAAAGCCCTAATTTTGATGAGTGCGCGCGTGTGCACATGTTATTGTCCGTTGCCACGCAACGTACTGAGAAGTGGGAAAATATTATCGATCGGTCCTATCAATATTCTAAATTTTCATAAATATCACTGGTTGGCATACCGCAATTGAAATTCGAAACGAAACAAAGAAAACCAACTAAATTAAGTAGGGAATAGCTAGTAGCACTGCTCTTTTTTTGGCCAAATTGTGCCAAAATTATGTTCGTTTTTCCAAATTATGCATGCTAGTTTGGAAACTGGTTCATACGATCGTGTAACGGGGCTTTCGTGGTGTCACATGTTCCTCTCTCACTGTTTTTCCCTTTGTTGACTGTAAGGAATGGTCTCTGGTGATTGTGGCTGGTTCTATCCCGTAATTTCTCCGAGAGAGCATAAAAGTTTTCGTAGCCTCGCCTGTGCGAAGTATTGGGACCGACATGGTTTGTCATGGGACTTCCGGTTCCCGTGCAGCCTGGTCCCATGCCCAGGCCTGAAAATCCGAACAACGTCAGCGAACAAGGTAGCCTGCGTGCAGCCATCTCCTATTTTTTCCGCTTTAGGAAATAGTCGGCTGCACGCGGGCTACGAACAAGGGAGATTTGCCTATCAAAACTCAAAAATAATTACATAATTTGGTTTTATCAACTGGGTTGATAATGTGAATTGGCCATTATCCTTCCCACCGACGCAGCACCACAATTTCTTTAGAAACTTACCCCCTCTATTCAAAAATAATTATATCGATTTATTAATAATTATCGAAATATGCGAATTATGCCAACAGTGCTACTAAGTTATGCTAGTTTTCTCAAATTATGCTAAAAATTATCGTAACACAATCTTTTAAAGCCGAATGCCGGGATAACAGCTGGGGGACAGGTGAGGAATGGCACAATCGCAGGCTAATAAGCAAGGGAGAGCTTTGCATCTTTACCATAGCTTTGAAGATTGGCCAAGATCGGTCAAGGAAGTAAATATTATCAGTCTTGGATCTCGAACCGTCAACATACATATCGCTTGTTTACAAACAAATGTAAGGTTAAAAGGTGACAAGCCTAATGAATTTTCACCAAAGAAATTGGATTTTGCTTGTCAAATTTTGAATATTGCAAACAAATATGGCAACGACCATGCATATACCTGGGATTTCAGGTGCGCGCAGTCAAATTTTGACTTCAGCATGCAGAGCAAACATGGAGATCACAAACGCGCGCGCGAGTGCGGTCGAACCGCGAGAATTACAGGCGGAGCTTGCGAATTCGAAAGCGGAGAAAAACAAGAAGAAACTGATTTGGTGCGCATGGATTAACCATTTTCCCGAGATCACTCCGCTATACGTAGCCTGCGTAGCAGGCGGGATTTCGCAGTGCTCCCTTTTGGTGTCGCCAGTGGATAAGTGAGGCGGGTCGAACATGAGCTATTCCCACCAGATACACAGGCAACGTTATGGCAACCAGATTATGCTGATGTGATGCATTTTGTACTGTATCTCGGCTGGTTTTAGCGTCGGGCATGCTCAGCAGGTGCACATAGGCGTACGGGCCGGGGGTGCAGCCCCCGAAATTTTGGTCAACTCAGATCTTTTGGGCAGCAGAGAAATTTGGGCAAGGCAACCGGCTTGGGAGAATTTTTTGGGCAAATGGTCTACCCCCCCCCCCCCCTCCTCCCTAGCAAAAACTTTCTCGTACGCTTATGCAGGTATAGCTATTGCACGTGAAGAGTGAGCGCTAAACCGATCGTCAAGGAAATGGGAACAGATGCAACGCGCTCGATTATTGTTGGGTAAGGTCATCCCGAAATGGATTTCTTTTACTGAACGCAAGATATCAACACGAAGTTATATTTCCATTTGAAAATATATTCCCATTATTCTAATACAGGAGATAAATTGAGCATGAAGGGGTTCAGTTCCCATTTAGTCCGGGGCATGCCAAGAAAGTCAAAGATTGCAACAACAAAATGACGGTCTCAATATCTTTATTGATGTCATGAATAGGCCTTTTTAGCTTGGTTTGTTTGCTGTCCCATTTCAGACCAAGTGGTGGTACCCTGGACACTTCGTTCTTTCAGATTCAAACAAATCAACACAGAAATGAATGAATAGTTTCCAAATGGACAAGGGAACAATTCTCGGGAGGGCATCACATGATCGGAAATGAGCAATTTAGATACGTAGCGAAAACCCTGTTCGACACTTTGTCAAGACTACGCAGGCGAAGTATGCTGACATGGCGGTGTCTTAAAACAAGGATCGATATATAATAATATAAAATCACCAAAGCGCAAAGAATGAAAAGAACACCCACGTGAAAACTGCAGAATGATTCGCGTGAACGAGGCTGGGTGGTGAATTTTGAGCATTTGACGTGATCATGCATTAGGCCTATTAGAAATTGTTGCACAGTCACACTAGCGTAATGCAGCAATGACAGATTATTTACTTGTTCTGCGTTTTTGCCAGTTTGAAATTTCCCGCACAATCCAGAAGCGCTCGCGTGTGAAGTGACGTAAGCCGAGAAGTGCTGTTTTCTTTCGAGCGTCGCCGACAGCACGTCTAGGGTTTGTTCTGAAGCGGCTGTTCAACTGACAAGGTTAGCAGCAAGCTTACAACCTCCATCAACTTGGTGTGGTAGTGAAATAGCGTGTCATGTTTCGATGCAGCTGCTGAAATACTGCATGACACCATCTTGTTGATCTCTCCTCTGATGGCCTGTAGCATTCGAGCCAGTCTTGGTGAACAGTGGAACGCCATGCAGTGGTCGCCATCAACAGCCAGGGTAACGCGAGGTTGCTGGGCTGACGGAGTGGGCCCTGGAACAAAATCAAGGAAAGATTTATCCCTCCCTCATTTTTGCGGAGCGAGGAAGGTGAGAATGCAATAATTCAACCACAACTCAGTCTAATCTGCAAGAAAATTGCCAGAACAGAAAGTTGGTCCTTTTTATATCAAGTACAAGAAATAAACGGGGATAAAAAATTTCCCGGCGCCACCATACATACCATGATTCACTTCGCGCACGTCCTTTCCAGAGAAACAAATCAAAGCAACCGGGTGAACCATACTACTGTCCCGGATGAAGACTTGCGTGGACTTCACCTGCGGAAAAACACGAAGAACAACGATGAAGTGTCTGTATGTGCATAAATTCAGAACATCCTCTACTTTTCCTCACATGGTCAGAGTCGCCGGGTTAAGCGAAGAAAGCGATTTGCGAGCTTGTCGTGAAAAAACTGGTGGCGAGTCGCTGAATATATTTCAGCGGCCATTTTTTCGAGTCGCTTTTCTTTGATTCTAGCTTGACAACATGCAAGAAAGTAGGTAAGAATTTTTACTCAAAAACATCCCCAGCTAGGCTAAACAAGAAGCCCCAGTCAACTATAGTTTTGTTAATAATTCTGACATGTTGAGCATGTGGAGTTTTTCAACCAATCACTAAGCTAAGTAATGCAGAACCAGACGAAAACTGAATTAGTTATGAACCCAAAATGAAATAAACTGGACACTACCTTGTCGAAATAAACGAGCCACTGGCTGACAAAGTGTCTTTCGTCAGAATTGACTGAGGACGGGTGCAAAGCCACTCGTCCATCGGATCTGTAAACAACAAAATGACAAAACAATAACAACAGCGATAATAACAAAACAAATTGGCATGTACTAAAATGAGGAACATCGGAACACCAGATGTACCGTCAAATGCCGTCAAAAAATATATATTTAACAAATAAAGAATCCTAAGCCATGTATTATACTGTCATAAAACACGACGGGCATTTGAGAACACGAGGGAAATGTAGAAAACACGAGCCGCAGGTGAGTGTTTTGTACATTTCTCAAGTGTTCTCAAATGTCCGGAGTGTTTTATGACAGTATAATACATGGCTTAGGCTTCTTTATTTGCTTTATGATATAGATTCTATACGCCGCGAGTAAAAACAACAAAACACGCACGATCGATAAACTGAAGCAATTTAATTTCGCTTCTTCTACTTTCCTCTCGAACTTAGAAGCTTCTTTGACAATCTCTGCAGCTTGACTCAGAATTTTGTCCGGAATTTCTTCATAGAAAATGTTCACCGCCATCCCTTGCGAATTTTCACTAACGTAAAGCTGACGAAAACAATAAAACACGCTTTTTCTATGTTTTATACTCTGATAAAACATGGGTTTTTGACCAATCAGAGCGCGCGCAGAGTCCTATCTACATTATAAATAAAAATAAAATTCTGGTGTTCCGGGGTGCTCCGGTGTTCCGTGTTCCGAGGTGTTCCAGCGTTCCTAGTTTTAGTACATGCCCTTTGATTTCAACTCAGTTGATAGCGGTAGAATAGGTCGAAGAAGCAACAAAAACAAAACTACCAAGGAGTTAATTGAAACAACTGAGTTCCCATCTGACTCAAATATTAATTTAGTGTTGCGTTGCTCAACATGGGTTTCTGGCGTTTTCTATCGTTTGGAACTGTTCACATTTTTCCCCGCGCTTTCCACCAGTCCGATGTAATTCCGCTGGCTCAGCTTTACGACCCTTTTCACTAAAAAACCCGTTATTCTCATTTCAATCAGTGTGTGGTGGAAATTCGCATCGCATGTGCTGTTTTACTTACTTGGTGCGAAAAGCAACCCGGACTCGCTTCTTCCCTGATCGTCCTTTTGACTCAAAACCAAGACCGACTTTCACAGTATTTGGAAACACACCGGCGCACACAATAGCCTGCGGAGAATGAATTAAACAAATTGATATTATACAGGTGGAGGTGGGAACCTGACAGCACATTAAAAATCGTTAAAAAAATATCAATTCAAATGAACAACGGAAACAGAAATATGTATTATCAAATGGAATCACGAATCACGAACTAAAGATCACACAGCGACGGTAATAGAATGACTTCTTTGCCGATTCTCCTCTTGGTGGAAAGTGTAACAGCTTTATCTGCCGCTTTTCTTGTTGTATTTTATTTTAATACAGGGCAGAATGTGAAACGTTTCTGTAAACTTGGTAGGAACCATTCGATTTTTAATTATATCAGTTTGCTTTTCGGCAACATAGCTTTCAATTTGGAGCGGAAACGTTTTCCTCTCAAGATGCGTTTAAAGTAAACGCTCACACGTGTAGTTTTCCCAGGGAAGGAAATTGAGAATTTGGATATATGCACGCAAGTTGAACTTGGAATTGAACGCTGATTTTGTGATTTGTAATTCCACCTTAGATACATTGCTTGGGTGCAGTGTAGAAAAAAATGTACTTCTTCGTGGCCATTACTTGTCCGGAAAAACGTTGCGTGATTCAGCGTTACCGCATAAAAAAAACCGATACCACTGCGCCAATATTGCGCTAGGGAATGTGCTTATATGGGTTCCTGTAATACATTAATTAAGTAAACGTTTTTTGAAGCATTTAAAACTGGAAAGTGTCTTGGTTTTTGCTTGCTTGTTTTTTTTTCTCACAACCGAGCAGTGATGAAATAGGTTCAAAAGATATTTGGTCCGATTCTTGCTTATCGTTAACCCTACTTACTTTTACTAGTTCCATGTTTCCTGAGAAATAATTGACCGCGCCATGATCAATGCAGCTAGGGACTAAGCCAGACTCCTTAAGTAGCCGGCTAAATTGATCTCGCATGCCTACAACACAAAAGAACAAAATTATTGACTGCTGCTTCAATTTTAAAAACAGAAAATAAAACATAAGGGCTACCATTTCGGCAGCATTATGATTTCCACAAGCGCAATATCATATAATGTATACGGGTGAAAAAAAAAAAAAACAAAGCAAGAACAATGGTCACTATTATTTCACATTAAGTGTGTAAGTAGTCAACAAATAATAGGCACACATATGAAGAGCGACGAGCAAGCACGACTACACGAAGGAAATGGAATACTGCTGAAATGGAACATATTTGAATGCACAAACCCGGTAAGTTTAATTATTGACATGATTGCTGAGGATAAAACTGATGGAAACTGACGAAACAATCCTCGTAGTGCTGAAGACTGCAATTTAACAGGCACCAGAGGAAATTCAGGACTTTACTGCAGCTGGCATACTGTAGCCGACACATCGTACTGCATTTTCTACTCTGTTCACTTAGCTAAACTCCATAACATGACAAACCTCTCTACATTTACATGCAATGCGGCAAAAAAACAAGTGATGCAAGTGTTCCCACAGTGACCTGAGAATAATGCAAACAGCTGCTATCCATTTCTTTTTATAGCCTTTTTAGGGGGTCTACAATGTTTCAGAATATAAAATTAAGTGCTTCAAGATGTAAAATTAACGAAGGCAGAGAGAAAGAAAATATGAAAGTCCTGCTGTAAAGCCAACTTCAGGACAAAAATTGAGCACCTTTTTATTGTTTACTTTAATATGAATCTTCAACGCTAGGTAAATAACATTTGGAAACTATTGTTTTCCGACACTTGCTTAATACGAATGTATTTTTGTCCTCAAATATAAGATTTACAGTAGAATATCACCCAAGGAAATAAAATAATAATAATAAAAACAATTGTGTTGAATGATGGCGCTTTCCTGCAAAGTCAACGACAAAGATTTTAAAAATGCTTCGTCGATGAGTGTTTCTTAAAACTTCTGCTTCAGTGAACGTGCAACCCGCACCTTGAATTTAAAAGGTTTCCATGCACTTAAAATAAAAAAAATTGACGTTTTTCACCTTAACAAAATAGACTATTCGTCATCGTTACTTGATGAATGGGAAACCCAGTATCGCCAGGTGCATCACAAAGGACAATTACTAAATGGTGGCAATATGAGAGGATGACATTTATTGGAACAGTACAATTTTTATTGTTGAGCTGATTAGCATTATGATATCACTAATGCCAGGGAGGGATAACATTGTTTGTTCGCTAAAAAAAGCCGATGTCAGCAAAGACAAATAACGGAAACAATTTCGCCTCAGTTGACGTAAAAATTTCCTTTTCACACGTTTTAAACTTTGTTCCACGTCGGAAAGAAAATTGAAGGACTTAGGTTTTACGAACGCGTAAAAATTGAGCCCGTGGACACTTTCAGACTCAGTACTCAACGATGAGTATCGAAAATAAATCGCTTATAATCTAAGACCTAAGCACAAGGTGCCAGAAAACGAAGGGAAAACAACCACAACACGAAAACGAAACATACGAACAACAAACCTTAAAAATGAAACTCTCAAAGCGCAAAAACGAAACAGCCCAAATTCAAAACGAAACAGTCCAAATTAGCGACCGAAGGACCTAAACTTGAATGTATATCACCCAAAAACTCTAAAAAGAATCAAAATAACCCACGCGATTGGCAATCTTTCGCCATCACCACGACAATAAAAAGTTAGATCTCTTTCACACTGATTAAAAAGCCAAAGTTGGTGGATATCAATGAACGTTAATTAAGCATTATCCGTGTACACCCTTGGGATTTGGGAGGCGGCCATTTGTGCAGTAAACATTAGCATATATCACCTGCCAAACGTGACCCGGCTGAAGCTTTCAACACCATTTGATGACAGGCCAGTCGACAAACATCATTCTAGAGTCCAAATGGCGTTTTTATAACAGGATTTTGATTAAGTTTCTTCCTCACTTCCACTGTTATAGATTGTGTTCCTAAACCATCGTTGATAGTTATCTACAAACTAAAAACACACATCTACGTGTTTCAGGTCGCCCTACGTTTGATTTAAGAGTCTGCAAGCGGATGACGAAAGACGCTGCACGCCGCACAAGGAAACCATTTTAAGTATACCATGGAAAACTCGACCGGAAACACTCGTTCCATCGGACCGCTAGTAACCACGTTAAGTTGTCTTCACTTGGAAGAAGAATGGATCACTGCGACTGAGTCTTTCGTCAGCAATGTGATATTAATTGGGGTAAACTCGCTAACAGCTCTGACAGCAACAATCGGCAACATGCTAATTCTTATCGCCGTGTCAAGAACGCCGACACTCCGAACTCCGTCGAACACTCTTCTATGTTGCCTTGCGTTCGCTGATTTTCTGGTCGGCCTGATCGTTCAACCAACTAATGCTCTACAAATGGTCTTCGAATTACAAAGAAACCCTTCTGCGTTTTGCATTGCAAAAATTATCACGACCGGTTCGCTATCATGGATTTGCGCTGGAGTTTCTTTCATGGTTATATCAGCTATTTCAGTCGAGAGACTTCTCGCTATAAAACTACATCTGCGGTACAAGGAGCTGGTTACCATTCCACGCATCTTGGTTGTGATCGTGGGAGTCTGGATGCTCTGCACTGCTCTAACAGTCGCGCGCTTTCTGGGAGCGTCTTACAGAACTCTTGTCCTGATTGTTGTTGCCATGGACGTGTCATGTATAACAACCACAATCTGCGCATACCTCAAAATTTACCTCCAAGTGCGGAAACTTCAGAATAAAACTCGGGATCAAAGGCATCTAGCCCCGCCGAGAATGAACATTAACAGCTTCAAACGGTCTGCAGTCACCATGCTCTATGTAATGGCGCTCTTCCTCGCGTGTTACATCCCATTTCTTGTCACATTGGTGGTGAAAATGCGTGAAGGTGGAGGCCTTCGGTTGAATATCATCTACAACGTCACGGCTTCGATTGTCTACATCAACTCGTCTCTCAATCCGTTCGTGTACTGCTTTCGATGCAAGGACGTGCGAATAGCCGTGTTTAAATTACTGGGTAGAAAATACACGGTCGACATGAACGGAGATGTGGTGCCTGTCTCGTGTTCCATACAGAAGATTAGCAGTCTGAAGAACTCAACTTTGTTTCAGCCTTCACCATTTCTGCATAGATTAGATGATACTCAGCTTTAATTGGGCTAAATCCGGCAAGCTGAGGTTACGTATTCTTTGGCTCAGCATGATGACAGGGTGATTTGCAAACCTCAGACATTAATCTGTTCGTTGATTTCACTTAATTAACATTTCTGTTACTTTTTGTTTTATTTAAGGTGTTAGGAATATACAGATGCAAACTGAAATAATATTATTACAATCGTGAAAGAAATTATTTAAAATACTATTCATTTTATTAATATTTATTTCTTTGCCCGAAAAAATCTGTATTCGGGCCTAGTGGCCCATCAGGCCGGAGCTTACGCTGGTTTCCGTAACATGAAGCGACTGAGAGTATTTCTACTCCCCCCTGGATGGGATGCAAGTCCATGGCAGGGTTACTCCCAGCACTGAATTCGCCGGTTCCCATTTATACACCTGGGTGAAGACAAGGGCTGTGAGAGTGTCTTGCCCAAGAACACGACGCACTGACCATTAGGCCACCACGCCTCTCACCATTTGCAAATATCTCGTTTGCAATTCAAGGAATGCCAAAACCCTATCCTCAAAACACCAATCCATGTTTTGTAAATTTTTGGACGATTTTTGGGTATATTTGGAAGCAGGGATTTTTTTCTTAAAGGAGAAGGAAAATTTGGAGAAATAAGAAACAGCGAAGAATTTGAGTTTGAATTTGAAGTTTAAAATTGGAATATGCACACCCAAACAGTCCCCCTACCAAGCTGGGACGCTCTTGGGTGGGGGGGGGGGGGGAGAGGAGTCAACTGTCTAGCAGGCCAAACGAAGATGAGAATTGATGCCCTCCAGGCACAGTAGGCATCGGATATTTGGCCAGGCAAAACACTTGACTTACAGTTATCCAATTGAGAGGTCGTGAAGGCACTAGTAAGAATCTTTGCGGTGTTCATGAATTTTCCGATGCGTGAAATTTTATCGATATAAAAGATCGACAAGAGACTGATAGCTGTAATTTGTTTATCCAGAACCCTCCTCGCCTTTTAACAACTGCAGCAAACCACTTGATTTAATTAATCTCATTATAATTGGTATAAATGTAAGTTCTAATCAGAGTAAATTCCCAACATTGTTTGAGTTTTTACCAGACAAAAGCAATTCTCAGTTGCAAAGTGCAAAACAGGTCAGTGTTGTAGATCTCCATCTGTTGACACGATCTGTTGATAGCCGAAAACTAATTAAATTCTTACCAGAGTAGGAGAAAACAACGTCCAATGAACTCTTGATTTCAACACCACTTACCCATAAACATCCATTTTACAACAAGACATTCTACAATAATAATAATAATAATAATAATAATAATAATAATAATAATAATAATAATAATAATAATAATAATAATAATAATAATAATAATAATAATAATAATAATAATAATAATAATAATAATAATACACTTTATTTAAATAGGGTCGCACGGAATAGTTGCAGACAAACATTAATCCATCTAATCATGCAAACTGTCATTGCTTGTCACGTTTTTCAGTCGACCTTGAGGGTAGACAAGGTATTCGAAATCATTCAAAGGGAAACCTGCCGGTCCTGCCGGATATGTGATCATGTTTAGAGAAATCACAACCACGCACTCCAAGTCCAGTCTTTTCTCGAAAGCAAAACAAACACAGGTCACCTTAATGTAAGCTTACGCATATCCGGGTAACGGATCTATTTTTCCCGTCTGCTTGCCTGGCCCCGTAGAGACATAACCGTATAAAAGACAATCCTTGAACCATAAGCCAACCATTTAGACATGGAAAACTCAACCGCAAACGCTCCTTCCGCCGAGACGCTAACAACCAAGATAAACTGCCTTCATCTGGAAGAACAATGGATCGCTGCGAAGGAATCGTACCTCACGAACGCGATATTAATTGGGGTAAACTCGTTAACAGCTCTAACAGCAACAATCGGCAACATGTTAATTCTCATCGCCGTGTCGAGAACGCCGTCGCTCCGAACTCCGTCGAACACTCTTCTCTGCTCCCTTGCGTTCTCGGATTTGCTGGTCGGCCTGATCGTTCAACCAACTTATACTCTTCAAATTGTCTTCGAAATGCAGAGAAACTCTCGAGCGTTTTGCATCACAAAAATACTGACAACCGGTTCGCTATCATGGATTTGCGCTGGAGTTTCTTTCTTGGTTATATCAACAATTTCAGTCGAGAGACTTCTCGCTATAAAACTTCACTTGAGGTATAAGGAGTTTGTTACCGTCCCTCGGGTCTTGACTGTGGTCGTGGGTTTGTGGATTCTCTGCACTGCTTTAACAACCGCGCGCTTTCTGGGAGCGTCATACGCAACTCTTGTTATAATCATAGTGGTGATGGATGTGTTCTGCATAGGCATCACAGTGTACGCTTATCTCAAGATTTACCTACAGGTTCGAAAACTCCAAAATAAAACCAGGAATCAGCTGCACCTCGCTCCGTCAGGAATCAACATCCACAGCTTCAAGCGATCTGCGGTCACCGTACTGTATATAATGGCTTTGTTCCTCGCGTGTTACATCCCATTTCTGTCCCTGTTAGTCATCAGAATGCGTCACGGTGGAGGACTTCGGTTGAACATCGCCTACAACTTCACAGCTGCGATCGTGTACATGAACTCTTCTATCAATCCGTTTATCTACTGTTTTCGAATCAAGGACATTCGCGTAGCCGTGTACAAGTTACTGGGAAGGACATACACCATTGACATGAACGGAGATTTCGTTGCGGTCAAGAAGCTAAAGAGCACGGGTCTGACACCTACACCATCGCTTCATGCCCTCAATGGACTAGCCGAGCTACCAGAGACTCATATTTAATAGGTTTAGGTAATGTTCGTGGGAAGAGTATTACATTTTATACGCGTTACACACAAACCGCCCGAAAGTGAAGACTACAATTTCTAAAGTACTCAATAAAACTCTAGAAAGTCAAAAATAAGTTGTCACGGAAACTAAATCCTTAGAAAAATAAAATCCGAAAAATAAGACCTCATTATGTCCCTTGGAGTATTACTGAAAGTTTTCCTTTTGGAATCTTAGTTCTCGTAATTGTTTTTGAAATTACGGAAATTTGTTATGAATAAAGGAAGTTTTATGCGGAAAACTGACTCCACATGGGAGTAACCTTGCCGCGGTATGTTCGCACTTCCTGAACAAAAAATGATTCGCATTCCTCTCCAAAATGTCGCTACCAGATGTCTTGTCTGTTTCATTCCAATAAGCGCAAACGAGGACGAAAACAACATTTTCTGTGAGGACAAAATCTGTACTACTTCTAAGGTTCTGAACATCTGGAATGAGAAGACGAGCTGCATCAGCTACGGCACGATATTTTGAGTTATTTCTTCGACAGCCCAAATTACCTTTAAAATTTAGGAAACCTAAAAATAATAGTTTGCTAAGGAAGAAAAACACCAAAGGAGTGATACTAAACCAAAAAGGAACAAGGATGGCTGAGGATGGAGAAGATTGAAACGGATTGAAAATGACAAAGATTTAGGCTAAAGTTTTACAAGCGCACGAACGATGACGTAGCTCCTTCAAATTAGTTTGGTTTTATCAACTGGGTTGATAATGTCAATTGGCCACCGTAAAGAGATTCAAGAGCTGACGTTTCGAGCGTTAGCCCTTCGTCGGAGCGAATCAAGGAATTGTGCGTCGTGTGTCTTTATATACAGAAAGATGGAGCTTCGCTATTGGCTGGTGCCTGGTAACGTGAAAACTTCGGAATAAATTAGTTGAATGAAAAGCGTTCGTTGATACCGTGAGGATTAAGAGTGCCGATTTGAAAAATAAATTTTTGTTCTAGAGTTTTACGGCTTTCCGTGTTTCCTTGGTGAAGGGAAAGGCCGCAGACTGCCATATGTTGCTTAGAATGATTTGGGAGATTGAAGATAGAGTTCAGGTTTTGGG